>CM062817.1:689714205-690936822 GCA_031772625.1 Pinus tabuliformis
TGAAGAGCAACAAAAATGGGTCACAAAGATGTTGGGTTATGACTTTGAAATCATCTACAAAAAAGGGAAGCAAAATGTTGTGGCAGATGCACTCTCAAGGAAAGGATGAGGATGTGGAAGCATTGTTGTGTGCCATTTCTATTATCTGACCAGATTAGATAAACGAAGCAAGGGAGGAATGGAAGAATGATGAAGAAGTGTGGGCACTCATTCGAAAATTACAACAAGATTCCAGTACATCTCATACACTTAGATAGAAAAATAATTCATTATGGTACGAAGATCACTTAAACCTATGTAAGATTCCCAACTCAAACAAAAGATGCTTATGAATTACACACTTCTCCCTTAGGAAGGGAACTTAGGATATTTAAAAAAATACCACAGGGTTAAGAAGGATTTATTTTGGGATGGCCTTAAATCGGATATTCAAAAAGTTTCTGGCAAAATGTTTTGGTTTGCCAACAAAATAAAGTTGAAACAATTAAGACCCCAAGTCTATTACAACCTTTATCCATTCCAAACCAATTTGTTGCGAGGAGGTTTCAATGGATTTTTCACAGCTTACCCAAGTCTAAAGGAAAGAGTGTCATCATGGTGGTAGTTGACGGACTTACCAAGAATGCATAATTTTGTGCATTATCACATCCATTTAAAGCTAGTACAACTTCTATTGCATTTATGGAAACAATTCAAAAAGCTACATGGAAACCAAACAATTATTGTAAGTGACAAAGATCCCATTTCACTAAAACTTTTGGACAGAATTATTTTCTTGTCTCGGCACTCAATTAGCTCATAGCTCATCTTATCATCCTCAGTTTGATGGGAAAAACTGAGATAGTAAACAAATTGTTTGAAGGATATCTTCGTTGCTTTCTATCTGATAAAGAGACACAATGGGTCAAATGGTTGCCTCTTGCTGAATGGTAGTATAACACTTCCTTCTATACTGCAGCAAAAAATTACCCATTTATGGCACTTTATGGATATCATCCACCATCCATAACATCTTATTAAGAGAAAATTCTAAGGTTCAAGTAGTGGAACATCACATCGAGCATCAACAACAAGTTCTCGAACTCTTAAAGGATAACCTCATGTTGCGCAGAAAAAGAATGAAACAATAGGTAGATCAACATCGTAGCGAAATAAGTTTTGATGTAGGTGATTGGGACTCCTACTGTTGCAACCGTTAAAAACATATGTCCCTCAAGCAAGCTAAGAAGGATAGTAAATTATCACAAAGTATTATGGTCTGTACAAGGTGTTGCAAAAGATTGGTACTATGGCATACAAATTAGAACTTCCTACAGCTTCTCGAGTGCACCAAGATTTCCATGTTTCATTGTTTAAAGAAGGTTATAGGCTAACAATCTCCCAGTTCAAACAATTATGCCAGAAATTGACGAGGAAGGAAAAATTATATGGAACCGGAAGTAGTCATAGAAACAAGAACTCGATAGCTACGAAATCGATCAATTTTGAAATATCTCATCAAGTGGAAGAACTTATCCACTGAAGATTCCACATGGGAGGACGAGAATTTTATCCAAGAAATCCAGAACTACTCAAGCGTTGAGGGGATAACACTTTTTTAAGGAGAGGCGCATGTTAGGTCCTTGTAATCTTAGTGATTCGCCAATTGCTATTGTCGTTATATCCCTTATTATTATTGTTGTGCCTCTATTGTCCCCATATTGTATGATTGTTGTGCCCATAGAATCCCTCTATTGTTATTTTTGTCCCTTTATATTATTATTGTTAGGTTGACTTGGTTATATTGTGACCCCCTAGAATCCTATAATATAGAAGGAGGTTTTTCATTTGAAATCATCTAAGAAATTTTCATTTTTGTAATGTAAATAAGGTTTCCCCCTCGAAGAGGATTATTTCTAAGGTGTTGATCTATCTTTTCTATCTTTTTGTGAGCTGGTTTCATAATTGTGGCGTTACTGATTGGAAAGGGAAACAGATGATTTTCCTCAGTTAATCAATTTGAAAAAATATTTTCGGCTTTAAATCTAGCATCTTGTGCTTTAAATCCAGCATTTAAACATATTTTTATTTTATACCTTGATTTACATGTTTTTTAGGTATTACCTCACCCAGGCTCCCTCCTTCATCCGCTAATTGCCTCAACCAAGGGAAAGGAATAGTGAATTCTGGTAACAACTATAAGGGTTTCAAACCATCTTCATGATGTCGGGTAGGAAGCACAAACCCTTTCAACAAATATGATCCCAATAATGTATTTATCTGAAAGAAAAACTCTCTTACGAGTGAATTCTCTTGGCATCTCTGATTTAATTTTTGCAATAGTTACGACAATAGCAACAGATACAACTACCACTACAATGGAGGGACTTGAGGAAATATCATCAATTATTCATTTTTACAAGTTTCCTACAATATTCTTCATTTTCTTCGATCCTACCATCTCGAATTATTCCAATTCTCTAAGAACTGTGAGACAAGGTGGGACTCACAAGGAATGTGGAGAGTCTCTATGTACTTTTTCAATGTCTCTATGGCGTATCGTATATCTATGTAACATGGAGACAAGTAGGAGTCCCCAAGTGAATTCTATGGAGTCAAAACCATATGATTTATTTGGGCATCATTCATGGCCATGTAGATATGGCACATATATTTGTTAATCTATTCTAGAGTTCACAAGACAAGCTAATGCACTCATCTACTGTCACTAATTCAGGAAGTCCTTGTTGCTAAAGTATTGATGCATTGTCTTAAGTGACACTTGTGATTTATCTTTCTAAATAATTGATCAAGGAACTTGATATTAAAGAATCAAGAATAAAAATATTATGGCTTCTGCTATATTCAATGAGACCACAGAATGGATGACTAGTCGTATCAAGAGAAAGGGATTCAATGTGTGGACTGAATGATATTCGAGGTATCCCTCCGAAGAAATCAATTTCCAAAAACAAGTTATTGGCCCAACATTTTCTTCGTGCCTCGATGGACATCGTAAATTTAGATATTGAAATCAAAAACAGAACTAGTATCTGTTAATGTCGATTTGGTTATTAGGATTTCACTTTTAGTTGTACTGTGTAAACTGAAAATATACAGATTCATATGAGAATTAATTCTAATAACTAAAGAATATTTGTGTATATGAACATGAGAAAATGTATTAAACAAGGATCTTATATGAATACGGGGTGGCACAAAATGTTATTTGCTGTCTACATCCATAACACTCTTGCTTGACATGACTCATGATATTTTGTAATTATTTGACTCGTGGTATTGTGTAATTTAGATAAGATGAAGGTTTGGTCAAAAGGAAAAACTTCTTCATCCTTTAATTTATCCCTTTATGCAATTTGAAACACAATTTGTTACATGCTTTGACAAGAAATATAGAAGTTTCCACTCACTAAAGTACCACCTTTAGCCATACAAAAATCCATCTTTTTACACAACCCTAGTTCAACCTTATCTTCGATTTCATTATAATATATATATATTTATATAGTATATATATATATATATATATATAATATATATATATATATATATATATATATATATATATATATATATATAACATACATATATATTAGATAACATATATGTGTGTGTGTGTGTTATCACTTCAACACCTGCCTCCAATAAATCATTTTAAAATTTAATTTCAACGGTTATGAATTCTAATAGCTTAAGGCACTACTCTAGAAACTCATTGTAATAGAACCTAATAACAACTCATTTATATCTTATAGAGGTGGATTGACCCATAGGCCAAAATGTTTGAACTTAGAGCTCCAATACCATTTCTCACATACCCCTTAGGCACCACACCACTAACTAACTACTTTGCTTTAATTGATCCATGACGTGGACCTTTAGGTTCCATTATATATTTATTTACTACAACATGAATAAACGCTTCAATAGTTATTGTGCATACATTACTACTCAGAGGGAAGAATCAATCATGGGCATTCAACATGATCCTATACGGGAAGAATCAATCATTGTCATAATCCTACAGGCATAGTTGAAAGAATACTGACATATATCTTATGTTATGCAAGCCTCAGTAGATACAATTCACTCGATAATGCATGATACATAGCATAGATAACCTAAACCATAAGTTATACATTTCAAGCCTTAGACCTTAATTATATATATATATTATCTCAAGCATAACTATTCACCATCTTAAAAACAGAGATATCACAAAAGTTCAAAGATGTGACAACATAAAAATTATTGCATAAAGGCCACATATTATGTTCCTTCACTAAATTTAACTTGGTTCACATTTATGTATATAATTGTCAGATGTATTCATATATAATCATCTCACAGCAAGGAAAAATCAAGAAATTCTCTGATATGCTAAATAAATTGACAACATAAAGGGTAAGGAGTGAATGTGCAGAACATCCCATGGGAACTAGATTATCTGAGAGAATGTCACTGGGAAAATCGATCACTAATGCCCAACCTAGAACTGTCCTTTTCTAGTTCACCCTTAAGATGATATTTCTTTCAATAGATCAACTGCCTCGTGTTGATCACTTCAATGAGATTTTAGTACGCTCTTTCATGATATGGTTTCCATTAGAAGCATCCCACTTTTATTGATCTTTTTATCCATTTGCCTATCCCTTTCCCAGAAAATCTCGCCTTTCTCTCTTGTGAGACTTTTGCTGATAAAACCTAGCTTTTCTCTCTCGCATGCCTTTTATGTTTTCCTTAAAATTAGCATCTTTCGCCAAATAAGTGGTTTAATGAATATTTATACCCAATCTAATAAGCTTATCTAGAATTTGATCTGGAAGTCTTATCATGAAACAATTACCCTTACCACCCATTCACCAATGGGATTTGGCAAGAATCTCATCTCTTGTTGTCTCAGTTTTCCAAGTGATTAAATTATTTTATTTAATAATAAAGTATTTACTTTCCTTGTTACACATGAGACTAGCTTTTCTTAACTTAGGTTAGCAAAGTTTTAGATACAATGGAGGAGTGTTACATTATTATTATATATTAATAATGATAATAATATAATAATAATAATATATAATAATAATAATAATATAATAATAATAATAATAATAATAATAATAATTTAATATGCTGACTTTAACATTATATGTATGCAACAAATGTTTAAATTTCCTCAATGCTAAGGTGTGAACTATATATATCCTCTATTATTACAAGAAACATAATCACTTTTTCTATAGGCGTTAATGATTGAATCTTTGTAATATATAATGGACTACCATGGCATCACTAAAGTCATTGCAAATTTACAATATAAATATTATTATCTTTAATTTGTGCAAAGTTACGTAGCTTGTATATTTTAAAATAATTATTTGGTTGTGTAGTTGGCTTAAGTTTATCTTAACTAGAATTGGTGACATAATGTGATACCATCGTTTCCTTACTAAACGTTAATATCTATTTTTTCTAGGAAAATATGTATCAAAATCTTGGCAAGAATATGGCAATTGGGTGTCGAAGGAGTTTAGCTCAAGCAATAGAGGCACATATTGTCTTTCTAGCTGTGGTGGATTCAAATCTGTGGAGACATGCTATACCTGGCAAAAATTGTGAAAGAAAGTCATATAAATGAATTCTATTGGGTTCTCCCATAACTCTTTGGTTGAAAACAGAACATTAAAATTGGGTCAAATGATCATAGCTCAAGTAGTTAGGTGAAGACTTGATTTCTCTAGTAGAGTGCCTTCAATTCTCTAGAGGCATGTTCTACTTGGTTTGCTAGTAGAATTTTTGAAATAGTTATATCTTGTGTAATAGTCTAAGCTAATGTTTCAACGTTACCAATTCTCTAATTTTTTTTTTTTTAATTTAAGAAGAGAAAAGAAAAATCTTACAAGTGGATTTGGTTGGTCATCTAGTGATGATTAAGTTTATGCAGTTCATAAAAAAAAAATATGAACATTTATAATATAATTTATTTTCCACTTGTTATGATTTATGATTATAGTAAGGAATTAGAAGTTATTCATGTAGACATGACATTTCTTGGTGTCATATGAATCTCAAGAAAAAAGGATATGAAAAGTGGGTCAAATGATCCTAGCTCAAGTAGTTAGGCGAATAATTTTTCCTCAAGCTCAGTCCTTTCAATTCTCTGGAGACACATTCTAATTACTTTGATTGTAGAATTTTTGAAATATTTATGTCTTGTGTAACAACAAAAGGCAATATTTTGAAGTTCTCGATTCTCTATTTTTGTTTTGGTTTAAGAAAAAAAATCCTTAGAAGTGGATTTGGTTGATCCTCTACTGATCATTATGTTTATGTAGTGCACATTTAAAAAGAGATGAACATTTATAATTACATTTATTTTTCACTTGTTGTGATTTATGATTATAGTAAGAAATTTGAAGTTGTTGAAGTAAATATTGAAGGAGAGTTTTTAGTGTCATATGAATCTCAGGAAAATCATATAAAATAGCAATGAAAATTCTTTTATTTACCAATATTTTGTGTAGTTGTGTTAAATCCTTCCATCACCCCAATGGAATTTGTGTAGGTATGTACTATGAAATATTTAAAAAAAAAAATCACTTTGATAGACCAAAAGAAAAAGTGGAAACACTATAGACATGCACAAGAAATGAATGTAGGTTAATTAGTCACTATCATTTCTCCCAACTAGTATATGTTTTTTTTTGGGCCAATCTTTTCAAAATGTGAATGTAACTTGATAAAATGTTGACTTATTGAACAATAAATTTTCCACATCAAAAAGATATAAATATTGTAAGTTCTACATTTTATATTACAATAACACTTTATGTCATTTTGCTAAAAAATATACATAGAAAGATATTTAACTTCTAACTCCACATGAAAGGGAGTTTGTAATTACTTTTAATATTATTTCTACATGTACAAAGACCTCTACCTCAAAAATATACAAAGACCTTGACCTCATAAATATCCTTATGTTTGGCAATATTAGGCTAGTTTTTAATTAAATAGGAATTTTGAAATATGTATATTGGGGTTTTCATATTTTAATTTAGAAAACATTAGTTTACTATTGGACAATGTTTGTTAATTTTTTGAAAAGAATCCCTTATCTATCAGATGGATATATATTATATATAAGAAATGTTAGCATGTTTTATATGGAGAAAAGCTAACTGATAATTGATTGTTCTTACATATATATGGGTGGTCGTGTTAGTCTTCTTTTGTACTTATGTTAAGGGGTAACTATGTAGTATATGAGGTAATTCACATTAATGATGGTATCAAAGTGTTGTGAAGTTCATCTTTGATGAATGAACAACTCTAACTTCCATCTTCACTCTAGTTTAAGATTTGGAAAATGAGATAGTTTGGTGAGAAGGTTAAATGGATCTGAATGGTTTGCTGAAAGAGCATCAAACTATAAGATATAGATTTGGAAATTCTAACCTTGTTTCATTAGTCCTCCATCTACACAAGCATATGGTTTGTTGAGGATATTTCACATATTATTATATTTTCAATAATTTTGGTGAGCTCTAATTTTCTAGTTGATGTGTTTATATTTATAATTAGTCTCAAAACCAATTATGTGCCATGTTGAAAGAAATTTGCTAGTTCACAATTAAATTAAAATTAATAGATGTGAATGATTTGTTAATTCACAATTAAATTAACATTCATAGGTAAAGGGAATATCAAAGTAAATTTTAGTTTAGTTTAGATGTTATTTAGTACTTTAGTTTAAGTGTTATTTTAGTCATTAAATTGAATTTATATATCTATAAAAAGGAGTATAACATTATTACGATTGATTCGCAATAATATTGCCAAAATCAAAAGGAAAAGGGGCATGCTTAAAAAGGAAAGAAAAATGAAGATTCATATGCATCACCGTATAAATATTCGGAGAATTATCTAAAATAATTTCACTACAGCTCCAATCTAATCCCTGCGAAATGGGGCAATGTCGACCTAACTTCCGTGCAGATTGGTCAAAAACCGTCACACAAAAGTAGTTTCATTCATCACACACACATCCTTATCAAACTTGCCATTCTTGTTATTCCGACGTGCAGAATAGTTTGGAAGTTCCGGTAACTGATTTTAAATTTCCTAGGAACGGGTGGATGATGTAACGGTTATTTTATCCTTATTTACCCGATGAAACCACATACAGTTTTAAAGCATTCATTTCATTCCTCTGATATCTTTGGCACTCCGAACTGTAGGTTGGTCGTGTGGATGGTCGATGCACATGTTTGTCTGTATATATTTGTGGTTTATGTTGCTCTGGGAGACGAAGCTTTGGATGCATGGAGACGAACCTTTTAGCCATTTCTTCTATGGAAGCTTTTAGACATTTTTTTGTTTTTTTGGTAGTTTGTTTTTTTCGTGTAATCTTAATTGATTTTTGATGTGTTATTAGTAGCCGCGGTTGCATACTTTCATCCTTGGAGACTCATTCTTGGACACTCCATCATAAATAGGTAAATAACAAATATAATACTTCGCAGGTTCGCCTGTGTTTCTCAAATTTCTCTATTTCTTTTATTCCTCAATTTTTCTGTGTTCACTGTTGCTTTCTGTTGCTACTTCAATGCGTTTATTTTATTCCTAAAATTCTGTGTTGATCGTTGCTTTGTGTTACTATTTCTATGAACGTTCAAATTAAAATATCCAACGTTATGCCGGGCTTAAAACCCACTCAAATTTCGCTTTCTATGTTAGGAACATGCAGTTTAGAGTGTCAGGGTTATCGCATCCATATGTTTTCAGGGTTTCTCAGTTTTGCTGTACAAATCTGATACTAGCTACGTCCATGAATATGAGTGTATAAATGGGACGTTGTAAACTTAGGCACTTCTTGCTTTTGTCACAAACTATTCTCGAGTCCAGCTTCTAAGAGCGTCAAAGCCCTATGGCCGTTCACCTTGCAATTTAATTTAATAGCAACCGTTTAGGGTAAAGAAATAATCATATTCAGAACTGCTGATAGGGTTTAATATATAGGAATAAGTCAATTAAGTTAATCTGAGAACGACTTACCTGTTAAACAAGGATCGAAGAAGTTCTACATTTTGAATTGTTATGGGCAGCGCTTACGTGGGTGGATATACCGACAGTCATCTAAAAAATGAATTTACTTGTAACATCATTTTTTACTTGTAAACATCTTTACTTCTTGTAGTTTCCTTAGCGACAGAATGTTAAACAAAACCATACATCCAGCGCCAAATAAAATCAAGTGTCTCCATGGATTGTCTCAAATTAATTAACACGTAGTTGCTTATGATAAACCATTTCAAATGTAATGCAGTCATATTTTGTCATGGAAGTAGAATTATATAGACGTCGATGTACAAAGGCACGTGTTAAATGCTAAGATTTTCAACGTGAAAATATTGTGTCCACCGCAAAGTTATATAAAAAGAAAGTAACAAAATTATATACATAATAACTATGAATTATGTAGATTTTTAAAACATTTTACAAATTAGTTTATTTTAGGTTAAACGTTTTATAAAATAAATATTTCCATATTTATATAAAAAAATTAATTCGTGATGATATATTAGGGATGATATTTTAAAATGAGTGTTTTGTAATATTACAGCGACAATGATAATTGTTTTTAAATATATTATCATTTATGTCTTTTAATTTTAATTTTTAATGTGTTTTATTGTTTTATATATTACAGATATTTTATTAAACCAATTATTTTATTCATTATTGAATATACTATTACATAATATTTTCATTATATTATATATTTTATTTTTTAATATTTAGAATTCGAAAACCATTAAAATATATTTATTTTCTGGGAGTATGTGTTATGTTATTAGTATTTTCTTATTTTATATAAATATTCTAATATTATTAAACAAAAAATCTAACTAAATAATAATTATAATATAAAATTAAATATATTGTAAAACGATATTCATTTATTTTACAAAAGAGCCTCATAGGTGATGACATATTTGTTTATTAGATTTGTGAACTTTATTTATTGTAACAATATAATGTTTTTTTTTAAACATTATTTGAGTACAATAGTATACTGTGTTGTAGATATTATAAAAGATTTTATGTGGAAAAGGGAGTGAGGGAGAGAAATGGTGGTGGGAAGAGATGAAGGGTAGAGGGGTGGATGGCAGGCCTCAGAGTGCAAGAGGGAGGGATGAAGTGGGTCGGGAAGTGGGTCGGGTAGAGGGAAATTAATGAAGGAGGTAATGGAGGAGAGGGAAAGGAAGAGGAAGGTGGAGAAAGGGGAAAGACAAAGGGGAGGGAGTGGCGAAGAGAGTGAGAGGAAGCAAGGTGGGGTGATATGTGTAGAGGAGGAGGAGGATGCAACAGTGAAGAGGCATAGGTGGGAGGGGAGGAGGCAGCATGGTTGGAGATGGAGGCAAAGGAGGCAGAGCAAGAGGGTGGGGAGGAGGCAGCAAGGGAGGGGGAGGAGGGGGTGGGGGTAGGCAGAGGGGGCCGTGGAGGTGGTGAAAATGGTAGGAGGAGGGGAGGAGGAGTAGGAGGAAGCAGAGGAGACAATGATGGAGGCAAGTGGAAAAGAGGAGGACGGGGGGGGGCATAGGTGGGGACGGAGGTCGAGGGGGGTAGGGGGAGGAGGAGGAGGAGGAGGGGGGAGGCAGGGAGGTAGAGTCCTTTGCCTCGTCCCACCTCCTCCTCCTTCGCCTCTACCTCCCCGCCTGCTCTCCTCCTCCTCCTTCGCCTTTACCTCGCCACTACCCCCCCTCCTCCTTCGCCTTTGCCTCCCCACCCCCACTCCTCCTACTCCTTATCCACTTCTCCCATCCCCACATCCTCCTACCCCCCACCACCACCACCTCCTCCTCCTCTTCCTCCACCACCTCACCCTCCAACTCCCCCTTATCCCACTCCTTCTCCTCCTGCTACTCCTCTACCTCCACCCCCTCCTCCTCCTCCCCCTCTCCTCCTCCTCCACCTCTACTTGCCGCCAACCTCCTCCTCCTCCTCCTCCTCCTCCTTTTTTACCTCACATCACTCCTCCTCCTATGCTACGTAGAAATGCATTGATCATTATTCCCTTATCACTTTCCTCAAAAAGTATAGTTGTAAGATCTTCAATAATCCTACTGTAAGTACATTTGTGAAAGGTTCCTCTCTATGAGATATTAAAACAACTCGATATGTATCACGATGCATATGTACATTAATGTTGTCTAGTTTCGGGTTGCAATCTCTAAGTTACAAATTTCTACATATCCACATTTGATTGAACCTTTAAGAATGTTCTCTTAAGCTTAATATTGTCTTTCTACTATTGATCGAGAAGTAACAAGAGTTGGTTTTACACTCCCATTATGTATTTACACTATATTAATTTTGGTGTCAATCCCATTAACCTTCTTATTAGAGTTATAATTTATTGATGTCTTTTCCAACATGCATACAATGAGGTGTATTGCATTTGTGCATTTCCTTCACCAATTCTGACCCTAGTTCCATCTAGATTGGAATATAATTTATGCCTCTTATCTACTTTAGTTATAACTATTAAGATGTTTATTCCCTCAAGGAAACCTGTAGGTTCCAAAATATGCATGTTCAATTCATTACACATATTTCTTTTGAATATATGAATAATAACCTGGTAAGGCTTAGGCCCCTCCAATAGTGTATATTTGGAGCATTTTCCTACTAAGGGTGAATTAAATGACTCATCCAAAACAATACCAAAAATGAATTGCATCATTACATGTACATGCACCAATTGTCACAATAATAAAATTACATAGTCTCATACGTCATACCAAGACCCGTCTTTCATGAGTAAAACTTTTAGAATTTGTTTTAGGTTGGAACCCACTTAATTAACCATCAATGTCTTTATGTCCATATATATACTTTTATTTGAAATCTTTCTTTGTGTTTTCCATTATCTATGGAAATTGTACTTGTCATTTTATCTTTTCCGTTCTCCATTTACCTCATAAGAGTTCAACATTTCTTCCATTAAGATCTCTTATAAGTATCATCTACATTCTAGTTAAGGTATGTCCTTGCATGGAAATCATGCAACTCATAATTTTAATCTTAATATGAGTAAAGTAATATGTTGATAGTATGGCAGAAGAGACCTATTGGTACAAAATTACACATAGTATTCAACTTTCTTTATTCCCCATTACTCTTTTCAACACTCCCATGTCTATCTATTCCCATGATGACCACATCATTGGAATCTCTCATCCAAACTTTGAATCCAATAATCATACACTACAATTTGTTCATTTATCAAGTTCAAATATGAACAAGGTCTATCATGTAAAGTATTTTAAACCACTTTTACCTCATGGCTCATGGTATATAGTCCTTGTGCCCTCATAAGAGAATTTAACGATAACTTAAGTTTCGGGGAACATATAATGAAATAAAAAATTCACCTTCTACATAATTTACAACACTTAATAATTAGGAAAAATATAACAGTGACCAATTTTGCATTTCTACTTATGGAATTTAATTCACATGTGAATTGCTGTTATTTCATGTATTACTTTTAATTCTACCAGAAAATGTAGCCATAACGGATAGTGTATAAAGTCAACAACTCTCACAAAATTTAATGGATGCATCCTATATGCTAGATCTTTGAAGGAGATCATTCCACAGATGCACATCACCAAACATTCCAAGCATTCCATTATATGTCTATCTATTCCCCATGATGACCACATCACTAGAATCTCTCATCCAAACTTTGAATCCAATAATCATACACTACAATTTGTTCATTTATCAAGTTCAAATATGAACAAGGTCTATCATGTAAAGTAGTTTAAACCACTTTTACCTCATGGCTCATGGTATATAGTCCTTGTGCCCTCATAAGAAAATTTAACGATAACTTAAGTTTCGGGGAACATATAATGAAATAAAAAATTCACCTTCTACATAATTTACAACACTTAATAATTAGGAAAAAAAATAACAATGACCAATTTTGCATTTCCACTTATGGAATTTAATTCACAAGTGAATTGTTGTTATTTCGTGTATTACTTTTAATTCTACCACAAAATGTAGCCACAACGGATAGTGTATAAAGTCAACAACTCTCACAAAATTTAATGGATGCATCCTATATCTTAGATGTTTGAAGGATATCATTCCATAGATGCACATCACCAAACATTTGAAGCATTCCATTACGAGTGGAGAAAATTTCATGTCTCCAGATACATCATATTGTATTGCTAATCTGACCAAAACATTTCACTAATTTTTCTTCATTGGGTGTTCAGACGGTTAAGTTAATTTTGAATTGACTTCGATTAATGCACTTCCTCAATTCATTATTTAAATTGGGTGTCGTATATCTTCGAGAATTCAACGAATTGATAAAAATCCTTAACAGACCAAATTTCCCAATCGCCCAAACCTAGTACAATAATTTTTACCTAATTACGAATGGATTTCGGTGAAACTCCTTCTCAATTCATTATTTAAATTTAAATGGGGCAGGAAGCATCTTCAACAATTAACATTAGAAAACCCTCAATCCTCTTCACCCAAACCATGTACAATAATTTTGAAGAAGATTTTAAAAGGGGGATAGAAGGTTGGCTTATGCGGTGATTATGTTATTAAATATGCTTATCATGTCTCCCATATGATGCACCAGAATGGCTTCGGGGAAAAAATTCATTGGTTATACCCCTCAAATTAATTCATAAGTTGTCATGATTTCTCGCTGTGACAAAGAATGAGGAGAATATTTATGAAATCAAGGAGAGTTGACAAGAATTTAAAGTGAAGTGAGCCAGTATACCTTAAACCATACTAGAAACACCAAATAGAAAGATCATGGGAATTTCCTCATATGAGCAAGCCATCATAGAAAAGGTTGTGCGAGAGTCACCATTGTGAGCATAGACAACATTTTCATTGTAGCCTCTTCTAGATTGTGAGTCTCCACACATGACTCAACCTCACCATTAGGACTCTATATGTTTGACAACGCCTCGCTGTCCTCTTTCGAGTTAGGAATTTTTGCGATGATGGCCTCAGGGACATTTCTCAGCCTCCCTTACTAAACGACCGCAACACCTTGCAATATCTCCCTCTATGCAAGAATTCATAGGAAATTTAAAGAAAAATACCTCCAACATGGTTTTAGCACCGAAGTGGATGAAATTTGATACCAATGTATGGGTAGGAGGGGTATTTATATCAAAGAACTGCTAATCGAATAGACACCATTTAACCTCAACACAAGGAGAAAATGAGACAGGAGAAGATAAGATGAGTGATATTTTCCTAGTGTGACTTGTCTATGTGCAAGTAAGGATAAGTGTTATCCAAATTACATGAGAAGGCACGGGAATAACCACTCACAACAAGTTGCCATTTTCTTTCTACAATTCTGGTAACTTCACTCGCTTGCCTACCTTTGGATAGTTGTCAGCAGCCTGAAGAACACCCGCATTCTTATTACTTTTTCAACCAGAAAGAAACTAATAATTTCATAATACCTTTACTAGTATTAGGATTACCCGAGATGAATAAGATTATTATTTTAAGGATGGAATGCAATTTGAATGCTTTAAGGTATTGAAGACGCTCTTTATCCTTATTTGAGAAGTGAGCGATAACAATTTGATACTTTGGCATGGCATGTCCAAACAAGTTTCTTTTTCTCAAATAAGGTAGATATTGACATTTTTCTCCCTGACACCAAGATAGGATAACCATTATCCCGCGCCAAATTATTTTAAACGCTCCATATCGGCGAATAGAGCCAAGAAAAAGGTGGTATTGGGGACTGAAAGGGAAACAACAACCCTTAATGGGATTTTATCCATCAACCTACTTGGGAAGGTGTCTATTTAGCTTTAAATTTACCAATAAAAATAACCATTCCTAAAGCGTGAAAACCCAACGTCATCGCTCATAGTAAATTATTATAAGGTTGGTGTAGACACACACAATCACTTAAAATAAAGCAGGTGGAAGTGATTTTATCCATGTTGTGATTCTATCACCCAAGAATTGGATTTGATGTATTTGGAAAGTATTTATTTTTATTTAGTAGAAAAGGAACAACTCCCTTCATTAATAAAATCCTTTGATAGTTTATTTTAGTATCATTCATTCTCTCGATATTTTTTTTTCATGGTCATGATTTACCTGTAGCACTTATAACTACTTTTATAACTTTAGAGAATTCTCGTTTCCTGTTTAAGAAATAATCATGAGGCTATGGTTCTCTAAAATTGATAAGTACTAACCACAGATAAATAAAAAAGATCATCTCAACTTGTCATCTCACACTGTGTGTTGTGCCTTTAATCCAATCTATACCTTTCAAATATATTAACAAAATGGTATACAACACCTATCCATCGATCTTCGTATCATTTATATGGCAAATTGGGTCCTAAATTCCCTATTCACAATCCTCAGAAATTAAAACTTGAAATCACCATATTTTCTTCATGCCTATTCGTGGCTCTAGCATTGCACCAGACGTCCAAGGATTTAAACCTCTATGAATTCTTAACATGGTAGGAAATGTTCCGAGCATCTAAAATGGCATCATCGGAACGTCACGTTTCTTGTGGCGTACCTTTTGCACTACAGTTTTGTAGGGCTTCTTAGCACTTGAGCCAGTGGCCATGAATGCATCTTGCACTCATTAAGATAATTGAGGATCTTATGTTAAGCATAGAATACAGTTAAGTCATTTTAATCACATTAAGCAACTGGTTTGCCTTAGGTGATGGCAAGCTTTGGATGATCCTAAATTACAATTTTATAGTTATGGCGGGACCATGTATTTGCATAAATATTCAAAATCACAATTGTTCATTAACCCAATGTATGGTTCAATTAGTCATACCTTCTTGTTCTAAAAAATCCAAGTTCGTAGCAAGTGAGTAGTAGCAGTTATTGGGGTTTTATTTGTAAATATATCTTAACAAATTCCTAAAAGTAATTCCACCAATTGTATTTAATTTTTGAACCTCCCAATTTACCATGATTCTCCTTTCTACTTTGTTTGTAAGAAAAATTTCAATATTTGAGTTATGTAGAGTATTGCAACTTACTATTTTAAATGCTCACATATTTTATTTCTTGGCCATATTTAGCTCTCTAGAGACACTTTAGGTCCCTAAAGGCTTGTTTGTGTGAAGAATGTAATACGTCCCAATATAATTTTCTTATTTTTACTTAGGAAGAAATAGAGAGGAATTTATAATTTTAACAAAACCTTTACTTTTTGGAAACTTATTAATTGTCCATATATTAATGTCTATTGTACTTATTAATTATACATATATTCACATCATGAATATCTCCTTTCAACATAACGTAAATTTGCAACTTCGAAGATAAAGTATTCCTATCCTTCTATTTTATGCATAAAACAAAATAATTCGTATACATTGTACACATTCTTCTCTGTGGTTTGTTATACACAAAGTTCCCCCAAGTCCATTAAACCTGTTTTGACTACTTAAATAAGTATGCAGACTACTCTCAAAAAAATATCGTTGTCATCAAGGAAATCATGGCATATTTATCAACATGTTTTGGTATTTTTTTTCACACATTCAGTGTACCGAATAAAAAATGTGCAATATTCATCAATACAAACAATACCTTCCACTACTAATAGGTATTTTCCATGGTTTTTTTTTCAACTACCATATTCAGTCTACATAGTCTTCCAATGTACAAAGTCATTTAGTTAGAAAGAGTTCACTCATGCAATTCTGTAATCTTAACTTCATAACGATAATAATTTCAAATCTATTTTTAGTTGATGTATTTCCTGAATTATTTTCATGAAAAATTCCTCCCCTTGATTGCTTTCACTTGTGATAAAAGAAAGCTATGCCATTTAAATTAAATTTGGAAGCTAGGGAATGAGCTTATAAATATTTACTCTTATTAGGAAAACCATGCTTAGTCTTATTACCCGAGTCTCTTGTCCTCAGTATGCAGAGTTGTTATTGATAATGTACTGTAGAAGTATAATCACATTTACCATTCTATGTGACAAAAGAAATAGATTGGTTAATCAAGCAATTTCTTACCATTGGGGGACTTTTCATTCTAGCTCACAACTGTAAGGCATACGTAAAAAAGACAACACATTTAATTTTCCACAACATGTAAATGTGTTACAAAGGACACATGGATTTTAGAGGAGAAGTTCACTTATAATAGAATCCTACCATGGCATGCAACTTATGTTAAGGGTAATGAAATAGATTTGAAATATGTTGGGCTTCACCAGTGCATGTTTGAATCGTGTTGTTGATAGCAAGGACAGTAAGTGAAGGGGGGTGGACGAAAGGATTGATTTAATTATTGATCGTTCGCCATCTTCCCATGACATCTCATGTGGCTTGAACATCAATCAAGTAGGGTGTCTGCATACCCAATTGTCCTTGGTGTGCTGAATTGATCAAAAATTTCATCATCAGGCTATCTCGCCCTATAGACAAAAATGAACACTTGAATGCAGCGAGCACTGTAATATAGAACACCTGTGAGCACGTCATCCTCCAATGCATGCGTACATAGATCTGCATCGTTTTTTTCGTCAAACTATAAGATATAGATTTGAACATTCTATCCTTCTTGCATTAGTCCTCCACCTACACAAGCATATGGTTTTTGAGGATATTTCACATATTATTATATTTCAATCATTTTGGTGAGCTCTAATTTTCTAGTTGATGGGTTATATATTATACTTAGTCTTAATAGCAATTATGTACCATGATGAAAGAAATGTCAATAATTTGCTAGTTCACAATTAAATTAAAATTTATAGATCTCAATGATTTGTTAATTCACAATTAAATTAACATTTATAGGTAAAGGGAATATCAAAGTAAATTTTAGTCTCGTTTAGATGTTATTTAGTGGTTTAGTTTAAGTGTTATTTTAATGATTAAATTCAATTTATATATCCATAAAAATAGAATATAACAGTATTACGATTGAATCCCAATAACATTGCCTAAATCAAAAGGAAAAGGGGCATACTTAAAAGGGAAAGAAAAATGAAGCACATAAATAAAACGATTCATATGCATCACCGTATAAATATTCAGGAGGATTATCTACAATATTTCACTACAGCTCCAATGTAATCCCTGCGAAATAGGGCAACGTCGACATAACTTCCCTGCAGATTGGATCTGCTTTTCTCGAGTACCATCATCTGTTAACACGTCCATGAAACGCATATGGTTCCGTGGTCCCTGGTCCCTCCCTGCGTATGTCTCAAAAACGCTATTTCAGGTTGATCGCCGTCAAAATTGACCTCCGACCAACAACTCCATGACATAATCAATTCCGACGGGCAGAATACCTGGCCAGTTTGAAATGCCAATCAAATTTTCAAATTTCTGAAGTAACCGTTGCGTTGTGCATGTAACGCCAAAAAGGCCAATAACGATGTAACCTCCCTAGAGATTTGGATCTCCTTTTTTCCATTAAGCACATCGATTATGTGGTCCCTGCGCATGCCTAAAAAACCGTCACGCCACATCCTTATCAAACTTGCCTTTCTTGTTCTTACGACGTGCAGAATGCCTTTCTTGTTATTCTGAAGTGCAGAATAGTTTGGAAGTTACGGTAACTGATTTTAAATTTCCTACGAACGGTAACAGATGAGTGCCTCATTTGTCTATAAAACCACATACAGTTTTAAAGCATTCATTTCATTCCTCTCATATCTTTGGCACTCTAAACTGTAGGGTGGTCGTGTGGATGGTCGATGTCTGTATATATTTGTTGTGTTTTTATATAGGTGATGTCTACAGTTGCTCTGTGGTTTATGTTGCTCAGAGGCTATCCGAAAGCTTTGGATGCATGGAGACAAGGTTTTCTTCTATGGAAGAATCTGGTATGATTTCATTCTTAGTATGCTAAACTTTTCTCCACTGAGATTTCATGGAAGGAAACATATGTTTTGTGTTTTTTGATAGTTTGTTTCGAAATTTTCGTGTAATATTAATTGATTTTTGATGTGTTATTATATTTTGTTTGTATACCCAGGTAGCTGCTGCTGCATACTTTCATCCTTTGAGAATTGTGATAAGGAGTTGGTCAGGCACTCCATCAATCATAACAGGTAAATAGATACGCAATTCCGAGTCATACTTTTTTCTATAATAACAATAACAAGTATAATACTTATGTGTACCATATCATATTTTCAGTATGTTCACCTGTGTTTCTCACCTTTCTATATTACTTTTACTCCATAATTTTTCTGTGTTTACTGTTGCTTTGTGTTGCTACTTCTATGCGTTTATCTTATTCCTAAAATTTGTGTTGATCGTTGCTTTGTGTTACTATTTCTTTGAACGTTCAAATTAAAGTATCCAACGATATGCCCGGCTTAAAACCACTGAAATTTCTCTTTCTATGTTAGGAACATGCAGTTTAGAGTGTCAGGTTATCTGTACCAATCTCTTTCTATGTTATATGTTTTCATTTATATTTTTCTTCAGGTTTGCTGTACAAATCTGAGACTAGCTACACCATGAATATGAGCAACTTACATCCTTGAGTGTATAATTGGGACGTTGTAAACTTACATCCTTCAATGTATAAATGGGACGTTGTAAACTTAGGCACTTCTTGTTTTTGTCATAAACTCTTCTTGGGTCCAGCTTTTAAGGGCGTCAAAGACGTATGGCCAGGAAAAAATGTACTTCTCCGTTTACATTGCAATTTAATTTCCAACGATGTCGTAGATATTATGAAAGATATTTTTTGAGTATAATTATGAAAAAATGTACTTCTCCATTAACATTATTTGAGTTAATAGTATAATGTGTTGTAGATATTATGAAAGATTTGATGTGGGAAAGGGAGTGAGGGAGGGAAATGGTGGTGGGAAGAGATGAATGGTAGATGGGTGGATGGTAGGCAGGAGTGTAAGAGGGAAGGAGTGGGAGTATAAAGAGGGAGGGATGGAGTGGGTCAGGTAGAGGGAAATTAATGAAGGAGGCAATGGGGCAGAGGGAAAGGGGGAGAGGGGAAGGGAGAAAGGGGAGAGATAAAGGGGAGGGAGTGGGGAGAGAGGGATAGAGAGAGGGAAAGGGAGGGGAGAAAGGGGAGAGACAAAGGGGAGTGAGTGGGGAAGAGAGTGGAGGAAGGAAGTTGGGGTGATATGTGCAGAGGAGGAGGATGCAATGGTGAGAGAGATGTGGGTGGTAGGGGAGGACATTGCACGGTTTCAGATGGAGGCAAGGAAGGCGCAGGAGGCAGAGGGGAAGTGGGAGGAGGCGGAGCAGGAGGGGCGGGAGGTGGCAGCAGAGGAGGGGGAGGATAGAGAGGGTGGTGGAGGAGCCAACAGGGGAGGAGCGACAGGTTGAAGGGGAGGAGATGACAAAGGAGGCAACGGGAAAAGAGGAGGGGAGGGGATGCAGAGCAGAGGCGAGGGTGGAGGCAGAGGCGGGAGTGGGGAGGTGGAGGCAGAGGGGCAGGACGAGGTAGATGGGGCGAAGGCAGAGGCAGAGGAGGAGGAAGAGGAGGAGGAGGAGGAGGAGGTGGAGGAGGAGGAGGTAGAGGCGAAGGAGGAAGGGGGAGGAGGGAGGGAGCGAGGTGGGGGAGGAAGATGAGGAGGGAGATGGACGCAGGAGGGAGATAGAGGAGGAAGAGGAGGAGGTTGGGGGGAGGTAGAGGCAGAGGAGGAGGAGGGGGCAAGGAGGAGGATGTGGTGGGGAGGTAGAGGTGGAGGAGGAAGAGGAGGAGGGGGGGAGGTAGAGGAAGAGGAGGAGGAGGAGGCGGGCAGGTAGAGGGGAGGAGGGAGGGGGAGGAAGGGGGAGGAGGAGGCAGCTGGGGGGAGTAGGACGAGGAGGAGGAGGGGGCAGAGGAGGGAGGAGGAGGGGAGGTAAGAAAAGGAGGAGGAGGAGGGCGCGGAGGCAGAGGAGGAGGAGAGGGAAGGAGGCAGGATTGTAGGTGGGGAGGAGGAGGAAGTGGGTGAGGTAGAGGAGGAGGAGGAGGAGGAGGCAGTGCTCGAGCAGAGGGGAGGCAGAGGGGGAGGAGGGGGGATGAGAGGGGCTAAACAGAGGAGGACGAGAGGGGCGGATGCAGAGGAGGGGGAGGAAGAGGAGGAGGTAGAAAAGGAGGAGGAGGAGGAAGAGGGGGGAGGTGGAGGAGGAGGAGGAGGAGGCAGTGGTGGAGGTGGAGGGCAGGTAGAGGAGGAGGAGGACGGGGGGAGGAGTAGAGGTCAAGGAGGAGGGTGTAGGCAGACGCATAGGAGAGGGGAGGAGGAGGACGTCGAGGAGGAGGAGGAGGGGGGGTGAGGAGGAGGAGGGCAGTTAGAGGAGGACGTCGACGAGGAGGAGGGGGAGAGGAGGAGGAGGAGGTTGTGGAGGGAAAGGCGGAGGAGGATGTCAAGGAGGAGGAGGGGGGAGGAGGAGGAGGGTCGGAGGTGGAGGCGAAGGAGGAGGAGGAGGAGGAGGAGGGAGGAGGAGGACATCATGGAGAGGTGAGGAGTAGGACGAGGGGGAGTGGAAGGAGGAGGAGGAGGAGGAGGGTGTAAAGGCAGAGGTAGATGCGAAGGATGAGGAGGGGGGGTGGGGTGGACGTGGAGGAGGGGGGGAGTAGGGGTTGGAGGATGAGGAGGAGGAGGGGAGATAGAGGCAGAGGATGAGGAGGGGGGAGGTAGAGGTGGAGGAGGAGGAGAGGAGGGAGGAGGGGAGGTAGAGGTGAAGGAGGAGGATGAGGAGGGGGGAGGTAGAGATGAAGGAGGAGGAAGAGGAGGATTGGGGGAACAGGCGGGGGAGGGGGAGGTGGTGTGAGGGGCGGAGGAGTTGGGGGAGGAGGGGGGGGGTGGAGGAGGATAAGTAGGCAGAAGAAGACAAGGTGGAGGAGTAGGAGTAGGAGAAGAAGGATGGGGAGGGGAAGGTGGAGGAAGAGGCAAAGGAGGAGGAGGAGAGGAGGAGGAGGAGGGTGTGGTTGTGGAGGCGGAGGCAAGGGGGCGGTGAGGAGGAGGAGTGGTTGGAGGTGAAGGAAGAGGAGGGTAGGGAGGAGGGCGAGAGGAGGAGGAGTGGTTGTAGGTGGAGGCGAAAGGCGGGCAGGAGGGGGTAAGTAGAGGAGGAGGAGGAGGAGAGAAGGCGACGGAGGCAGAGGAGGAGGAGGAGAAGGCGACGGAGGGAGAGGAGGATGAGGACGAGGAGAAGGAGGAGGGGGGGGGGAGGTGGAGGAGTGGAGGATAAGAAGGCATAAAGGGGGAGGTGGATGAGGAGGAGGAGGAGGAGGGGGTAGGTGGAGGAGGAGGAGGAGGAGAGGAAGCACACAGGGGCGAGGCAGAGGAGGAGGAGGAGGAGAAGTAGGAGGGGTGGTGGAGGTGGAGGAGGAGGAAAAGGCAAGTGGGTATAAGAGGAGGAGGAGGGGTCGGAGGAGGAGGAGGAGGAAGTGGGAGGGGAGGTAGAGGAGGAGGAGGAGGAGGAGGAGGAGGAGGAGGAGTAGGAGGAGGAGGAAGGGGTGGGAGGAAGAGGAGGAGGAAGAGGAGGAGGCGAGGGGGAGGTATAAGAGAGGAGGAGGAAGAGGAGGAGGAGGAGGAGGAGGAGGAGGCAGGGGGGAGGGTGTAAGCAGAGGAGGAGGAATAGGAGGACGAGGAGGAGGGGGAGGAGGAGGAGAAGGTGAGGTAGAAGCAGAGAATGAGGAGGAGGAGAAGGTGAGGTAGAAGCAGAGAAGGAGGAGGAGGAGGTAGACGGGGAGGAGGGGGCGAGGAGGCAAAGGGGGAGTAGGGGGTGGGAGGAGGAGGAGGAGGAGGGGAGCAGGGGGATTAGTACAAGGAGGTGGGAAGAGGAAGGGGGGGAGGGGGAGTAGCACGAGGAGGGGGGAGAGGAGGACGAGGAGGAAAAGGAGGAGATCGAGGAGGAGTAGGATGACAAGGAGGGGGGGAGGGTGATGTAGAGGCAGAGGGAGAGGAGGTGGAGGGCATGGTGGCAGAAGTGGAGGTAGAGCAGTGGGCAAGGAGGAGGAGTGGTTGGGGTGGAGGGGGTCAAGGGAGGCGAGGAAGCAGAGGAGGAGTAGGAGGAGGAGGGGGGGGTGGAGGTGGAGAAGGAGGAGGAGGAGAAGGGGGTGGAGAGTTGGAGGTGGAGACAGAGGAGGGGGGGAGGATGAGGAGTGGATCAAGAAGCACCGAGAGATTTTTTTGCACTCCCATTATGTATTTACACTAGATTTAATTTTGGTGTCAAGCCCATTAACATTCTTATTAGAGTCATAATTTATTGATGTCCTTTCCAACATGCATACAATGCGGTGTACTACCTTCACCACTTCTGACCCTAGTTTCTTCTAGATTGGAATATAATTTGCGCCTCTTATCTACTTTAGTTATAATTATTAAGATGTCTATTTCCTCAAAGAAACTTGTATGTTACAAAATATGCATGTTCAATTAATTACACATATTTCTCTTGAATATATGAATAATAACCTGGTAAGATTTACGAGGAGGGGGGGAGAGGAGGACGAGGAGGTAAGGGAGGAGATGGAGGAGGAGTAGGATGACAAGGAGGGGGGGAGGGGGATGCAGAGGCAGAAGGGGGAGGAGGTGGAGGGCATGGTGGCAGAAGTGGAGGTAGAGGAGTGGGCATGGAGGAGGAGTGGTTGGAGGTGGAGGGGGCAAGAGAGGTGAGGAAGCAGAGGAGGAGTAGGAGGAGGAGGGGGGGTGGAGGTGGAGAAGGAGGAGGAGGAGGAGGAGGGGGTGGAGTTGGAGGCGGAGACAGAGGAGGGGGGGAGGAGGAGGAGTGGATCAAGAAGCACCAAGAGTTGTTTTTGCACTTCCATTATGTATTTACACTAGATTAATTTTGGTGTCATGCACATTGACATTCTTATTAGAGTCATAATTTATTGATGTCCTTTCCAACATGCATACAATGCGGTGTACTGCATTTGTGTATTTCCTTCACCACTTCTGACCCTAGTTTCTTCTAGATTGGAATATAATTTGTGCCTCTTATCTACTTTAGTTATAATTATTAAGATGTCTATTTCCTCAAAGAAACTTGTATGTTACAAAATATGCATGTTCAATTAATTACACATATTTCTCTTGAATATATGAATAATAACCTGGTAAGATTTAGTTCCCTACAATATTGTATATTTGGAGAATTTTCTTACTAAGGGTGAATTAAAAGACTCATCCATAAATTCCATAATTACATGTAGATGCACCAATCATCACAATAATAAAATTACATAGTCTCGTACTTCATACCAAGACCTGTCTTCCATGAGTAAAATTTTTAGAATTTGTTTTAGGATGGAACCCACTTAATTAACCATAAATTTATTTATGTCCATTTATATACTTTTATTTGAAATATTTCTTGGTGTTGACCATGATCTATGGAAATTGTACTTGTGATTTTATCTTTTCTATTTTCCATTTACCTCATAAGAGTTCAACATTTCTTCCCTTAAGATCTCTTATAAGTATCATCTACATTCTAGTTAAGGTATGTCCTTGCATAGCAATCATGCGACTCATAATTTTAATTTTAGTGAGTAAAGTAATATGGTGATAGTATGATAGAAGAGACCTATTGGTACAAAATTAAACATAGTATTCAACTTTTTTTATTCCCCATTACTCTTTTCAACACTCCCATGTCTATTTATCCTGCATGATGACCACATCCCTAGAATTTCTCATCCAAATTTTTAATCCAATAATCATACACTACAATTTGTTCATTTATCAAATTTGAATATGAACAAGGTCTATCATTTAAAGTATTTTAAACCATTTTTACCTCATGGCTCATGGTATAGAATCCGTGTGCCCTCCTAAGAGAATTTAATGATAACTTAAGTTTTTGGGAACATATAATGTAATAAAAATTTTACCTCCTACATAATTTACAACAGTTTATAATTAGGAAAAATAGAACAATGTCCAATTTTCCATTTATACTTATGGAAATTAACTAACACGTGAACTGTTGTTATTTCACATATTACTCTTAACTCTACCACAAAATGTAGCCACACCGAATAGTGTATAAAGTCAAGAACTATCAAAAAATTTACTGGATGCATCCTATCTCCTAGCTCATTGAAGGAGATCATTCTGCAGATGCACATGATCAAACATTATGAACATTCCATTGTGAATGTAGAAAATTTCATGTCTCCAGATATACTGGAGTGTATTGCTAATCTGACCAAAACATTTCGCTATTTTTTTTACATTGGGTGTTCAGATGATTAAGTTAATTTTTAATTTACTTCGATTAGCATCCTTCCTAAATTCATTATTTAAACTGGGTGGACAATGTCTTTTGCAATTCAATAAATTAACAAAATTCCACAACAAAACAAATTTCCCAATCCCCCAAACCGAGTACGATAATTTTAACCTAATTACAAATGGATTTCGCTTAATCTCCTTCCTCAATTAACATTAGAAAACCCTCAATCTTGTTAACCCAAACCTAGTACACTAATTTTGAAGGAGATTTTAAAAGAGGGATGGAAGGCTAGCATATGTGGTGATTATGTAATTGCAGATCCTTTTCCTATCTCCCATATGATGCACTGTAATAGCTTCAACAAAGAAATCATTGGTCACCCTCTCAAATTACTCCATAAATTGCCATTGTTTCTGGTTGTGACTAAGAATGAAGAGAATAGTTATGAAATCAAGGAGAGTTGGCAAGAATTTATAGTGATGTGAGCTAGTATACCTTAAACCATACTTGAAAGACCAAATAGAAAAATCATGCAAATTTCATCATATGAGCAAGCCATCATACAAGAAGGATATGCAAGAGTCATCATTGTGCTCATAGCCAACATTTTCCTGAGACTCTTATGGATTGTGAGTCTCCACACATGACTCAGCCTTGCCCATTAGGATTTCAGATTTTTGACAACACCTCGCTCTCCTCTTTCAAGATACAAATTTTTACAATGGTGGCCTTAGGGACATTTCTCAGCCTCCCTTACTAAACGACTGCAACACCTTGTGATATCTCCATCTATGGAAGTATTCAAAGGAAATATAAAGGAAAATACATCCAATACAGTTTTAGCACCGAAGAGGATGAAATTTGATACCAATGTATGGGTAGGAGGAGTATTTATATCGAAGAACTGCTAATCGAACATACATTATGTAACCTCCACACAAGGAGAAATTAATACATGAGAAGATACGATGAGCAAGATTTTCCTAGTGTGACTTGTCTATGTGTAAGTAAGGATAAGTGTTATCCAAATTACATAAGAAGACGGGAGAATAACCACTCACAACAAGTTTCCATTTGCTTGCTACAAGTCTGGTAACTTCACTCGCTTGTATACATGAGGGATAGTTTTCCTCGACCTAAAGAACACCTCGTCTTCTTATTACTTTTTCACCCAAAAAGAATCTCGTAATTTCATAAGACCTTTACAAGTATTAGGATTACCTAAGGTGAATAAGGTTAAAGTTTTCAAGATGGAATGCAATTTCAATGCTTTAAGGTATTAAAGACACCCTTTATCCTTATCTGAGCAGTGAGCGATAACAATTCGATACTTCGCCATGGAATGTCCAACCAAGTCTCTTTTTCTCAGATGAGGTGGATACTCACATTGTGCTCCCCGAAACCAGGAAAAGGTAACCATTATTCCACACCAAATTCCTTTGAACGCCTCTAGATCAGCGAATAGGGCCAACAAAAATTCATTATTGGGGACTGAAAGGGGAGCAACAGCCCTTAATGCGATTTTACCCAACAACCTAGTTGGGAAGGTGTCTATTTAGCTTTAAATCTACCAATAAAATGAACTACTTCTTAAAGCTACCAAAACCTAATGTCATCGCTCATAGTAAACTATTATAGGGTCAGTGTAGACAAACACAATCACATAACCCATGATTACTTAAAAGCAAGCAGGTGGAAGTGATTTTATCCATGTTGTGATTCTATTACCCAGAAATTGGATTTGATGTATTTGGAATGTTTTTATTTGTATTTAGTAGCAAAGGAACCTTTGGCTTCATTAATAAACTCTTTTGATAGTTTATTTTAGTATCATTCATTGTCTTGATATATTTTTTCGTGGTCGTGATTTATCGCTAGCACTTCTAACTACTTTTGTAACTTTAGAGAATGCTCATTTCATGTTTAAGAAATAATCCTGAGGCTAATGTTCTCTAAAGTTGAGAAGTACTCACTGCAGATAAACAAAAATGATCATTTCAGATACATTAACAAGAAGGTTTACAAGACCTAGCCATCGATATTCGTATCATTTATATGGTAGATTGGGTCTCGACTTCCCTATTGACAATCCTTAGAAATCAAAACTTGAAATCACCATATTTGCTTCATGCCTATTCGTGGTTCTAGCATTGCACCATATGTCCAAGTATTTAAACATATGGGCATTCTTAACTTGGTAGGAAAGGTTCCGAGTGTCTAAAATGGCATCACCGAAACATCACATTTCTTATGGTGTACCTTTTACACTACACTTTTGTAGGGCTTCTCAGCAATTGAGCCAACGACCATGAATGCATCTTGCACTCATTAACATAATTGAGGATATTATGTTAAGCATAGAATACAATTAAGTCATATTAATCACATTAAGTAGTTGGTTCACTTTAGGTGATGAAAAAGATTTGGAAATTATTGCATGGATGCAGCTTGACAACATTCACTACCTGCAAACTTGTTAGAATTTCCTCTGAAATTTCAGTTTGATTTCAATCATAATTTATGATTTTATGGTTCAATCAATCATACTTTCTTGTTCTAAAATATCGAAGTCCATTGCAAGTTAGTAGTAGAAATTATTGGGGTTTTATTTGTAAAAATATCTTAACAAATTCCTAAAAGAAATTCCGTCTATTGTCTTTAATTTTAGAACATTCCAATTTACCATGATTCTCCTTTCTACTTTGTTTCTAAAAGAAATTTCAATATTTGAGTTACGTAGAGTATTGTAACTTACTCTTCTAAATGCTCACATATTTTACTTCTTGGCCATGTTTATCTCTCTAGAGACACTTTAGGTCCCTAAATACTTATTTGTGTGAACAATATAGTAGGTCCCAATATAATTTTCTTATTTTTTCTTGGGAAGAAATAGAGAGGAATTTATTATTTTTTACAAAACCTTTACTTTTTGGAAATTTATTAATTGTACATATATTAATGTCTATAGACTTATGCTATAAGTCTCCTCATTTTGACAATCTTATTATGTCTAAAACTAATGAAATTAAAGCATGAGTGTGTAGACTATGTTCTATGCATACACAAGGAATATGTTGGGCAAGAGTCTATGTGTAACAGGGTAGATCCTATTACTATGCACAAGGTGGGGCAAAATCTAGCATTTAGCTCTGTATATGTCTGTCATAGTTTTTTTCTTTTTTTCTGTAGCGTAAAGGTGTTATAGGAAGAATGCTACCACCAAGCCTATTGAACTTTTAGGACCTAAAGCTCATTCATACCCTACAAAGGTGGGTTGGATCTTAGGCCACAATACTTGAACATAGAGCTCCAATACCATTTGCCACATACGTCCTTGATCCAATATTAAAACCCCATATTTTGTTCCTACACTAAATTTAACTTGGCTTAAACTTATATGCAATAGTTGTCATATTCATCCATATAGAATCATCTAATAGACAAAGTGAATACCCGCAATTCTACACATTCATACATCACATCATAGTGGAAGTCATCAATCATGATCATTCAAGATCTTACAGTCAAGTTCCGTTCCTCTGAGGATTTAACACAAGGATTAATGGAGACATTATCATAAATACACTATAGTTAACTTTTCGATATAAGATGTTCGTAGTCCTATTGGTGTATCTTATGCAATACTAACCATAGTCAATAAATAGTTAATATGACCTTTAGTAGGTGCAATTCATAGTGAAAAAGGCCTAGCATGGATAACCTGAACCACCAGCTCTATGATGGCAACATTAAAACATAATTATTCATGATACCTAGTTATTTCATGCATCATTATTCAGGTATCTTTCTACACAAAGATCACACATGCAACTATACACATATCTTGAGAGAGTTCGACAATATACAAGGTAAGGAACAACATACAACAAATCCCATACAATGGAATTATATAAGAGAAATTGAAATAATGTCACATGGAAAACCAGCACTGTCGCCGAACCTAGAACTGCCTGCTTCCAGTTCACCCCCCAACTGAGAGTTCTTTTCATTGATCAACTACCTCATGTTGATCTCTTACATGGGTATTTAATACCCTCTTTCATGATATGGTTTCCATTAGTGCCGTCATGCTTTTATGGATCTTTCTATCCAGTTTCCTACGCTTTCATAGAAAATCTCGACTTTATCTCCCGCGAGGATTTTTCTCATCAAATCTTGCCTTTTCTCGGGCAAGGCTTTTATGCTTTTTCTTAACTTAGCATCTTTCTCCAGCTAAGTAGTTTAATGGATATTTATCTCCCAATCCATTAATCTCATCTAGATATGGATCTAGAAGTCTTATTATGAATATTATCGATTCCCATTCACCAATGGGATTTGGCAAGAATCTTGAATACCCTCTTTCATGATATGGTTTCCATTAGTGCCGTCATGCTTTTATGGATCTTTCTATCCATTTTCCTACGCTTTTCATAGAAAATCTTGACTTTATCTCCTGCGAGAATTTTACTCATTAAATCTTGCCTTTTCTCGGGTAAGGGTTTTATGCTTTTTCTTAACTTAGCATCTTTCTCCAGCTAAGTAGTTTAATGGATATTTATCTCCCAATCCATTAATCTCATCTAGATATGGATCTAGAAGTTTTATTATGAATATTATCGATTCCCATTCACCAATGGGATTTGGAAAGAATCTCCTCTCTCGGTGTCTTTCTTTTCTGAGTGATTAATTATTTTATTTATTTGATAAAGTATTTACTTTTCTTGTTACATGTTAGATCTAATTTTTCTCATCTTAGGTTAGCAAAGTTTTACATACAAGGGAGGGGTGTTACATATATGCAATTTTAAACAACACATAAAATACAAATTTAAATAAGAAAACATAAAATTTTCAAATTTTTAAATATGAAACAAAAATACAAATTCAAATAGAGAAATACATAATATATAGTTCCAAGTTGTAACGAACCTCCTTATCCTACCCTAGAATTTAGTTGCTAAGCTCCCATTCTCTAAAGTTTCTTTATTTTTTCTATATTTAGTCATTAAGATGCAATACTACGAAGGGTATCTTTAGCCTGCCCTTAGACCATCATTAGTAATTCTATAACAAACTCCAAAATCATTATCAATTTAATAATAGAGTGGTTCTGGTATCGTCTTTTAACGTTATTGTCAAGGCTTATGTGTGAGATTTCTAGTAAACATGATTTAGTAGATGAAGATGGAACTAACCATGACATGCAACCTATAATAATCTCCTTACCTACATCAATGATATTAATTAAACTCTACTATCATGTTCATCGATCATTATTATAGGTCTTGTTTCCATCATGCATAAAGAATTGGTTAATTAAATACCAATCTTAAATAAGACATTATATAGGTAACGTATCTCATACACACACTAGGTACTGGCAGAAACCTGGTGATATTCAAGTCAATTCCACAAGATATCTTACAGACCCATATATGCATAACTAAAAATATGTACCATTAATTCCTTATACTACATGCAGGAGCATCTAATTTCATTATGCATGACATAGAACATGGTGAAACGTTGATAATACTATGGGAGACACTCCTCCATAATTGTTCCACATGCATGAACATCTGCAAAACACTAAAGCATGCTACTCTTTCTTACTACTGCAAGGACAATAAGTGAAGGGAGGTGGATGAAAGGATTGATTTAATTGTTGATCATCTGCCATCTTCCCATGACATCTCGGGTGGCTTGAATATCAATCAAGTAGGGTGTCTGCATAAACCATTGTCCTTGGTGTGTTGAACTTATCAAAAATTTCATCATCAGGCTATCTCGCCCTATAGACAAAAATGAACACTTGAATGCAGCAAGCACTGTAATACAGAACACCTATGAGCACGTCATCCTCCAGTGCATGTGTACATAGATGATGTATCACAAACAAAGAATATTATTTAAGGAATTTACTTGCTCTTTCTTGAAACCGACGTTCAAATGGTAATTACGCGTAGGGAGGGTATGACGTTGAAGGGATTTTTTCCTTATTTGTGATTATTCCTATACTAGAAACAACTCTAGATTTATGAATAAAAAAGAAGAATCTGTGGGATGACAATCCACTGAATTTTTTTTTAAGGCATGTCACCAAATGGGCCTTATCCTATGAATGCTTTTGTGGAAAGCTAACCCATTAGAAATCACCTTAAGTTCAATAGATAAGGCAACCGAAGAGGGTAGCATTACTGATTGGAAAGGGAGACAGATGAATTTCCTTAGTTAATCAATTTGAAAATTAAGTTTGTACTTTAAATCTAGCATCTTGTGCTTTAATTCCAGCATTTAACATTTTTTTTGTTTTATACCTCGATTTACATGTTTTTAGGTATTACCCCACTGAGGCTCCCTCCTTCATCTGTTAATTGCCTCAACCAAGGTATAGGTATAGTGAGTTCCAATAACAACTATAAGGGTTTCAAACCATCTTCATGAGGTTGGGTAGGAACCATGAACCATTTCAACAAATATGATCCCAATATGTATTTATCCGAAAGAAAAAATCTCTCACGAGTGAATTCTCTTGGCAAAGTTGATTCTGTTTTCGCAATACTTACGAAAATAGAAACAGGTATAGCTACCACTACAATGGAGGGACTTGAGGAAATATCCTCAACTATTAATTTTTACAAGTTTCCTACAATATTCTTTAGTTTCTTGGATCATACCATCTCGAATTATTCCAGTTCTCTATGATCTGTATGACATTGTGGGACTCACACAGAATGTGGAGAGTCTCTATGTACTTTGTCAATGTCTCTATGGCGTATCGTATATCTATGTAACGTGGAGACAAGTAGGAGTCCCCATGTGAATTCTATGGACTTGATGCCATATGATTTATTTGGCATCATTCTTGGCCATGTAGATATGGCACATATATTTGTTAATCTATTCTAGAGTTCACAAGCACAAGCTAATACACTCATCTATTGTCACTAATACAAGAAGCTCCTTGTTGCTCAAGTATTAATGCATTGTCCTAAGTGAGACTTGTGCTTTACCTTTCTAAATAATCTATCAAGGAACTTGATATTAAAGAATCAAGATAAAAATATTCATGGCTTCTGCTATATTCAATGAGACCAAAGAATGGATGACTAGTCATATCAACAAAAAGGGATTGGGTGTCTGGACTGAATGATATTCCAGGTATCTCTCCGAAGAAATCAAATTCCAAAATCAAGTTATTTTCCCCAACATTTTCTTCGTGCCTCCATGGATTTGGTTATTAGGATTTCACTTTTAGTTGTAATGTGTAAAATGAAAATATACACATTCATATGAAAATTAATTCTAATAACTAAAGCATCTTTGTGTATATGAACATGAGAAAATGTATTAAACAAGAAGCTTGTATGAACACGTGGAGCACAAAATGTTATTTGATGGCTACATCCATAACACACTTGCTTGAGTTGACTCGTGATATTTTGTAACTATTTGACTTGTGGTATTGTGTAATTTAGATAGGATGAAGGTTTGGTTAAAAAGAAAAACTTCTAAATCATTTAATCTATCCCTTTATGCAATTTGAAACACAATTTGTTACACGCTTTGACAAGAAATATAGAAGTTTCCTCTCCTCAGTAAAATACCCCGTTTTGCCATACAAAAATCCATCATTTTACATAACCCTAGTTCAACCATATCTTTGATTTCAATATAATAGATATATATAGCATAACATATATATTCGATAACATATATGTGTGTGTGTGTGTGTTATTGCTTCAACACCCACCTCCAATAAATCATTTAAAAATTTAATTTCAATGGTTATGAATTATAATACCTTAAGTCACTACTCTAGAACTCATTGTAATAGAACCTAATAACAACTCATTTATATCTTAATAGAGGTTGATTGACCCATAGGACAAAATGTTTGAAATTAGAGCTCCAATACCATTTCTCACATACCCCTTTGGCACAACACCACTAACTAACTACTTTGCTTTAATTCATCCATGATGTGGACCTTTAGGTTCCATTAATGGACTTATTTACTATAGCACAAATAAACCCTTCAACATTTATTGTGCATACATTACTACAGGGAAGAATCAATCATGGTCATTCAACATGATGAGATTATGCATTTATAATTTTAGTACTTTGATGACTTCATACAAATATTAATGAAATTGTTAGCATAAATACACTATTGCTAGCATTGCCATATATCATTGTCTTAATCCTACAAGCATAGTTGAAAGAATAGTGACATATATCTTATGCTATACGAGCCTCGGTAGATGAAATTCACTCGATAATGCATAATGCATAGCATAGATAACCTGAACCATAAGTTATTCATTTTCAAGCCTTAGACCTTAATTATATATATATATATATATATATATTTAGTATCTCAAGCATAACTATTCACCATATTAAAAATTGAGATAGAACATAAGTTTAAAGATGTGACAACATAAAAATTATTGCATAAAGGCCACATATTATGTTCCTTCACTAAATTTAACTTGGCTTACATTTATGTACAATAATTTTCACATGTGTTCATATATAATCATCTCATAGCAAGGAAAAATCAAGGAAATTCTTTGATATGCTAAATAAATTGACAACATAAAGGGTTAGGAGTGAACGTGCAGGACATCCCATGGAAACTAGATTATTTGAAAGAATGTCACTAGGAAAACTGATCACTACTGACCAACATAGAACTGTCTTCTTCCAGTTCACCCTTGAGCATATATTTCTTGCCATAGATCAACTGCCTCGTGTTGATCACTTCAATGGGATTTTAGTATGCTCTTTCATGATATGGTTTCCATTAGCAGCCTCCCACTTTTATGGATCGTTTTATCCATTTGCCTAGGTTTTTCCCAAAAAAGCTCACCTTTCTCTCTTGCGAGGCTCTTCCTCATAAAATCTGTCCTTTCTCTTCCACACGACTTTTATGTTTTTCTTAAATTAGCATATTTCTCCAGATAACTAGGTTAATGGATATTTATCTCCAATCCATTAAGGTTATCTAGAATTGGATCTGGAAGTCTTATCACGAAGCAATTATCCCTTGCCATTCACCAATGGGATTTGGCAAGAATATCATCTCTTGGTGTCTCGGTTTTCCAAGTGATTAAATTATTTTATTTAATAATAAAGTATTTACTTTCCTTGTTACAAATGAGACCTAGGTTTTCTTAACATAGGTTAGCAAAGTTTTACATACAGTGGAGGAGTGTTACATTATTATTATATATTAATGATAATAATAATTTATGTATGCTAACTTTAACATTATATATATTCAAAAAATATTTAAATTTCGTCAATGCTAAGGTGTAAACTATATATATATATATATATATATAATATATATATATATATATATATATATATATATATATATAGATATATCCTCTATCATTGCAAAATGTACATTTTAGAAAAATTCTAATTAAATATTACAAGAAGACATAATCACTTTTTCTATAAGCGTTAATGATTGAATCTTTGTAATATAGAATGCACTACCATGGCATCACTAAAGTCATTGCATATTTACAATATAGTATTATTATCCTTAATTGTTGCAAAGTTATGGAGCTTGTATATTTTTAAAATAATTATTTGGTTGTGTAGTTCGCTTAAGTTTTTCTTAACTAGAATTGGTGACATAATGTGATACCATCGTCTCCTTACTAAATGTTTATATCTATTTTCCTAAGGAAAATATGTATCAAAATCTTGGTAAGAATATGGAAATTGTGTGTCGAAGGAGTTTAGCTCAAGCGGTAGAGTCACATATTGTCTTTCTAGCTATGGTGGATTCAAATTTGCGGAGACATGCTATACTTGGTGAAAATTGTGAAAGAAAGTTATATAAAGGAGTTCTATTGGGTTGTCCCATTACTCTTTGGTTGAAAAAAAAAATAACATTGAAATTGGGTCAAACGATCTTAGCTCAAGTAGTTAGATGAAGATTTGATTTCTCTAGTAGATTGCCTTCAATTCTCCAGAGGCATGTTCTACTTGGTTTGCTAGTAGAATTTTTGAAATAGTTAGGTCTTGTGTAATAGTCTAAGCTAATGTTTCAATGTTACTGATTCTCTAATTTTTTTTTTTAAAGAGAGAAGAAAAATCTTACAAGTGGATTTGGTTGGTAATCTAGTGATGATTAAGTTTATGCAGTGCATAAGAAAACATATGAAATTTTATAATATAATTTATTTTCCACTTGTTATGATTTACGATTATAGTAAGGAATTAGAAGTTATTCAGGTAGACGTGAAATTTCTTGGTGTCATTTGAATCTCAAGAATAAAGGGATATGAAAAGTGGGTCAAATGATCCTAGCTCAAGTAGTTAGGTGAATAATTTTTTCCTCAAGCTGAATCCCTTCAATTCTCTGGAGACACGTTCTAATTACTTTGATTGTAGAATTTTCAAAATAGTTATGTCTTGTGTAACAACAAAAGACAATATTTTGTAGTTCTTGATTCTCTATTTTTGTTTTGTTTTAAGAAAAAAAATATTACAAGTGGATTTGGTTGATCCTCTACTAATCATTAAGTTTACATAGTACACATTTAAAAGGAGATGAACATTTCTAATTACATTTATTTTTCACTTGCCGTGATTTATAATTATAGTAAGAAATTTGAAGTTGCTGAAGTAAATATTGGATTTGGTTGATTCTCTACTAATCATTAAGTTTATGTAGTGCACATTTAAAAAGAGATGAACATTTCTAATTACATTTATTTTTCACTCGCCGTGATTTATGATTATAGTAAGAAATTTGAAGTTGTTGAATTAAATATTGAAGGAGAGTTTTTAGTGTCATGAATATTAGAAAATCATATAAAATAGCGAGGAAAATCCTTTTATTTACCAATATTTTTGTGCAATTGTGTTTAAATCCTTCCATCACTCGAATGGAATTTGTGTAGGTATGTGCTATGAAATATTTTGAAAAAATATTACTTTGATATTCTATTCATTTACACTATATAGACCAAAAGAAAAAGTGGAAACAATATAGACATGCACAAGAAATAAATGTAGGCTAATTAGTCACTATCATTTTCCCCACCTAGTATATGTTATTTTTTGGGCCAATCCTTTTAAAATGTGAATGTAACTTGATAAAATGTTCATCTATTAAACAATAAATTTGCCACTTCAAAAGGATATAAATATTGTAAGTTCTACATTTTATATTACGATAACTCTTTATCTCATTTTGCTAAAAAATATACATAGAAAGATATTTAACTTTCTAACTCCACAAGATATGGAGTTTGTAATTACTTTTAATATTATTTCTACATGTACAAAGACCTCTACCTCATAAATATACAAAGACTTTGACCTCATAAATATCCATATGTTTGGGAATATTGGGTTAGTTTTTAGTTAAATAGAAATTTTGAAATATGCATGTTGGGGTTTTCATATTTCAACTTTAAAAACATTAGTTTACTATTGGACAATGTTTGATAATTTTTTGAAAAGAATCCATTATCTATTAGAGAATATATATATATATATATATATATATATATATATATATAAGAAATGTTATCAAGTTTTATATGGGCAAAAGCTAATTGATAATTGATTGTTCTTACATATATATGGATGGTCATGTTATTCTTCTTTTGTACTTATGTTATGGGGTAACTATATAGTATATATATGAGGTAATGCACATTAGTGATGTTATCAAAGTGTTGTGAAGTTCATGTTTAATGAATGAACTACTCTAACTTCCATCTTCACTCTAGTTAAAGATTTGGAAAATGAGGTAGTTCCTTGAGAAGGTTAAATGGATCTGCATCGTTTGTTTCATCAAACTATAAGATATAGATTTGAACATTCTAACCTTCTTCCATTAGTCCTCCACCTACACAAGCATATGGTTTTTGAGGATATTTCACATATTATTATATTTTCAATAGTTTTGGTGAGCTCTAATTTTCTAATTGATGTGTTATATATTTATACTTAGTCTTAAAGGCAATTATGGACCATGATGAAAGAAATGTCAATAATTTGCTAGTTCACAATTAAATTAAAATTTATAGATCTCAATGATTTGTTATTTCACAATTAAATTAACATTTATAGGTAAAGGGAATATCAAAGTAAATTTTAGTTTAGTTTAGTGCTTTAGTTTAAGTGTTATTTTAGTGATTAAATTAAATTTATATACCTATAAAAATAGAATATAAAATTATTACGATTGAATCCCAATAACATTGACCAAATCAAAACGAAAAGGGGCATACTTAAAAGGGAAAGAAAAATGAAGCAGATAAATAAAACGATTCATATGCATCACCTTATAAATATTCGAGAGAATTATCTACAATATTTCACTACAACTCCAATGTAATCCTTGCGAAATAGGGCAACGTCGACATAACTTCCCTGCAGATTGGATTTGCTTTTCTTGAGTACCATCATCTGTTAACACGCCCATGAAACGCTCGTGGTTCTGTGGTCCCTGGTCCCTCCCTGCGTATGTCTCAAAAACGCTATTTCAGGTCGATTTTCGTCAAAATTGACGACTGACCAATAATTCTGTGACATAATCAATTCTGGAGGGTAGAGGCGAAGGCAAAGGAGGGGGAAGGAGGAGGAGTGGTTGGAGGCAGAGGAAGAGGAGGGCGGGGAGGAGCAGTGGTTGGAGGTGGAGGTGGAAGCGGGGGGCCAGGAGGGGGGTAAGTAGAGGAGGAGGAGGAGGAGAAGGAGAAGGGGACAGAGGCAGACGAGGATGAGGAGGCAGAGAAGGACAAGGGGGGGAGGTGGAGGAGGAGGAGGAGAAGAAGGAAAAAAGGGGTAGGTGGATGAGGAGGAGGACGAGGAGGGGCGGAGGTGGATGAGGAGGAGGAGAGAAGGAGGCACAAGGGGCGAAGTGAAGGAGGAGGAGGAGGAGGAGTAGGAGGGGTGGCAGAGGTGGAGGAGGAGGAAAAGGCGGGGTGGGAAGAAGAGGAGGGGGAGGGGTCAGAGGAGGAGGAAGAGGAAAGGGTGGGAGGTAAACGAGGAGGAGGAAAGGGTGGGAGGTAAAGGAGGAGAAGGAGGAGGAGGCGAGGGGGAGCTATAAGCAAAGGAGGATGAACAGGAGGAGGAGGAGGAAGGGGTGGGAGGTGAAGGAGGAGGAGGAGGAGGCGGGGGGGGGGGGGGGGGGGATGGGGAGCTATAAGAAGAGAAGGAGGAAGAGGAGGAGGAGAAGGAGGAAGAGGAGGAGGAAGAGGAGGAGGAGAAGGTGAGGTAGAGGTAGAGGAGGAGGAGGAGGAGGAGGGGGAGGCAGACGGGGAGGAGGCGTCGAGGGGGCAAAGGGGGAGGAGGGGGTGAGGGGGGGGGAGGAGGAAGGGTGGCGGAGGGGGAGTACCACGAGAATGGGGTGGAGGGGGAGTAGCACGAAGAGGGGGAGAAGAGGATGGGGAGGTAAAGGAAGAGGTGGAGGAGGAGTAGGATGAGTAGGAGGGGGGGAGGGGGATTCTGAGGCAGAGGGGGAGGAGGTGGAGGGGGTGGTGGCGAAGGTGGAGTTAGAGGAGGGGGGAGGAGGAGTGGTTGGAGGTGGAGGGGGGAGTAGAGAGGGGGGGGGGAAGCAAAGGAGGAGGAGGAGGAGGAGGGGGGTGGAGGTGGAGAAGGAGGAGGAGGAGGAGGAGGAGGAGGAGGAGGATGCGGAGGTAGAGGAGGTGGGGAGGAGAAGGAGTGGATCAAGAAGCACCAAGTGTTGGTTTTACACTCCCATTATGTATTTACACTAGATTTAATTTTGGTGTCAAGCAATTGACATTCTTATTAGAGTCGTAATTTATTGATGTCTTTTCCAACATGCATACAATGTGGTGTACTGCATTTGTGCATTTCCTTCACCACTTCTGACCCTAGTTCCTTCGAGATTGGAATATAATTTGTGCATCTTATCTACTTTAGTTATAATTATTAATATGTCTATTTCCTCAAAGAAACTTGTATGTTCCAAATTATGCATGCTCAATTAATTACACATATTTCTCTTGAATATATGAATAATAACCTGGTAAGATTTAGTTCCCTGCAATATTGTATATTTGGAGCATTTTCTTACTAAGGGTGAATTAAGTGACTCATCCAAATCCATATCAAAAATAAACTCCATCATTACATGTAGATGCACCAATCATCACAATAATAAAATTACATAGTCTCGTACTTCATACCAATACCTATCTTCCATGAGTAAAATTTTTAGAATTTGTTTTAGGATGGGACCCACTTAATTAACCATAAGTTTATTTATCTCCATTTATATACTTTTATTTAAAATATTTCTTGGTGTTGACCATGATGTATTGGAAATATTTTTGTTTTCCATTTACCTCATAAGAGTTCAACATTTCTTCCCTTAAGATCTCTTATAAGTATCATCTACATTCTAGTTAAGGTATGTCCTTGCATAGCAATCATGCAACTCATAATTTCAATTTTAATGAGTAAAGTAATATGGTGATAGTATGATAGAAGAGACCTATTGGTACTCTTTTCAACACTCCCATGTCTATTTATTTCAGATGATGATCACATCCCTAGAATTTGTCATCGAAATTTTTAATCCAATAATCATACACTACAATTTGTTCATTTATCAAGTTCAAATATGAACAAGGTCTATCATTTAAAGTATTTTAAACCATTTTGACCTCATGGCTCATGGTATAGATTCTTTGTGCCCTCCTAAGAGAATGTAACGATAACTGAAGTTTTGGTGAACATATAATGAAATACAAATTTTACCTTCTACATAATTTACAACACTTAATAATTAGGAAAAATAGAACATTGACCAATTTTCCATTTATACTTATGGAAGTTAATTAACATGTGAATTGATGTTATTTCATGTATTACTCTTAACTTTACCACAAAATGTAGCCACACCGGATAGTTGACACCTTTCATCAACCAAATGATAACTACAATATTGTTATAAGGCTATAACATTGTACACCAATGTGTTTACATGGAAAATTCATATGCCTCATTATTATGTGTAGAGCTTTTCATGATTATTTCCACAACAAGTTTATCTTGATGACCCCTTAACTAGGCTTATGATAACAATATTCCAAACAGTCCATGACAATGCATGAGTATATGTATAATACAACAACAAAATAATGCTGCAAACATGGACATCCTCTATTGAAGCCATCTATGATGTTAATATCATGATGATATATGTCAATTACATCAATGCCTAAAATGCTCACAAGCCTTCTTAGTCAATATTCTCATAACATGTTCAAAATAATCTACTAACCATATCCTACCAATAGGGCATATTTTCTCATGGTCACTACCTAACAAGGTAAGTCCTTTTCCATAGCCATAGTAGCTTACTGCAATTTGTGCATAAAATTTGTCATAGTAGTAATTATTAACCGTTATAGCTTGTTAATTTCGCTGTATCCATAGTTCCTTATCCTATAAACATTCTAGAGTGGATGATTATTCTATCATCATCACACCTTTCTCACCATAGATATAATATCCTACGACATTGATCTTCCCAATCTATCATCTTCCTTTTTCACCATTTGTTTTAAGGTAAATAGTTATGTAGGCCTTAATGAATTGGTTATAAGGATTTTAATATAGCAGTAGGAATTAATACCTACTTAATTAATCCTCCAATCTGACCATAATTCTTTCAAGGTGTGATTAATCCATTTTTTTTAAATGTGAAAATTTCTCATAGTTTGCATCTCAATGTTGCTTATCATAATCACTTAATACTTCATGTATACTAACAAAGTTTCACTTTTTAACTACAATGGTAGATTTATTATAAAATAAATCAAATAATATCGATCTCTTAAATGCAGGCTGCACTTTCCAATTATGCCAATGTTAATAAGAACAACAAAATACTCACAAGTTCTCTTGGTGTAGACATGACATATTCATGAGTGGTACACCTCGCTTCCTTGGTACATGATAATTTAAGCTAAATTTTACCTAAGATATAATTCAAGTGACTGAAAGTTCTATACATGTAAAAGTGAATTCCTACATACTTGCATCACATTCCACTGAAAAGATAATTTCTTTCACAGTTGAAGGTATACATAAATACCCACCAAGTACTAACTTTTGAATAATACTAAATCATAATCATTGTTTCTTATCGTAATGATAACTTCAACAATGAGTCCAAGAGGTGTTTCAATTCCTAATATGGAAGGGTTCCTACTTATTAAGTATTCACCCCACTCAGGAGGTGTCTCAATTCCTAACATGGAAGGGTTCCTGCTTGTTAAGTATTCACCCCAACACCTTATCTATATCTGCACATAAATTTTTATACACATAAATTTTTATACTACTTAAGAGTGACTTATAATCTTACCACCATATTCTTTTCATATAGCTGTGGCTACATTGTTTTTGTATAGGTGTCAATTTGGTTTTTTATTTTTATTTCAAGGAGAAAACAAATATACATATGCAGGTGCCATCCTGTCACTCTAAAAAAAACACGAGCATGCTTTAGTTAAACCAAATATTACATGTGTTGCTTATATAATAACCGTGTTTTCATCACAGTTCTAAATAAAAAAAATTCATTCACACTTCTACTCTTACGAGAATATCAAACATAAATTTAACATCATTTTTCTTTTCAAATGCTTTCTTTGCTTAGACAACTTGTAGCAATAATATTAAACATGGATAGAAAGCACTGTGGTTGGAGGATTATGTCCATATTGTTCTTTTTCCATTTCTATCACTCCCTCCTACAACCTAATAGCCTGTTTTAAATCACAGATCAAACTTAAGCTCCCTGTAGACATGCTAGAAGGTGAGAAAAATAAAATGAGATCTAGTTTCTTTAGTTCTATCCATTATATAGACAATTATAAGATTAGTCAACATGGAGGTTCCAACTCTAAAAAAAATTTCATCACATGTTTCGCATGTTTCCCTACATCTATATTTTCATGAATTTTGAAGGCACTGAGCACTGCTCCGCACATAGTTTCATCAAGTTCGAAAGGCATGTTATCGAAAAGGCCTCTACCTCATTCAGCCTTAGAGATCGTCCAAGGAGATCAATCATGCAATCATGGTGATATGATTTTGGTGTGATCTGATGACATCTAGCCATGGAATTGAAATACACACAACCCTTTTCAAACTTACTTGAGTTCTACACAGTTTTAATAAAAACATATTAAAATATTAATGAAATTGGTAGTGACAATGTCTTATATATGCAATGACAACGTCTGAGACTTTGGAAAATTACTATTCCATTTCACGTTCCAACTATGTTTTCAAATTTATTGTGTCACAAGCCAGATAGTTAGGTAAATCCCAGCTATTTATTACGAGGGTCATAAACCAATTATAATGTTTTATGGCTATTAAACATGCAAAACCCACCAAAAGGAATCTAGAGGTGAGATAATTACCATCAAGTCAAAATTAAGGCAAACAATGATGATTGAGAAGATGATAATACTCACAAGCTCTTCTTCAAATAAGCCTTTGCTTTGTTGTCCCTTCGTCCATCTCTCTTCTCTAGAATGAGAACTCACAATGACTTCTCCTCCACTCTTAATCGCTCAGTTCAACAAGCCTATAAGAGTGGAGTGAAGGAATAAGGAAGGAACAATAGACAATCAGCTCCATGCTCGAATTCCAATAGTTTTTGGGTATCAGGGCATGATAAGGTTGGACGTTGGCAACTTGAATACATCTTAAAAATTCATAAATAAGGCTAGGAAATCATTTTAAATGGTGGAAAATCCCTATGGAATACGACATCTAACCAATTAGAATTTGTCAAATATTGATAGAATTTCTTGGCTTGTCATTACTATATAGAAAATCATGTAACATTATTTTTGTTCGGTTATTTTTTAAGGGTACACTCATCAGATCTAGAACCACATGAATGATCCACAACCATAAATGATGACCATGGCTGTAACAGTCGTGTCTTAATGTTTGATTGGGAGAGACATATCCATAATATATTTACAGAAAACTCCACCTAACATAATCAAAAGAATAACAAATATAAATGTATATATACCATTGATAACGCGTATCAGGTTATAAGATCAGAATTTAGAATTCCAATTCAGTATCATGATAAAAAATAACTGGAAACAAGTGACCTTTTCCAACTCGATGAGATCGCAACAGAAAATTTTGAGCATCATTTGCTACATCTATCAGCTTCCGCAGGGTACTAGAGGTAAAGAAATCAGAGGTTGTCATGGCCTTAACTACATTTTTGTTTATTTCTGAAGCGGCTTACTGCCATTGGGAGCATCTTCTCCATGGATGCCCTGATTCATTTTCTCTATAAGGCAGCAAAGGATCATGTCAAGGAGCTAGAGATACTCACAGTTATAGCACTAGATATTTTATTACAGGATTTACCAATGCTTACTCTGTGCATATTAGATGATGAGGATAAGCATTATCCTAGAATTTTATCCCATTATCCATAGTCACATACAATTTCATGTTCTGCAGTTAACGTTCCTACATTCGTAAGACAAAAATTCAGCTTTCCAGGATTGAATTCCCTTCTGAGAAAAGACAAACGCAAAATGTAGTATTTAAATGGGAAACATGAATCTAAAGCTTTTCTTGTGATGTCTCTAAGAGCTAGGAAGGGTGAGCTTTGTGGGGTGTTGAATTTTCATGTTGCTTTAGTAGCCATTTTTTATTCCATGGTTGGTTTGGCTGGAAAACTGACCACTTTGCCATACTTTTCTTCGAAAAATAAAACTAAAAGCCACTGCCCCCATGTTGGCAAGGCTTACATGCCAACAACGGTTCGAATTTTACTATACGTACATCTTATATTCAAAAATCCTTATCTGTAAACCATATGTAAAATTGCTTTTATTGTTTCTCATTGGTTTCTTTTACCAGCATTATTCTCTAAGCATTTGTAAGGGTAACCCTATATCTATAAGCCAAAAGTAGGCTTTTGGGATTGAACAATTTCATACCTCTTCGGGTCATTGGATAAGTTCGATCTCTGCTAGATGTTTCCAATGCAAGAAATATAATCAGCACTGACAGTTCAGGAAACCCATAAAATAGCCACCGAAACTGGCATTCATCCCATCCTGAAAGTGGATAGAAAATCTCTAACACACTAAAAAAAAATGACTGCGCATGAGGATTAAGCATCATACCTGCATATTCAACGCTAATCCATAAGGAGGAGTAATCATATGGTGAATCACACGTCTTGACTAATTTTCCAGGCCTTTTTCCAGGACTACATTCCCATTTAAGGTATTGTGATCATGTGATAATATATTTTATTGAAAATGTTTAACTTATATATTATCATTAGAAGTGACTTATATATATATGATAATGGGCTACATATAAACGAATTATTGAAACATATTATTTTAGGATGGGATATTACTAAATCATTAGAGTTACTAGACACACACCAATATTTTATATATTATCATTAAAATATATATATATATATAATAATGGATTACATATAAATGAATTATCGAAACATATTATTTCAGGATGGGATATTACTAGATCATTAGAGTTACTAAACACACACTCAAGGTGTAGATCATTGAACACTTAATTGTATTTCTAATATTGTTCTTTATTTATGTGATTAGCTTAAAATTAATTTTCTCAAAAAAAATTATTATGCTATGATGTCATATAATAAAATTAAGATAAATCTATCTAAACTTTAAATTCATTTTAGTAGTAGGATGAATCAAAAAATAGTTGAGATCTAAATCTCTTAGTTATTAAGTTAATATGGTTTTAAAAATAAATAAACTAAAATGAAGATGATGGAATTATATTATATATATATATATATATATATATATATATATATATATATATATAGATATATTTCGGTTTATTTTGAGTGCTTGATTTTTCTCACTGAAGTTCAATTGGTAAAGGTTAAAAGATGATATATTATTATTATAAATATTTTTATTAATTTTGTTGCATTAAATTTATTTCTCACATACCTCTTGGGCACCACACCACTAAATACCTAATATGCTTTACTTGATCCACGATTTGGACCTTTAGTTTCCATTAATAGACTTATTTACTACAACATGAATAAACCCTTCAACATTTCATGTGCATACATTACGACTAAGAGGAAAGAATCGGTCATGGTCATTCAACATGACGAGGTTATCCATTCAGAATTTTAGTACTTTGATGACTTCATACAATCATTAATGGAATCGTTAACATAAATGCACTGTAGTTATCATTGCAATATATCATTGTTATAATCCTATAGGAAAAGTCGAAAGAATAATGACATATATCTTATGCAATACAAGCCTCGGTATACACAATTCACTTCATAATGCATAATGCATAGCATAGATAACCTGAACCATAAGTAATACATTTTCAAGTCTTAGAACTTAATTATATATATATAGTATCTCATGCATAATTATTCACCATCTTAAAAACCGAGATAACACATAGGTTTAAAGATGTGACAACATAACAATTATTTCATAAAACCCATATATTATGTTCCTTCACTAAATTTATTTGGATTACATTTATGTACAAAATTGTCATGTGTATTCGTATATAATCATCTCATATCAAGGACAACTAAAGAAAATTATCTCATATTCTAAATGAATTGAAAAAATAAAGGGTAAGGAGCCAACACACATAACATCCCATGTAAATGAGACTATCTTAAGGAATGTCATTGGGAAACCGAGCACCGCCACCCAACCTAGAACTGTCTTCTTCTAGTTCATGCCCGAACCGAGAGTCCTTGCCATCGACTGTCTACATCATGTTGATATATTAAATTCATATTTAATATGCTCTTTTATGATATGGATTCCATTAGTGGTGTCCCACTTTTATGGATCTTTTCATCCATTTTCCTAGGCTTTTCCCAAAAAATCTTGCCTTTCTCTCCCACGAGGCTTTTCCTCATAAAATATTGCCTTTCTCTCTCGCAATCATTTTATGTTTTTCTTAACTTACCATCTTTCTCAAGCTAGGTAACTTAATGGATATTTTTCTCCAATCCATTAAGCTTATTTGGAATTGGATCTAGAAGTCTTATCATGAAGGAATTATCCCTTCCCATTCACCAATGGGTTTTCGCAAGAATCTCATCTCTTGGTGTCTCATTTTTCCAAGTGATTAAATGATTTTATTTAATAATAATGTATTTACTTTCTTTGTTACACATCAAACCTATCATTTCTTAGCTTAGGTTAGGAGAGTTTTACATACAATGGAGGGTTGTTACATACTCCCTCCCTTAAATGTACACCGTCTTGGGTGTCTTACTACATCTTACAATATAATTTTCTCGTTCCCAAGTAGATGTTTCTGAATTTACAGGCTACCATGGCCTTTCCATCTGATTTATAGCTTTCGATATATATCAGCTACAAATAATTTATACTAGCACATCTTGTTCCATCGCTACCCGTAACATTTGTTTCAATCAATTTTGTGAGATATTTTAGATGGAGAAACTCAAATTTGTTTACTACAGATAATGTCATATCTTGATATACAATACTATTATTTGAGTAACTACCAGTGGGTCAAAAGGATACTATTTGAGTAACTACAGCTAATGACATATCTTGATATACAATACTATTATTTAGTGAGAATATTGCAGGTGGGTCAAAAGATCTTAGCTCGAGTGGTTAGGTGAATAAATTGCTTCTCGAGTCGTATGTACTTGATTCTCAAGAGACATGTCGCAATTAATCCCTTTATAGAACTTATGAAATAGTTTTATTTGTTTTAATACTCTAAGCTAGTCTTTTGATGTTACTAGAATTTTTTGTTTGAATTAAAAAAAATAATAATAAAAATCTTACAAGTAGGTGTGGTTGATACTCTAGTGATGGTTATGTTTATATAGACAACATTTAAAAACATATTAACATTTATAATATCATTCCTTATACACTTTCCATTATGTATGATTATAGTAGCGAATCAATGTTGTTGAGGTATATATGAAAGGAAAATTATTTGTGTAATGAATTTCAATAAATAATAAATGATGGCAAAAAGATCATTTTATATAGTAATTTTTTTTTTTTTTGAAGATTTGTTTAAATCATTCCATCACACCAATGGAATTTATGTAGTTATGTGCTGTTAATTATGTTTAAAAAATATCATTTTGAAATTCTATTCACGTACCATATATAGACCAAAAACCAAAGTGGCTAGCTTCAAATCACTAAATTCATTAAAACATTGTGGGAAAATTTAATGAGTCCAAAAAGTACCAATGCCAATAGTTGGAATTCTTAATATGTAGATAGTTGACAAGATATATATTCCCTAATATGTAGATAGTTGACAAGATATATATTCCCTATAGAAAAAAATTATTTCAATCCAACAAAAAAATATTATTTATTTTCCTTAATTACCACTAGTAGTTACACTATGTTTCAAATTTTCAACCTAAATATTATGTATGAATTTTTCAATCTATAACATTATGTTATCTTAAAATGTTGTATCTAACATACCTCAAATAAAATTGTAGTTGTTTATAAAACTTATATAAAAATATCCATAAAATTCTCTTCTACCTCATTGAGAAGTCACACTCTATTAATTTTTTCTATTGAGAAAAAAAACTATAACTTTTATATCTGAAATTTTCTCCGAATGTAAAATGATGTAAAAAAGAAAAAATTCTTAGAAATGAACACCATTTTCATTGGATAACGTTTTTAGCCATAAATCTTTTTGCATTAAGATTCGTAATTTAGATATGCTATTAACCATTTATAGTTAACAATGATAAAGTCAAAACGATGATGTCCTTTTGCTAAAAAATATATACTTGTATGTTTTCAAGCATTTTGTAGATGCATTTTTCAATTTGTTATATATATTTTTATGCTTAGTTTGATATCGTAAGGAAATTGATGTCATTTTTAGATTTTTTTATATTGGTTATCACGAGTTTCTACGCTTGTCTACACATTCAAGGAGTGCTTGTGAGAGGAGTACTTACATATTTGAAAATATTATGAAATTGAATCTACATATAAATATAATTATGGAAATATACTATTTAATTATGAAATATACTTAAATCTCTTCAAAGGAAGGGGTGAGATTTTGAATATTCGAAACCAAATCCTTTGATTAGAGGTTTGAAAAAAAAAATATTAGCAAATGCGATCTTCAACTTTCAATTGCTTCAAAAATTTTATTTTCTGAATGAATAATAATACTCATGTCTCCACTACAAAAACTTTTTAGATATTGGGGCGTATATGAATTTTGGTTCACAGGCATTTAAAATTTAGAAATGGGTCACATCAGTGAATAAGATGGAATTATTGTCTTATGCCAATTAATATGAAGGTGAAATAATATTTTAATCTTTATTTATTGATTAGTTAATATGATTTTAGATTTTGAATAATTATTACATTATTAAACAGGTAGGATTGAGTTGTTGGTTGATGGATTTTTGTTGAGATATTTTCTCAACAATATTTTCTTTCTTTAAAATTTGTTGATTCTCATGAAAACTATTTAAGTGTCTTGTAACTTCGCTTTGAAATAAACAATATAAAAATTATTTTATGTGCACTATATCTATTCCTCATATTTATTTATTTGTATGAGAGCTTGTATTGGATTCAATCCCTTATTGAAGGACCGAGGGAGATGGCAAACATGTGAGGATTGATACTATGTACAAAAATAAAATTTAAATTAGATCAATATGTGTTTATTGTTTAGTTGAAGCTATGAGTGACATTGTTGTGTGTGTATCCAACCTTTATTGTCCAGCCGGAGGAGTAGCTGTAGAACATAAGGGTTGGCCATTCCAAATACAATGCAATGTATTTGTCAGATTAGGTTGTGCAAAGTTTAAGCTAGAACTTTTCAGTGGGAATTGTACATCAAGAGAGGTTGGAGAATATTATGAAGTCATATGACATAGGAGAGAGTCATTTCCTGCATAGGGCATCAATGGATAGAGAGGCAAAATATGAATTGTTCAATAAAGTTGAGATCAGGTGCATTTGTGGTTCAAAACGTTGATAGTTATTCATTTATCTCCAAAATTATGAGTATATCATGGAAATCACATGATTTCCTAGGAGCTGTCGAATGTTTCGGGGGTAGATGTAATATTTGTCCATATGTGTTGTGGGATTTGAACAATTCTCCACCAATATGGAGTTGTTGTGATTTATAGTTTCAAGAACTACATTGGATTTTTTGATATCACCATTGAAGATACCTGTAGTGGGGCATGACACTTCAACAAAAGCCCCGAGAAGCTCCAAAAATATTATGACTCTACTTATTGTTTATGCTATACTTGAATCTGGAAGAAAGGGAGTGCTTGTCAATATGTTAGATTTAAGTTGTTTTTTGTGGTCATGGAAGGAAGCAATCTAAGATGCTACATCTCAATGTTGAATTTCAATAACGAATTGTATTTACTAGTAGAGTTGTTATATTATTTGCATATTTGGGGTGCTGGTTTGGATTCGTTGGTGTAATTCTCCCTTTAGTTTCCTTCTGAATGTTGTGAGCGTGACTATTCATTAACATTAGATTTTCAATCAATTTTATTCAGCTAGATAGTATGGAAGGACTAGTTTTGAAGAGAATTGTTCAAAGTGCACTAAGTGGAAAAGACATTATGGAATGTGATTGGTTTTGTTGTTATGTTTTTTGCTTTGTCTTATTTGTTAAGGCTTTTTTGTTTATTAAAATTGTAAAATAAATTGATGAAGACACAAATATAATAAAATTAGTGTTTCTAGATGTTCTTTGGTGCCCATAAAACATATTGCTAATTTAATTGTATGAATTTGTTATATATTGATGGTTCTTTTTGTGCTTCGGGGTTTAAGATAATCAATTACAGCTTATATTATGAGATCCATGTGTATAGAAAAGTTAGTTGCATAATTGACTGCTACATATAGTCTGAGATTGCCCTTCAGGATATTTAGAAGCATCAATTATGAAAACTTCATCGAAGATGGTTAGATACGATTATATCTTAAATGAGTTGAATGAGAAGCTCGAACATTGTGGTGGGGGAAAGAGCATTGTCCAGGAGACTTCAGAGTTGGTATAAATGTCGAGGAAGACCAGTCAGACATATGTGACATGTTAATAGTAAATTGTCATTTTTGTACTAATCTTTGTAATGATGTAAATGTAATCCTTAAAGGAGGGTCTTGGAATTATGCTTACACTAGTAGATAAGTAGGATTGAGTTGTTGGTTGTTGGAATTTTGTTGAGAGATTTTGCACAACAATATTCTCCTTGTTTGGAATCTGTTAGATTTCATGAGAACTATTTATGTGGCTTGTAACTTTCATTTGAAAGAAACAATATACGAACTGTTTTGTCTGGACTATGTCTATTCCTCATATTTCCTTGTTCTAAGTGATAAAAAACATTTTGATAGTCTATAAAAAAATTCTTTTCGATGATGAATTAGATTAAGATGAGATTAGAAATGAATGTTACCCAATTCTAAATATTGTTATTGATTAAATTTTATTCTATATAAATCTCAAATCCAAAAATAAAATTTCTTTCCTATATTAGCTAATTAATTAGAAAAAATTATAGATGTGTTATTGATTCATGTTGGACTTTTGGGAACTTTAATTTTCCTAAGGGAATTAATTCACATTCCCATTTAAGATATTGTCATCAAGTGATAATATACTTTATTGAAAATGTAAAACTTATATATTATCATTAAAAGTGACTTATATATATATATATATATATATATATATATATATATATATATATATATATATATATATATATATATATATATATATATATATATATATATATATATGATAAAGGGCTACATATAAACGAATTATCGAAACATATTATTTCATGATGGGATATTACTACATCATTAGTGTTACTAAACACACACTTAAGGTGTAAATAATTGAACAATTAATTGTATTTCTAATATTTTTCATTATTTATGTGATTATCTTAAAATTAATTTTCTGAAAAAATTCCATTATGCTAGGATGTCATATAATAAAATTAACATAAATCTATCTTAGCTTTAAATTCATTTAGGTAGTAGGATGAATGACAAAAATAGCTAAGATCTAAATATCTTAGTTATGAAGTTAATATGGTTTTAAAAATAAATAAATTAAAATGAAGATGATGAAATTATATATATATATATATATATATATATATATATATATATATATATATATATATATAGTCATTTTGGTTTATTTTGAGTGCTTGATCCTCGTCACCAAAGATCAATTGGTAGAAGTTAAAATATGATATATTATTATTATTAATTTAATTTCATTAAATTTATTTGTCACATAACCCCTAGGCATGACACCACTAACTACCTACTATGCTTTACTCGATCCACGATGTGGACCTTTAGGTTCTGTTAATAGAATTATTTACTACAACATGAATAAACCCTTCAACATTTCGTGTGCATACATTACAACTTATAGGAAAGAATCAATCATGGTCATTCAACATGATGAGGTTATCCATTCAGGATTTCAATACTTTGATGACTTCATACAAGCATTAATGGAATCATTAGCATAAATACGCTGTAGCTAGAATTGCAATATATCATTTTTATAATCCTATGAGAAAATTCGAAAGAACAATTACAGATATATTATGCAATATGGGCCTCATTATACGCAATTCTCTCCATAATGCATAATGCATAGCATAGATAACCTGAACCATAAGTTATACATTTTCAAGCCTTAGAACTTAATTTTATATATATCTATATATATATATATATATATATATATATATATATATATATATATATATATATATATATATATATATATATATATATATATATATATATATATATATATATATATATATATATATATATATATATATATATATATATATAGTATCTCATGCATAATTATTCACCATATTAAAAACCGAGATAGCACATAAGTTTAAAGATGCAACAACACAAAAATTATTTCATAAAACCAACGTATTATGTTCCTTCACTAAATTAAACTTGGATTACATTTATGTACAATAAACATCACATTTATTCATATATAATCATATCATAGCAAGGACAACTCAAGAAAATTCTCTCATATGCTAAATAAATTGACAACGTAAAGGGTAAGGAGACAACATACAAAACATCTCATGCAAACAAAATTATCTTAAGGAATGTCATTGGGAAATCGAGCACTATGACCCAACCTAGGTCTGTCTTCTTCTAGTTCAAGCTTGAGCCGAGAGTCCTTGTCGTAGATCATTTTCCTAATGTTGATATATTAAATGTGTATTTAATGTTCTCTTTCATGATATGGCTTCCATTAGCAATGTCCTTCTTTTATGGATCTTTTTATCCATTTGCCTAGGCTTTTCTGAGAAAAGCATACCTTTCTCTCCTGTGAGGCTTTTCCTCATAAAAGCATACCTTTCTATCTTCCAATCCTTTGATGTTTTTCTTAACTTAGCATCTTTCTCCAGATAAGTAGCTTAATCGATATTTTTCTCCAATCCATTAAGCTTATCTGGAATTGGATCTAGAAGCCTTATCCTGAAGGAATTATCCCTTCCCATTCACCAATGGGATTTGGCAAGAATCCCATCTCTTGGTGTCTCATTTTTCCAAGTGATTAAATTATTTTATTTAATAATAATTTATTTACTTTCCTTTTTACACATTAGACCTAGCATTTCTTAGCTTAGGTTAGGAGAGTTTTACATACAATGGAGTGTTTTTACATACTCCCTGCCTTAAATGTACACCATCCTGGGTGTCTTACTACATTTTACAATATAATTTCCTTGTTCTCAAGTAGATGTTTCTGAATTTATAGGCTCTCATGGCCTTACCATATGATTCATATCTTCCGATGTGTACTCGTTACAAAGGATTTATTCCAGCACATCTCCTTCCATCGCTACATGTAACATTTGTTTCAATCAATTTTGTGAGATATTTTATATGGAGAAAATCAACTTTGTTTACTAAAATTAATTTCATATCCTGATATACAATACTATTATTTGAGTAACTACCATTTATGTTTCCCATCATGAAAGTAATGCATGTCCCTCCAATGAATTCTTCCAATGCCTTTGTGTCCTTTCTGAACACTTGCTTCCTCTAGTTTCCCTACATTAGTCACAAAACGTCAAACTAGCACAATTGACTCATCAACATGTATAAAATATCATGTCAGGTTAGCTCAAACATAACCATCAAAATCATTATTCAATATTAACCATCATAAAGAAGAATCATATGTCATATGTATAGTAAGACTGAAGCAAAATATGAATACTTATCCTTAGTTTCCAATACCAATTATTAGCTTCCACTTTTTTCTTGCCTCTATATGTACTTTGGATTGGTTTCCTAAAAAAACAATCACCCAGTGCCTTTGCGCATGCCTACCATTTGTACACATTACCACATGTACATGTGTACCTAATATCAATGTCCATAATGTTACATGCATGACATATAATTCATCCACAAGTTTTCAACCATGTTAATATTATGCCAAAAATTCCTTTATTTATTACCTTTAGGCATGTTCGATAAAATTGTGCTTAATTTATCGATTGTAGAATAAGGAATTTTGCGGACCTCTTCAACTTCTGCAACGAGTGAATAATTTTATGTCAACATATTTAGATGCTTTTATTTAGCCAATTATTTTCATGTGTCTTGTGGTTGTAGTACAATGTCAGCAAAATAATACCATAGAAGTAATCATGCATACTCCAACTTTATCATACCCATAAATTTGACTTTTGCGATTTAATCTGTCACTTACACAAGGTTTTAACAACAATGAAATATGACCTCTCCTTAATCATAAAGAAGACTATTGACTATGATAGTTAGTTTAACATGGATATTTGAAGTCTAATAACAAGCTTAACTTCGTCTTTAACGAAGAAAATCATCGTTTGGTACTCAAAAGTACCACATATGTAAAATAATGATGTCATATGATTTACTGTTGCTCTCTATACACTTCTTCCAACCCTTCTTATCCATGAATAATTCAGTGTATGTCGAAAACCAATAGAACAATCAGTAGACAAGCACATCCATATCCCATACATAACTTATAAATGAAAGTTACATTGTATTCACTTCCACACAATCTATGTTTTTGAGGCACTATGTGCTCTAGGGTGTGATCCTAGGGCATTTACATGTTAACACCTCATTTAACATTCAATCACCCCAAAGATAATATAACTCATTTATCAATTATCAAATTAATTAACATGAATTCCTCTGTTGCTTATGCAATACTGGCTATGTAGTCCCATTAAGAACGAGACAACACTATTAATGTAATCAGACATGTAGACTTTTTTAAGATTGTTGGATAGTCAATAGTTTTACAAAATGTGCATTTCATATTATGCGTTTGTCCATTTATTAGATACACAATATATTTTGCATACAACAATCCTAATTACCAGTACCACTTCAGTCATCATCTTATTAAATTAGCAACAAGTTGTTGCATGATTTGTTATCCTCTTTCTTCCTCATCTAAAACATTTTATATGTTCCATTTTTCTTGATGTGTGTATTATTTTACTACCAGCCTAAGATCATTACATCATCATTAGTTGCACTAATGTAAATCCTTTTTCTTTACCAAAAATTTGTTAATTGGTTTGGAAAAGTCATGTTTTAAATCTAGTGTACTTCTTACTAGCCATTAGGTTTCATTTGAATTGTTCTAAGTTGTTTGTCTTTTATGTTTCATAAAGCTTATTTATACACCCAAATTATTTTAATCTTATCACTTCCCATAATAAATGCCTTCGCAAGATCTATAATCCTTTTACTAAAAGTATCATTTTCTTGCTTTAGATTTGAAATATTTCTGTTTGTAAGGTATCAGCAGAACCCCATCTATACCTAGATGGAGATGAACATTAAGATTGTGAAGTTTGAGGTTGCATGCTTTGAGTTGACACATTGGAATTTGAGTAAACTTATGAATCTGTACTTGAACTTGTATTTAATATTGTCTTATTAATATTAATCATGATCCTTAGGAGATTCTTTTACACTTCCATTATTTATTGGTACTTTTGGGTGACAGTCTCATTGACCTACTTATGAAGGTCATACAATTATTCATGTATGATGTCTTCATGCATACAATAATTTGTATTGCATGTTTTCACATTCTTCATAACTCTCACCCTGGTTTAGTGTAGATTTGAACATATAATTTGTGCTTCTAATTTATATTAGTTACAATTATTTAGATATTGTTTTACTGAAATACACATATAGGTCAAAACTATGCATGTCCAATGAAATGTGCATATGTTACTCAATATAATAACCTGGTAAGGTTAAGTTCACTTCAATAGAATTTTCCCTAAGGAAAAAATTACATTCAAAAATGGTTTGCATCATCAGATGTAGATGATATTTCATGGGAAATTTTATTATATAAACCATCTAGAATCTTTTCTAGGATGGAACCAACTTAAGTAACCATCAGCTTATGTTAATGTTGATAGTATGTCAAGGACTTCTTACCTAATGATTTATATAGTTTCCATTTATAAACTTTAATTTTTCTATTTTTCCTCATGTTCTCCATGATCTATGGAAATAAAACACTTACATTTTATTTCAAAAAGGTTCATCAATTCTTCCCTTCATATTTCAAGATCTCTATATGCATAAACATTATAGCATAAACATTATTTCACTGCTTCCTAAGCTTGTTATATGATTTACTCCTCTTATGTGGAGGCATTTAATATTTTAACCCTCTCATTCCTAAATGATATACATATTGTTCTTATAGATGTACTACTGGTTATCCAATTGAATGTCTAGTTAATATTGTGGTTATAGCATCCCACTTTCTAGAAAATAACCATACTTTAAAATTGTTTATTTCTCCCACTCTACTATGAATCATTGAAGAGTATGAAAGTATCTTAGACCAATTTAAGATTATTCAACAATAATTTAAATTTTGACAAACTTCCACCGCATATAATAAGTAGAATTTAAACCTTCACTTCATTCAATAAGTAGGCAAACTAAAAACAACCACTTCATTAATCACACAACAAATAACATGTTGATTATTTATTTGCATTACTATTATTCAATACCATAGAATGTTTTGTTTATTATTCAAGCTCAATTATGAATATCTAGCATCTTAATCAGTTTCTAACTCAGGTTAATTATGAGAGTTTTGATCCATCCATTCATGTAGGCATATCACTGCAACTCATCGTAACCACACCATTGAGCCCTTCATGCAAGTCATACATATATGTAAGCATAGGCATGTAAGCACATCATGAATCTCAACTTTGAACATAATGTAAATTTGCAACTTCAAAGATAAAGTATTCCTATCCTTCTATTTTATCCATGAAAAAAAATAATTCGTATAAACTGTACACATTCTTCTATGGTTTGTTTATACACAAAGTTCCCCCAAGTCAATAAAACTTGTTTTGACTAATTAAACATGTATGCAGACTACTCTGAAACCAATATCGTTGTCATCAAGGAAATCATGGCATATCTATCAACATGTTTTGGTACTTTTTTCACACATTAAGTGTACCGAATAAAACATGTGCAATCTTCATCAATACAACCAATACCTGCCACTACTAATATGTATTTGCCATGTTTTTTTTTTTCAACTCCCATATTTAGTCTACATAGTCTTCCAATGTACAAAGTCATTTAGTTAGAAAGAGTTCACTCATGCAATTCTGTAATCTTAACTTCACAATAATAATAATTTCAAATCTATTTTTAATCGAAGTATTTCTTGAATTATTTTCATGAAATCTTCCTCCCCTTGATTTCTTTCACTTGTGATAAAAGAAAGTTATGCCATTTAAATTAAATTTGGAAGCCAGGGAATGAGCTTATAAATATTTGCTCTTATTAGTAAAACCATACCATGTCTTATTACCCAAATCTCTGGTCCTCGGTATGCAGAGTTTTCATTGATAATGTACAGTAGAAGTATAATCACTTTTACCATTCTTTGCGATAGAAGAAATAGATTGGTTATTCAAACAATTTCTTACCATTGGAGTACTTTTCATTCTAGCTCACAACTGTAAGGCCTACCCAAAAAGGACACCGCATTTAATTTTCCACAAGATGTAAATTTGTTAGGAAGGACACGTGGATTTTAGAAGAGAAGTTCACTTATAACGAAATCCTACAATGGAATGCAACTTATGTTAAGGGTAAAGAAATATATTTGAAATATGTTGGGTTTCGCGAGTGCATGTTTGAATCATGTTGTTGACAGCAAGGATAGTTAGTGAATGGGGGTGGTTGAAAGGATTGATTTAATTATTGATCATCCACCATCTTCCCATGACATCTCAGGTGGCTTGAACATTAATCAAGTAGGGTCTCTCCATACCCCATTGTCTTTGGTGTGCTCAACTGATAAAAAATTTCATGCATCAAGCATTGTAATACTAAACACCTATGAGCATGTCATCCTCCAGTGCATGCGTACATATATGATGCATCACAGACAAAGAATATTATTTAAGAAATTTTCTTGCTCTTTGTTTAAAATGATGCGTAAATGGAAATTACACGTAGGAAGCGTATGATGTTGAAGTGATTTTTTCCTTATCCATGATTATCCCTATTCTAGAAGTGACTCTAGATTTATGAATAAAAAGGCGGAATCTGTGGGATGACAATCCATTGAATTTTTTTTTTAAGGCATGTCACCAAATTAGGCTTGTCCTCTAAACACTTTTGCGGAAATCTAATCCTTTTGCAATCACCTTAAGTTCAGCAGATAAGGCAACCATAGAGGGCGGTTGTTAGGTCCTTATAATATTAGTGATTCCCCCATTATTAGTGTCGATATATCCCTTATTATTATTATTGTTAGGTCAGCTTGCTTATATTGTGATCCCTTAGACTCCTATATATAGAAAGGAGGTTTTGTCATTTGAATCATCTAAGAATTGTTCATTTGCATAATGTAAAGGAGGTTTCCCCTTCGAAGAGGCTTATTTCTAAGGCATTGATCTATATTTTTGTGAGCTGGTTTCATAACGTTTGGTATCAGAGCTTTGGATTCTAGGGTTTCACTACTCCAAACAGGCCATCATGGAAGTTTCACTATAACTTTTTTTCTCTGACGTTTCAAAAGCTACAAAAAAAAACCATTTGAGCCGAAATCGTTTTGAACATCGGGTCCAAATTTCAGAGCCCATTGCCCTATATTTGCGGAGATATGAGCTGAGGAATTTAGGGTTTTTGTGGACTCCCAAATTACATTCCAAACATGTGACCTACGGAAAATTTCCATAACTTTTGTTTTGAGCATCAGATTGAAATTTCGGAAGAATTTGAGGAAAGAGGACAACTTGTAGTTGTCTATGTATCAGTTTCAGGTACCGAGGTCAAAACATTGACATGTGGGATGTCATACAAGTTTGCTCTACTGAACTAGTCTATAATCAGGTCACTGTGGGAGATTTGGCATAACTCTTCCTTGGAGAATCCAATCTTGATCAGACTTATAGGGTTAGAAAGAGAACTAAAAAGAGCCACCATAAGATGAGATTTCAGATATTTAAGATCTATAGTTACAAAGATAGAACAGATTTAATATCAAGCTCTTACAAAGTAAAAAAATGGTGTGTAGTTTATTTTTAATTTTGCATAAGATTGGTTTGAAAAATTAGTTTGAAGGAATTCAAAGGGAGTAGTGAAGAATTATTAGCATCAATTAATGCCCTGAAGAAAGAAAATGGAAACACCTAGTAAGAAACCTAAAATATCTAGCATGACTCATGAAGAAGAGGAATAAATGCAACATGATATATCAAAATTACAAGACCAGGTACAACAAATTTCACTCTCACTAAAGGTAAATGAAGCCAATATGAATGGCATGGAAGCTAATATGAATGGCATGCAAGTCAAGATGAATGGCATGGATGCTAATATGAATGGTGTGTGCGATAACATGGAAGAATTGAAAATAAATTTGAATAATTTTCTCCAAGAAATGGTCACTAATGGCAAAAGGGTAGTAAAGGAAACTCATGACGAGAACAATAGGAATGTTAATCATGATTTCATAGACTCTAATGTTGGATTGAATATGCACCATGTTCCAAAAATCGATATGAGGAAGTTTGATGGCAAATATCCCGAAACATGGATACTACAGATAGAGCAATTTTTTGATCTCCATAATGTGTAAAACACACAAAATGTATGTATTGCAACTTTATATTTGGAACAAAATCAGTTTGTATGGTATGAATGGCTTTGCTCTCGTAAAGAAATTGTCACATGGGAAATTTTTACGAAGGAAATGATAACACATGATGGGGATACAAAAAGCAACACATTTTTTAGCCAATTGATAAATCTCAAACAAAAGTGTTTAATGATGGAACACATTGAGGACTTCCAAAAATTGAATCTAAGGGTAAAAGATATTCCATAGGAGCATAGGATTAATGTGTTCATAGGGTCTTTAAAGGATAATATCCAATACAAGGTTCGCTTTTGGGAAGCTGATTCATTGGAGAAGGCATTCAAGTTAGCAAGAAAAATAGAAAGAAAAATTATGGCAACCAGGAAGCCAACCACTCACAACTATCAAGATGGAAGTGTTGTGGCCCATAGCCTTCCACAACCTATAAGGTTGACACCACAACAATTGGAAGAAAAAAGAGCAAAAGGGCTTTGTTACAGTTGTGATAGAAAATACACTAAAGGTCATAAGTGTGCTGAGAAGAAATTATTCTACATAGATTGTGAAGAGGAGGAAGAAAAGGAACAAGAAATGTCAAAAGAAGAGGATATAGTCCAGGAACAAACCCAAGATAAAGAAGAAATGAATCCGACCATATCTTGTAATGCATTGGCTGGAATTACCACTCCTCAAACTATCAAGATAGAAGGACATATCAAGAAGAAAAAGGTAATAGTGTTGATTGATTTGGGAAGTACCCTTAATTTTATTCGTTGTAAGATAGCAAAGGAATTGAATTGCTTCCTATATCCAGCACCAGAGTGTCAAGTGATGGTTGCAAGTGGAGGAACCATAAATTGCTCTAGAAAGTGCCATAATATCAACCTATCCATAGGAGAATATGTATTGAACAGCACAATGCTTTCCATTTCAATGGGTGGTGCTGATGTTGTACTCGCTACAATCCTTGAGTACAATAGCTTTTAATTTTCAGGAACTTTTCATGAAATTTTCTATGGAAGGAAAGGAAGTCGAATGAAGGGGTATTGCATGGAAATTGGGAAAGATAATCATCTCTAACTGTATGACAAATCTTCTAAAGAAGGAACAATGAGGTGTAATTGCACAATTATGCTCGCTAGAGGTTCCCACATCGAAATCGTCTATTTCTCCAAATCTCCAAAAAGTCTTGGACAATCATTCTAAGGTATTTGATACTCCCAAAGGTCTCGCACCTATTCATGATCATGATCATGCTATTCATTTGATTCTAGGAAGTGTTCCTCCAAACATCAGGTTGTACAGATATCCCTATGCCTAAAAGAGTGAAATTGAACATATGGTTGCAGAAATGCTAGAGGCTGGTATAATTCAACCTAGTCAAAGATCTTTCTCTGCTCTAGTAGTATTGGTGCACAAGAAGGATGGATCATGGCACATGTGTCCAGATTATAGGGAGGTCAACAAGCTCACTATTAAAGTTAAATTTCCCATTCTTGTCATTGACGAATTATTGGATGAATTGCATGGATCAATTTACTTCACCAAGTTGGATCTTCATTCAGGGTATCATTAAATTAGAATGAAGACTAAAGACATTCCAAAAACAGCACTTAGAACTCATGAGGGTCATTATGAATTTTTGGTCATGCCTTTTTGCTTTACCAATGCACCTTCTACATTTCAAGGTTTGATGAATTCCATTTTCAAACCCTTCCTTAGAAAATTTGTGTTAGTATTTTTTGATGATATGCTAATCTACAACAATTCTTGGAAGGATCATGTTGAACATGTTGACAGGGTGCTCAAACAATTGCAGGAGAAACAATTATATGAAAAAAGCTCCAAATGTTTCTTTGGAGTACAAGAGGTAGAATATCTAGGTCATATTGTATCTCATGAAGGTGTTAAGGTAGACCCTAGCAAAATTAAAGGCATTATGGAATGGAAAATCCCCACATCCATAAAGCGTCTGTGAGGATTTCTCGGGTTGACAGGGTATTAACACAAGTTTGTTAAGAATTATGGGAGAATAGTAGCACCTCTAACAACATTATTGAAGAAATATGCATTTTCAAACTCTAGAATCAACAAAGGCCTTTGAACATCTTAAAGAGGCAATGTGTCAAGCACCGGTCTTAGCTACGCTGGACTTCACAAAAACCTTTATTGTGGAATGTGATGCTTTAGGAAATGGAATTGGTGTTCTTTGAATGCAAGATGAAAGACCCATTACTTTCTAAAGTCATCCAATCAAGGGAAATTATTTACATAAAGTTATTTATCAGAAGGAAATGTTGGGAATGCTACATGCACTTAAGAAATGGCGACGCTACCTAATGCGAAGACACTTCAAGGAAAAAACGGATCATGATAGTCTTAAATACTTTTTAGAACAAATATTATCCTCTGAAGAGCAACAAAAATGGGTCACAAATATGCTGGGTTATGACTTTGAAATCATCTACAAAAAAGGGAAGCAAAATGTTGTGGCAGATGCACTCTCAAGAAAGGATGAGGATGTGGAAGCATTGTTGTGTGCCATTTCTATTATTCAACTAGATTAGATAAACGAAGCAAGGGAGAAATGGAAGAATGATGAAGAAGTGTGGGCACCAGAGTGTCAAGTGATGGTTGCAAGTGGAGGAACCATAAATTGCTCTAGAAAGTGCCATAATATCAAGCTATCCATGGGAGAGTATGTATTGAATATCCCAATGCTTTCCATTCCAATGGGTGGTGTTGATGTTGTACTACGAGTCCAATGGCTAAAATCCTTGTGTACAACAACTTTTAATTTTCTGGAACTTTTCATGAAATTTTCCATGGGAGGAAAGGAAATCGAATTAAGGGGTATTGCAGGGAAATCGGGAAAGATAATCAACTCTAACGGTATGAAAAATATTCTGAAGAAGGAACAATGAGGTGTAATTGCACAATTATGTTTACTATAGGTTCCCACATCGAAATCATCTATTTCTCCAAATCTCCAAAAAGTCATGGACAATCATTCCAAGGTATTTGATACTCCCAAAGGTCTCGCGCCTATTCATGATCATGAGCATTCTATTCATTTGATTCGAGGAAGTGTTCCTCCAAACATCAGGACGTACAAATATCCCTATGCCCAAAAGAGTGAAATTGAACATATGGTTGCAGAAATTCTAGAGGCTGGTATAATTCAACCTAGTCAAAGATATTTCTCTACTCTAGTAGTATTGGTGCACAAGAAGGATGGATCATGGCATATGTGTCCAAATTATAGGGATATCGACAAGCTCACTATTAAAGTTAAATTTCCCATTCCTGTCATTGATGAATTATTGGATGAATTGCATGGATCAATTTACTTCACCAAGTTGGATCTTCATTTAGAATGAAGACTAAAGACATTCCAAAAATAACACTTAGAACTCATGAGGGTCATTATGAATTTTTGGTCATGCCTTTTTGCTTTACCAACGCACCTTCTACATTTCAAGGTTTGACGAATTCCATTTTCAAACCCTTCCTTAGAAAATTTGTGTTAGTATTTTTTGATGATATGCTAATCTACAACAATTCTTGGAAGGATCATGTTGAACATGTTGACAGGGTGCTCAAACAATTGCAGGAGAAACAATTATATGAAAAAAGCTCCAAATGTTTCTTTCGAGTACAAGAGGTGGAATATCTAGGTCATATTGTATCTCATGAAGGTGTTAAAGTAGACCCTAGAAAAATTAAAGCCATTATGGAATGAAAAATTCCCACATCCATAAAGCGTCTACGAGGATTTCTCAGGTTGACAGAGTATTAACACAAGTTTGTTAAGAATTATGGGAGAATAGCAGCACCTCTAACAACATTATTGAGGAAAGATGCATTTTCAGACTCCAGAATCAACAAAGGCCTTTGAACATCTGAAAGAGGTAATGTGCCAAGCACCAGTCTTAGCTACGCCGGACTTCACAAAAACATTTATTGTGGAATGTGATGCTTTAGGAAATGGAATTGGTGTTGTTTTAATGCAAGATGAAAGACCCATTGCTTTCGAAAGTTGTCCAATCAAGGGAAATTATTTACATAAAGCTATTTATCAAAAGGAAATGTTGGGAATACTACATGCACTTAAGAAATGGCGGCCCTACCTAATGTAAAGACACTTCAAGGTAAAAACGGATCATCATAGTATTAAATACTTTTTAGAACAAAGATTATCCTCTGAAGAGCAACAAAAATGGGTCACAAAGATGTTGGGTTATGACTTTGAAATCATCTACAAAAAAGGGAAGCAAAATGTTGTGGCAGATGCACTCTCAAGAAAGGATGAGGATGTGGAAGCATTGTTGTGTTCCATTTCTATTATATGACCAGATTAGATAAACGAAGCAAGGGAGGAATGAAAGAATGATGAAGAAGTGTGGGCACTCATTCGAAAATTACAACAAGATTCCAGTACATCTCATACACTTAGCTAGAAAAATAATTCATTATGGTACGAAGATCACTTATACCTATATAAGAATTCCCAACTCAAACAAAAGATTCTTATGGAATTACACACTTCTCCCTTAGGAAGGAACTTAGGATTTTAAAAAAATTACCACAGGGTTAAGAACGAATTTTTTTGGGATGGCCTTAAATCGGATATTCAAAAGTTTGTGGCTGAATGTTTGGTTTGCCAACAAAATAAAGTTGAAACAATTAAGACCCCAAGTCTATTATAACCTTTACACATTCCAAGCCAATGTTGCGAGGAGGTTTCAATGGATTTTATCACAAGTTTACCCAAGTCTGAAGGAAAGAGTGTCATCATGGTGGTAGTTGACGGACTTACCAAGTATGCACAATTTTGTGCATTATCACATCCATTTAAAGCTAGTACAATTTCTACTGCATTTATGGAATCAATTCAAAACCTACATGGAAACCCAAACATTATTGTAAGTTAAAGAGATCCCATTTTCACTAGAAAATTTTGGACAGAATTATTTTCTTATCTCGGTACTCAATTAGCTCATAACTCATCTTATCACCCTCAATCTGATGGGAAAAACTGAGATAGTAAACAAATGTTTGGAAGGATATCTTTGTTGCTTTGTATCTGATAAAGAGACATAATGGGTCAAATGGTTGCCTCTGGCTGAATGGTGGTATAACACTTCCTTCCATACTACAACAAAAATGAGCCCATTTTGGCACTTTATGGATATCATCCACCATCCATAACATCATATTTACGAGAAAATTCTAAGGTTCAAGTAGTGGAACATCATAATAGAATGAAACAATAGGTAGATCAACATCGTAGCGAAAGAAGTTTTGATGTAGGCGACTGGCTACTCCTATGGCTACAACCGTAAAAACAAATGTCCCTCAGGCAAGCTAAGAAGGATAATAAATTATCACCAAAGTATTATGGTCCATACAAGGTGTTGCAAAAGATTGGTACTATAGCATACAAATTGGAGCTTCCTACAGCTTCTCGAGTGCACCCAGATTTCCATGTTTCATGTTTAAAGACGGTTATGGGCAACAAGCTCCCAGTTCAAAGAATATTGCGAGAACTTGACGAGGAAGGAAAAATTATATTGGAACTGGAAGTAGTCACAGAAACAAGAACTCGATAGCTACGAAATCGAAGTGGAAGAACTTATCCACCTAAGATTCCACATGGGAGGATGAGAAGTTATACAAAAGAATCCAGAACTACTCAAGCATTGAGGACAACACTTTTTTAAGGAGAGGCGCATGTTAGATCCTTATAATATTAGTGATTTGCCAATTACTATTATTGTTATATGCCTTATTATTATTTTTGTGCCCCTAGTGTCCCCATATTGTTATTGTTGTGCCCATAGAATCCCTCTATTGTTATTTTTGTCCCCTTATATTATTATTGTTAGGTGGACTTGGTTATATTGTGACCCCTTAGAATCCTATATACACAAAGGAGGTTTTTTCAGTTGAATCATCTAAGAATTGTTCATTTCTGTAATGTAAATGAGGTTTCCCCCTCGAAGAGGATTATTTCTAAGGTGTTGATCTATCTTTTCTATCTTTTTGTGAGCTAGTTTCATAACAGTAGAGTTACTGATTGGAAAGGGAAACAGATACATTTCCTCAGTTAATCAATTTGAAAATAATTTTGGTCTTTAAATCTAGCATCTTGTGCTTTAAATCCATCATTTAGCATATTTTTTCTTTTATACCTTGATTTACATGTTTTTAGGTATTACCTCACTTAGGCTCCCTCCTTCATCCGCTAATTGCCTCAACCAAGGGAAAGGAATAGTTAATTCGAGTAACAACTATAAGGGTTTCAAACCATCTTCATGATGTTGGGTAGGAACCACAAACCCTATGATCCCAATATGTATTTATCCAAAAGAAAAAATCTCTTACAAGTGAATTCTCTTAGCATCTTTGATTCTCTTTTTGCAACAGTTACGACAATAGCAACAGATACAACTATTGCTACAATGGAGGGACCTGAGGAAATATCATCAATTATTCATTTTTACAAGTTTCCTACAATATTCTTCAGTTTCTTGGATCGTACCATCTCTAATTATTTCAATTCTCTAAGAATTGTGAGACAAGGTGGGACTCGCAAGGAATGTGGAGAGTCTCTATGTACTTTTTCAATGTCTCTATCGCGTATCGTATATCTATGTAACATGGAGACAAGTAGGATTCCCCAAGAGAGTTCTATGGAGTCGAAACCATATGATTTATTTGGCATCATTCATGGCCATGTAGATATGGCACATATATTTATTAATCTATTCTAGAGTTCACAAGCACAAGCTAATGCACTCATCTACTGTCACTAATACAGGAAGCTCCTTGTTGCTAAAGTATTAATGCATTGTCCTAAGTGACACTTGTGATTTAGCTTTCTAAATAATTGATCAAGGAACTTGATATTAAAGAATCAAGATAAAAATTTTCATGGCTTCTACTATATTCAATGAGACCACAGAATGGATGACTATTCATATCAAGAAAAAGGGATTGAGTGTGTGGACTGAATTATATTTGAGGTATCCCTCCGAAGAAATCAATTTCCAAAAACAATTTCGTGTCCCCAACATTTTCTTCGTGCCTCCATGGACATCGTAAATTTAGATATTCAAATCAACACCAGAACTAGTATCTATTAATGTTGATTTGGTTATTATGATTTCACTTTTAGTTGTAATGTGTAAACTAAAAATAAACACATTCATATGAGAATTAATTCTAATAACTAAAGAATATTTGTGTATATGAACATGAGAAAATGTATTAAACAAGGAGCTTATATGAATACATGGAGCACAAAATGTTATTTGCTGGCTACATCCATAACACATTTGCTTGACATGAATCATGGTATTTTGTAACTATTTGACTCGTGGTATTGTTTAATTTAGATAGGATGAAGGTTTGGTCAAAAGGAAAAACTTCTTCATCCTTTAATTTATCCCTTTATGCAATTTGAAACACAATTTGTTACATGCTTTGACAAGAAATATTGAAGTTTCCAATCATCACTAAAATACCACCTTTAGCCATACAAAAATCCATCTTTTTACACAATCCTAGTTCAACCTTATCTTCGATTTCATTATAATATATATATATATATATATATATATATATATATATATATATATATATATATATATATATATAGATATATCATAACATATATATTAGATAACATATATGTGTCTATGTGTGTGTATGTGTGTGTGTGTGTGTGTTATTGCTTCAACACCCGCCTCCAATAAAACATTTTAAAATATAATTTCAATGGTTATTAATTCTAATAGCTTAAGACACTACTCTAGAACTCATTGTAACAGAACCTAATAACAACTCATTTATATCTTATAGAGGTGGATTGACCCATAGGCCAAAATGTTTGAACTTAGAGCTTCAATACCATTTCCCACATACCCCTTAGGCACCAAATCACTAACTAACTACTTTTCTTTAATTGATCCATGATATGGACCTTTAGGTTCCATTAATATACTTATTTACTACAGCATGAATAAACCCTTTAATATTTATTGTTCATACATTACTACTCAGACGGAAGGATCAATCATGGGCATTCAACATGATCCTATAGGGGAAGAATCAATCATTGTCATAATCCTACAGGCATAGTTGAAAGAATACTGGCATATATCTTATGTTATACAAGCCTCAGTAGATGCAATTCACTCGATAATGCATAATGCATAACATAGATAACCTAAACCATAAGTTATACATTTTCAAGCCTTACACCTTAATTATATATATATATATATATATATATATATATATATATATATATATATATATATATATATAGTATCTCAAGCATAACTATTCACCATCTTAAAAACAAAGATAGCACATAAGTTCAAAGAAGTGACAACATAAGAATTATTGCATAAAGGCCACATATTATGTTCCTTCACTAAATTTAACTTGGTTTACATTTATGTACAATAATTGTCACATGTATTCATATATAATAATCTCACATCAAGGAAAAATCAAGAAATTCTCTGATATGTTGAATAAATTGACAACATAAAGGGTAAGGAGTGAATGTGCAGAACATCCCATGGAAACTAGATTACCTGAGAGAATGTCACTGGGAAAATCGATCACTAATGCCCAACCTAGAATTGTCTTTTTCCAGTTCACCCTTGAGCTGATATTTCTTTCAATAGATCAATTGCCTCGTTTTGATCACTTCAATGAGATTTTAGTACGCTCTTTCATGATATGGTTTCCATTAGAAGCATCCCACTTTTATTTATCTTTTTATCCATTTGCCTAGCTTTTTCCCAGAAAAGCTCGCTTTTTCCCAGAAAAGCTCGCTTTTCTCTCTTGCAAGGCTTTTCCTAATAAAACCTGGCTTTTCTCTCCTGCATGCCTTTTATGTTTTTCTTAAATTAGCATCTTTCTCCAGATAAGTAGGTTAATGGATATTTATACCCAATCTAATAAGCTTATCTAAAATTTGATCTGGAAGTCTTATCATGAAGCAATTATCCCTTCCCATTCACCAATGGGATTTGGCAAGAATCTCACTCTTGTTGTCTCAGTTTTCCAAGTGATTAAATTATTTTATTTAATAATAAATTATTTACTTTCCTTGTTACACATGAGACCTAGCTTTTCTTAACTTAGGTTAGCAAAATTTTACATACAATGGAGGAGTGTTACATTATTATTATATTTTAATAATGATAATAATGATAATAATAATGATAATAATAATTTACGTATGCTGACCTTAAAATTATATATATGCAACAAATGTTTAAATTTCCTCAATGCTAAGGTGTGAACTATATATATCCTATAAACTATATATATCCTTTATTATTACAAGAAAACATAATCACTTTTTCTATAGGCATTAATGATTGAATCTTTGTAATATAGAATGGACTACCATGGCATCACTAAGGTCATTGCAAATTTACAATATAATATTATTATCTTTAATTGGTGAAAATTTATGTAGCTTGTATATTTTTAAAATAATTATTTGGTTGTGTAGTTGGCTTAAGTTTATCTTAACTAGAATTGGTGACATAATGTGATACCATCGTTTCCTTACTAAATGTTAATATCTATTTTTTCTAAGGAAAATATTTATCGAAATCTTGGTAAGAATATGGCAATTGGGTGTCGCAGGAGTTTAGCTCAAGCAATAGAGGCACAAATTGTCTTTCTAGCTATGGTGGATTCAAATCTGTGGAGACATGCTATACCTGGTGAAAATTGTGAAAGAAAGTCATATAAATGAATTCTATTGGCTTCTCACATAACTCCTTGGTTGAAAAAAGAACATTATAATTGGGTCAAATGATCCTAGCTCAATTAGTTAGGTGAAGACTTGATTTCTCTAGTAGAGTGCCTTCAATTCTCTAGAGGCATGTTCTACTTGGTTTGCTAGTAGAATTTTTGAAATAGTTATATCTTCTGTAATAGTCTAAGCTAATGTTTCAATGTTACCAATTCTCTATTTTTTTTTTAATTCGAGAAAGCGAAAAGAAAAATCTTACAAGTGGATTTGGTTGGTCATCTAGTGATGATTAAGTTTATGCAGTGCATAAAAAAAACATATGAACATTTATAATATAATTTATTTTCCACTTGTTATGGTTTACGATTATAGTAAGGAATTAGAAGTTATTCAGGTAGACATGACATTTCTTGGTGTCATATGAATCTCAAGAAAAAAAGGATATGAAAAGTGGGTCAAATGATCCTAGCTCAAGTAGTTAGGTGAATAATTTTTCCTCAAGCTCAGTGCCTTCAATTCTCTGGAGACACGTTCTAATTACTTTGATTGTAGAATTTTTGAAATAGTTATGCCTTGTGTAACAACAAAAGATAATATTTTGAAGTTCTTGACTCTCTATTTTTGTTTTGGTTTAAGAAAAAAAAAATCTTACAAGTGGATTTGGTTGATCCTCTACTGATCATTATGTTTATATAGTGCACATTTAAAAAAAGATGAACATTTATAATTGCATTTATTTTTCACTTGTCGTGATTTATGATTATAGTAAGAAATTTGAATTTGTTGAAGTAAATATTGAAGGAGAGTTTTTAGTGTCATATGAATCTCAGGAAAATCATATAAAATAGCAAGGAAAATCCTTTTATTTACCAATATTTTGTGCAGTTGTGTTTAAATCCTTCCATCACCCGAATGGAATTTGTGTAGGTATGTGCTATGAAATATTTAAAAAAAAAAATACTTTCATAGACCAAAAGAAAAAGTGGAAACAATATAGACATGCACAAGAAATGAATGTAGGTTAATTAGTCACTATCATTTCCCCAACGTAGTATATATTATTTTTTGGGCCAATCTTTTTAAAATGTGAATGTAACTTGATAAAATGTTGACTTAATGAACAACAAATTTTCCACTTCAAAAAGCTATAAGTATTGTAAGTTCTACATTTTATATTACAATAACACTTTATGTCATTTTGCTAAAAAAATATACATAGAAATATATTTAACCTTCTAACTCCACATGAAAGGGAGTTTGTAATTACTTTTAATATTATTTCTACATGTACAAAGACCTCTATCTCAAAAATATACAAAGACCTTGACCTCATAAATATCCTTATGTTTGGGAATATTGGGTTAGTTTTTAATTAAATAGAAATTTTGAAATATGTATATTGGGGTTTTCATATTTTAATTTAGAAAACATTAGTTTACTATTGGACAATGTTTGTTAATTTTTTGAAAAGAATCCTTTATCTATGAGAGGGATATATATTTATATAAGAAATGTTATCATGTTTTATATGGAGAAAAGCTAACTGATAATTGATTTTTCTTACATATATATGGGTGGTCATGTTATTCTTCTTTTGTACTTATGTTAAGGGGTAACTATGTAGTATATATGAGGTAATGCACATTAGTGATGGTATCAAAGTGTTGTGAAGTTCATCTTTGATGAATGAACTACTCTAACTTCCATCTTCACTCTAGTTCAAGATTTGGAAAATGAGGTAGTTTGTTGAGAAGGTTAAATGGATTTGAATGGTTTGCTAAAAGAGCATCAAACTATAAGATATAGATTTGGGCATTCTAACCGTGTTTCATTAGTCCTCCACCTACACAAGCATTTGGTTTGTGGAGGATATTTCATATATTATTATGTTTTCAATAATTTTGGTGAGCTCTAATTTTCTAGTTGATGTGTTATATATTTATAATTAGTCTTAAAACCAATTATGTGCAATGTTGAAAGAAATGTCAATAATTTGTTAGTTCACAATTAAATTAAAATTTATAGATGTCGATGATTTGTTAATTCACAATTAAATTAACATTCATAGATAAAGAGAATATCAAAGTAAATTTTAGTTTAGTTTAGATGCTATTTAGTAGAAGTAAATTTTAGTTTAGTTTAGATGTTATTTAGTAGTTTAGTTTAAGTGTTATTTTAGCCATTAAATTGAATTTATATATCTATAAAAAGGAGTATAACATTATTACGATTGATTCCCAATAATATTGCCAAAATCAAAAGGAAAACGGGCATGCTTAAAAAGGAAAGAAAAATGAAGATTCATATGCATCACCGTATAAATATTCGGAGAATTATCTACAATAATTTCACTACAGCTCCAATCTAATCCCTGCGAAATGGGGCAATGTCGACCTAACTTCCTTATTTAGTGCCTAATATTTCTATGAAACCACATACAGTTTTAAAGCATTCATTTCATTCCTCCGATATCTTTGGCACTCTGAACTGTACGTTGGTCGTGTGGATGGTCGATGCACATGTTTGTCTGTATATATTTGTTCTGTGTTTTAGGTGGTGCCTACAGTTGCTCTGTAGTTTATGTTGCTCAGAGGCAGAGAGACGAAGCTTTGGATGCATGGAGACGAACCTTTTAGCCATTTCTTCTATGGAAAAATCTGGTATGATTTCATTCTTGGAAGCTTTTACACATTTTTTTGTTTTTTTGGTAGTTTTTTTCCAAACTTTCGTGTAATCTTAATTGATTTTTGATGTGTTATTAGTAGCCGCGGTTGCATACTTTCATCCTTGGAGAGTCCATTATAAAAGGTAAATAGATATGCAAATCATCCTTGGATACTCCATCATAAATAGGTAAATAACAAATATAATACTTATGTGTAGCATATCATATTTTCAGCATGTTCTCAAATTTCTATTTTTCTTTTATTCGTCAATTTTTCTGTGTATACTGTTGCTTTGTGTTGCTAATTCAATGCGTTTATTTTATTCCTAAAATTCTGTGTTGATCGTTGCTTTGTGTTGCTAGTTCAATGCGTTTATTTTATTCCTAAAATTCTGTGTTGATCGTTGCTTTGTGTTACTATTTCTATGAACGTTCAAATTAAAGTATCCAACGTTATGCCGGGCTTAAAACCCACTGAAATTTCGCTTTCTATGTTAGGAACATGCAGTTTAGAGTGTCCGGGTTATCTCATCCATATGCTATGTGTACCAATCTTACTTACATTCTTGTTTTCTCAGTTTTGCTGTAAAAATCTGATACTAGCTACGTCCATGAATATGAGTAACTTACATGTTTGAGTGTATAAATGGGACGTTGTAAACTTAGGCACTTCTTGCTTTTGTCACAAACTATTCTCGAGTCCAGCTTTTAAGAGCGTCAAAGCCCTATGGCCAAGAAAAAATGTACTTCTCCGTTCACCTTGCAATTTAATTTAATAGCAACCGCTTAGGGTAAAGAAATAATCATATTCAGAACTGCGGATAGGGTTTAATATATAGAAATAAGTCAATTAAGTTAACATTCGTGCAATCATATTGCCAATAAAAAGTCCATAATCTGAGAACGACTTACCTGTCAAACAAGGATCGCGCCAGACGTATATCGCATCGCATGCATATGCTATATCACATGTATTGATTCCAGCTGATCACCGATGCGCCGATTTATCGGGAGCCGTTGGATTGGGGCCTCGGATCAACGACCCTGATCATGTCGCGCATTTCCATTTCGCTCCGCCCATATATATGATATCCCCCGTCCCCGCCGACCGCCAATGTGTTGAGTTAATTGCGGCCATTTGATCACACAACCGCATCAACGGCCTATATTTAATCGCATTGCTCCCATATATGGCTCCGACTGGTCGGAGCCGAAATAATATAAAGCGCAGTGTTAAGAGAATTTCGGGTCCGCGGGGTTCATCGCTCATCGGAGGTATTACAGTTTGGGATCCGCCGATCTAGCGATCGCCGATTTAGCGCCAGCCGTTGGATCTGCCTTCGCGCGATCCAATGGCCCAGATCTAATTTTGGCAACAGTGTTCGTTTTTCGCCCATTTTTGATGGTTTTTCACGTTTAAAAGGCATTTTTGCCTTTTATAAAGGAAAGGGTCATTTTCACAGGTATCAGCTCGACGCCCTCAGCAAAGGAAGATTAAGCATTTCGCGGCCATTCCTTCGTCGCCCCAAGCCCGATTGGCTCCAAATGCAGCATTTTCCGCCTCAGCAAGCTCTCGGCCTCCATTATTCCGCCAATTTTGCAGTTTTGATCAGTTTTAAAGCTATTTTGAATCGGTCGGTGTCGATATCCCTCCAGAAGCCCGCAGAGGTGCCACCACAGCTATTTTTTGCCATAAAGTGGCCATAAAGGGGCGATTTTGAAGCGGCAAACTGTATTAGAGAAAGAAAAGGTCCCGATTCAGTTTGAATGTGTATCAGTGAAGCGGCAAAGAGTATCAGTCGAAAGTATCAGTGGAAATCTTTATTTCCAACATAGATGAACATTAAAGGCCCCCAACAAAGTCAAAGGAGCAGTTCTGAGCCATTAAGGCTCACCAAATCATCGTTAAATGCATTAAAGCCACCTAAAGGCAGCATAACCGCTTGAGAGGTGTAGATAAGAGAATTTAAGGCCCAGTTATTACAGAAACAGTGTATAAAGCCACTTATTAGCAGCGCTTCAGCTCCCAAGGCATAGTTATGATAAATTGGCCAGCGCAGAGCTCAAAGGACACCATATTTACTCATTTTTAAGGCAGCTGCCCCAGCGCAGCAGTCAGATAGATCTTTCATGCATTTATTTCAGGATATTACGATTAAAGACACTTATTGCCACATATATGTTTAAGATCTGCTCTTGTAGATATTTTTTGGATATTTTCTCTGTATAAACCACCCTGTGCATTGTAAAAAGGGTTGGTTGGTTGTTTGTTTTTCTCACTCTAGACTTGCACTATAAGCGTGAAAGTTTCTATAATCAAAGATGCTGGAATGCTTGTTTCTGAACTACTGGTTGTGGATTTGATGGCATAAAGAGTATGCTACAGATTTCTGGTGTTTCTACATGACTCAATAAGTCCTTCTTGTCTCTGTTTTTAGTTTATATGTGTTTATGCCACCCTTGTTTCACCATCTAAATAGCAGGAAAGAAGAATAGCTTAGAATTTGCTTAGCAGCACTCTATGCTCAATTCCTGTCATTTCTTTATGTTTTCCTCTGAATTAGTAATGGATATGAATACTTTATTGATCATGTTTAAGCTAGTTCTCTCATTTCTGAATGTTGTTTAGGAATCCTTCATTGCTCCTATTTAGCCTTCATTCACTTTCCCTCTTTGGCTGGATGAGAGATCCTTAATTGCCTCTCATCCCCTAACCTCCATTTCATCCTTGTTCCAGCATTTAACATTGTGCCATGTGTAGTTATCCTGCTCTGCATTCCCCTCTTCTGCCAAAGAAAACACACCCTTTAGTTCAAATTCATTGACACCATGCCCAATGGTTTGAATTACTCATCCTTTGCATGCCAACTCTGTCTGAAGCATCAACCATCCCACCAAAATTAAATCAAACTGATGCACTCATGTCTAGCCTAAAATCACCCCTAAACAAAGTTAAATCATAAAGAGAGAGCCCTCTCTGACTGTAGGTAGGCTAGGACCTGCAGTCCAAAGATTGGTTTGTGGTTACCTCGGCCGTATCCCTTAAGGAGCCAAGGGACAACCTGAGTGATAACATACTGGCGACTCCACTGGGGACATTCTCAGAAAAATCCAAGAAACAACTTGGAAGTTGGCTCCAAAGAGGAAATCTCATTTTCTGGAGAAAGTGCTCCTTTTCTTCAGAACTTTTTCATGTTTAGTTTTGATCTTTGATGGTGGACAGAGATCAGGCACTTCAAAGTTAAGTCATCCACCTGGCGACTCCACATCATTTTCAATCAAGACTCCACTGGAGGAACGGACCTGAAAGAGAAAATCTTTAAGTCTCCTCTGAAACAGTTCAGTAAAGCTATCTTCCATCCCATCTGTTCCAGCTGTTCCATTTCTTCTGCTGTTCCATTTATCCCTGTAAATATGGCTAACAGATATACACCTTTACAGTTACCTGCAAATCTAGGGGCTATGCCTCAGGATTATCAAACCAAAATCACATATTTTGATGGTACTGGTTCTTGCACAGCCCTGCAACATACCAAAAAAATGCAGGACTATTTTGAGATTTATGAAATAGATGATGATGCTATAAGAATGAAGAATTTTGTCCAAAGTTTAAATGGAGATGTAAGGTCGTGGTTTAGAGCTCTTCCTGCAAATTCCATAGCTGACTCAAAGGCCCTTTACCAAACATTTCTTAACAGATGGGAGAAGAAGAAAGATCCACTACAAATTCTATTTGAGTATGACACTATCAAAAGAGGCCCTCAAGAAACTGTCTTAGACTATTGTGCTAGGTTCAACAATGTTTACAATGCTATTCCACAGAACCTTAGACCTCCACCTGATCTAGCTTTATATAGATTCCCTGATGGATTTGATGCTAACATGGCATATCAATTGAGGGAAAGAGCCCCTCAAAGCTTAGCAGACATGCAGAATGTAGCTGTTAGTGTGGAGGCAAACCTAATTTCCAAGAGAAATAGAGCAAGAGCTGAGAGAAGAACTACTTTCAAAGATGAAACTTCAGTTTCTGAGTAGTATATGGATGAATCTCCCAATCTATTGTATGAATATAATTGCTTTTCTTCTTTCAGTTGTCTGCCCAAATATCATCAATATGATGAAGATTTTGCGCCTCAAATCCAAATTGAACTTGCACAGGAATCAGAAGCTATTTTGGGAGAAGCCAGAGTTCACGTTCAGCAGCCTGAACCCAGTGTTTAGCTTGCTCATTTCAACTATAAAGAGGAGGAGGATAGTGTAGAAATTTTTGAAGCCAGCGCAGGAACTTTGCCATTTTGTTTTGAGTCTTTTCAGTTTATTAAGAATAATTATCATGCAGTTTCTGATCAAGTGTCAACAAGTCTTGATATTGATCATCTAAAGGAGAGTCAAATCCTTGCTCTTAATGCATTACCTCTAGATTTGCAGCCCCAAAGTGCCATTGAATATCAGATTGAAGAAGAAGACTCGGAAGTAGCAGCATATGATCAAGAAGTCCCATATGATTCCCTGCTGCTTTGTTTTCAGTCTTCTAAGTTATTTAAAGAAAGAGAGGAGCAGCAAGTGCAAATCTGTCAAGTGCCATCTGAGCCTATTTGTAATGAATTGCAAGTATCATTCCAGGTTCTGTATGATCCATCAGCTGACAGGCTGAGTGATGAAATAAATCAGTGCTCTTCTCCATTAGCAGGCTGTAAGGCTCAAAATCAAGATGTTGGTGATTTCCCGATTCAAAGGCATGATAGCGATCCTAAACTTTTGTACAGTTGTTTATTTCAGCTCAGCAATAATGTATATATGTTGCAGAACCCTTTTGTACAATGTTTAGATTCAGCAAAGGAGGTCAGCAGTTTCCTGATCTTCTCAAAGATTAACAAAGCTATATCTGATGGCAAGATCTCCATTTCAAGCACCAACAAGCACAAGCAGCAAAGCTCATTGATGTTTTTAATACTTAAGTGGCTGCATTGGCTGTTTCATTTTACCTAATAGCAAAGTAAGTGTTGATTAGGGTAAGTAGTTAGGATTAATAAGGCAACCTGCAAAGGGAATTTTGTAGAATACAACAACAACTGAATACAAGGCCATCTGACCTGCTGTTCTTGACTTTTTGCAGGGAAAAGCCATCCCCAAGTGGAGCCACTGTTAGCCTCCTATTGCAATAGGTTGTCATTTTTCATGATTGACAGTGGAAGTGCCAAATATGTTCATATTTTCCGTGCTGCAAAAGTTCCATATTTGATGAATCATGCCATTTTTGAAGAATTTTTTATTTAAAGGGAAGGCCAAATAGCTTAATCTTGGCTTCCCTAGGTTTAAATTTCATGTTTTAGAATATAGAGAATAAACGTCTGTCCAAACTGTTTAATCTTGGCAGATTTGTAGATAGGTAAGGAATCTTGGGCGCTCATCAGCTTAATCTGAGCCCTGGAAGATATAAGGCTAGATTTAGATAGGAGGATAGTCAAAAGAAAAGTTGAAAAGTTGGGTTTGCTAGTTCAAGTGCACCCAAAAAAAAAGAAGTGAAAATGTTAGGTAAGTAGGCTGGGTAGGCAGCTTTGAGGTGGCAGAATATTGAATTGTGATACATTTTATGTTTTCAAGTGTCAAATCTATTCAGATCACAAGTATGAGGTAGTTTTTAATTTGGGCAGCTCAAGCGAGGCATGTCTAACTTCCCCTTCCTCCTTTCCCTCAAATCATTCACTAACTTCCCCTAAAGATGTTAAGATCTGCTTAATATCTTTAAAATTCATCATCTTTCATATCATTTGCCTAAGTAAAGATCTGCTTTGCTTAAGGATGCTTATATTTCTTCTACAAGTCCTATTTCCCTTTGAAGCTTAAGATTTCTATCCTTAACGCTTTTCTGATCAAAATTCATATTAACTCCTAACTCTATTATGTAAATCCCTATCTATTTCCCCTTCCCCTTACTAAAATCTATATAAAATCCTCCTATATACATATCCCCTCCTTCTGGTTGAAAAATAACCATAAGTATGCTTGGGAATTGCTAAGTTTGCCTGAAACATAGCAAGAACCCTCATTTTTCCCCTTCAAACCATCTTCCAATGCAAAGGACCCCTTCCTAAGCATAAAATCCCTTCCAAATGTACATAAATCATCTTTTGGCCTTGTTTTACCTTTTTCCAAGGCATAACCCCCTTGCTAAGGCCTAAAACCCTTCTCAAAACACATAAAAACCCTCTCAAGTGCCTTTGGACTTCTCCAAAGCGTGAAATTCCTCTTTTTTAGGTTATCGGACCCCTTCCGAGGCCTCAAAACCCTTTATAAAGCATGAAAACCTCCCTTCGATCACAAAAGCCTCATCGCATCCCTTAAAAAGCCTTTTCAGAATGGTTAAACCCCATCCAAAGCGATATCGTTGTCGGAGGTGCGGTCGAGTGTTGGCCTTTATATATTTATTGCACCCGATTTCAATGCCGCTGATCCGATTTCGGCGATCGGCGGTCACAAAAATTCTATGCACTATAACACAATGCTTTCCCCCTTCGCCGATAGCGATATTGCTATCATGCCCGACGTATATCGCATCACATGCATATGTTATATCATATGTATTGATTCCCACTGATCGCCGATGCGCTGATTTTATCGGGAGCCATTGGATTGGGGCCTCGGATCAATGGCCCTGATCATGTCGTGCATTTCCATTTCACTCCGCCCATATATATGATATCCCCCGTCCCCACCGACCGTCGATGTGCCGAGTTAATCACGGCCGTCCGATCGCGCAACCGCATCAATGGCCCATATTTAGTCGCATTGCTCCCATATATGGCTCCGACTGGCCGGAGCCAAAATAATATAAAGCGCAGTGTTAAGAGCATTTTGGGTCCGCGGGGTTCATTGCTCATTAGAGGTATTAGAGTTTGGGATCCGCCAATCCACCGATCGCCGATTTAGCCCCGGCCGTTGGATCTTCCTTCCTGCGATCCAACGACCCAGATCTAATTCTGGCAACAGTGTTCGTTTTCCCGTTTAAAAGGATTTTTTTCCTTTTATAAAGGAAAGGGTTGTTTTCATAGGTATCAGCTCGGCTCCTCAGCAAAGGAAGATTAAGCATTTCATGGCCATTCCTTCGTCGCCCCAAGCCCGATTCGCTCCAATGCAGCATTTTCCACCTCAGCAAGCTCTTGTCCTCCATTATTCCGCCAATTTTGCAGTTTTGATCAGTTTTTAAGCTATTTTGAATTGGTCGGTGCCTATATCCCTCCAGAAGCCGACATAGGTGCCACCACAGCTATTTTTTGCCATAAAGTGGCCATAAAGGGGCGATTTTGAAGCCGCAAAGTGTATCAGTGAAAGAAAAGGTCTCGATTCAGTTTGAAAGTGTATCAGTGAAGCGGTAGAGAGTATCAGTCGAAAGTATCAGTGGAAATCTTTATTTCCAACACAGATGAACATTAAAGGCCCCCAACAAAGTCAAAGGAGCAATTCTGAGCCACTAAGGCTCACCAAATCATCGTTAAATGTGTTAAAGCCACCTAAAGGCAGCATAACCGCTTGAGAGGTGCAGATAAGAGAATTTAAGGCCTAGTTATTACAGAAACAATGTATAAAGCCACTTATGAGCAGCGTTTCAGCTCCCAAGGCACATTTATGATAAATTGGCCAGCGCAGATCTCAAAGGACACCATATTTACTCATTTTAAAGGCAGCTGCCCCAGCGCAGCAGTTAGATAGATCTTTCATGCATTTATTTCAGGATATTAGGATTAAAGACAGTTATTGCCACAGATCTGTTTAAGATCTGCTCTTGTAGATATTTTTTGGATATTTTCTCTATATAAGCCACCCTGTACATTGTAAAAAGGGTTGGTTGGTTGTTTGTTTTTCTCATTCTAGACTTGCGCTGTAAGCCTGAAAGTTTCTATAATCAAAGATGTTGGAATGCTTGTTTCTGAACTGCTGGTTGTGGATTTGATGGCTTAAAGAGTATGCTACAGATTTCTGGTGTTTCTACATGACTCAATAAGTCCTTCTTGTCTCTGTTTTCAGTTTATATGTGTTTATGCCACCCTTGTTTCACCATCTAAATAGCAGGAAAGAAGAATAGCTTAGAATTTTCTTAGCAGCACTCTATGCTCAATTCCTGTCATTTCTTTATGTTTTCCTCTGAATTAGTAATGGATATGAATACTTTATTGATCATGTTTAAGCTAGTTCTCTCATTTCTGAATGCTGTTTAGGAATCCTTCATTGCTCCTATTTAGCCTTCATCCACTTTCCCTCTTTGGCTGGATGAGAGATCCTTAATTGCCTCTCATCCCCTAACCTCCATTTCATCCTTGTTCCAGCATTTAACATTGTGCCATGTGTAGCTATCCTGCTCTGTATTCCCCTCTTCTGCCAAAGAAAACACACCCTTCAGTTCACATTCATTGACTCCATGCCCAATGGTCTGAATTTCTCATCCTTTGCATGCCAACTCTGTCTGAAGCATCAACCATCCCACCAAACTTAAATCAAACTCATGCACTCATATCTAACCTAAAATCACCCCTAAACATAGTTAAATCATAAAGAGAGAACCCTCTCTGACTACAGGTAGGCTAGGACCTGCATTCCAAAGATTGATTTGTGGTTACCTCGGCCGTATACCTGAAGGAGCCGAGGGACAATCTGAGTGATAACAGGTCAGGTAGAGGGAAATTAATGAAGGAGGAAATGGTTAAGAGGGAAAGGAAGAGGAAGGTGGAGAAAGGGGAGAGACAAAGGGGAGGGAGTGGGGAAGAGAGTGAGAGGAAGGAAGGTGGGGTGATATGTGTAGCGGAGGAGGAGGAGGATGCAACGGTGAAGAGGCATAGGTGGGAGGGGAGGAGGCAGCATGGTTGGAGACGGAGGCAGAGGAGGTAGAGCAAGAGGGGTGGGAGGAGGCAGCAAGGGAAGGGGAGGAGGGAGAGGGGGTAGAAAGAGGGGGTTGTGGAGGTGGTGAAAACGAAGGAGGAGGAGTAGGAGGAAGGGGAGGAGACAATGAGGGAGGCAAGCAGAAAACAAGAGGAGGGGGATGTAGAGGTGGGGACGGAGGTCAAGGGGCAGGAGGAGGAGGAGGAGGAGGAGGAGGAGGGGGAAAAGGTATATGTGGAGGAGGGGGCAGAGGAAGAGGAGGAGGAGGAGGGGGCAAAGGCAGATGTGGAGGAGGAGGCAGAGGAAGAGGAGGAGGGGGAGGGGGAGGTAGGGAGGTAGATTCCTCTGTCTCATCCCGCCCTCCTCCTCCTTCACCTCTACCTCCTCCCCCCCCTTCCTCCTCCTTTGCCTCCACCTCGCCATCACCCCCCCCTCCTCATTCACCTCTGCCTCCCCACCCCCCTTTCTCATCCTCTTTATCCACTTCTCCCATCCCCCCTTCATCCTACCCCCCCACCACCACCACCTCCTCCTCCTCTTCCTCCACCACCTCACCCTCCACCTCCCCCTTATCCCACTCCTTCTCCTCCTGCTACTCCTCTACCTCCACCCCCTCCTCCTCCTCCCCCTCTCCTCCTCCTCCACCTCTACCTACCGCCAACCCCCTGCTCCTCCTCTTCCTCCTCCTTCTCCTCCTCCTCCTCCACCTCTTGTCACTCCCCCTCCTCCTATGCTACGTAGAAATGCACTGATCATTATTCCCTTATCACTTTCCTAAAAAATTTTAGTTGTAATATCTTCAATCATCCTACTGTAAGTACATTTGTGAAAGGTTCCTCTCTATGAGATATTAAAAAAACCCCATATGTATCATTATGGATATGTACATTAATGTTGTGGAGTTTCATGTTGCAATCTCTAAGTTACAAATTTCTACATATCCGCATTTGATTGAACCTTTGAGAATGTTCTCTTAAGCTTATATTATCTTTCTACTATTGATTGAGAAGTAACAAGAGTTGGTTTTACAATCCCATTATGTATTACACTAGATTTAATTTTGGTGTCAATCCCATTAACTTTCTTATTAGAGTCATAATTTATTAATGTCTTTTCCAACATGCATACAATGAGGTGTACTGCATTTGTGCATTTCCTTCACCAATTCTGTCCCTAGTTCCATCTAGATTGGAATATAATTTGTGCCTCTTATCTACTTTAGTTATAACTATTAAGATGTTTATTTCCTCAAGGAAACCTGTAGGTTCCAAAATATGCATGTTCAATTAATTACACATATTTCTATTGAATATATGAATAATAACCTAGTAAGGTTTAGGTCCCTCGAATAGTGTATATTTGGAGCATTTTCATACTAAGGGTGAATTAAATGACTCATCCAAAACAATATAAAAAATGAATTACATCATTACATGTACATGCACCAATCATTACAATAATAAAATTACATAGTCTCATACTTCATACCAAGACCTGTCTGTCATGAGTAAAATTTTTAGAATTTGTTTTAGGTTGAAACCCACTTAATTAACCATCAATGTCTTTATGTCCATATATATATACTTTTATTTGAAATCTTTCGATGTGTTGTCCATGATCTATAGAAATTGTAATTGTCATTTTATCTTTTCCGTTTTCCATTTACCTCATAAGAGTTCAACATTTCTTCCATTAAGATCTCTTATAAGTATCATCTACATTCTAGTTAAGGTATGTCCTTTCATGGCAATCATGCAACTCATAATTTTAGTCTTAATATAAGTAATATGTTGATAGTATGGCAGAAGGGACCTATTGGTACAAACTTACACATAGTATTCAACTTTCTTTAGTCCCCATTACTCTTTTTAGCACTCCCCTGTCTATCTATTCCCCATGATGACCACATCACTAGAATTTCTCATCCAAACTTTGAATCCAATAATCATACAATACAATTTGTTCATTTATCAAGTTCAAATATGAGCAAGGTCTATCATGTAAAGTATTTTAAACCACTTTTACCTCATGGCTCATGGTATATAGTACTTGTGCCCTCATAAGAGAATTTAATGATACCTTAAGTTTCGGGGAACATATAATGAAATGAAAAATTCACCTTCTACATAATTTACAACACTTAATAATTAGGAAAAATATAATAGTGACCAATTTTTCATTTCTACTTATGGAATTTAATTAACATGTGAATTGTTGCTATTTTGTGTATTACTTTTAATTCTACCACAAAATGTAGCCACAACGGATAGTAAAGTAAAAAACTCTCACAAAATTTAATGGATGCATCCTATCTCCTAGATCTTTGAAGGAGATCATTCCACAGATTCACATCACCAAACATTCCAAGCATTCCATTATGAGTAGAGAAAATTTCATGTCTCCAGATACATCAGATTGTATTGCTAATCTGACCAAAACATTTCGCTATTTTTTTTTATTGGGTGTTCAGACGGTTAAGTTAATTTTGAATTGACTTTGATTAACATCCTTCCTCAATTCATTATTTAAATTGGGTGTCCTATGTCTTTGAGAATTCAATGAATTAATAAAAATCCTTAACAGACCAAATTTCACAATCGCCCAAACCTAATACAATAATTTTAACCTAATTACGAATAGATTTCAGTCAAACTCCTTCGCAATTCATTATTTAAGTTTAAATAGGGCAGGAAACATCTTCAGCAATTAACATTAGAAAACCCTCAATCCTCTTCACCAAAACCATGTACAATAATTTTGAAGAAGATTTTAAAAGAGGGATAGAAGGCTGGCTTATGCAGTGATTATGTAATTAAATATGCCTATCCTATCTCCCATATGATGCATCAGAATGGCTTCAGGAAAAAATTCATTGGTCATACCCCTCAAATTAATTCATAAGTTTTCATGATTTCTCGCTGTGACTAAGAATGAGGAGAATATTTATGAAATCAAGGAGAGTTGGCAAGAATTTAAAGTGAAGTGAGCCAGTATACCTTAAACCATACTAGAAACACCAAATAGAAAAATCATGGGAATTTCCTCATATGAGAAAAGCCATCATAGAAAAGGCTATGCGAGAGTCACCATTGTGAGCATAGACAACATTTTTGTTGAGCCTCTTCTAGATTGTGAGTCTCCACACGTGACTCAACCTCACCCATTAGGACTCCAGATGTTTGATAACACCTTGTTGTCCTCTTTCGAGTTAGGAATTTTTGCGACGATGGCCTCAGGGACATTTCTCAGCATCCCTTACTAAACGACTGCAACACCTTGCAATATCTCCCTCTATGGAAGAATTCGAAGGAAATTTAAAGAAAAATACCTCCAATACGGTTTTAGCACCGAAGCAGATGAAATTTGATACCAATGTATGGGTAGGAGGGGTATTTATATCAAAGAACTGCTAATCGAACAGACACCATGTAACCTCCACACAAGGAGAAAATAAGATAGGAGAAGATAAGATGAGTGATATTTTCCCAATGTGACTTGTCTATGTGCAAGTAAGGATAAGTGTTATCCAAATTACATGACAAGGCACGAGAATGACCACTCACAACAAGTTTTCATCTTCTTTATACAAGTCTAGTAGCTTCACTTGCTTGCCTACCTTTGGGATAGTTGTCAATGGCCTGAAGAACACCTCCTGTTCTTATTACTTTTTCAACCAGAAAGAAACTAATAATTTCATAATACCTCTACTAGTATTAGGATTACCCGAGATGAATAAGGTTATTATTTTAAGGATGGAATGCAATTTGAATGCTTTAAGGTATTGAAGATGCTCTTTATCCTTATTTGAGAAGTGAGAAATAACAATTTGATACTTTGGCATGGCATGTCCAAACAAGTTTCTTTTTCTCAAATAAGGTAGATATTGACATTTTTCTCCCTAACACCAAGATAGGATAACCATTATGCCGCACCAAATTATTTTAAAAGCCTCCAGATCGGCGAATAGGTCCAACAAAAAGGTGGTATTTGTGACTGAAAGGGAAACAAAAACCCTTAATGGGATTTTATCCATCAACCTACTTGGGAAGGTGTCTATTTAGCTTTAAATGTACCAATAAAAAGAACCATTCCTAAAGTTGTGAAAACCCAATGTCATCGCTCATAGTAAAGTATTATAGGTTTGGTGTAGGCACACACAATCACTCAACCCATGATTACTTAAAATAAAGCATGTGGAAGTGAATTTATCCATGTTGTGATTCTATCACTCAAGAATTGGATTTGATGTATTTGGAAAGTTTTTATTTTTATTTAGTAGAAAAGGAACAACTCCCTTCATTAATAAAATCCTTTCATATTTTATTTTAGTATCATTCATTCTCTCGATATATTTTTTCATGGTCATAATTTACCTCTAGCACTTCCAACTACTTTTATAACTTCAGAGAATTCTTGTTTCCTATTTAAGAAATAATCATGAGGATATGGTTCTCTAAAATTGATAAGTACTCACCACGGATAAATAAAAACGATCATCTCAACTCGTCATCTCACACTGTGTGTTGTGCCTTTAATCCAATCTATACCTTTCAAATATATTAACAAAAAGGTATACAACACCTATCCATCGATCTTTGTATCATTTATATGGCAGATTGGGTCCTAAATTCCCTATTCACAATCCTCAAAAATCAAAACTTGAAATCACCATATTTGCTTCGTGCATATTCGTGGTTCTAGCATTGCACCAGATGTCCAAGGATTTAAACCTCTGGGAATTCTTAACATGGTAGGAAAGGTTTCGAGCGTCTAAAATGGCATCATCGGAACGTCATGTTTCTTGTGGCGTACCTTTTGCACTACAGTTTTGTAGGGCTTCTCAGTGCTTGAGCCAGTGGCCATGAATGCATCTTGCACTCATTAAGATAATTGAGGATATTATGTTAAGCATAGAATATAGTTAAGTCATATTAATCACATTAAGCAGACGGTTCACCTTAGGTGATGGAAAGCTTTGGACAATCCTAAATTATGATTTTATACTTATGGTAAGACCATGTATTTGCATAAATATTCAAAATTACAATTGTTCATTAGCCCAATGTATGGCTCAATTAGTCATACCTTCTTGTTCTAAAATATCCAAGTTCATTGCAAGTGAGTAGTAGCAGTTATTGTCGTTTTATTTTTAAATATATCTTAACAAATTCCTAAAAGCAATTCCACCAATTGTCTTTACTTTTTTAACCTCCCAATTTACCATGATTCTCCTTTCTACTTTGTTTGTAAGAAAAATTTCAATATTTGAGTTATGTAGAGTATTGCAACATACTATTTTAAATGCTCACATATTTTACTTCTTGGCCATATTTAGCTCTCTAGAGACACTTTAGGTCCCTAAAGGCTTGTTTGTGTGAAGAATATAGTACGTCCCAATATAATTTTCTTATTTTTACTTGGGAAGAAATAGAGAGGAATTTATAATTTTAACAAAACCTTTACTTTTTGGAAACTTATTAATTGTGCATATATTAATGTCCATAGACTTATCCTATAAGTCTCATTGTTTTAACAATCGTATTCTGTGTAAAACTAATGAAATTAAACCATGAGTGTGTAGACTAAATTCTATGCATGCACAAGGAATATGTTGAGCTAGACTCTATGTGTAATAGGGTAGATCCTACTACTATGCACAAGGTAGGGCAAAATCTAGGATTTACGTCTGCATATTTTTGTCACAGGTTTTTTGTTTTTCTTGTTTTTTGCTTTCATCATAACGGTGTTATAGGAAGAATGCAAACAACAGAGCTTATTGAACTTCCTAATTTAGGACCTAGATCTCATTAATACCCTACATAGGTGGGTTGGCCCCTAGGCCGCAATATTTCAACTTAGAGCTCTCATACCATTTGTCACATACCTCCATCCAATATTGAAACCCCATATTATGTTCCTTCACTAAATTTAACTTGGCTTAAACTTATATGCAATAGTTGCCATATGTGTCCATATATAATCACCCCATAGACAAAGTTAATACCCGCAATTCTACTCATGCATAAATCACATCACAGTGGAAGGTATCAATCATGATCATTCACAATCCTGCATTCAAGTTTCCTTCCTCTAAGGATTTAACACAAGCATTAATGGAGACATTGTCACAAATACATTGTAGTTAACTTTTCCATATAAAATGTTCATAGTCTTATTGGCATACATTATGCAATATTAAAAATAGTGAATAAATAGTTAAGATGACATTTAGTAGGTGAAATTCATAGTAAAAAAGGCCTAGCATGGATAACCTGAACCACCAACTATATGATGGCAACCTTAAAACATAATTATTCATCCTACCTAGTTGCTTCATGCATCATTATTCAATCATGCTTCTACACAAAGATCACACATGCAACTATATACATATGTTGAGAGAATTCAACAATATACAAGGTAAGGACCAACATACAACACATACCATGCAATGGAATTCGATAAGAGAAATTGAAATAATGTCACCTGGAAAATCAAGCACCACCACCCAACCTAGAACTCCCTACTTTGAGTTCACCCCCGAGCCGAGATGTCTTTCCATGTATCAACTACCTCATGTTGATATCTTCCATGGGTATTTAGTACCCTCTTTCATGATATGGTTTCCATTAGCGGCGTCCCATTTCTATGGATCGTTTTATCCATTTTCCTAGGATTTTCTAGAAAAGCTCGCCTTTATCTCTCGCAAGTATTTTCCTCATAAAATATTGCCTTTTCTCTCGCAAGTATTTTATCTTTTTCCTTAACTTAGGATCTTTCTCCAACTAGGTAGCTTAACGGATATTTATCTTCAAATCCATTAAGCTCATCTAGGTCTGGATCTAGAAGTCTTATCATGAAGAGATTATCAATTCCCATTCACCAATGGGATTTGGCAACAATCTCCTCTCTTGGTGTCTTGCTTTTCCAAGTGATTAATTATTTTATTTATTTCATAAAGTATTTACTTTTCTTCCTACACATCAAACCTAGCTTTTCTCAACTTAGGTTAGCAAAGTTTTACATAAAAGGGAGGGGTGTTGCATATATGCAATTTCAGACAACACAGATAATACAAATTTAAATAATCAAACATACAATTTTAAATTTTTAAATATGGAACACAAAATACAAATTCAAAAAGAAAAACAGATAATATACAATTCCATGTAAGGAAACACACATCATACAGTTAATTACAATCACAATTCAATACAACGGACACATAATTATAATTTCTAGCCACATACAATACAAATATTCATAAATAAACACACACACACACACACACACAGATATCTATATCTATATATATATATATATATATATATATATATATATATATATATATATATATATATATTATATATATATATATATATATATATATATGTATGTATGTATGTATGTATGTATGTATGTATGTATGTATGTATATATGTATATGTATATATACATACATGAAATTTCAAATAAAGAGATATACAAAGTACAAGTTCAAACAAACACACAATATACAAATTAGACTAAACACACAAGATACAATTTCAAACAACTAATTGCACATGATACAATTTCAAGTCAATAAAGAAAAACACTCAAATATGCTTATGCAACTTAAAAAAAAAAGAAACACACAATATACAAATTAAAATCTACATTATGCTTACCGATTAAAATTCATAATTCAATACAGCAAACACATGATTACAATTTCAAATTACATACAAATATTCATAAATAAACATTCATACAAGATTTCACATATACACGGGATTTCAATTAAAGAAACGTACAAAATACAAGTCCAAATAAGCAAACACACAATATTCAATTTGGTGTCGAAATACAAAAGAAAATAATCATTATCAAGACCACCCACATATATATGAAATTTCAAACAACCAAACACACAATTCAACTAAACACACACTTACTCAATTTCAAAGTAACATGATACAATATCAATTCAATATATCAACATAAATACATAAATACATTTTCAAAATCACAAACATATATATACAATTTTAAAACAGTAAATATATAAAAACTAAATTATATATGTATACTCTTATCTAATCATACAAAATATAAAATAATGCAATATAAAAAGTTTTATAAATCAATGAAAATCAAAACCAAAAAAAGAAAAACCAATATGAATGGTTTGCTAATTAGAGTGATATTTAGTGTTTTTCAATGTGTGGTGAAAGATTGTATAATTTGTATAAATTAGATGCAAATCTGATAAGTGTTATAATATGAATGGATTATCATTGAAGAGTAAGATGACATGCTTAATATATAAATGTTGTAAAGTAAATGTATCTTTAAAAAAATGTGTTTTGATGGGTATGAGTTTAAAGAAAAGTAATCAACACAAACAAAGATAACTACACTACTCAAAGAAGAATGGTGCCCGTCCTACTTGAGCACTAGGAAAGAGTTTAACCCTTTCCATAAAAAATAATTTTATTAGTGATTGTGTGCATAATTCTCTTACAGTATTTCAAAGAAGAAAAGAATATATATAACTACATCAATATTTACTCTAGGAAAAACCCCTTTTAGCAAAACTAGGAGGTGAAGTCCTTCCCGTAAATAAATTTGCATGTAGTACCACATAAATATTAGAGAAAAATATATATTTTTAATAAGATATAACGAAAATTATCAAGTTGTATTTAAAATATAAAAATAATAAGCCTTTCTATCACATATTTAAATAATGAAAAAAATAGGAATCCACTTTCAAAAAAGTATATTTTTATACCCAAAAGGGGAAAACCCACAAGTCAATGAACAAAGAACAAAATACGCAACAAGGCATGTCCAAAAAAAACAATGGGTTAAAGTAATAAAGAAGAGGTTATACCAGAAAACCACAAAATAAAGTAATACACAACAGATTACACCCAAATATAGAGCCATGAGAAGTCATTGAAAAGCTAGTTTTGCTTGAATTCGCAGGGGATAACTTCATGAAGCAATGACGGAAAAATTATATCTAATAAAAATTATTGAGGAGGACGATTAAAGCAATAAAGGAAGATTTAAATTTAATAGAAATTATTGAGGAGGAATCAGAGCCTTAAATTCAATGAAAATGGCTAAAGCACCATGTTTAAACTAATCAAAAGGAGAGATACAGGGTCATCTCTATATACCTGGAATCGGGATTTGATTTCACGTCTTCAGCAAGCTAATTGGGATGATTTTAACAACAGAAACGTCAACCACCTCTTTCCTTCCATATTTCATTCATTTCCCTGCAACGTCAGCCCTACATTCACTCCAATAATTTACAATGCACAAAACAAAAATACAAAGTTATGAAATGGAATTAGTTCTTACAGCAAATCAGAGATGAACAAAAACACTGAAATAGAATAGAATTTGATCCATACCATTTTTGAGAGATAAATTATTTATATGAGCAAAAAAAATTGTTAAACAACTCAACTTTCCTGCCTTACCCTTCTCTTGTCAGTGTCCTCCTCTATCCCACACAACCATGACTGACTTAAACACAAACTCGACATAGACAGGCCCAAAATCTAACCACACATATAGCGAAAGACACAAGAATCTCCACACTCGATATGGATAGAGGAGGAGGAAGATGCTAGAAAAATGATAAGACTTAATATAGGGATTGCCAAGCTCCCTTCAACAGCTAGAAGAGTTTTACCACCTCTATGTCCTTTGGGATTCCATGCTCTCTCTTCAATTGAGAGTTCATGCTTTTTAAAATTTCAATAAAATCCATGCCTCTTTGAAATTTTTGGCGCATGCATTTTTTTTCTCTAGGTTCAGCAGATGATTATGGTTGTTTGTTTTTTTTGGTGTTTCTTTCCATTAATGCTTTTTTTTCCCTTTCAAATGCACATCTTTCCAATAGGGCTTCAATTCATACTTTTACCATTTTTTACTTATTCTATTTCATTAGTCACATTATTATGGACTTGGCATTTACAATTCAGTGTGGATTTAATTTGCATTTTAATATTTTATTTATTTTTTAGGATATTTGAAACAAGGTGTTCAAAGAACTCGAGAGTTTGTCTAACATATAATATTATGTTATTTATTTTTAATTTTATCTAATAGTTATATAAATTTATTGGATATTAATATCATTTCTTCTTTTTAAATTGCAAAGGAATATGTATGTAGTGTAGCATCTTGACAAATTTTCAAAACTGTTTTTAATATGTTTTACAAAAGGTAAGTGAAAATATGTGTGTCCTAATCTTTACAATGAAGGGTAAGGTCTTTTATCTTCATAGGAATTAGTGTAGCCATATAAACAAAATAGCTAGTAAATTCATATGAACATCAAAACACTTACCTCATCATATATTTCACATTACTAACTAAAAAAAATCATGAAGATCTCAAAACTCTACCGGGGATGAAAATTACTTATGACGGTGGAATGCAAATCTAAAAACTCTACCCGGAATGAAGATTACGTATGAAGTTGATAGCTCAGAGATTGTCAATAATGCCAAAGGTAAAACTCAAGATAAGGGAATTCCTCGAAATCATCGAAGGTTGATGTGCACTAAACATGGCCTTGACGATGATAGAGGTGTAGTCATTTATAATATTGGGAAGAACATACCCTTCTGCTTGTCCTTCATCTCCCAAGTAATATGTAGATATTTGTGAAGTTGTTGGCTTGTAATACTATTATAGATGATGTTAAGAGATCTGATGTGAATGCTAAAACTCAAGATAAGGAAGGAATTTTTCTATATTATGAAAGGTTGATCATCGTTGGGATAAGAAACCTGAAACCTTAGGATAGGACTTTTCAAGGTTTAGTCTAAAGGAACTGACTCCTCCCCTAGTTCTTTTTCAATGTGGCAGTATGCAAAAATTTATCAATCACATGAAATTGAGTGTTAGAAATAATTGACGATAATAAGGAAGATATTTTAGATAAGGATGGAATTCCTCCATATTTAGAGGTTGATATTTCTTGAGTACTAAGGAAAACTCCTATAAGTAAGGGAAAGATTATGGCCTTAAAGATGGTGCAAAACCTACATTTAATGAGGTTGGCACCATTTTCACAAATAGCAGAATTAATGATGTTCGAGAGAAGAATAACCTTCTTATTAATGCCTGCGATATAGAAATTGGTTCATATTCTTTCCATTTTCATTTTCTACTTATTTTAAGAGGTAAATAATTATCACCGCCACTATTCAATTTGGTTTATTAATCCTTTTACTGTTCCATTTAAAATATTTTGTCATAGGAATTACTTATTGTGATTTGCTTGTATCTCCACCTATATACTCATTATATGGAGTTGCAGTTGTTGAAATTCTTTGGAGGATTTTTGTCCTTTTGTGTCTTCCATAAATTTTTTCTATCTATTATTGGAATAGGACTGTTGTCCATTTTACTTATCTAGGAAAGAAACTTCGTAAGTGATTTTAGAAATGTAATTAAATATTTTTTATGAAACCTATTGTAGTTGGATTTGAGGTTTAGTGGCATAGGAGGCACTTAGGGGGTGGAAATTTTTTTAACCAATTTTTGTCAACTACAAGTCCATATATTTTATTAAAAAATTAAAGAAAAAAAACCATAAAACAAAAAAAAGGTTATAAATAAATGATTATTATTATAAAAAAAAATACTAAAAAAATCATCTTCGAGCCCTTGGTCATAATCAGATTGAGCCTGCCCAGGGGCCTGCGGGCCCGTGGCCCTAGGCGCGCAGAGTTGCACGCATCTCCGCGTGCACAAGGCCATGCCCTGCCGAGCTCCTAGGTAGGGCTCCATCACAGCTCCATCAGCCCAAGGTCGTGCTCACTTCAGCCACTAGAAGGGCTCCATTTGATTCCGAACATCGGATAAGACCCTCAACTGATTCTCGCAATTGAGTTGAGCCTGCCAAGAAGTAAAAAAAAAGCTCTTTTTTTTAAGTTTTTATTTTTTATTTTTATGTATATATTTTTATAGTGATTATATTTTTTTATATATAATTCAATTTTTTTCACATTTATATGGTTTATTTTTATTATACAAGTTCTTTTTTTAATTCTATTTATTGTCAGAATTTTTTTATTTATATCAGCTGTTGTTTTTATATTCCAAAAAAGAGAGGGCGTGAGAATGCCATTACATCCATAGAGTACGGAGAAGGCTGCATAGGGTTGGGATGGAAAAAGCCAATCCTCCAGCAAGATTTTTCACACTATTACATGAAAAACAGGAACATTTATAGACTTTTATAAACTGTGCGAGTAACAAAATAAATTTACTTGACATCAAAAATGAGAATAGAAGTAGAAGAATAGGATAAAAGGTAGTGATCTAGGACTAAGAACTGTTGTCTTTTTGTAAATTGGAGCTGATAGGGTTGCCCATCTTGCTTACTGAATTTTCGTTTTCTCCCACATTGGAGCTGGAGCTCTGTGCTGCTTCTTTTTCTACCATGTAGTGAAGGATCTCTAGTGATTCTTCAATAAGACCACGAACATTGTTGGAAGATCGTAGCTGCTCCTCAAGGATATGCACCTTGTGAGTGAGAAACCCAAACTCAGATTGTTGCTTTGACCGAATAATCTTGTTTTTGGAATTGATCATTTTTATCTCCTCCTAAAGGTCTACACAATGCGAATAGATCTCTCTCTTCATGTTGTAACTGGGAGCGAAGGAAGGATTTGGCAGGCAGGAGAGAGGTTCTGGGAGAATAGAGGAGCCTCTGTGGAGGGAGTGGAGAGCTCGATAGACAAGAGTGCACAGAAGGGAGTTGCTGGAAAAATGAAGGAAGTAGAGGGGCTTTAAGAACAGGAAGGGAGAGAGCCCAAGGAGTGAGCGGGAAGGATCTAGCAGGGAGGATTGGGAAGGATCTAGTAGGGGAGATCAGGAGGAGTGGGTAAAGAGAGAAATGGTAGGGAGGATAAGAATAGAGTCTTCTCCATTGTAAATCGAGGAAGCACTAAGCATTAGGACAACAAGAACACAAAAGGAATCCATGGAAGTGGGGAGTAGGTAGACCTACCTTGGGCAGTGAGTTGACGAGAGGGAGAGACAAGCCAAGTTGGCATAAGAGTCAGCAATTCTATTATTCTACCTTAGGATATGGTAAAAAGAAATATCTCAAATTTCCTTGTTTAAAGTTCTGGAACGAGTGATTAATCTGCTAAGATCAATGTTGGAAGATAGTGCTAGTTTCATCGTCATCTGTATTATTATTGATGAGTGTCGAAAGACCATTGCATTCTTAAATTTAAACTCTTTGATTATTTGAAGGCCTTGCAGTAAGGCATAGGCCTCTGCCTTATTATTTGATGATTTCCCTAGTCCCCATTGATAGGAGGCTATATTTCTTCCCAATTCATCAAAAATTGCCCCTCCTGCTCCTATTGTTCCCAGGTTAGATTTTGAGGCACCATAAGAAAATAACCTGGGTCTGCATTTTCCATCAAGTCATTCTAGAAAGTCCTGTTCTTTTAGCCTTACCTTCCATTGAGCATTGGTCTATAGTTTCTTTGCGCTTGGTTTTTCATGCCTTGAAGGGAGATCTAGGGAACTTCTGAATATGATTCTTTCTTCCACTTGAAGATCTTTGATAACAATATGAATAGTTCCTTTAGCATAGATAGTCTCTACAGTTAAGGCCCAGGTTTTGCTAAAGACGTTCCTTATGAAAGTAGCTTTTTCCCGGAAGATGAATCCATTTCTCATGAGCCAAACGCTCTAAAGAAGGACAAACAAAAGCATATCCCAAATTCTCTTTTGGGCACTCAGTCCCTTTTTGGCACAGGGGTAACTTTTTTTTCACTTGACAATTGTGGCATAGATGGAGTTTCTTTCTATTTTTAAGTTTAGCGGATGACAGAGGGAGCTCCAAGCATGAGAGGCAAATGAACAATCCACAAATAAATGTTGAATAGACTCTTCAGCATCGGAGTCGAGAGGAAACCTAGATGCTCCCTGAATGCCCCTTTTTTCAAATTGTCTGCTATCAAGATCTTCCCTTTGGATAGGGTCCAAATAAATATTTTGATCTTTGGCATGCTCTTAGATTTCCAAACCTGCTTCCATAAGACCCACGAAGGAGAAGGTAGAAAGTCATCAAGTATTGCATCATAACTTGCCTTAATGGCGTACACAGTTCTTAAAGGATCCCATATGAATTTGTCTTCTTTGTACCTTAAGGTGGGAGCTGATCCATGTAGCAATTCTTTCATTTTGACTTGAGCATCAAGAATATGTGCAGGGGAATTGGAAAAATTCCATCTCATTCATCACCCATTGCTTCTACTCCAACTAGAGATTTGGTTTAAGCCGTGTATTCCTTGATCCTTGTGATACTGCTGGAAGGTGAGGAGAATGTGATCAACAGAGAGGGTTTTTTTCCCCCACAATCTTGTCATTCTAGATGTTAATGTTACTACCTCCATGAGGCACTTTGGATGTGTTGTCTTGAAGAAAGGGAATGGCATTTTTGCAATGTTTCCATATGCGCAAACAGGGTCTGCTGGGGGTGTCATGATCCAATAGATGTTGTCTAGCTGTGTTCAATTTTTTATTTTTTTTTGGCACCAGCATCCACCATGATTGAGGATTGGAGATCAAACGCCAAACAATATTTCCACCCAAGGATGAATTTAACAGTTTGGTTATGTAGATATCATGTCCGCCACTTTCATGTTTGGTGGTAAGTTGGCTCCATTTGACAAGACTGAAGGGCTAGGAAGGTTGAGTTTGTCCAGCCTCCTATATTCATTTTTTGATGCACCCAATGTATCATCTTCATTAGATCTCGACAAATAACCTCCTAGAATATGAGATAAAAACTAATTGAGAAGCCATCCAAGCCAAGAGCCTTCTCTGGATGAAGAGTCCAAACTGCCTTAATGACTTCTTCCTCCTCAATGTCTTTAATTAGAGGACGTTTCATTTCCTCTGTTTTCATTTTTGTAGTCTGTACGAGAAGATCATCTTAATCTTCCTCCTCGGTGTTCTCTGATAAGATATTTTTGAAATGTTTTCGGGAAACATCTTTTATCTCTGCTGTGTCTGTGAGCATGATCCCTGCTTCATCTTGAATTTAAATGATGGCATCCTTAAATGTTCTCAATGTTGCCTGTTTATGAAAATAGGAGTTTTTTTTGTCCCCTGCCTGTAACCACAGATTTATGGATTTTATCCGCCACTTTTCTTCATCCTTTCTATTATTGTTGTAATTCTCCCTATAGATCCCTTTTTCCTTGTCGTGCTTTTGCATGTCCATTCCATGGTCTTCTATATCCTTTTGGATCTCAACCAGTTCTCTTTTTAGTTCTTCTTTGTTGTGCTCTGGCTCCTTATATGAGTTTTTGACCCATATCTTAAGTGCATTACACACATTTTTTAGTTTTGTTTCCCAAATGTGCATTGTTGAGCCTTCTACAAGCTAGTGCCAGGTGTTTTCCATAATGTTCCTTGCTTCTAGAGAATCGATCCAAAGTGTGTTGAACCGAAAGGGCAGAGGTCCCAGATTTGGATGTCAAACGAGATCTAATGTGCCAGGTTGCTGATCAAAAGCAATACATTCTCAGATGGTGGAGGTGGTTGTAAAGTGAAGGGATGTTAACGGGACAACCACAATGAAGTGGTATAGTCTCTCCATTATGTTCCCTGGTACAAGTCTTTTGTTGCTCCAAGTGAAACAATGATTCTTTGGCACAATATCCACTAGATCATGCTCATCCATAATATTTTTCAGCTTTTCTCATGAGGGATCAGTTGTAAAATTGCCTCCCCATTTTTCTTTCGCATGAAGGATCATATTTAGATCACCTCCATTGATGTAGTTCAAATTTTCTTCTTTTTCCATATCTTCCTAAAGAGTGATCCAACTCACTTCTTTATCCCTGTAGTGATTTGGCCCATATATGTTTTAGATGATTATTTCTATTCCCTCTCTTACACTCTACATTTTGAGTTTTATCCAATATTGCATTTTTTGGGTAGCAACGAGTCTCCATAATATTTGATTCCACATTGTTGCCATACCATCCGAGGATACCCAGGAATGTACACTTATACCTTGATAATTTCTGATTCTGGTGATGATGCTATCCATGTCTACTCCTCCTAATTTTGTTTCTTGAAGAAGTATGATTTCAGGTTTCTCTTATTTAATGATGTCTTTCAGGGCATTTATTTTTAGGGGTTTCCCAAGCCCCCTGCAATTCCATGTGAGATCTTTCATCATGGAGGCAATGCAGGTGTAGTACCTATCTTGGTCCCTGCTGCCTTTTGTACTTTTTCTTTGTTAGAGTGCCCTCCAATGAAAGATTCTATCAAATGTCGTGTCCCCATGGCAATGTCCTTCTATGCTGCTTAATCCCTATGATGTTTGGTGGTTTTTCTACCAGGTCCAAGTTTAGCAACATTTATAGTGATTATTCTTGCTGGTGTTGATTCCATGGATGATGAAGGAGGATGAGGAATGGAGGTAGAAGGTTATGAGAAAGGCTCAGAGGAAAGAACAAAGAAGGTCGGGGGAGGATCCTCTTCAGTTGAGGAAAGAGCATTAAAAGGGTTGGAGGAATGGGGAGAGGAAGTTATGGGGGTTGGCTATGTCAGAATGGGCTCATATGAGGAAGGAAGGTTAGGGCCAGCAGAAAGGGGGAGCATGGGAGAAGAGGATGGGACAGGTTTAATGGATTGATTAAGGTTCTTCTTTTTCTTTTTGACAGGTTCCCATTAGGGTTCAGGCCCATTACCTTAGGTTTCAATTGACTTTGGGCATCTATTAGGCAAATGACCATATTCATGACATACCTTACATTTCAAGGGAAGTTTTTCATAATCCAGCTACTTTATGTGCGTTTAGTTGTCCACCTTTAGTTTGATTGCCTTAGGGAGTCCCTTCCCTAGATCTACTTCGACACAGATTCTAGCACAGGCTTGCATGTTGTCCTTTGGCTCGCTTTTGTCTATAAACTTTCCCACAACATTTCCAATCACTTTGACACATTCACCCCCTAGCAGTGTAGTGGTAGATGAGGCATTCGAACCCAAATAGGGACAACATTTGGAATGCCAATTTCTAGGCAAAATATGGATTCCATTTATTGAGATATAGCCCTCTGGTGTCCATGGAATAAGGCCCATTTTTTAATATTAGGTCTTTGTCCTCCTTAGTCTCAAAATAGAAGGTGAAGTATCCCCTTCCATAGAATTTGATAGAGATCTTTCCTGTTATTTTATCCATCCAGTTTATTTCTACCCATTTCTAAACTGTCTTTGGGGATGGCTAGAGTCCTGTGAATTGCCTAATTAATCCTTTTTCTACCATAGATAAGGCAACCCTTCTCAGAATAGTTGGAGGTAGGGAAAATTCTTGCAATCCCTCAAGTTTCTTGACAAATTTCAACATTGAGGGTCTTGGCTTGGACGGATTCAGTGTGTCGATAAGATTTGGGAACTTAGCTTGCAGGTCAGAGGTTGTGGCCACCTCTGGGATAGGTTTCGAAGGTGCCATGCAGATAGTAAAATGCGAGTATGCGGAGGCTGTGTGCAACTATAGATGACTTATCTCTGTGTTTTCAATTTATTTAAAAAAAATTTATATGTAATATTTTTATTGTTTTTCTAAATTCTATGTTAAATTTCTATTTTTATTTTTTCTTTTACTTAAAATTCATCCTTTTTTCAATTTTTAATTCTCAAATGTTATCATTTTTTTTATATAAAATTCATAAAATTTGTTATTTCTCCTAATTTTTTGTTGAAGTTTTCAATAACTTTTTTTGTTTTAATTTAACGTGGGTTTTTAGCGAAAATGTCCTAAAATACATATTTTTTTAATTATATCTATATGTAAAACGTGTATTTTATGTCGAGTTTTTTAAATTATTATTATTTGTGACAATTTTTTTTTGTGTACTGAAATATTAATTAACAATATATAAATATAAAAAGAAAAATAGAATATTAAAATATTATTTTTTATTCTCTTTTAAACTTTGCAAAAACAATAAATTTTCATTATAAGAAGATAGTGCAAAGGAAAACAAAAACAAAAAAAATCGAAAACCCTTAAAAAACAAATTTCTAAGGATGAAAAACATGAAGAGGAATAAGATAATTTTGAAAAATGGTTAAATACTCATCATTTAAAAGAAAACACTTAATCGAAATTCAGTAAAAATGGCCAAAGCACCATGTTTAAACTAATCAAAAGGATAGATACAGGTCCATCTCTATATACCTGGAATTGGGATTCGATTTCACGTCTTCAGTGAGCTAATTGGGATGCTTTGAACAACAACAATGTCAGCCCTTCATTCACTCCAATAATTTACAATGCACTAGACAAAAATACAAAGTTATGAAATGGAATTAGTTCTTACAATGAAGCAGAGATGAACAAGAAAAATGAAATAAAATATAATTTGATCCATACCATTTTTGAGAGATAATTGATTTATATGATCCCAAAAAAATTATTAAACAACTCAACTTTCCTGCCCTTCCCTTCTCTTGTTAGCCTCCTCCTCTATCCCACACAACCTCGACCCAGATAGGCCCAAACTCTAGCCACACATACATCGAAGCACACAAGAATAACCAGACTCAATATGGATAGAGGAGGAGGACGATGCTTGAAAAATGATAAGACTTAATATAGGTATTCCCTAGCTCCCTTCAATGGTTACAAGAGTTTTACCACCTCTACTTCCTCTAGGCTTCCATTCTCTCTCTTCAATTGAGATTTCATGCTTTTCAAAATTTTAATGAAATCCACGCTTCTTTGAAAATTTCAGCGGATGCTTTTGGTTGTTTGTTTTTTTTGGTGTTTGTTTCCATTAATGCTTGTTTTTTTCCTTTGAAACACACATCTTTCCAATAGGGCTTCAATTCATGATTTTACCATTTTTTATTTATTCCATTTCATTACTCAAATTATTATGGATTTGACATTTATAATTCAGTGTGGATTTAATTTTCATTTTAATATTTTAATTATTTTTTAGGATATTTGAAACAAGGCATTCAAAGCACTCGAGAGTTTGTCTAACATATAATATAATGTCATCTATTTTTAATTTTAGCTAATATTTATATTAATTTTTTGGATATTAATAGCATTTTTTCTTTTTAAATTGCAAAGGAATATGTATGTAGTGTAGCATCTTGAAAATTTGCGAAATGGTTTTTAATAAGTTTTAAAAAAGGTAAGTGAAAATATGTGTATCCTAATCTTTATAATGAAGGGAAAGGTCTTTGATCTTGGTAGTAATTAGCGTAGCCATATAAACAAAATGGCTAGTAAACTCAGATGAACATCAAAACACTTACCTCATGATATATTTCACATTACTAACTAAAAAAAATCATGAAGACCTCAAAACTCTACCCAGGATGAAAATTACTTATGAAGGTGGAATGAAGATCTAAAAACTATACCCGAGATGAAAATTACTTATAAAGTTGATAGCTCAGAGATTGTCAATAATTCCAAAGCTGAAATTCAAGACAAAGAATTCCTCCAGATCATCAAAGGTTGATGTTCATTATACATGACCTTGAAGATCATAGAAGTGTAGTTGATTATAATATTTGGAAGAACATACACTTTTGCTTGTCCTTTATCCTGGATGATGACCACATCCCTAGAATTTGTCATCCAAATTTGTGACCACTTTTCCATTTATACTTATGGAAATTAATTAACACGTCAATATTTGTTATTTGATGTATTACTCTTAACTCTACCACAAAATGTAGCCACACCAGATAGTGTATAAAGTCAACAATTATCAGAAAATTTACTGTATGCATCCTATCTCCTAGCTCATTGAAGGATATCATTCCGTAGATGCACATGATCAAACATTATGAACATTCCATTGTGAATGGAGAAAATTTCATGTCTTTAGATACAGTAGATTGTATTGCTAATTTGACCAAGCTAATTTTTAATTTACTTCTATTAGCATCCTTCCTCAATTCATTATTTAATTTGGATGGACAATGTCTTTTGCAATTCAACAAATAAAAAAAAATCCTCAACAGAACAAATTTCCCAACCCCCCAAACCGAGTACGATAATTTTAACCTAATTACAAATGGATTTTGATCAACCTCCTTCCTCAATTAACATTAGAAAACCCTCAATCTTCTTCACCCAAACCTAGTACAATAATTTTGAAGCAGAGTTTAAAAGAGGGATGGAAGGCTATCATATGTGGTGATTATGTAATTGTAGATCCTTTTCATGTCTCCCATATGATGCACTAGAATAGCTTCAGCAAAAAAATCATTGGTCACCCCTCTCAAATTACTCCATAAATTGCCATTGTTTCTCGTTGTGACTAAGAATGAAGATAATAGTTCTGAAATCAAGGAGAGTTGGAAAGAATTTACAGTGATGTGAACTAGTATACCTTAAAACATACTTGAAAGAACAAACAGAAAAATCATGCAAATTTCCTCATATGAGCAAGCCATCATAGAAGAAGGATATGCGAGAGTCATCATTGTGATCATAGCCAACATTTTCCCCAAGACTCTTATGGATTGTGAGTCTCCACACAAGACTCAGCCTTGCCGATTAGGATGCAAGGTTTTTTACAACACCTCACCCTCCTCTTTCAAGATATAAATTTTTACAATGGTGGCCTTAGGGATGTTTCTCAGCCTCCCTTAATAAATGACTGCAACACCTTGTGATATCTCCCTCTATGGAAGGATTCAAAGGAAATCTAAAGGAAAATACATCCAATATAGTTTTAGCACCGAAGAGGATGAAATTTGATACCAACGTATGGGTAGGAGGGGTATTTATATCGAAGAACTACTAATTGAACAGACATTGTGTAACATCCATTCAAGGAGAAATTAAGACAGGTGAAGATAAGATGAGGAAGATTTTCCCAGTGTGACCTATCTATGTTCAAGTAATGATAAGTGTTATCCAAATTACATAAGAAGGCAGGAGAATAACCACTCAAAACAAGTTTCCATTTTTTTGCTAGAAGTCTGGTAGCTTCACTCACTTGTCTACCTGAGGGATAGATGTCCTTGACCTAAAGAACACCTCGTCTTCTTATTACCTTTTCACCTAGAAAGAAACTCATAATTTCATAAGACCTTTACAAGTATTAGGATTACCTGAGGTGAATAAGGTTATTGTTTTCAAGATGGAATGCAATTTCAACGCTTTAAGGTATTAAAGACACTCTTTATCCTTACTTGAGCAGTGATCGATAACAATTCGATACTTCGCCATGGAATGTCCAACCAAGTCTCTTTTTCTAAGATGAGGTGGATACTCACATTGTTCTCACTGAAACCAAGAAAGGATAACCATTATCCCACACCAAATTCCTTTGAACGCCTCCAGATTAGTGAATAGGGCCAACAAAAAGGCATTATTGGGGACCGAAAGGGAAACAACAACCCTTAATGGGATTTTATCCAACAACCTAGTTGGGAAGGTGTCTCTTTAGCTTTAAATCTACCAACAAAACAAAATACTTCTAAAAGCTACCAAAACCTAATGTCATCGCTCATAGTAAACTATTATAGGGTCGGTGTAGACAAACACAATCACTTAACCCATGATTACTTAAAAGCAAGCGGGTGGAAGTGATTTTATCCATGTTGTGATTCTATTACCCAGAAATTAGATTTGATGTATTTGGAATGTTTTTATTTGTATTTAATAGCAAAGGAACCTTTGGATTCATTAATAAACTCTTTTGACAGTTTATTTTAGTATCATTCATTGTATCGATATTTTTTTCATGGTCGTGATTTATCGCTAGCACTTCTAAATACTTTTGTAACTTTAGAGAATGTTAATTTCATGTTTAAGAAATAATCCTGAGGCTAAGCTTCTCTAAAATTGAGAAGTACTCACTACGGATAAACAAAAATGATCATTTCAAATACATTAACAAGAAGGTTTACAACACCTAGCCATCGATATCCATATCATTTATATGGTAGATTGGGTCTTGACTTCCCTATTGACAATCCTTAGAAATCAAAACTTGAAATCACCATATTTACTTCATGCCTATTCGTGGTTCTAGCATTGCACCATATGTCCAAGGATTTAAACATATGGGCATTTTTAACTTGGTAGGAAAGGTTCCGAGCGTCTAAAATGACACATCTTTCCAATAGGGCTTCAATTCATGATTTTACCATTTTTTATTTGTTCCATTTCGTTAGTCACATTATTATGGATTTGACATTTATAATTCAGTGTGGATTTAATTTTCATTTTAATATTTTAATTATCTTTTAGGATATTTGAAACAAGGCGTTCAAATCACTGGAGAGTTTGTCTAACATATAATATAATTTCATCTATTTTTAATTTTAGCTAATATTTATATTAATTTTTTGGATATTAATAGCATTTTTTCTTTTTAAATTGCAAAGGAATATGTATGTAGTGTAGCATCTTGAAAATTTGCAAAATGGTTTTTAATAAGTTTTAAAAAAGTAAGTGAAAATATGTGTATCCTAATCTTTATAATGAAGGGAAAGGTCTTTGATCTTGGTAGGAATTAGCGTAGCGATATAAACAAAATGGCTAGTAAACTCAGATGAATATCAAAACACTTACTTCATGATATATTTCACATTACTAACAAAAAAAATAATGAAGACCTCAAAACTCCACCGAGGATGAAAATTACTTATGAAGGTGGAATGAAGATCTCAAAATTATACCCGAGATGAAAATTACTTATCAGGTTGATAGCTGAGAGATTGTCAATAATGCCAAAGCTATAACTCAAGACAAAGAATTCCTCCAAATCATTGAAGGTTGATGTTCACTATACATGACCTTGAAGATCATAGAAGTGTAGTTGATTATAATATTTGGAAGAACATACCATTTTGCTTATCCTTCATCTCCCAAGTAATATGTAGATCTTTGTGAAGTTGTTGACTTGTAAGACTATTATAGTTGATGTTAAGAGAACTGATGTGAATGCTAAAACTCAAGATAAGGAAGGAATTTCTGTATATTATGAAAGGTTGATCTTCGTTGGGATAAGAAACCTTAGGATAGGACATTTAAGGGTTTAGTCTAAAGGAACTCACTCTCCCCCTAGTTCTTTTTCTATGTGGTGGTATGAAAAAATTTCTCAATCACATGAACATGAGTGCTAGAAATTATTGACGATAAAAAGGAACATATTTTAGATAAGGATGGAATTCCTCAATATTTAGAGGATGATCTTTCTTGAGAAGTAAGAAAAACTCCTATAAGTAAGGGAAAGATTATCGCCTTAAAAATGGTGCAAAACCTACATTTAATGAGGTTGGCACCATTTTCACAAATAGTAGAAGAAATGATGTTCGAGAGAAGAATAACCATCTTATTAATGCATGTGATATAGAAATTGGTCCATACTCTTTCCATTTTTGTTTTCTACTTATTTTAAGAGGTCAATAATTATCATTGCCACTATTCAATTTGGTTTATTGATCCGTTTACTATTCCATTTAAAATATTTTCTCATATGAATTAGTTATTGTGGTTTGCTTGTGTCTCCACCTATATACTCATTATATGGAGTTGTCTAGTTGTTGTAATTATTTGGAGCATTTTTGTCCTTTTGTGTCTTCCATAAATTTTTTCTATCTATTATTGGAATAGTACTGTTGTCCATTTTACTTATCTAGGAATGAAACTTCGTAAGTGATTTTAGAGATGTAATTAAATATTGTTTATGAAACCTAATGTAGTTGGATTTGAGATTTAGTGGCATAGGAGGCACTTGGGTGGTGGAAATTTTTTTAACCAATTTGTGTCAACTACAACTCTATATATTTTTATTAAAAAATTAAAGAAAAAAAACCATAAACAAAAAAAAAGTTATAAAACAAACTATGATTATTATAAAAAGAAATAATAAAAAAAATCTACTTAAGTCCCTTCGGTGGGCTCAATACGATTCTCATAATTGGATTAAGTCTGCCTAGGGGCCTGCGGGCCCATGGCTCTGGGCGGGCAGAGTTGCATGCACATTCGCCCACACAAGGAGATGCCCCACCAAGCCCCTGGGTAGGGCTCCATCGAAATTCTGCCAGGCTAGGGTCATGCCCCCTTTAGCCACTGGCAAGGCTCCATTTGATTCCAAACATCGAATAAGCCCCTCACCATATTCTCGGAATCGAGTTGAGCCTGCCAAGAAACCAAAAAAAGGTTTTTTTTTTCAAGTTTTTATTTTCTATATATATTTTTATAGTGATTATATTTTTTTACATATAATTCAATTATTTTCACATTTATATGGTTTCTTTTTATTATAAAAGTTTTTTTTAATTCTTTTTACTCTCAAAATTTTTATATTTATATCTTTTTTTTCTTGTTTTTTATTTTTTAAATTTATTTTTTCAATGTTAATTTATTTATTTAATGGTTTATTTATAACTTTCGTGTTTTTTATTTTTAAATTTTTTATATGTAATATTTCTATTGTTTTTTAAATTCTATGTCAAAATTTTTACTTTTATTTTTTCTTTTACTTAAAAGACATCTTTTTTTGAATTTTTAATTCTCAAATGTCATCATTTTTTTATATTAAATTCATAAAATTTGTTATTTCTCCAATTTTTTTCATTCAAATCTTCAATATTTTTTTTTTTTATATTTAATGTGGGTTTTTAGCGAAAATGTCCTAAAATACATATTTTTTTAATTATATCTATATACAAAACGTGTATTTTCTGTCGAGTTTTTTAAATTATATAAAAAAATGAGAATCTCAAAATATTCTTTTTTTAATCTTTGCAAAATAATTAAATTTTCATTATAAAAAGACAGCGCAAAGGAAAACAAAAACAAAAAATCAAAAACCCTTAAAAACCAAATATCTAAGGATGAAAAACATGAAGAGGAACAAGAGAATTTGAAAAATGGTTAAATACTCACCATTTAAGAAAAAGAAAATCCACACTTAATACATTAGAAAATTTGAAGTGTCAAAAATAAGTCCTTTAAAGAAAGTGGTTGATGGCACATTAACAACTTTCAAAATTAACATGAAAATCACTGACATTTAAAAACAAATCTTCATACTTGATACATAGGAAAATTTAATGAATCAACACTTTTCAAAATCAGTTGATTTTTTTTCTAACTCAAAAAAATAGGTAATCGTATTAGTTCTCGTTTCAACGTTTACATTGTTAAGATTATTCTTACATGTTTTTAAGATTTTTGGAGATTCGTTTTGCAATTTATTATATATTTCATTATCTTTACCTTGATATCATAAGGACATTGATGTCATTTTTAGAATTTTTTATATTGGCTATCATGAGTTTCTACGATTGTCTCCACATTCAAGGAGTGTTTATGAGGGGAGTACTTACCTATTTGAAATCCTTACGAAATTGAATCTACATATAAATAAAATTATGGAAATATACTATATAATTGTGAAATATACTTAAAGCTCCTCATAGGAAGCGGTGAGATATCAAATATTCAAAACCAAAGGGTTTAAATAGAAGTTTCAAAACCTATTAGAAAATGTGATCTACAACTTTCAATTGCTTCAAATTTTCTATTTTCTCAAGGAAGAATAATACTCATGTCTTCACTACAAATAATTGTTTATATATTGGGGTGTATATGAATTTTGGTTCAAAGGATTTTAAAATTTAGAAAAGGGTCCCTCAAAATCTCTTCTTATTTCTAACACATCAGTAAGTAAGATGGCATTATTGTGCTATGCCAATTAATATGAAGGTGAAATAAGATTCTAATATTTACCCATTGATTAGTTCCCATGATTCTAGACCTGGAATAATTCTTACATTAGTAAATAGGTAGGATTGAGTTGTTGGTTGTTGAAGTTTTCTTGAGAGATTTTCTCAAGAATATTCTCTTTGTTTGGAATCTATTGGATCTCATGAACACTATTTATGTGGCTTGTAATTTTTCTTTGAAATGAACAATATACAAATTGTTTTGTGTGCACTATGTATCTTCCTCATATTTCTTTATTCGTATCAGAGCTTGTATGGGCTTGAATCTCTTAATGGAGGGCCTGGGAAGATAGAGAACATGTGACCATTGATACTATGTACATAAGTAAAATTAGATTATATTACTGTGTACTTATTATTTATTTGTAGCTATGAGTGACATTGTTGTGTGTTTTTCCAAACTTTAATGTCCAATTGGAGGAGTAACTGGAGAACGGAAGGGTTGCCCAGTCCAAGGACAGTGCAATGTAGTTATCAGCCCAGGATGTTTGAAGTTGAAAGTGGAATGTTTCAATGAAAGTGGTGCATCCGGAGAGGTTGTAGATTGTTGTGAGGTCCTACGACATAAGTGGGATTTTTTTCCTACATAGGGGATCAATGGACATAGAGGAAAATAATGAATTGTTGAATAAAGATGAGATCAGGTGCATTTGTGGTTAAAATTTTTTAAAATTGTTCATTCATCTACAAAATGACGATCAGATCAAGGAAATCAGTTAATTCCCCAAGAGCCATAAAATTTTTTGAGGGAAAAGTGAGCTCTATCTATCTGTACTGTGGTATTTGAACAATTCTCCAACAATATGAAATTGTTGCAATTTATAGTTTTAGGAACTGAGTTAGAAATTGTGGTACCACCGTTGAAGATACATGCAGTGGAGCATGATGTTTCAACAAAGCCCTAAGAAGCTCAGCAAATATTATGACTCAACTTATTGGTTATGATGCGCTTGAATTTTGCAGAAAGGTTGTACTTGTCAATATGTTGGCCCTAAGGAGTTTTTTATAGTCATGGAAGCAAGAAATTGAAGACGCTACATCTCAATGCTGACTTTCAATTATGAACTGTTTTTAGTAGCAGAGCTTCTATATTTTTTGCACATCTGGGGAATTGGTTTGGATTTGTTGGTGTAATCCCCCCTTTAGTTCCTTCTAAATTTTGTGAGTGTGAATATTCATCGACATTATTTTTTCAATCAATTTTCTTCAATGACAAATTATGGAGGAACTAGGTTTGAAGAGAATTGTTCAAATTGCGCAGAGTGGAATAAACGAGAGTCGTTATGGAATGTGATCAGATTTATTGTTATGGGTTTTTCTTTGTCCTGTTTGTTAGGTTTTTTATTTTTTTCTAAAAAGTTCAAAAAAACTGATGAATAGAGGAATATAATTAAATTAGCAGTTCTCGACATTCTTCGGTGTCCATAGAACACATCACTAAGTTAATTGTATGAATTTGATATATATTGGTGGTTCTTGTTGTGCTTCGGGGTTCAAGAGAATCAATTAAAGGTATTGTGAGGAGATCCATTTGTGTAGAAAGGTCAGTTGCATAATTGACTTCTAGATACAATCTAGTATCGAGATTGTCCTTCGGGATATTTAGGAGAATCAATTATACAAAGTTCATGAAGATGGTTAGAGGTAATTATGTCTTAAATGAGTTGAATGAGAAGCTCGAAAATTGTGTTGGTGGAAAGGGTGTTCTCCAAGAGGCTTCAGAATGGGTATAAATGTCGAGGAAGATCAGTTAGACAGATGTGACATGCTAATTGTAAATTGTCAATTTTATATTAATATATGTAATGATGTAAATGTAATCATTAAATGGTGGATTTGGAAAGTACATTTTTCCCGGAAGATGAATCCATTTCTCATGAGCCAAACGTTCCAAAGAAGGACAAACAAAAGCATATCCCAAATTCTCTTTTGGGCACTCAGTCCCTTTTTGGCACAGGGGTAACTTTTTTTTCACTTGAAAATTGTGGCATAGATGGAGTTTCTTTCTATTTTTAAGTTTAGCGGATGACAGAGGGAGCTCCAAGCATGAGAGGCAAAAGAACAATCCACAAATAAATGTTGAATAGACTCTTCAGCATCGGAGTCGAGAGGAAACCTATATGCTCCCTGAATGCCCCTTTTTTCAAATTGTCTGCTATCAAGATCTTCCCTTTGGATAGGGTCCAAATAAATATTTTGATCTTTGGCATGCTCTTAGATTTCCAAACCTGCTTCCATAAGGCCCACGAAGGAGAAGGTAGAAAGTCATCAAGTATTGCATCATAACTTGCCTTAATGGCGTACATAGTTCCTAAAGGATCCCATATGAATTTGTCTTCTTTGTACCTTAAGGTGGGAGCTGATCCATGTAGCGATTCTTTCATTTTGACTTGAGCATCAAGAATATGTGCAGGGGAATTGGAAAAATTCCATCCCATTTCATCACCCATTGCTTCTACTCCAACTAGAGATTTGGTTTAAGCCGTGTATTCCTTGATCCTTGTGATACTGCTGGAAGGTGAGGAGAATGTGATCAACAAAGAGGGTGTTTTTCCGCACAATCTTGTCATTATAGACGTTAATGTTACTACCTCCATGAGGCACTTTGGATGTGTTGTCTTCGAGAAAGGGAATGGCATTTTTGCAATGTTTCCATATGCGCAAACAGGGTCTGCTGGGGGTGTCATGATCCAATAGATGTTGTCTAGATGTGTTCAATTTTTTTTTTTGGCACCAGCATCCACCATGATTGAGGACTGGAGATCAAACGCCAAACAATATTTCCACCAAGGATGAATTTAGCAGCTTGGTTATGTAGATATCAAGTCCGCCACTTTCATGTTTGGTGGTAAGTTCGCTCCATTTGACAAGACTGAACTTATTCTTATTTTACTTCCCTCCTTGCCATATAAATTGTCTTAGAATCTTTTGTAATTTTTTGTGGATGGTAATGGGGGGCTGGATCAAGGAGAAATTATAGAGGGGAGAGCAGATAAAACTTCCTTTAATAGTATGATACTTCCAGCCAGGTTTAGCCAAGTTGTTCCCCATTGTTGTATTGTTTTCTTCATTTTATCAGTTATGTTATTCCAGACCCGTGTCTTAAGGGGCCCAATGCAAACCGAAATCCCTAAGTAATTGAAGTGGCTCCAATTGAGCTTGTAGGAGACTACAAAGATTTGCACTATATTGTGTATTATGTTTGTTGTCACATTCCACCCATATATGGAACTTTTTATATGGTTAATCTACCCACCAGAGTACTGCATGAATTTCTCAAGGATATTTTTGAATCTTCTTTCTATTATAATTAGGCTGCTCCCATTAATAGGGTATCATCAGTGAACTATGAATGATTTATCTTTTTTACCCCATCACCGAACTTGATACCAACTATCAATCCCATTCTGCGATTATGATCTAGAGCTATGCTGAAAGATTCTGCCATGAGGATAAAGAGAAAGGATGATAAGGGGCAGCCTTGTCTTAGGCCTCTCGTGGATTGAAAAAAGGTAGAGGTCCTAACATTGATTAAAGGAGAGATCCAAGGTTTGGAGATGCAATTTTGGATGAGTAAAATGAAGTATTCACTTAATCATATTTTTCTTATGACAGCGAACAAGAGCGAATGCTTTACTCCATCAAAGGCATTTGCTAGATCAAGTTTTAGGACAAAACCTTTCTCACCCCTACTAACACTAGAGTGAATGTCTTCTTGTACCAGAGGAATAGAGTTAGTTATCTGTCGATTTTCTAGCAAACCCCCTTGATTTTCTGATATGAGGGAGGGAAGATATGCTTTGACGCAAGAAGCAAGGATTTTCAAAATAATTTTATATGAAGAATTTCACAAAGAGATGGGCTTAAATGTAGAAAAGGATAGGGGTCGGGTCTTTTTGGGGAGAAGGGCTAGGAAGGTTGAGTTTGTCGAGCCTCCTATATTCATTTTTTGATGCACCCAATGTATCATCTTCATTAGATCTCGACAAATAACCTCCTAGAATATGAGATAAAAAATAATTGAGAAGCCATCCAAGCCAAGAGCCTTCTCTGGATGAAGAGTCCAAACTGCCTTAATGACTTCTTCCTCCTCAATGTCTTTAATTAGAGGACGCTTCATTTCCTCTGTTATCATTTTTGTAGTGTGTACGAGAAGATCATCTTAATCTTCCTCCTCGGTGTTCTCTGATAAGATATTTTTGAAATGTTTTCGGGAAACAACTTTTATCTCTGCTTGGTCTGTGAGTATGATCCCCGCTTCATCTTGAATTTAAATGATGGCATCCTTAAATGTTCTCAATGTTGCCTGTTTATGAAAATAGGAGTTTTTTTTGTCCCCTGCGTGTAACCACAGATTTATGGATTTTATCCGCCATTTCTCTTCATCCTTTCTATTATTGTTGTAATTCTCCCTATAGATCCCTTTTTCCTTGTCGTGATTTTGCCTGTCCATTCCATGGTCTTCTATATCCTTTTGGATCTCAACCAGTTCTCTTTTTAGTTCTTGTTTGCTATGCTCTGGCTCCTCATATGAGTTTTTGACCCATATCTTAAGTTCATTACACACATTTTTTAGTTTTGTTTCCCAAATGTGCATTGTTGAGCCTTCTACAAGCTGGTGCCAGGTGTTTTCCATAATGTTCCTTGCTTCTAGAGAATCAATCCAAAGTGTGTTGAATCGAAAGAGCAGAGGTCCCAGATTTGGATGTGAAACGAGATCTAATGTGCCAGGTTGCTGATCAAAAGCAATACATTCTCAGATGGTGGAGGTGGTTGTAAAGTGAAGGGATGTTAACGGGACAACCACAATGAAGTGGTCTAGTCTCTCCATTATGTTCCCTGGTACAAGCCTTTTGTTGCTCCAAGTGAAACAATGATTCTCTGGCACAATATCCACTAGATCGTGCTCATCCATAATATTTTTCAGCTTTTCTCATGAGGGATCAGTTGTAAAATTGCCTCCCCATTTTTCTTTCGCATGAAGGATCATATTTAGATCACCTCCATTGATGTAGTTCAAATTTTCTTCTTTTTCCATATCCTCCTAAAGAGTGATCCAACACACTTCATTGTCCCTGTAGTGATTTGGCCCATATATGTTTTAGATGATTATTTCTATTCCCTCTCTTACACTCTACATTTTGAGTTTTATCCAATATTGCATTTTGTGGGTAGCAACGAGTCTCCATAATATTTGATTCCACATTGTTGCCATACCATCTGAGGCTACCCAGGAATGTACACTTATACCTTGATAATTTCTGATTCTGGTGATGATGCTATCCATGTCTGCTCCTCCTAATTTTGTTTCTTAAAGAAGTATGATTTCAGGTTTCTATTATTTAATGATGTCTTTCAGGGCATTTATTTTTAGGGGTTGCCCAAGTCCCCTGCAATTCCATGTGAGATCTTTCATCATGGAGGCAATGCAGGTGTAGTACCTATCTTGGTCCCTGCTGCTTTTTGTACTTTTTCTTTGTTAGAGTGCCCTCCAATGAAAGATTCTATCAAATGTTGTGTCCCCATGGAAATGTCCTTCTATGCTGCTTAATCCCTATGATGTTTGGTGGTTTTTCTACCAGGTCCAAGTTTAGCAACATTTATAGTGATTATTATTGCTGGTGTTGATTCCATGGATGATGAAGGAGGATGAGGAATGGAGGTAGAAGGTTATGAGAAAGGCTCAGAGGAAAGAAGAGAGAAGGTCGGGGGAGGATCCTCTTCAGTTGAGGAAAGAACATTAAAAGGGTTGGAGGAATGGGGAGAGGAAGTTATGGGGGCTGGCTATGTCAGAATGGGCTCATATGAGGAAGGAAGGTTAGGGCTAGTAGAAAGGGGGAGCATGGGAGAAGAGGATGAGACAGGTTTAATGGATAGATTAAGGTTCTTCTTTTTCTTTTTGACAGGTTCCCATTAGGGTTCAGGCCCATTATCTTAGGTTTCAATTGACTTTGGGCATCTATTAGGAAAATGACCATATTCATGACATACCTTACATTTCAAGGGAAGTTTTTCATAATCTAGCTACTTTATGTGTGTTTAGTTGTCCACCTTTAGTTTGATTGCCTTATGGAGTCCTTTCCCTAGATCTACTTCGACACAGATTCTAGCACAGGCTTGCATGTTTTCCTTTGGCTCGCTTTTGTCTATGAACTTTCCCACAACGTTTCCAATCACTTTGACAAATTCACCCCCTAGCAGTGTAGTGGTAGATGAGGCATTCGAACCCAAATAGGGACAACATTTGGAATGCCAATTTCTAGGCAAAATATGGATTCCATTTATTGAGATATAGCCCTCTGGTGTCCATGGAATAAGGCCCATTTCTGAATATTAGGTCTTTGTCTTCCTTAGTCTCAAAATAGAATGTGAAGTATCCCTTCCATAGAATTTGATAGAGATCTTTCCTGTTATTTTATCCATCCAGTTTCTTTCTACCCATTTCTAAACTGTCTTTGGGGATGGCTAGAGTCCTGTGAATTTCCTAATTAATCCTTTTTCTACAATAGATAAGGAAACCCTTCTCAGAATAGTTGGAGGTAGGGAAACTTCTTGCAATCCCTCAAGTTTCTTGACAAATTTCAACATTGAGGGTCTTGGCTTGGACGGATTCAGGGTGTCGATAAGATTTGGGAACTTAGCTTGCAGGTCAGAGGTTGTGGCCACCTCTGGGATAGGTTTCAAAGGTGCCATGCAGATAGTAAAATGCGAGTATGCGGAGGTTGTGTGCAACTATAGATGACTTATCTCTGTGTTTTCAATTTATTTTTAAATTTTTTATATGTAATATTTTTATTGTTTTTCTAAATTCTATGTTAAATTTTTATTTTTATTTTTTCTTTTACTTAAAATTCATCCTTTTTTCAATTTTTAATTCTCAAATGTTATCATTTTTTTATATAAAATTCATAAAATTTGTTATTTCTCCTATTTTTTTGTTAAAGTTTTCAATAACTTTTTTTGTTTTAATTTAACGTGGGTTTTTAGCGAAAATGTCCTAAAATACATATTTTTTTAATTATATCTATATGTAAAACGTGTATTTTATGTCGAGTTTTTTAAATTATTATTATTTGTGACAATTTTTTTTTGTGTATTGAAATATTAATTAACAATATATAAATATGAAATGAAAAATAGAATATCAAAATATTCTTTTTTATTCTCTTTTAAACTTTGCAAAAACAATAAATTTTCATTATAAGAAGATAGTGCAAAGGAAAACAAAAACAAAAAAAAAACGAAAACCCTTAAAAACCAAATTTCTAAGGATGAAAAACATGAAGAGGAATAAGATAATTTTGAAAAATGGTTAAATACTCATCATTTAAAAAAAAAACACTTAATCGAAATTCAGTAAAAATGGCCAAAGCACCATGTTTAAACTAATCAAAAGGACAGATACAGGTCCATCTCTATATACCTGGAATTGGGATTCGATTTCACGTCTTCAGTGAGCTAATTGGGATGCTTTGAACAACAACAATGTCAGCCCTGCATTCACTCCAATATTTACAATGCACTAGACAAAAATACAAAGTTATGAAATGGAATTAGTTCTTACAATGAAGCAGAGATGAACAAGAAAAATGAAATAAAATATAATTTGATCCATACCATTTTTGAGAGATAATTGATTTATATGATCCCAAAAAAATTATTAAACAACACAACTTTCCTGCCCTTCCCTTCTCTTGTTAGCCTCCTCCTCTATCCCACACAACCTCGACCCAGATAGGCCCAAACTCTAGCCACACATACATCGAAGCACACAAGAATAACCAGACTCAATATGGATAGAGGAGGAGGATGATGCTTGAAAAATGATAAGACTTAATATAGGGATTCCCTAGCTCCCTTCAATGGCTACAAGAGTTTTACCACCTCTACTTCCTCTAGGCTTCCATGCTCTCTCTTCAATTGAGAGTTCATGCTTTTCAAAATTTTAATGAAATCCACGCTTCTTTGAAAATTTCAGCGGATGCTTTTTTTTGTTTAGGTTCAGCAGATGCTTCTGGTTGTTTGTTTTTTTTGGTGTTTGTTTCCATTAATGCTTGTTTTTTTCCTTTGAAACACACATCTTTCCAATAGGGCTTCAATTCATGATTTTACCATTTTTTATTTATTCCATTTCATTACTCAAATTATTATGGATTTGACATTTATAATTCAGTGTGGATTTAATTTTCATTTTAATATTTTAATTATTTTTTAGGATATTTGAAACAAGGCATTCAAAGCACTCGAGAGTTTGTCTAACATATAATATAATGTCATCTATTTTTAATTTTAGCTAATATTTATATAAATTTTTTGGATATTAATAGCATTTTTTCTTTTTAAATTGCAATGGAATATGTATGTAGTGTAGCATCTTGAAAATTTGCGAAATGGTTTTTAATAAGTTTTAAAAAAGGTAAGTGAAAATATGTGTATCCTAACCTTTATAATGAAGGGAAAGGTCTTTGATCTTGGTAGTAATTAGCGTAGCCATATGAACAAAATGGTTAGTAAACTCAGATGAACATCAAAACACTTACCTCATGATATATTTCACATTACTAACTAAAAAAAATCATGAAGACCTAAAAACTCTACCTAGGATGAAAATTACTTATGAAGGTAGAATGAAGATCTCAAAACTATACCCGAGATGAAAATTACTTATCAAGTTGATAGCTCAGAGATTGTCAACAAAGCTGAAATTCAAGACAAAGAATTCCTCCAGATCATCGAATGTTGGCGTTCATTATACATGACCTTGAAGATCATAGAAGTGTAGTTGATTATAATATTTGGAAGAACATAACCTTTTGCTTGTCCTTTATCCTGCATGATGACCACATCCCTAGAATTTGTCATCCAAATTTGTGACCAATTTTCCATTTTTACTTATGGAAATTAATTAACATGTCAATCTTTGTTATTTCATGTATTACTCTTAACTCTACCACAAAATGTAGCCACACCAGATAGTGTATAAAGTCAACAATTATCACAAAATTTACTGGATGCATCCTATCTCCTAGCTCATTTAAGGATATCATTCCGTAGATGCACATGATCAAACATTATGAACATTCCATTGTGAATGGAGAAAATTTCATGTCTCCAGATACAGTAGATTGTATTGCTAATTTGACCAAAACATTTCGCCATTTTTTTCTTTGGGTGTTCAAATGATTAAGCTAATTTTTAATTTACTTCGATTAGCATCCTTCCTCAATTCATTATTTAATTTGGCTGGACAATGTCTTTCGCAATTCAACAAATAAAAAAAAATCCTCAACAGAACAAATTTCCCAACCCCCCAAACCGAGTACGATAATTTTAACCTAATTACAAATGGATTTCGATCAACCTCCTTCCTCAATTAACATTAGAAAACCCTCAATCTTCTTCACCCAAACCTAGTACAATAATTTTGAAGCAGAGTTTAAAAGAGGGATGGAAGGCTAGCATATGTGGTGATTATGTAATTGCAGATCCTTTTCGTGTCTCCCATATGATGCACTAGAATAGCTTCAGAAAAAAAATCATTGGTCACCCCTCTCAAATTACTCCATAAATTGCCATTGTTTCTCGTTTTGACTAAGAATGAAGAGAATAGTTATGAAATCAAGGAGAGTTGGAAAGAATTTACAGTGATGTGAACTAGTATACCTTAAACCATACTTGAAAGAACAAACAGAAAAATCATGCAAATTTCCTCATATGAGCAAGCCATCATAGAAGAAGGATATGTGAGAGTCATCATTGTGATCATAGCCAACATTTTCCCCAAGACTCTTATGGATTGTGAGTCTCCACACATGACTCAGCCTTGTCGATTAGGATGCAAGTTTCTTTACAACACCTCACCCTCCTCTTTCAAGATATAAATTTTTACAATGGTGGCCTTAGGGACGTTTCTCGGCCTCCCTTAATAAATGACTGCAACACCTTGCGATATCTCCCTCTATGGAAGGATTCAAAGGAAATCTAAAGGAAAATACATCCAATATAGTTTTAGCACCGAAGAGGATGAAATTTGATACCAATGTATGGGTAGGAGGGGTATTTATATCGAAGAACTACTAATTGAACAGACATTGTGTAACATCCATTCAAGGAGAAATTAAGACAGGTGAAGATAAGATGAGCAAGATTTTCCCAGTGTGACCTATCTATGTTCAAGTAATGATAAGTGTTATCCAAATTACATAAGAAGGCAGGAGAATAACCACTCAAAACAAGTTTCCATTTTTTTGCTAGAAGTCTGGTAGCTTCACTCACTTGTCTACCTGAGGGATAGATGTCCTTGACCTAAAGAACACCTCGTCTTCTTATTACCTTTTCACCTAGAAAGAAACTCATAATTTCATAAGACCTTTACAAGTATTAGGATTACCTGAGGTGAATAAGGTTATTGTTTTCAAGATGGAATGCAATTTCAACGCTTTAAGGTATTAAAGACACTCTTTATCCTTACTTGAGCAGTGATCGATAACAATTCGATACTTCGCCATGGAATGTCCAACCAAGTCTCTTTTTCTCAGATGAGGTGGATACTCACATTGTTCTCACTGAAACCAAGAAAGGATAACCATTATCCCACACCAAATTCCTTTGAACGCCTCCAGATTAGTGAATAGGGCCAACAAAAAGGCATTATTGGGGACCGAAAGGGAAACAACAACCCTTAATGGTATTTTATCCAACAACCTAGTTGGGAAGGTGTCTCTTTAGCTTTAAATCTACCAATAAAACAAAATACTTCTAAAAGCTACCAAAACCTAATGTCATCGCTCATAGTAAACTATTATAGGGGCGGTGTAGACAAACACAATCACTTAACCCATGATTACTTAAAAGCAAGCAGGTGGAAGTGATTTTATCCATGTTGTGATTCTATTACCCAGAAATTGGATTTGATGTATTTGGAATGTTTAATTTGTATTTAGTAGCAAAGGAACCTTTGGATTCACTAATAAACTCTTTTGACAGTTTATTTTAGTATCATTCATTGTATCGATATTTTTTTCATGGTCGTGATTTATCGCTAGCACTTCTAACTACTTTTGTAACTTTAGAGAATGTTAATTTCATGTTTAAGAAATAATCCTGAGGCTAAGCTTCTCTAAAATTGAGAAGTACTCACTACGGATAAACAAAAATGATCATTTCAAATACATTAACAAGAAGGTTTACAACACCTAGCCATCGATATCCATATCATTTATATGGTAGATTGGGTCTCGACTTCCCTATTGACAATCCTTAGAAATCAAAACTTGAAATCACCATATTTACTTCATGCCTATTCGTGGTTCTAGCATTGCACCATATGTCCAAGGATTTAAACATATGGGCATTCTTAACTTGGTAGGAAAGGTTCCGAGCGTCTAAAATGGCACATCTTTCCAATAGGGCTTCAATTCATTATTTTACCATTTTTTATTTATTCCATTTCGTTAGTCACATTATTATGGATTTGACATTTATAATTCAGTGTGGATTTAATTTTCATTTTAATATTTTAATTATTTTTTAGGATATTTGAAGCAAGGCGTTCAAATCACTGGAGAGTTTGTCTAACATATAATATAATGTCATCTATTTTTAATTTTAGCTAATATTTATATTAATTTTTTGGATATTAATAGCATTTTTTCTTTTTAAATTGCAAAGGAATATGTATGTAGTGTAGCATCTTGAAAATTTGCAAAATGGTTTTTAATAAGTTTTTAAAAAGTAAGTGAAAATATGTGTATCCTAATCTTTATAATGAAGGGAAAGGTCTTTGATCTTGGTAGGAATTAGCGTAGCCATATAAACAAAATGGCTAGTAAACTCAGATGAACATCAAAACACTTACCTCATGATATATTTCACATTACTAAAAAAAAAAATCATGAAGACCTCAAAACTCTACCCAGGATGAAAATTACTTATGAAGGTGGAATGAAGATCTCAAAATTATACCCGAGATGAAAATTACTTATCAAGTTGATAGCTCAGAGATTGTCAATAATGCCAAAGCTATAACTCAAGACAAAGAATTCCTCCAAATCATCGAAGGTTGATGTTCACTATACATGACCTTGAAGATCATAGAAGTGTAGTTGATTATAATATTTGGAAGAACATACCCTTTTGCTTATCCTTCATCTCCCAAGTAATATGTAGATCTTTGTGAAGTTGTTGACTTGTAAGACTATTATAGTTGATGTTAAGAGAACTGATGTGAATGCTAAAACTCAAGATAAGGAAGGAATTTCTCTATTTTATGAAAGGTTGATCTTCGTTGGGATAAGAAACCTTAGGATAGGACATTTAAAGGCTTAGTCTAAAGGAACTCACTCTCCCCCTAGTTCTTTTTCTACGTGGTGGTATGAAAAAATTTCTCAATCACACGAACATGAGTGCTAGAAACTATTGACGATAAAAAGGAACATATTTTAGATAAGGATGGAATTCCTCAATATTTAGAGGATGATCTTTCTTGAGAAGTAAGAAAAACTCCTATAAGTAAGGGAAAGATTATCGCCTTAAAAATGGTGCAAAACCTACATTTAATGAGGTTGGCACCATTTTCACAAATAGTAGAAGCAATGATGTTCAAGAGAAGAATAACCATCTTATTAATGCATGTGATATAGAAATTGGTCCATATTCTTCCCATTTTTGTTTTCTACTTATTTTAAGAGGTCAATAATTATCACTGCCACTATTCAATTTGGTTTATTGATCCTTTTACTATTCCATTTAAAATATTTTCTCATATGAATTAGTTATTGTGGTTTGCTTGTGTCTCCACCTATATACTCATTATATGGAGTTGTCTAGTTGTTGTAATTCTTTGGAGGATTTTTGTCCTTTTGTGTCTTCCATAAATTTTTTCTATCTATTATTGGAATAGTACTGTTGTCCATTTTACTTATCTAGGAATGAAAATTCGTAAGTGATTTTAGAAATGTAATTAAATATTGTTTATGAAACATAATGAAGTTGGATTTGAGATTTAGTGGCATAGGAGGCACTTGGGTGGTGGAAATTTTTTTAACCAATTTGTGTCAACTACAACCCTATATATTTTTATTAAAAAATTAAAGAAAAAAAACCATAAACAAAAAAAAAAGTTATAAAACAAACAATGATTATTATAAAAAAAATCTGCTTAAGTCCCTTCGGTGGGCTCAATACGATTCTCATAATTGGATTAAGTCTGCCTAGGGGCCTGCGGGCCCATGGCTCTGGGCGGGCAGAGTTGCATGCACCTTCGCCCACACAAGGAGATGCCCCACCAAGCCCCTGGGTAGGGCTCCATCGAAATTCTGCCAACCTAGTGTCATGCCCCCTTTAGCCACTGGCAAGGCTCCATTTGATTCCAAACATCGAATAAGCCCCTCACCTGATTCTCGAAATCGAGTTGAGCCTGCCAAGAAACCAAAAAAAGGCTTTTTTTTCAAGTTTTTATTTTCTATATATATTTTTATAGTGATTATATTTTTTTACATATAATTCAATTATTTTCACATTTATATGGTTTCTTTTTATTATAAAAGTTTTTTTTTAATTCTTTTTACTATCAAAATTTTTATATTTATATCTTTTTTTTCTTGTTTTTTATTTTTAAAATTTATTTTTTCAATGTTAATTTATTTTTTTAATGGTTTTTTATAACTTTCGTGTTTTTTATTTTTAAATTTTTTATATGTAATATTTCTATTGTTTTTAAATTCTATGTTAAATTTTTATTTTTATTTTTTCTTTTACTTAAAAGACATATTTTTTTGAATTTTTAATTCTCAAATGTCATCATTTTTTTATATTAAATTCATAAAATTTGTTATTTCTCCGATTTTTTCATTCAAATCTTCAATATTTTTTTTTATATTTAATGTGGGTTTTTAGCGAAAATGTCCTAAAATACATATTTTTTTAATTATATCTATATACAAAACGTGTATTTTCTGTCGAGTTTTTTAAATTATAAAAAAAATGAGAATCTCAAAATATTCTTTTTTTAAGCTTTGCAAAATAATTAAATTTTCATTATAAAAAGACAATGCAAAGGAAAACAAAAACAAAAAATCAAAAACACTTAAAAACCAAATATCTAAGGATGAAAAACATGAAGAGGAACAATAGAATTTGAAAAATGGTTAAATACTCACCATTTAAAAAAAAGAAAATCCACACTTAATACATTAGAAAATTTGAAGTGTCAAAAATAAGTCCTTTAAAGAAAGGGGTTGATGGCACATTAACAACTTTCAAAATTAACATGAAAATCACTGACATTTAAAAACAAATCTTCATACTTGATACATAGGAAAATTTAAAGAATCAACACTTTTCAAAGTCAGTTGATTTTTTTCTAACTCAAAAAAATAGGTAATCGTATTAGTTCTCATTTCAACGTTTACATTGTTAAGATTATTCTTACATGTTTTTAAGATTTTTGGAGATTCTTTTTGCAATTTATTATATATTTCATTATCTTTAGCTTGATATCATAAGGACATTGATGTCATTTTTAGAATTTTTTATATTGGTTATCATGAGTTTCTACGATTCTCTCCACATTCAAGGAGTGTTTATGAGGGGAGTACTTACCTATTTGAAATCCTTATGAAATTGAATCTACATATAAATAAAATTATGGAAATATACTATATAATTGTGAAATATACTTAAAGCTCCTCATAGGAAGCGGTGAGATATCAAATATTCAAAACCAAAGGGTTTAAATAGAAGTTTCAAAACCTATTAGAAAATGTGATCTACAACTTTCAATTGCTTCAAATTTTCTATTTTCTCAAGGAAAAATAATACTCATGTCTTCACTACAAATAATTGTTTAGATATTGGGGTGTATATGAATTTTGGTACAAAGGATTTTAAAATTTAGAAAAGGGTCCCTCCAAATCTCTTCTTATTTCTAACACATCAGTAAGTAAGATGGCATTATTGTGCTATGCCAATTAATATGAAGGTGAAATAAGATTCTAATATTTACCCATTGATTAGTTCCCATGATTCTAGACCTGGAATAATTCTTACATTAGTAAATAGGTAGGATTGAGTTGTTGGTTGTTGAAGTTTTCTTGAGAGATTTTCTCAAGAATATTCTCCTTGTTTGGAATCTATTGGATCTCATGAACACTATTTATGTGGCTTGTAATTTGTCTTTGAAATGAACAATATACAAATTGTTTTGTGTGCACTATGTATCTTCCTCATATTTCTTTATTCGTATCAGAGCTTGTATGGGCTTGAATCTCTTAATGGAGGGCCTGGGAAGATAGAGAACATGTGACCATTGATACTATGTACATAAGTAAAATTAGATTAGATTATTGTGTACTTATTATTTAGTTGTAGCTATGAGTGACATTGTTGTGTGTTTTTCCAAACTTTAATGTCCAATTGGAGGAGTAACTGGAGAACAGAAGGGTTGCCCAGTCCAAGGACCGTGCAATGTAGTTATCAGCCCAGGATGTTTGAAGTTGAAAGTGGAATGTTTCAATAAGAGTGGTGCATCAGGAGAGGTTGTAGATTGTTGTGAGGTCCTACGACATAAGAGGGATTTGTTTCCTACATAGGGGACCAATGGACATAGAGGAAAATAATGAATTGTTGAATAAAGATGAGATCAGGTGCATTTGTGGTTAAAAAATTTGAAAATTGTTCATTCATCTACAAAATGACGATCAGATCAAGGAAATCAGTTAATTCCCCAAGAGCCATAAAATGTTTTGAGGGAGTCTATCTGTACTGTGGTATTTGAACAATTCTCCAACAATATGAAGTTGTTACAATTTATAGTTTTAGGAATTGAGTTAGAGATTGTGGTACCACCGTTGAAGGTAACTGCAGTGGAGCATGATGTTTCAACAAAGCCCTAAGAAGCTCAGCAAATATTATGACTCAACTTATTGGTTACGTTGCGCTTGAATTTTGCAGAAAGGTGGTACTTGTCAATATGTTGGCTTTAAGGAGTTTTTTATAGTCGTGGAAGCAAGAAATTGAAGACGCTACATCTCAATGCTGACTTTCAATTATGAACTGTTTTTAGTAGCAGAGCTTCTATATTTTTTGCACATCTGGGGAATTGGTTTGAATTTGTTGGTGTAATCCCCCCTTTAGTTCCTTCTAAATTTTTTGAGTGTGAATATTCATCGACATTATTTTTTCAATCAATTTTCTTCAATGACAAATTATGGAGGAACTAGGTTTGAAGAGAATTGTTCAAATTGCGCAGAGTGGAATAAACGAGAGTCGTTATGGAATGTGATTAGATTTATTGTTATGGGTTTTTCTTTGTCCTATTTGTTAGGTTTTTTCTTTTTTTCTAAAAAGTTCAAAAAACTGATGAATAGAGGAATATAATTAAATTAGCAGTTCTCGACATTCTTCGGTGTCCATAGAACACATCACTAAGTTAATCGTATGAATTTGATATATATTGGTGGTTCTTGTTGTGCTTCGGGGTTCAAGGGAATCAATTAAAGGTATTGTAAGGAGATCCATTTGTGTAGAAAGGCCAGTTGCATAATTGACTTCTAGATACAATCTAGTATCGAGATTGTCCTTCGGGATATTTAGGAGAATCAATTATACAAAGTTCATGAAGATGGTTAGAGGTAATTATGTCTTAAATGAGTTGAATGAGAAGCTGGAAAATTGTGTTGGTTGAAAGGGTGTTCTCCAAGAGGCTTCAGAATGGGTATAAATGTCGAGGAAGATCAGTTAGACAGATGTGACATGCTAATTGTAAATTGTCAATTTTATATTAATATATGTAATGATGTAAATGTAATCATTAAATGGTGGATTTGGAATAATGATTACATTAGTAAATAAGTATGATTGAGTTGTTGGTTTTTGGAGTTTTGTTGAGATATTTTCTGAACAATATTCTCCTTGTTTGGAATCTATTGGATTTCGTGGGCACTATCTATCCATCCTATAATTTGGCTTCGAAATGGGCAATATATGATTTTTTTTGTGTGCACTATGTCTATTCCTCATATTTCCTGGTTCTAGGTTATAAAAACTTTTTGATAAGCTATAAAAAAAAAATGGATGATGAATTAGATTAACATGAGATTAAAAATGAATGTGACTCAATTCTAAATATTGTTATCAATTAAATGTTCTACTAGATAGCTCTCACATTAAAATATAAAATTTGTTTCCTATATTAGCTCATTTCTTAGAAAAAATTATAGATGTATCATTGATTCACACTCGACTTTCTGGAACCTTACTTTCCCTAAGAGCATTAATTCACATTCCCTTTTAAGATATTGTCATCACATGATAATACCTTTTATTAAAAATGTAAAACTTATATATCATCATTAAAAGTGACTACCACACACACACATGATAATGGGCTACATATAAAACTAATTATCCAAACATATTATTGGGGAATGGGATATTACTACATCAATAGAGTTACTAAACACACACTTACGTTGTAAATCATTGAACACTTAATTGTATTTCTAAAGTTATTCTTTTGTTATGTTATTAGCCTAAAATTAATTTTCCCAATTTTTTTCATTATGTTAGGATGTGATATAACAAAATTAACATAAATTGATCTTAAATTTAATTTCACTTAGGTAGTAATATGAGCCAAAAAATAGTCGTGATCTAAATTCTTAGTTTTTAGGTTAATATGGTTTTAAAAATATGTAAATAAAAACATATATGATGGAATTATATTAATTATATGTTTGTGGGGGTCATTTCAATTTATTTTGGGTGGTTGATCCTCCTCAGCAAAGTTCAATTGGTATATGTGACAAGATGATATACTATTATTATAGTTATTGTTATTAAATTACGTGCATTAATTTTATAATAATAATAATAATAATATTATCATCATCATCATCATCATCATCATCATCATCATCATCATCATCATCACTACTTGTATAATAATATTTTACATAGGCTAACTTTAACATTATATATATGAAACAAATATTAAAATTTCCTGATTTCTAAGATATAAGCTATATATGGCCACTCCCATTGCAGAATATACATTTTAGAAAATTTATAATTATTTATTAAAGGAAAACATAATCACTTTTTCTATGAGCATTAATGATTGAATATTTGTACTGGAGAATGGGCTACCATGACACCACTAAAGTTATTGAAATTTTACAATATAATATTTCTATCTTTAATAGGTGAAAATTTATGGAGCTTGCATATTTATAAAATAATTATTTGGTTGTGTTGTTGGCTTAAGTTTATCTGAAGTAAAATAGGTGACCAAATGTGATACCATCATTTGTTACTAAATGCTCATATCTATTTTTTTATAAGGGAAGTATGTATCAAAATCTTGTTAAGAATATGGCAATCGGGTGTGGAGGGAGTATACTTCAAGCGATAGAGACACATATTGTGTTTCTGGCTGTGGTGGGTTCAAATCTTTGATACATGCTCTATTATGTGAAAATTATAAAATAAAGTTATATAAATGAGTTCTATTGGGTAGTCCCATAATTGTTTGGTTGAGAAAAACGAATATTAAAATTTAGTTAAATGATCTTAGCTCAAGTAGTTAGGTGAACAATTGGTTTCTTGAGTAGAGTGCCTTATCTTCTCTAGAGACATGTTCTACTTGGTTTCTTTATAAAAATTTTGAAATATTTCTATCTTGTTTAATAGTTGAAGCCAATATTTCAAAGTTATTGATTCCCTAAAGAGAAATCTTACAAGTGGATTTGGTTGGTCATCTAGTGTTCATTAGGCTTATGCAGTGCACAAAAAAAACATATGAACATTTATATAAAGTTTATTTTCCACTTGTTATGATTTATTATTATAGTAAGGAATTAGAATTTGTTGAGGTGGATATCAAATGCCATTTCTTGGTGTCATATGAAGATCATTAAAAAAAATAATATGAAAAGTGTGTCAAATGATCCTAGCTCAAGTAGTTAGGTGAAACATTTTTTTCTCAAGATCAGCGCCTTCAATTCTCTAGAGACGTGTTGTAATTAGTTTTTTCGTAGAATTTTTTAAATAGTTCTGTCTTGTGTAACAACATAAGAAATTATTTTGAAGTTCTTGATTCTCTAATTTTTTTTTGGTTTAAGTAAAAAGAAAAAAAGTGATTTCATTGATCCTCTACTAATGATTAAGTTTATGTAGCACACATTTAAAAACATATGAACATTTATAATATCATTTATTTTTCACTTGTCATGATTTATGATTATAGTAATGAATTTATCGTTGTTGAGGTAAATATCGAATGAGAGTTCTTGGCATCATATTAATCTCAAGATAATCATAAATAATGGTAACGAAAGTTGTTTTATTTACCAATATTTTTCTACAGATCTGTGTAAATCTGTCCATCACCCCAATGGAATTTGTGTATCTATGTGGTATTAAAATATTTTGAAACAATATTACTTTGAAATTATATTCATCTCTATATAGATCAAAATCGAAAGTGGACACAATATAAACATGCACAAGAAATTAATGTAGGCTAATAAGTCACTACCATTTCTCCACCTAGTATATGCTATTTTTTTGACCAATCCTTTTACGTAGTAGGAAAAGAGGTAAAAATTCTAATATGATTAGGTAAGCTTTAGAATAGCATGGGCCCAAGTTGTGGAGCTTATGTGAAACCTTTGAATAAGGAAAGTTAGTTTTGTGAAGAAGGTACAAAGATGTCAATGTAACTTGATAAAATTGTTGGTTTATGTACTCAACAATAAATTTTCCACTTCAAAAGGATACCAACATTGTAGGTTCTAAATTTTATATTGCAATAAATATTTATCCACCTTTGCCTAAAATGATAAATCAAAAGATATTTAACTTTCTAGCTCCACGATAGGGAGATTGTAATTACTTTTACTACTATCTCTACATGTACAAAGACCTTGACCTCAAGAATATAAATATGTTTGGGAATACTCGGTTGGTTTTTAATTAAACAGAATTTTTGAATTATCTATTTTGTGGTTTTCATATTTTAATTTAGAAAACATTATTTTTCTATCGCACAATGTTTGATAATTTTTTGAAAATAAACCCTTATCTATTACAGGGATATATATATATATATATATATATATATATATATATATATATATATATATATATATGTATGTATGTATGTATGGATTGCCATGCATATATGGTTAAACATAATCTCTTTTTCCATAAACATGTAATGATCATATCTGTGTACTAGAGAATGCACTATAGTAGCATCACTAAATTCATTGAAATTCAACATGCAATATTGTTGTCTCTAATAGGAAAGAGTTTCAGAGCTTCTGTGGCATTAACATAATTATTTGGTTATTTAGTTTCCTTAAGAAAATCTTAAATTTAATTGGTGACATAATTTAATACTTTCATTTAATTACAAATGTGCATATCCACTTTTGATGAGAAAAATGTGTATTAGAAGCATTGGTAAGAATATCGCAAGTGGGTCAAAAGATCTCAACGGGAGTGGTTAGGTGAATAAATTGCTTCTCGAGTCGTATGTACTCGATTCTCAAGAGACATGTCGCAATTAATCCCTTTATAGAACTTATGAAATAGTTGTATTGGTTTTAATATTCTAAGCTAATATTTTGATGTTACTAGAAATTTTTGTTTGAATTATATATATATATATATATATATATATATATATATATATATATATATATATATATATATATATATCTTACAAGTGGCTATGGTTATATAGTCGACATTTAAAAACATATGAACATTTATAATATCATTCCTTATACACTTTCCATTATGTATGACTATAGTAACGAATCAAAGTTGTTGAGGTATATATGAAAAGAAAATTATTTGTGTCATGAATTTCAATAAATAATCAATGATGGCAACAAAATCCTTTTATATAGTATTTTTTTTTGGGAAGATTTGTTTAAATCCTTCCATCACACCAATGCAAAGTATGTATCTATGTGCTATTAATTGTGTTTAAAAAGTATCATTTTCAAATTCTATTCATGTATCATATATAGACCAAAAACCAAAGTGGCTAGTGAATAGTTGGAATTCTTAATATACAGATAGTTGACAAGATATATATTTCCTATAGAAAAAAAAATCAATCCAACCAAAAAAATAATATTTACTTTCCTTAACTACCACTAGTAGTTATCCTATGTTTCAAATTATCCAACCCAAATATTATCTAAGAAGTTTGCAATCTATAACATTATGTCTATCTTAAAATGTTGTATATAACATACCTCAAATAAAATTGTAGTTGTTTATAGAACTTATATAAAAATATGCACAAGCTTCTCTTCTACTTCATTGGGAATTCACACTTTGGATTAATTTTTTTTATTGAAAGAAAAAAAGAACTATAACTTCTATTTCTGAAATATTTTGGGAATGTAAAATGATGTAAAAGAGAAAAAATTGTTAGAAATGGACACAATTTTCATTGGATAACATTTCTATCCATAATTTTTTTTGCATTAAGATTCGTAATTTAGATATGCTATTAACCATTTATAGTTAACAATAATAAAGTCAAAACGATGATATCCTTTTGTTAAAAAAAATATTCTTATATGTTTTCAAGAATTTTGTAGATGCGTTTTTCAATTTATTATACATATTTTTATGTTTAATTTGATATCGGAAGGACATTGATGTCATTTTTAGATTTTTTTATATTGGTTATCACGATTTTCTACGGTCGTCTACACATTCAAGGAGTGCTGGTGAGAGGAGTACTTACATATTTGAAAATATTATGAAATTGAATCTACATATAAATATAATTGTGGAAATATACTATTTAATTATGAAATATACTTAAAGCTCTTCGGAGGAAGGGGTGAGATTTTGAATATTCGAAACTAAATTCTTTGATTAGAGGTTTGAAAAAATATTAGCGAATGCGATCTTCAACTTTCAATTGCCTCAAGATTTCTATTTTCTCAAAGAATAATAATATTCATGTCTTCACTACAAAAACATTTTTAGATATTGGGGCATATATGAATTTTGGTTCAAAGGCATTTAAAATTTAGAAAAGGGTCTTTCCAAATCTCTTCTTCTTTCTATCACATCAGTAAATAAGATGGAATTATTGTGTTATGTCAATTAATATGAAGGTGAAATAATATTTTAATATTTACCCATTGATTTGTTCATATGATTCTAGATTTGGAATAATTATTACATTATTAAATAAGTAGGATTGAGTTGTTGGTTGTTGGATATTTGATGAGATATTTTCTCAACAATATTTTCCTTGTTTAGAATTTGTTAAATCTCATGAACACTATTTATATGGCTTGTAACTTCGCTTTGAAATGAACAATATAGGAATTATTTTGTGTGCACTATGTCTATTCCTCATATTTATTTATTTGTATGAGAAATTAGATTGGATTCAATCCCTTATTGGAGGGCAAAGGGAGATGGAAAACATGTGAGGATTGATAGTATGTACATAAATAAAATTTAAATTAGATCAATGTTTGTTTATATTGTTGTGTGTTTATCCAACCTTTTTTGTCTAGCCGAAGAATAATACTCATGTCTTCACTACAAATAATTGTTTAGATATTGGGGTGTATATGAATTTTGGTTCAAAGGATTTTAAAATTTAGAAAAGGGTCCCTCCAAATCTCTTCTTATTTCTAACACATCAGTAAGTAAGATGGCATTATTGTGCTATGCCAATTAATATGAAGGTGAAATAAGATTCTAATATTTACCCATTGATTAGTTCCCATGATTCTAGACCTGGAATAATTCTTACATTAGTAAATAGGTAGGATTGAGTTGTTGGTTGTTGAAGTTTTCTTGAGAGATTTTCTCAAGAATATTCTCCTTGTTTGGAATCTATTGGATCTCATGAACACTATTTATGTGGCTTGTAATTTTTCTTTGAAATGAACAATATACAATCTGTTTTGTGTGCACTATGTATCTTCCTCATATTTCTTTATTCGTATCAGAGCTTGTATGGGCTTGAATCTCTTAATGGAGGGCCTGGGAAGATAGAGAACATGTGACCATTGATACTATGTACATAAGTAAAATTAGATTAGATTATTGTGTACTTATTTTTTAGTTGTAGCTATGAGTGACATTGTTGTGTGTTTTTCCAAACTTTAATGTCCAATTGGAGGAGTAACTGGAGAACAGAAGGGTTGCCCAGTCCAAGGACAATGCAATGTAGTTATCAGCCCAGGATGTTTGAAGTTGAAAGTGGAATGTTTCAATGAGAGTGGTGCATCAGGAGAGGTTGTATATTGTTGTGAGGTCCTACGACATAAGAGGGATTTGTTTCCTACATAGGGGATCAATGGACATAGAGGAAAATAATGAATTGTTGAATAAAGATGAGATCAGGTGCATTTGTGGTTAAAAAAATTGAAAATTGTTCATTCATCTACAAAATGACGATCAGATCAAGGAAATCAGTTAATTCCCCAAGAGCCATAAAATTTTTTGAGGGAAAAAGTGAGCTCCGTCTATCTGTACTGTGGTATTTGAACAATTCTCCAACAATATGAAATTGTTGCAATTTATTGTTTTAGGAACTGAGTTAGAGATTGTGGTACCACCGTTAAAGATAACTGCAGTGGAGCATGATGTTTCAACAAAGCCCTAAGAAGCTCAGCAAATATTATGACTCAACATATTGGTTACGCTGCGCTTGAATTTTGCAGAAAGGTGGTACTTGTCAATATGTTGGCTTTAAGGAGTTTTTTATAGTCATGGAAGCAAGAAATTGAAGACGCTACATCTCAATTCTAACTTTCAATTATGAATTGTTTTTAGTAGCAGAGCTTCTATATTTTTTGCACATATGGGGAATTGGTTTGGATTTGTTGGTGTAATCCCCCCTTTAGTTCCTTCTAAATTTTTTGAGTGTGAATATTCATCGACATTATTTTTTCAATCAATTTTCTTCAATGACAAATTATGGAGGAACTAGGTTTGAAGAGAATTGTTCAAATTGCGTAGAGTGGAATAAACAAGAGTCGTTATGGAATGTGATTAGATTTATTGTTATGGGTTTTTCTTTGTCCTGTTTGTTAGGTTTTTTCTTTTTTTATAAAAAGTTCAAAAAAACTGATGAATAGAGGAATATAATTAAATTAGCAGTTCTCGACATTCTTCGGTGTCCATAGAACACATCACTAAGTTAATCGTATGAATTTGATATATATTGGTGGTTCTTGTTGTGCTTCGGGGTTCAAGAGATCAATTAAAGGTATTGTAAGGAGATCCATTTGTGTAGAAAGGTCAGTTGCATAATTGACTTCTAGATACAATCTAGTATCGAGATTGTCCTTCGGGATATTTAGGAGAATCAATTATACAAAGTTCATGAATATGGTTAGAGGTAATTATGTCTTAAATGAGTTGAATGAGAAGCTCGAAAATTGTGTTGGTGGAAAGGGTGTTCTCCAAGAGGCTTCAGAATGGGTATAAATGTCTAGGAAGATCAGTTAGACAGATGTGACATGCTAATTGTAAATTGTCAATTTTATATTAATATATGTAATGATGTAAATGTAATCATTAAATGGTGGATTTGGAATAATGATTACATTAGTAAATAAGTATGATTGAGTTGTTGGTTTTTGGAGTTTTGTTGAGATATTTTCTGAACAATATTCTCCTTGTTTGGAATCTATTGGATTTCATGGGCACTATCTATCCATCCTATAATTTGGCTTCGAAATGGGCAATATATGATTTTGTTTGTGCGCACTATGTCTATTCCTCATATTTCCTGGTTCTAGGTTAGAAAAACTTTTTGATAAGCTATAAAAAAAAATGGATGATGAATTAGATTAACATGAGATTAAAAATGAATGTGACTCAATTCTAAATATTGTTATCAATTAAATGTTCTTCTAGATAGCTCTCACATTAAAATATAAAATGTGTTTCCTATATTAGCTCATTTCTTAGAAAAAATTATAGATGTATCATTGATTCACACTCGACTTTTTGGAACCTTACTTTCCCTAAGAGCATTAATTCACATTCCCTTTTAAGATATTGTCATCACATGATAATACCTTTTATTAAAAATGTAAAACTTATATATCATCATTAAAAGTGACTACTACACACACATGATACTGGGCTACATATAAAACTAATTATCCAAACATATTATTGGGGGATGGGATATTACTACATCAATAGAGTTACTAAACACACACTTATGTTGTAAATCATTGAACACTTAATTGTATTTCTAAAATTATTCTTTTGTTATGTTATTAGCCTAAAATTAATTTTCCCAATTTTTTTCATTATGTTAGGATGTGATATAACAAAATTAACATAAATTGATCTTAAATTTAATTTCACTTAGGTAGTAATATGAGCCAAAAAATAGTTGTGATCTAAATTCTTAGTTTTTAGGTTAATATGGTTTTAAAAATATGTAAATAAAAATAGATATGATGGAATTATATTAATTATATGTGTGTGGGGTCATTTCAATTTATTTTGGGTGGTTGATCCTCCTCAGCAAAGTTCAATTGGTATATGTGACAAGATGATATACTATTATTATAGTTATTGTTATTAAATTACGTGCATTAATTTTATATAATAATAATAATAATAATAATATTATTATTATTATTATTATTATTATTATTATTATCATTATCATTATCATTATCATTATCATTATCATTATCATTATTACTGCTACTTGTATAATAATATTTTACATAGGCTAACTTTAACATTATATATATGAAACAAATGTTAAAATTTTCTTATTTCTAAGATATAAGCTATATATATATGGCCACTCCCATTGCAGAATATACATTTTAGAAAATTTTTAATTATTTATTAAAGAAAAACATAATCACTTTTTCTATGAGCGTTAATGATTGAATATTTGTATTGGAGAATTGGCTACCATGACACCACTAAAGTTATTGAAATTTTACAATATAATATTTCTATCTTTAATAGGTGAAAAGTTATGGAGCTTTCATATATATAAAATAATTATTTGGTTGTGTTGTTGGCTTAAGTTTATCTGAAGTAAAATAGGTGACCAAATGTGATACCATCATTTGTTACTAAATGCTCATATCTATTTTTTTTATAAGGGAAGTATGTATCAAAATCTTGTTAAGAATATGGCAATCGGGTGTGGAGGGAGTATACTTCAAGTGATAGAGACACATATTGTGTTTCTGGCTGTGGTGGGTTCAAATCTTTGATACATGCTCTATTATGTGAAAATTATAAAATAAAGTTATATAAATGAGTTCTATTGGGTAGTCCCATAATTGTTTGGTTGAGAAAAATGAATATTAAAATTTAGTTAAATGATCTTAGCTCAAGCAGTTAGGTGAACAATTGGTTTCTTGAGTAGAGTGCCTTATCTTCTCTAGAGACATGTTCTACTTGGTTTCTTTATAAAAAATTTGAAATATTTCTATCTTGTTTAATAGTTGAAGCCAATATTTCAAAGTTATTGATTCCCTAAAGAGAAATCTTACAAGTGGATTTGGTTGGTCATCTAGTGTTCATTAGGCTTATGCAGTGCACAAAAAAAAACATATGAACATTTATATAAAGTTTATTTTCCACTTGTTATGATTTATTTTTATAGTAAGGAATTAGAATTTGTTGAGGTGGATATCAAATGCCATTTCTTGGTGTCATATGAAGATCATTAAAAAAAATAATATGAAAAGTGTGTCAAATGATACTAGCTCAAGTAGTTAGGTGAACCATTTTTTTCTCAAGATCAGCGCCTTCAATTCTCTAGAGACGTGTTGTAATTAGTTTTTTCGTAGAATTTTTTAAATAGTTCTGTCTTGTGTAACAACATAAGAAATTATTTTGAAGTTCTTGATTCTCTAATTTTTTTTTGGTTTAAGTAAAAAAGAAAAAAAGTGATTTCATTGATCCTCTACTAATGATTAAGTTTATGTAGCACACATTTAAAAACATATGAACATTTATAATATCATTTATTTTTCACTTGTCATGATTTATGATTATAGTAATGAATTTATCGTTGTTGAGGTAAATATCGAACGAGAGTTCTTGGCATCATATTAATCTCAAGATAATCATAAATAATGGTAACGAAAGTTGTTTTATTTACCAATATTTTTCTACAGATCTGTGTAAATCTTTCCATCACCCCAATGGAATTTGTGTATCTATGTGGTATTAAAATATTTTGAAACAATATTACTTGAAATTATATTCATCTCTATATAGATCAAAATCGAAAGTGGACACAATATAAACATGCACAAGAAATTAATGTAGGCTAATAAGTCACTACCATTTCTCCACCTAGTATATGCTATTTTTTTGACCAATCCTTTTACGTAGTAGGAAAAGAGGTAAAAATTCTAATATGATCAGGTAAGCTTTAGAATAGCATGGGCCCAAGTTGTGGAGCTTATGTGAAACCTTTGAATAAGGAAAGTTAGTTTTGTGAAGAAGGTACAAAGATTTCAATGTAACTTGATAAAATTGTTGGTTTATGTACTCAACAATAAATTTTCCACTTCAAAAGGATACCAACATTGTAGGTTCTAAATTTTATATTACAATAAATATTTATCCACCTTTGCCTAAAATTATAAATCAAAAGATATTTAACTTTATAGCTCCACATGATAGGGAGATTGTAATTACTTTTACTACTATCTCTACATGTACAAAGACCTTGACCTCAAGAATATCCATATGTTTGGGAATACTCGGTTGGTTTTTAATTAAATAGAATTTTTGAATTATCTATATTGGGGTTTTCATATTTTAATTTAGAAAACATCATTTTTCTATTGCACAATGTTTGATAATTTTTTGAAAATAAACCCTTATCTATTTCTTTTTCACTTACTGGTTCACAGATACCCGGGTCACTGGGTAGCCGCTACGTCCAGGGTTTTAAACACTGAGTGGACGCCACCTGAAGCGCATCAACACCCCTCGGCCTATTTACTGACCTAACCCCAAGAGCTTTCGGGATTCGACCCTGTGACCTCCCATTAGCGAGACAATAAACCCTTATCTATTACAGGGATATATATATATATATATATATATATGAAATGCAAACATGTTTTATATGGGAAAAAGCTAACTCATAATTGATTGTTTATATATATATATATATATATATATATATATATATATATATATGGATTGCCATGCATATATGGTTAAACATAATCTCTTTTTCCATAAACATGTAATAATCATATCTGTGTACTAGAGAATGCACTATAGTAGCATCACTAAATTCATTGAAATTCAACATGCAATACTGTTGTCTCTAATAGGAAAGAGTTTCAGAGCTTCTGTGGCATTAACATAATTATTTGGTTATTTAGTTTCCTTAAGAAAATCTTAAATTTAATTGGTGACATAATTTAATACTTTCATTTAATTACAAATGTGTATATCCACTTTTGATGAGAAAAATGTGTATTAGAAGCATTGGTAAGAATATCGCATGTGGGTCAAAAGATCTCAACGCAAGTGGTTAGGTGAATAAATTGCTTCTCGAGTCGTATGTACTCGATTCTCAAGAGACATGTCGCAATTAATCCCTTTATAGAACTTATGAAATAGTTTTATTGGTTTTAATATTCTAAGCTAATATTTTGATGTTACTAGAAATTTTTGTTTGAATTATATATATATATATATCTTACAAGTGGCTATGGTTATATAGTCGACATTTAAAAACATATGAACATTTATAATATCATTCCTTATACACTTTCCATTATGTATGACTATAGTAACGAATCAAAGTTGTTGAGGTATATATGAAAAGAAAATTATCTGTGTCATTAATTTCAATAAATAATCAATGATGGCAACAAAATCCTTTTATATAGTATTTTTTTTGGAAGATTTGTTTAAATCCTTCCATCACACCAATGGAAAGTAGGTATCTATGTGCTATTAATTATGTTTAAAAAGTATCATTTTCAAATTCTATTCATGTATCATATATAGACCAAAAACCAAAGTGGCTAGTGAATAGTTGGAATTCTTAATATACAGATAGTTGACAAGATATATATTTCCTATAGAAAAAAAAATCAATCCAACCAAAAAAATAATATTTACTTTCCTTAACTACCACTCGTAGTTATCCTATGTTTCAAATTATCCAACCCAAATATTATCTAAGAAGTTTTCAATCTATAACATTATATCTATCTTAAAATGTTGTATATAACATACCTCAAATAAAATTGTAGTTGTTTATAGAACTTATATAAAAATATGTACAAGCTTCTCTTCTACTTCATTGGGAATTCACACTTTTGATTAATTTTTTTTATTGAAAGGAAAAAAGAACTATAACTTCTATTTCTGAAATATTTTGGGAATGTAAAATGATGTAAAAGAGAAAAAATTGTTAGAAATGGACACAATTTTCATTGGATAACATTTTTATCCATAATTTTTTTTGGATTAAGATTCGTAATTTAGATATGCTATTAACCATTTATAGTTAACAACAATAAAGTCAAAACGATGATATCCTTTTGTTAAAAAAAATATTCTTATATGTTTTCAAGAATTTTGTAGATGCGTTTTTCAATTTATTATACATATTTTTATGTTTAATTTGATATCGTAAGGACATTGATGTCATTTTTAGATTTTTTTATATTGGTTATCACGAGTTTCTACGGTTGTCTACACATTCAAGGAGTGCTGGTGAGAGGAGTACTTACATATTTGAAAATATTATGAAATTGAATCTACATATAAATATAATTGTGGAAATATACTATTTAATTATGAAATATACTTAAAGCTCTTCGGAGGAAGGGGTGAGATTTTGAATATTCGAAACTAAATTCTTTGATTAGAGGTTTGAAAAAATATTAGCGAATGCGATCTTCAACTTTCAATTGCCTCAAGATTTCTATTTTCTCAAGGAATAATAATATTCATGTCTTTACTACAAAAACATTTTTAGATATTGGGGCATATATGAATTTTGGTTCAAAGGCATTTAAAATTTAGAAGAGGGTCTTTCCAAATCTCTTCTTCTTTCTATCACATCAGTAAATAAGATGAAATTATTGTGTTATGTCTATTAATATGAAGGTGAAATAATATTTTAATATTTACCCATTGATTTGTTCATATGATTCTAGATTTGGAATAATTATTACATTATTAAATAAGTAGGATTGAGTTGTTGGTTGGTGGATATTTGATGAGATATTTTCTCAACAATATTTTCCTTGTTTAGAATTTGTTAAATCTCATGAACACTATTTATATGGCTTGTAACTTCGCTTTGAAATGAACAATATAGGAATTATTTTGTGTGCACTATGGCTATTCCTCATATTTATTTATTTGTATGAGAACTTAGATTGGATTCAATCCCTTATTGGAGGGCAAAGGGAGATGGAAAACATGTGAGGATTGATAGTATGTACATAAATAAAATTTAAATTAGATCAATGTCTGTTTATATTGTTATGTGTTTATCCAACCTTTTTAGTCTAGCCGAAGGAGTGGCTGTAGAAAATAAGGGTTGGCCATTCGAAAGGCAGTGCAATGTAGTTATCAGCTCAGGTTGTGCGAAGTTGAAGCTAGAACTTTTCAATAGAAATTGTACATCCGGAGAGGCTGGAGAATAGTATGAAGTCCTACGACATAGGAGAGAGTCATTTCCTGCATAGGGGATCAATGGACAGAGAGGCAAAATATGAATTATTCAATAAAGTTGAGTTCAGGTGCATTTGTGGTTCAGAACTTTGATAGTTATTCATTTATCTCCAAAATTATGATTATATCATGGAAATCACGTGATTCCTTAGGAGTCGTTGAATGTTTCGAGGGTAGATGTGAGTTTGTCCATCTGTGTTGTGGGATTTTAACAATTCTCCACCAATATGAAGTTGTTGTGGTTTATAGTTTCAAGAACTGGGTTGGATATTTTGATATCACCATTGAAGATACCTAAAGTGGGCCATGATGCTTCAACAAAAGCCCCGAGAAGCTCCAAAAATATTATCACTCGACTTGTTGTTTACTCTATACTTGAATCTGGAAGAAAGGGAGCATTTGTCAATATGTTAGATTTAAGGAGTTTTTTGTGGTCATGGAAGGAAGCAATCTAAGATGCTACAACTCAATGTTGACTTTCAATTATGAATTATTTTTAGTAGTAAAGTTGTTGTATTATTTGTATATTTGGGTTGTTGGTTTGGATTCATTGGTGAAATTCTCCCTTTAGTTTCCTTCTGAATGTTGTGAGCGTGACTATTCATAGACATTAGATTTTCCATCAATTGTATTCAACTACATAGTATGGAAGAACCAGTTTTGAAGAGAATTGTTCAAAGTGCACAAAGTGGAATAGACGAGTCATTATGGAATGTGATTGGTTTTTTTGTTATGTTTTTTGTTTTGTCTTATTTGCTAACTTTTTATTTGTTTATTAAAATTGTAAAATCAATGGATGAAGACATGAATATAATTAAATTAGTGTTTCTCGATGTTTTGTGGTGCCCATAGAATGCATCACTAATTTAATTGTATGAATTTGTTATATATTGATTGTTTTTGTTGTGCTTTGGGGTTTAAGAGAATCAATTACAACTTATGTTATGAGATCCATGTGTGTGGAAAGGTTAGTTTGATAATTGTTTGCTACATATAGCCTGAGATTTCCCTTTGGGATATTTAGAAGCATCAATTATAAAAACTTCATCGAAGATGGTTAGAGGTGATTATATCTTAAATGAGTTGAATGAGAAGGTCAAAAATTGTGGTGGGGGAAAGAGCATTGTCAAAGAGACTTCAGAGTAGGTATCAATGTCGAGGAAGACCAGTCAGACATTTGTGACATGTGAATAGAAAATTGTAATTTTTGTATTAATCTTTGTAATGATGTAAATGTAATCCTTAAAGGGGGCTCTTGGAATTATGCTTACATTAGTAGATAAGTAGGATTGAGTTGTTGGTTGTTGGAGTTTTGTTGAGAGATTTTTCTCAACAATATTCTCCTTATTTGGAATCTGTTAAATTTCATGAGAACTATTTATGTCGCTTATAATTTTCGTTTGAAAGGGATCATATACAAATTGTTTTGTCTGCACTATGTCTATTCCTCATATTTCCTTGTTGTAGGTGATAATAAACTTTTTGATAATCTATCAAAAAATCTTTTGGATGATGAATTAGATTAACATGAGATTAAAAATGAATGTTACCCAATTCTAAATATTGTTATTGATTAAATTTTATTCTATATAACTCTCAAATCCAAATATAAAATTTATTTCATATATTAGCTAATTTATTAGAAAAAATTATAGATGTGTTATTGATTCAGGTTGGACTTTTGAGAATATTAATTTTCCTAAGAGCATTAATTCACATTCCCATTCCCAAGTAAGATATTGTCATCATATGATAATATATTTTATTGAAAATGTAAACCTTATATGTTATCATTAAAAGTGACTTTTATATATATATATATATATATATATATATATATATATATGATAATGGGCTACATATAAACGAATTATCGAAACATATTATTTCAAGATGGGATATTACTACATCATTTGTGTTACTAAACACACATTTTGGAAAAAAAAATCATTATCATAGGATGCCATATAATAAAATTACCATAAATCTATCTTATCTTTAAATTCATTTAGGTAGTAGGATGAACGACAAAAATAGCTGAGATCTAAATCTCTTAGTTATTAAGTTAATATGGTTTTAAAAATAAATAAATTAAAGTGAAGATGATGGAATTATATTAATTGTCTATATATATATTATATATATATATATATATATATATATATATATATATATATATATATATATATATATATATATATAGTCATTTCAGTTTATTTTGAGTGGTTGATCCTCCTCACCAAAGTTCAATTGGTAGAAGTTAAAATATGATATATTATTATTATTATTATTATTATTATTATTAATTTACTTTCATTGAATTTATTTGTCACATACCCCCTAGGCACCACACCACTAACTACCTACTATGCTTTACTTGATCCATGATGTGGACCTTTAGGTTCCATTAATAGACTTATTTACTACAACATGAATAAACCCTTTAACATTTCATGTGCATACATTACAACTTGGAGGAAAGAATCAATCATGGTCACTCAACATGATGAGCTTAACCATTCAGAATTTCAGTACTTTGATGACTTCATACAAGCATTAATAGAATAGTTAGCATAAATACACTATAGCTAGCATTGCAATATATCATTTTTATAATCCTATGGGAAAATTCGAAGGAATAATGACATATATCTTATGCAATATGAGCCTTATTATATGCAATTCACTCCATAATGCATAATGCATAACATAGATAACCTGAACCATAAGTTATACGTTTTCAAGCATTAGAACTTAATTATATATATATATATATATATATATATATATATATATATATATATAGTATCTCATGCATAATTATTTACCATATTAAAAACTGAGATAACACATAAGTTTAAAGATGTGACAACATAAAAATTATTTCATAAAACCCATGTATTATGCTCCTTCACTAAATTAAACTTGGATTACATTTATGTACAATAATTGTAACATGTATTCATATATAAACATCTCATAGCAAGGACAACTCAAGCAAATTCTCTTATATGCTAAATGAATTGAAAGCATAAAGGGTAAGGAGACAACATATAGAACATCCCATGCAAACTAGATTATCTTAAAGAATGTCACTCGGAAATCGAGCACTGCAACCCAACCTAGCACTTTCTTCTTCCAATTCAAGCCCAAGCCAAGAGTCATTGTCGTAGATCATTTTCCTGATGTTGACATATTAAATGCGTATTTAATATTCTCTTTCATGATATGGATTCCATTAGCAGCGTCCTTCTTTTATGGATCTTTTTATCCATTTGCATATGCTTTTCCTAGAAAAGCGTGCCTTTCTCTCCCGCGAGGCTTTTCCTCATAAAAGCTTACCTTTCTATCTCACAATCCTTTTATGTTTTTCTTAACTTATGATCTTTCTCCATCTAAGTATCTTAATCGATATTTTTATCCTATCAATTAAGCTTATCTGGAATTGGTTCTAGAAGTCCTATCATGAATGAATTATCCCTTCCCATTCACAAATGGGATTTGGCAACAACCCCATCCCTTAGTGTCTTGTTTTTCCAAGGGATTAAATTATTTTATTTAATAATAATGTATTTACTTTCCTTGTTACAGGTCAGACCTAACATTTCTTAGCTTAGGTTAGGAGATTTTTACATATAATGGAGGGGTGCTACATACTCTCGGACTTAAATGTACACCGTCCTGGGTGTCTTACTACATATTACAATATAATTTCCTCGTTCTCAAGTAGATTTTTATGAATTTATAGGCTCCCATGGCCTTTCCATCTGATTCAGATCTTCCGATATATGTCGGTTACAAAGGATTTATACCAGCACATCTCCTTCCATCGCTACCTGTAACATTTGTTTCAATCAATTTTGTGAGATATTTTAGATGGAGAAACTCAACCTTTTTACCACAGTGAATGTCATATATTGATATAAAATACTATTATTTGAGTAACTAGCTTTTATGTTTCCCATCATGAAAGAAATGCATGTCACTCCAATGCATTATTCCAATGCCTTTTTGTTCTTTCTGAACACTTGCTTCCTCCAGTTTCCTTGCATTAGTCACAACAAGTCAAACTAGCACAATTGACTAATCAACATGTATAAAATATCCTATGAGGTTAGCTCAAACATAACCATCAAAATCAAAACTCATTATTAACCATCATAAAGCATAACCATATGTCATATGTATACTAATACTGAAGAAAAATACGAATACTTATCCTTTGTTTCGAATACCAGTTTTTAGCTTCCACTTTTATCTTGCCTCTATATGTACTCTGGATTTGTTTCCTCGAAAAACAATCACCCAGTGCCTTCGTGCACACATACACATAGGGTGCATTACACACACAATTATACATGTAATATACCATCATTGAATACATGCATCCATACCAGTACCATATGTACCATTTGTACACATTATCACCTATACATGTGTACTTAATATCAATGTCCATAATGTTACCTGCATGACATATACTTCATCCACATGTTTTCAACCATGTTAGTATTATGCAAAGAATTCCTTTCTTTATTAATTTTAGGAAAGTTTGATCAAATCTTGCTTAATTTATCGATTGTAGAATAAGGAATTTTCTGGACCTCTTCAAATTCCATAAGGAGTGAATAATTTTATGTCAACATATTCAAGTGCTTTTATTTAGCCAATTCTTTTCATGTGTCTTATGGTTGTAGTACAATGTCAGCAAAATAATACCATAGAAGTAATCATGCATACTGCAACTTTATTGTACCCATAACTTTGAGTTTTGAGATTTCATCTGTCACATAGACAAATTTTTAACAACAATGGAATATGACCTCTCCTTAATCATAAAGAAGACTATTGACTATGATATTTAGTTTGGCATGGTAATTTGAAGTCTAAGAACAAGGTTAACTTTGTCTTTAATGAAGAAAATGATGGTTTGGTACTCAAAAGTACCCCATATGTAAACTAATCATGTCATATGATTTACTATTGCTATTTTTACACTTCTTCCAACCCTTCTTATCCAAGAATAATTCAGTGTATGTCCAAAACCAATTGAACAATTAGTAGGCAAGCACATCCACCTCCCACACATAAGTTATAAATAAAAGTTACATTGTATTCACTTGCACAACATCTAACTTTTTTAGGAACAATGTGCACCAGGGTGTGATCCTAGGGAGTTTATATGTTAACACCTTATTTAACATTCAATCAGCCCAAAGAGAATATAACTCATTTATCAATTATCAAATTCATTAACATGAATTCCTACGTTGTTTATGCAATACTTGCTATGTAGTCCCATTAAGAACCAAACAACACTATTAATGTAATCAGACATGTAGACTTATTTAAGATTATTGGATAGTCAACAGTGTTACAAAATATGCATTTCATATTATGCATTTGTCCATTTATTAGATACCAAATATATTTGGTTTACAATAATCTTGATTACCAGTACCACTTTAGTTATCATCTTCTTAATTTAGCAACAAGTTTTTGCATGATTTTTTATTCTCTTTCTTCCTTGTCTAAAACATTTTATATGTTCCATTTTTCTTGATGTTTGTATTATGTTATTACTAGCCTAAGATCATTAGATCATCATAAATTGTACTAATGTAAATCATTTTTCTTTACCAAAAAAATTTTAACTCGTTCGGAAAATTCATGTTCTAAATCTATTGTACTTCTTACTAGCCATTAGGTTACATTTGAATTATTCTAATTTGTTTGTCTTTTATGTTTCATAAAGCTTATTTATACACCCAAATTATTTTAATCCTATCACTTCCCATATTAAATTCCTTCACAAGATCTATAATTCTTTTACTAAATGTATCCTTTTCTTGCTCTAGATTTGAAATCCTTCTATTTGTAAGATATCATCAGAACCCCATCTATACCTGGATGGAGATGAACATCAAGATTGTAAAGTTTGAGGTTGGATGCGTTCAGTTGACACATTGGAATCTGAGTAAACTTACGAATGTGTCCTTGAACTTGTATTTAATATTGTCTTAATAATATTAATCGTGATCCTTAGGAGATTCTTTTACACTTCCATTATGTATTGGTACTTTTGGGTGACAGTCCCATTGACCTACTTATGAATGTCATACAATTATTCATGTATGATGTCTTCATGCATACAATAATTTATATTGCATGTTTGCATATTCTTCACAACTGTGACCCTGGTTTAGTCTAGATTTGAACATATAATTTGTGCTTATAATTTATTATAGTTACAATTATTTAGATATTGTTTTACTCAAAGACACGTATAGGTAAGGTTACTCAATATAATAACCTGGTAAGGTTAAGTTCACTTCAATAGAATTTTCCCTAATGACAAAATTACATTCCAAAATGGATTGCATCATCAGATGTAGATGCTCCAAATATTAAGTCGAAAGAAAATTTTTACAAATACATAGTCTCATACAACAACCTATACTTCATGATATTATGATATTTCATCGGAACTTTTATTAAATAAACCCTCCAGAATATTTTCTACAGTGCAACCCACTTAAGTAACCATCAACATATGTTAATGTTGATAGTATGTCAATGATGTCTTACCTGATGATTTATATAGTTTCCATTTATATACTTTAATTTTTTTATTTTTCCTCATGTTCTCCATGATCTATGGAAAGAAAACACTTAACATTTTATTTCATAAAGGCTCATCACTTCTTTCCTTAATATTTCAAGATCTCTATATGCATAAACATTATAGCATAAACATTATTTCACTTTTTCCTAAGCTTGTTATATGATTTACTCCTCTTATGTGGAGGCATTTAATATTTGACACCTCCCATTCCTAAATGAGATATATATATATATATATATATATATATATATATATATATCCTTCTTACATATGTATTACAGGTTATCCAATTGAATGTCTCATTGATATTGTGGTTGTAGCATCCCACTTTCTATAAAATAACCATAATTTAAAATTGTTTATTTCTCCCGCTCTACTATGAATCATTGAAGAGTATGAAATTATCTTAGATGGATTTAAGATTATTCAACAATAATTTAAGTTTTGAGAAACTTCCACCACATATAATAAGTAGAATTTAAACCTTCACTTAATTCAATAAGTAGGCACAATAAAATCAACCACTTCATTAATCACACAACAAATAACATGTTGATAATTTATTTTCATTACTATTTATTCAATATCATAGAATGATGTGTTTATTCTTCAAGCTTGATTATGAATATCTAGCATCTTAATAAGTTTTTAACACAGGTTAATTGTGAGAGTTTTGATCCATCCATTGATGTAAGCATATCACTGCAGCTCATTGTAACCATGCCATTGGGCCCTTCATGCAAGTCATACATATATGTAAACATAGGCATGTAATCACATCATGAATATCTCCTTTCAACATAACATAAATTTGCAACTTCGAAGATAAAGTATTCCAATCCTTCTATTTTATGCATAAAACAAAATAATTCGTATAAACTGTACACATTCTTCTCTGTGGTTTGTTTATCGTTTTCATCAAGGAAATCATGGCATATTTATCAACATGTTTTGGTATTTTTTTTCACACATTCAGTGTACCGAATAAAACATGTGCAATCTTCATCAATACAACCAATACCTACCACTACTAATAGGTATTTGCCATGTTTTTCTTTCAACTCCCATATTTTGTCTACATAGTCTTCCAATGTACAAAGTCATTTAGTTAGAAAGAGTTCACTCATGCAATTCTGTAATCTTAACTTCATAATGATAATAATTTGAAATCTATTTTTAGTCGAAGTATTTCCTGAATTATTTTCATGAAAAATTCCTCCCCTTGATTGCTTTCACTTTTGATAAAAGAAATCTATGCCATTTAAATTAAATTTAGAAGCTAGGGAATGAGCTTATAAATATTTACTCTTATTAGGAAAACCATGATTAGTCTTATTACCCAAGTCTCTTGTCCTCAGTATCCAAATTTGTCATTGATAATGTACTGTAGAAGTATAATCACATTTACCGTTCTCTATGACAGAAGAAATAGATTGGTTAATCAAAAAATTTCTTACCATTGGAGGACTTTTCATTCTAGCTCACAAACTATAAGGCATATGTAAAAAAAACAACACATTTAATTTTCCACAACATGTAAATTTGTTAGGAAGGGCACATGGATTTTAGAGGAGAAGTTCACTTATAATGGAATCCTACCATGGCATGCAACTTATGTTAAGGGTAGCGAAATAGATTTGAAATATGTTGGGCTTCGCCAATGCATGTTTGAATCATGTTGTTTACAGCAAGGACAATAAGTGAAGGGGGATGGACGAAGGGATTGATTTAATTATTGATCGTCCACCATCTTCCCATGACATCTCGGGTGGCTTGAAAATCAATCAAGTAGGGTGTCTGCATACCCCATTGTCCTTGGTGTGATAAATTTATCAAAAATTTCATCATTAGGCTATCTCGCCCTATAGACAAAAATGAACAATTGAATGCAACAAGCACTGTAATACAGAACACCTATGAGCACGTCATCCTCTAGCGCATGCGTACATAGATGATGTATCACAAACAAAGAATATTATTTAAGGAATTTTCTTGCTCTTTCTTTAAACCGGCGTTCAACTGGTAATTATGCGTAGGGAGGGTATGACGTTGAAGGGATTTTTTCCTTATGTGTGATTATTCCTATTCTAGAAATGACTCTAGGTTTATGAATAAAACAGTAGAATTTGTGGGATGACAATCCACTGAATTTTTTTTTTTTAATGCGTGTCACCAAATGGGCCGTATCCTATGAATGCTTTTGTGGAAACCTAATCCATTAGAAATTGCCTTAAGTTCAACAGATAAGGCAACTGAAGAGGGCATCATTACTAAAATAGATGAATTTCCTCAGTTAATCAATTTGAAAATTAATTTTGTGCTTTAAATCTAGCATCTTGTGCTTTAATTCTAGCATTTAACATTTTTTTCTTTTATACCTCAATTTACATGTTTCTAGGTATTACCTCACTGAGGCTCCCTCCTTCATCCACTAATTGCCTCAACCAGTGGATAGGTATAGTGAATTCCAGTGACAACTATAAGGGTTTCAAACCATCTTCATGGGGTTGGGTAGGAAGCACGAACCATTTCAACAAATATGATCCCAATATTTATTTATCCAAAACAAAAAATATCTCACGAGTGAATTCTCTTGGCATCTCTGATTCTCTTTTCGCAACAGTTACGAAAATAGCAATAGATACAACTACCGCTCCAATGGAGGGACCTGAGGAAATATCCTCAACTATTAATTTTTACAAGTTTCCTACAATATTCTTCAGTTTCTTAGATCCTACCATCTCGAATTATTCTAATTCTCTAAGATCTATATGACAAGGTGGGACTCACATAGAATGTGGAGAGTCTCTATGTACTTTGTCAATGCCTCTATGGCGTATCGTATATCTATGTAATGTGGATACAAGTAGGAGTCCCCAAGTGAATTCTATGGATTCGACACTATACGATTTATTTGGCATCGTTCATGGCCATGTAGATATGGCACATATATTTGTTAATCTATTCTAGAGTTCACAAGAACAAGCTAATAAACTCATATATTATCACTAATACAGGAAGCTCCTTGTTGCTCAAGTATTAATGCATTGTCCTAAGCGACACTTGTGATATACCTTTCTAAATAATTGATCAAGGAACTTGATATTAAAGGATGAAGATAAAAATATTCATGGCTTCTGCTATATTCAATGAGAACACGGAATGGATGACTAGTCATATCAACAAAAATGTATTCGGTGTCCGGACTAAATTATATTCCAGGTATCTCTCCAAAGAAATCAAATTCCAAAATCAAGTTATTGTCCCCAACATTTTCTTCATGCCTCCATGGACATCGTAAATTTAGATATTCAAATTAACACTAGAACAATTATCTGTTAATGTTGATTTGGTTATTAGGATTTCACTTTTACTTGTAATGTGTAAACTGAAAATATACACATTCATATGAGAACTAATTCTAATAACTAAAGAATCCTTGCATATATGAACATGAGAAAACGTATTAAACAAGGAGCTTATATGAACACGTGGAGCACAAAATGTTATTTACTGGCTACATCCATAACAAACTTGCTTGAGTTGACTCGTGATATTTTGTAACTATTTGACTCTTGGTATTGTGTAATTTAGATAGGATGAAGGTTTGGTCATAAGGAAAAGCTTCTAAATCATTTAATCTATACCATCATGCAATTTGAAACACAATTTGTTACATGCTTTGACAAGAAATATAGAAGTTTCCACTCCTCAGTGAAATACCCTGTTTTGCCATACAAAAATCCATCGTTTTACACAACCCTAGTTCAACCTTATCTTCAATTTCAATATAATAGATATATATAGCATAACATATATATTTGATAACATATCTGTGTGTGTGTGTGTATTATTGCTTCAACACCCACCTCCAATAAATCATTTTAAAATTTAATTTCAACGGTTATGAATTATAATACCTTAAGGCACTGCTCTAGAACTCACTGTAATAGAACCTAATAACAACTCATTTATATCTTATAGAGGTGGTTTGTCCCATAGGCCAAAATGTTTGAACTTAGAGCTCCAATACCATTTCTCACATACTCCTTAGACACCACACCACTGACTAACTACTTTTCTATAATTCATCGATGATGTGGACCTTTAGGCTCCATTAATGGACTTATTTACTACAGCACAAATAAACCCTTCAACATTTCTTGTGCATACATTACTACTCGGAGGGAAGAATCAATCATGGGCATTCAACATGATGAGATTATGCATTCATAATTCCAGTACTTTGATGACTTCATACAAGTATTAATGGAATTGTTAGCATAAATACACTATTGCTAGCATTGCCATATATCATTGTCATAATCCTACAAGCATAGTTGAAAGAATACTGACATATATCTTATGCTATACGAGCCTCGGTAGATGCAATTCACTCGATAATGCATAATGCATAGAGTATCTCAAGCATAACTATTCACCATCTTAAAAACTGATATAGCACATAGGTTTAAAGATGTGACAACATAAAAATTATTGCATCAAGGACACATATTATGTTCCTTCACTAAATTTAACATGGCTTACATTTATGTACAATAATTGTCACATCACATGTATTCATATATAATCATCTCATAGCAAGGAAAATCAAGGAAATTCTCTGATATGCTAAATAAATTGACAACATAAAGGGTAAGGAGTGAACGTGCAGGACGTCCCATGGAAACTAAATTATCTAAAAGAATGTCACTGGGAAAACCGATCACTACAGACCAACCTAGAACTGTCTTCTTCCAGTTCACCCTTGAGTTGATATTTCTTGCCATAGATCAACCACCTCGTGTTGATCACTTCAATGAGATTTTGGTACACTCTTTCATGATATGGTTTTCATTAGCAACGTCCCACTTTTATGTATCTTTTTATCCATTTGCCTAGGTTTTTCCTGGAAAAGCTCACCTTTCTCTCCTGTGAGGCTCTTCCTCATAAAATCTGGCCTTTCTCTCTCGCACGCCTTTCATGTTTTTCTTAAATTAGCATATTTATCCAGATAGCTAGGTTAATGGATATTTATCTCCAATACATTAAGCTTATCTAGAATTGGATCTAGAAGTCTTATCATGAAGCAATTATCCCTTCCCATTCACCAATGGGATTTGTCAAGAATATCATCTCTTGGTGTCTCCGTTTTCCAAGTGATTAAATTATTTTATTTAATAATAAAGTATTTTCCTTCCTTGTTACACATGAGACCTAGGTTTTCTTAACGTAGGTTAGCAAAGTTTTACATACAATGGAGGAGTGTTACATTATTATTATATATTAATGATGATAATAATAATAATAATTTACATATGCTAACTTTAACATTATATATATGCAACAAATGTTTAAATTTCCTCAATCCTAAGGTGTAAACTATATATATATCCTCTATCATTGCAAAATGTACATTTTAGAAAAATTCTAATTAATTATTACAAGAAGACATAATCAGTTTTTCTATATGCGTTAATGATTGAATCTTTGTAATATAGAATGGACTACCATGGCATCACTAAAGTCATTGCAAATTTAAAATATAGTATTATTATCTTTAATTGGTGCAAAGTTATGGAGCTTGTATATTTTTAAAATAATTATTTGGTTGTGTAGCTGACTTAAGTTTTTCTTAACTAGAACTGGTGACATAATGTGATACCATCATTTCTTTACTAAATGTTCATATCTATTTTTCTAAGGAAAATATGTATCAAAATCTTGGTAATAATATGGAAATTGGGTGTCAAAGGAGTTTAGCTCAAGTGGTAAAGGCACATATTGTCTTTCTAGCTGTGGTGGATTCAAATCTGTGAAGACATGCTATACTTGGTGAAAATTGTGAAAGAAAGTCGTATAAAGGAGTTCTATTGGGTTGTTCCATAACTCTTTGGTTGAAAAAAAATAACATTAAAATTGGGTCAAATGATCTTAGCTCAAGTAGTTAGATGAAGATTTGATTTCTCTAGTAGATTGCCTTCAATTCTCCAGAGGCATGTTCTTCTTGGTTTGCTAGTAGAATTTTTGAAATAGTTATATTTTGTGTAATAGTCTAAGCTAATGTTTCAACGTTACTAATTCTCTATTTTTTTTTTTTATTTAAGAAAGAGAAAAGAAAAATCTTACAAGTGGATTTGGCTGGTCATCTACTGATGATTAAGTTTATGTAGTGCATAAAAAAACTTATGAACATTTAAAATATAATTTATTTTCCACTTGTTATGATTTACGATTATAGTATAGAATTAGAAGTTATTAAGGTAGACATGACATTTCTTGGTTTCATATGAATCTTAAGAAAAAAAGGATATGAAAAGTGGATCAAATGATCCTAGCTCAAGTAGTTAGGTAAATATTTTTTTCCTCAAGCTCAGTCCCTTCAATTCTCTGGAGACACATTCTAATTACTTTGATTGTAGAATTTTTGAAATAGTTGTCTTGTGTAGCAACAAAAGGCAATATTTTGAAGTTCTTGATTCTCTATTTTTGTTTTGGTTTAAGAAAAAAAAAATATTACAAATGGATTTGGTTGATCCTCTACTAATCATTAAGTTTATGTAGTGCACATTTAAAAAGTGATGAACATTTCTAATTACATTTATTTTTCACTTTCCGTGATTTATGATTATAGTAAGAAATTTGAAGTTGTTGAAGTAAATATTGAAGGAGAGCTTTTGGTGTCATGAATCTCAGAAAATCATATAAAATAGCGAGGAAAATCCTTTTATTTACCAATATTTTTGTTTAGTTGTGTTTAAATCCTTCCATCACCCCAATGAAATTTGTGCAGGTGTGTTCTATGAAATATTTTGAAAAAATATTACTTTGATATTCTATTCATTTACACTATAGAGACCAAAATAAAAAGTGGAAACAATATAGACATGCATAAGAAATAAATGTAGGCTAATTAGTCACTATCATTTTCCCCACCTAGTATATGTTATTTTTCGGGCCAATCTTTTTAAAATGTGAATGTAACTTGATAAAATGTTGATAAAAAATTTTCCACTTCAAAAGGATAGAAATATTGTAAGTTCTACATTTTATATTACATTAACTCTTTATCTCATTTTGCTAAAAATATACATAGAAAGATATTTAACTTTCTAACTCCACATGATATGGAGTTTGTAATTACTTTTAATATTATTTCTACATCTACAGACCTCTACCTCAAAAATATACAAATACCTTGACCTCATAAATATCCATATGTTTGGGGATATTGGGTTAGTTTTTAATTAAATATAAATTTTGAAATATGTATATTGGGGTTTTCATATTTTAATTTACAAAACATTAGTTTACTATTGGACAATGTTTGATAATTTTTTGAAAAGAATCACTTATCTATTAGAGGGTATATATATATATATATATCTATATATATATATATATATATATATGAAATGTTATCATGTTTTATATGAGGAAAAGCTAACTAATTATTGATTGTTCTTACATATATATGGGTGGTCATGTTATTCTTCTTTTGTACTTATGTTAAGGGGTAACTATATAGTATATATATGAGGTAATGCACATTAGTGATGGTATCAAAGTGTTGTGAAGTTCATCTTTAATGAATGAACTACTCTAACTTCCATCTTCACTCTAGATAAAGATTTGGAAAATGAGGTAGTTTCTTGAGAAGGTTAAATGGATCTGCATCATTTGTTTCATCAAACTATAAGATATAGATTTGAACATTCTAACTTTCTTGCATTAGTCCTCCACCTACACAAGCATATGGTTTCTTGAGGATATTTCACATATTATTATATTTTCAATAATTTTGGTGAGCTCTAATTTTCTAGTTGATGTATTATATATTTATAATTAGTCTTAAAATCAATCATGGACCATGATGGAAGAAATGTCAATAATTTGCTAATTTACAATTAAATTACAATTTATAGATGTCAATGATTTGTTAATTCACATTCAAATTAACATTTATAGGTAAAAGGAATATCAAAATAAATTTTAGTTTAGTTTAGATGTTATTTAGTGATTTAGTTTAAGGGTTATTTTAGTGATTAACTTAAATTTGTATATCTATAAAAAAAAAAATATAACATTATTACGATTGACTCCTAATAACATTACCCAAATCAAAAGGAAAAAGGGCATGCTTAAAAGGGAAAGAAAAATGAACCAGATAAATAAAACAATTCAGATGCATCAGCCTACAAATATTCGGGAGAATTATTTACAATAATTTCACTATAGCTCCAATGTAATCCCTGCGAAATAGGGCAATGTCGACATAACTTCCCTGCAGATTGGATCTGCTTTTCTCGAGTACCATCATCAGAGGGGAGGAGGCTGCATGGTTGTAGACAGAGGCAGAGAAGGTGCAAGAGGCAGAGGAGAAGTGGGAGGTGGTAGAGCAGGAGGTGTGGGAGGTGGCGGTAGAGGAGGGGGAGGACAGGGAGGGTGGTGGAGGTAGTGACAGGGGAGGAGGAGGAGTAGGAGGAAGGGGAGGAGATGATGAAGGAGGCAACAAGAAAAGAGGAGGAGGGGGAGACAGAGGCAGAGGCAGGGGTGGAGCGGAGGGGCAAGAGGTGGTGGAGGAGGGGCTGAAAGCAAAGTTGGAGGAGGAGGAAGAGGAGGAGGGGGAGGAGGAGGAGGAGGAGGTTGAGGTGGAGGAGGACGGGAGGAGGAGGGAGGGAGCGAGACGGAGGAGGAGGAAGAGGATGAGGAGGCATGGGCAGGAGGGAGGCAAAGGAGGAGGATGAGGAGGAGGAGGTAGGTAGGAGGTAGAGGCAGAGGAGGAGGAGGGGGAGGAGGAGGAGGAGGAGGGGTGGGGGGGGGAGGTAGAGGCGAAGGAGGAGGAGGAGGGGGGGGGAGGTAGAGGCGAGGGAGGAGGAGGAGGAGAGGGGGGGGGGGAGGTAGAGGAGGAAGAGGAGCGGGAGGAGGGGGGTAGGAGGAGGCAAAGGGGAGGCTGAGGAGGGGTAGAGGGAGAGGGAGAGGGAGGGGAGGGAGGAGGGGGGCATGAGGAGACGTGGGAGGGGGGTGGGAGAGGAGGAGGAGGAGTAGAGGAGGAGGAGGAGGAGGAGGTGGGGTTAGAGGCAGAGGAGGAGGAGGGGGGAGGAGGTGGGTGTAAGCAGAGGAGGAGGAGGAGGTGGTGGAGGCAGAGGATGAGGATGAGGAGGAGGGAGGAGGAGGCAGGGGGTGGAGGTGGAGGGGAGGCAAAGGGGGAGGATGGTGGATAAGTGAGGAGGAGGGGGGGGGCAGAGGTAGAGGAGGAGGAGAAGTAGGAGGAGGTAGACAAGGAGGAGGCAAACAAGGACGAGAAGGAGGAAGTAGAGAGGGGGAGGTGGAGGAGGAGGAGGGGGGTGAGGTGGAGGAGGAGGCAGCAGTGGAGGCGGAGGGGAGGCAGAGGAGGAGGAGGAGGGGGGGAGGTAGAGGAGGAGGAGGAGGAGGGGGTGTAGGCGGAGGAGGAGGAGAGGAGGGAGGAGGAGGGGGAGGGGGAGGGGGAGGAGGAGGAGGAGGTGGAGGAGGAGGCGGAGAGGAGGACGAGGAGAGGAGGAGGAGGAGGTTGTGGAGGCAGAGGCAGAGGATGTGGTGAGGAGAAGGATGTCGAGGAGGAGGGGGAGGAGGAGGACGGGCCGGAAGTATAGGCAGCAGAGGAGGAGGAGGAGGAGGACGGGAAGAGGAGGACGTCATGGAGCGGGGAGGAGTAGGAGGAGGGGGAGTGGTGGAGGAGGAGGAGGAGGAGGAGGAGGGGCCAAAGACAGAGGTGGATGCGAAGGAGGAGGAGGGGGAGTGGGTGGATGTGGAGGAAGGGGGGAGGAGGAGGAGGATGAGGCGGGGGGGATGTAGATGCAGAGGATGAGGACGAGGAAGTGGAGGAGGAGGAGGAGGATAGGAGGACGAGGAGGAGGAGGAAGAGGAGGGGGGAAGGTAGAGTGGAGGAGGAGGACGGGGGGGAGGGGAGGAGGGGGGGGGGGTGGTGAGGAGGTGGGGGAAAGGAGTACGAGGAAGAGGGGTGGAAGGAGGACAAGCAGGCAGAGGACGAGGTTGAGGAGGAGCGTTGTGTGTGGAGCATGATTGTTCAGAGGTCTTTGTTTCAACCGGATGTATACCCTAGGAAGTTTGTACACCGCTCCTAGGGGGGCGATCCCCCCCGGCTGCGGGGTCCTGGGGCTCGGGGGCAGCGCCCCCAAAGCTAAAAACAGATGTAAAATTGCCTTGTAAAAGTATAGTAATTTCTAGTCAATATGGGCCGTTCATTTGGCGGAAGATCTGATGGTAGAACTTATGTTTAGTTTAGGGTTTTTTTCCCTAGAAGGTAACCCTCTCTTTGTATGAGGGCATTGTATTTGACGTTGTGTAATAGAGGTGTATTCTGTGAGCAAGAAATAGAGAGGTGAGACTATGAGAGAAAACAGAGGATATTACAGCAGATTTGCTGTAGGTTGTGTCTCTTCATTTTGCTGGATAATAGAAAGGAAGGACTGGCTGTTCAGGGTGGATGTAGCCCAAACTGGGTGAACCACATATATCTGTGTCTCTCTTGTTTTATGCATTTTTTCTGTGTTTATATTTCTGCAATATTTTATGTGTTCTATTGCTTTGTAATATATAATTTTATAACAAGGAGTAGGAGTAGGAGAAGGAGGAGGGGGGAGGGGAAGGTGGAGGAAGAGGAAAAGGAGGAGGAGGAGGAGGAGGGGATGGGAGGAGGAGGACGACGGAGGCAAAGGAGGGCAAGGAGGAGGGGGCGAGGAGGAGGAGTGGTTGGAGGTGGAGTCGCAGGAGGGGGGAGGACACGGGTAAGCAGAGGAGGAGGAGGAGGAGGAGGAGGAAGGGGCGGAGGCAGAGGAGGATGAGGAGGAGTAGAAGGAGGAGAGGGGAAGGTGGAGGAGGAGGAGGAGAAGAAGGCACAAAGGGAGAGGAGGAGGAGGGGGAGGAGGAGGAGGAGGAGGAGAAGGAGGCACAAGGCAGGAGGTGGAGGAGGAGGAGGAGGAGGAGGTGAAGGAGGAGGAGGAGGAGGAGGGGGGGGGGGGAGGTGGAGGAGGAGGAGGAGGGGAGGGGAGGAGGTGGGGATGGGGTGGTGGCAAAGGCAGACGACGGAGGCGAAGGAGGGCAAGGAGGAGGGGGGGAGGAGGAGGAGTGATTGGAGGTGGAGTTGTAGGACGGGGGAGGACACTGGTAAGCAGAGGAGGAGGAGGAGGAGGAGAGGGGGGGCGGAGGCAGAGGAGGATGAGGAGGAGTAGAAGGAGGAGATGGGAAGGTGGAGGAGGAGGAGGAGAAGAAGGCACAAGGGGGAAGTGGATGAGGAGGAAGAGGAGGGGGAGAAGTGGAGGAGGAGGAGGAGGAGAAGGAGGCACAAGGTAGGAGGTGAAGGAGGAGGAGGAGGAGGAGGAGGAGGAGGAGGAGGCGAGGGGGGGAGGTATAAGCAAAGGAGGAGGAGGAGGAGAAGGAGGAGGAGGGGAGGTAGAGGCGAGGAGGAGGAGGCATATGGGAGGAGGGGAGAGGAGGAGATGGGGAGGAGGGGGAGAGGAGGAGGGGGGTTGGGGGAGTAGGAGGAGGGGGAGGAGGAGGAAGAGGAGGAGGAGGTGGGGGAGGTGGAGTAGGACAAGGAGGGTGGGAGGAGGATGAGGAGGGCGAGGAGGTAGAGGAGGAGGTGGATTAGGAGGAGGAGGGGCAGAGGGGGATGCAGAGGCAGAGGAGGAGGAGGAGGAGGTGGAAGGAGGTGGAGGGGGGTGGTGGCGAAGGTGGAGGAGTAGAGGAGGGTGCGAGGAGGATGAGTGGTTGGAGGTGGGGGGCGGAAGCAGAGGAGGAGGAGGAGGAGGAGGAGGAGGAGGAGGAGAGAGGGGGGGGGGGGAGGAGGAGGAGGATGAGGGGGGGGGGGGGAGGAGGATGAGGGGCGCGGGGGGGGGGGGAGGTGGAGAAGGAGGATGAGGAGGAGGACGAGGATGAAGAGGATGGGGGAAGATCGAGAAACACCAAGAGTTGGTTTTACAATCCCATTATATATTTACACTAGATTTAATTTTGGTGTCAGGCCGGTTGACAATCTTATTAGAGTCATAATTTATTGATGTCTTTTCCAACATGCATACAATGTGGTGCACTGCATTTGCGCATTTCCTTCACCACTTTTGACCCTAGTTCCTTCTAGACTGGAATATAATTTTTTCCTCTTATCTACTTTAGTTATAATTATTAAGATCTCTATTTCCTCAAAGAACTTATATGTTCTAAAATATGCATGTTCAATTAATTACACATATTTATATTGAATATATGAATAATAACCTGTTAAGATTTAGTTCCCTACAATAGTGTATTTTTGGAGCATTTTCTTACTAAGGGTGAATTACAAGACTCATCCAAAACCATATCAAAAATAAATTCCATCATTACATGTAGATGCACTAATCATCAAAATAATAAAATTACATAGTCTCGTACTTCATACCAGAACCTGTCTTCCATGAGTAAATTTTTTTGAATTTGTCTTAGGCTGGAACCCACTTAATTAACCATAAATTTATCTATGTCCATCTATATACTTTTATTTGAAATATTTCTTGGTGTTGACCATGATCTATGGAAATTGTACTTGTGATTTTATCTTTTCTGTTTTCCATTTACCTCATACGAGTTGACATTTCTTCCCTTAAGATATCTTATAAGTATCATCTACATTCTAGTTAAGGTATGTCCTTGCATAGCAAACATGTGACTCATAATTTTAATTTTAATATGAGTAAAGTAATATGGTGATAGTATGGCAAAAGAGACCTATTGGTACAAAATTAAACATAGTATTCAGCTTTCTTTATTCCCCATTACTCTTTTCAGCACTGCCATGTCTATTTATCTTGCATGATGACCACATCCCTAGAATTTGTCATCCAAATTTTTAATCCAATAATCATACACTACAATTTGTTCATTTATCAAATTTGAATATGAACAAGGTCTACCATTTAAATTATTTTAAACCATTTTTACCTCATGGATCATGGTATAGAGTCCTTGTGCCCTCCTAAGAGAATTTAATGATAACTTAAGTTTTGGGGAACATATAATGAAACAAAAATTTTACCTTCTACATAATTTACAACACTTAATAATTAGGAAAAATATAACAGTGACCAATTTTCCATTTATACTTATGGAAATTAATTAACACGTTAATTGTTGTTATTTCATGTATTACTCTTAACTCTACCACAAAATGTAGCCACACCGGATAGTGTATAAAGTCAACAACTATAACAAAAATTACTGGATGCATCCTATCTCCTAGCTCATTGAAGGATATCATTCCGCAAATGCACATGATCAAACATTATGAACATTCCATTGCGAATGGAGAAAATTTCATGTCTCCGGATACACTGGATTGTATTGCTAACCTGACCAAAATATTTCACTATCCTTTTTTCACTGGGTGTTCAGATGATTAAGTTAATTTTTAATTTGCTTCAATTAGCATCCTTCCTCAATTCATTATTTAAATTGGGTGGACAATGTCTTTCACAATTCAACAAATTAAAAAAAATCCTCAACATAACAAATTTCCCAATACCCTAAACCGAGTACGATAATTTTAACCTAATTACAAATGGATTTCGGTCAACCTCCTTCCTCAATTAACAATAGAAAACCCTCAATCCTCTTCACCCAAACCTAGTACTATAATTTTGAAGCAGAGTTTAAAAGAGGGATGGAAGGCTAGCATATGTGGTGATTATGTAATTGCATATCCTTTTTCTATCTCCCATATGATGCACTAGAATAGATTTAGCAAAAAAATCATTGGTCACCCCTCTCAAATTACTCCATAAATATTCCATTGTTTCTGGTTGTGACTGAGAATGAAGAGAACAGTTATGAAATCAAGGAGAGTTGGCAAGAATTTTATAGTGATGTGAACTAGTATACCTTAAATCATACTTGAAAGACCAAACAAAAAAATCATGCAAATTTCCTCATATGAGCAAGCCATCATAGAAGAAGGATATGCGAGAGTCATCATTGTGATGATAGCCAACATTTTCCCTGAGACTCTTATGGATTGTGAGTCTGCACACATGACTGAGCCTTGCCGATTAGGATGCCAGATTTTTTACAACACCTCACTCTCCTCTTTCAAGATATAAGTTTTTACAATGGTGGCCTTAGGGACGTTTCCCGGCCTCCCTTACTAAACAACTGCAACACCTTGCAATATCTCCCTCTATGGAAGGATTCAAAAGAAATCTAAAGGAAAATACATCCAATACAGTTTTAGCCCCGAAGAGGATGAAATTTGATACCAACGTATGGGTAGGAGGAGTATTTATATCGAAGAACTGCTAATCAAACAGACATTGTGTAACCTCCATGCAAGGAGAAATTAAGACAGGAGAAGATAAGATGAGCAAGATTTTCTCAGTGTGACTTGTCTATGTGCAAGTAATGATAAGTGTTATACAAATTACATAAGAAGACAATAGAATAACCACTCACAACAAGTTTCCATTTGCTTGCTAGAAGTCTGGTAGCTTCACTTGCTTGTCTACCTAAGGGATAACTGTCCTTCACTTGAACAACACCTCGTCTTCTTATTACTTTTTCACCCAGAAAGAAACTCATAATTTCATAAGACCTTTACAAGTATTAGGATTACCTGAGGTGAATAAGGTTATTGTTTTCAAGATGGAATGCAATTTCAACGCTTTAAGGTATTAAAGACACTCTTTATCCTTATTTGAGCAGTGAGCGATAACAATTCGATACTTCACCATGGAATGTCCAACCAAGTCTCTTTTCTTAGATGAGGTGGATACTCACATTGTTCTCCTCGAAACCAAGAGAAGATAACCATTATCCCACACCAAATTCCTTTGAACGCCTCCAGATCAGCAAATAGGGCCAACAAAAAGGCATTATTAGGGACTGAAAGGGAAACAACAACCCTTAATGGGATTTTATCCAACAACCTAGTTGGGAAGGTGTCTCTTTAGCTTTAAATCTACCAATAAAACAATCTACTTCTAAAAGCTACAAAACCTAATGTCATCGCTCATAGTAAACTATTATAGGGTCGGTGTAGACAAACACAATCACTTAACCCATGATTACTTAAAGGCAAGCAGGTGGAAGTGATTTTATCCATGTTATGATTATATTACCCGGAAATTGGATTTGATGTATTTGGAATGTTTTTCTTTGTATTTAGTAGCAAAGGAACCTTTGGCTTCATTAATAAACTCTTTTGACAGTTTATTTTAGTATCATTCATTGTCTTGTTATTTTTTTTCATGGTCATGATTTATCGCTAGCACTTCTAACTACTTTTGTAACTTTAGAGAATGTTCATTTCATGTTTAAGAAATAATCATGAGGCTAGGGTTCTCTAAAATTGAGAAGTACTCACTGCGGATAAACAAAAATTATCATTTCAAATACATCAACAAGAAGGTTTACAACACCTAGCCATCGATATCCGTATCATTTATATGGTAGATTGGGTCTCGACTTCCCTATTGATAGTCCTTATAAATCAATACTTGAAATCACCATATTTACTTCATGCCTATTCGTGGTTCTATCATTGCACCATATGTCCAAGGATTTAAACATATGGGCATTCTTAACTTGGTAGGAAAGGTTTCGAGCGTCTAAAATGGCATCACCGAAACAATGCATTTCTTATGGTGTGCCTTTTACACTACACTTTTGTAGGGCTTCTCAGCGCTTGAGCTAGCGACCATGAATGCATCTTGCACTCATTAAGATAATTGAGGATATTATGTTAAGAATACAATATAGTTAAGTCATATTAATCACATTAAGTAGTTGGTTCACTTTAGGTGATGGCAAGATTTGGAAATTATTGCATGGATGCGGCTTGACAACATTCACTCCCTGCAAACTTATTAAAATTTCCTCTGAAATTTTAGTTTGATTTCAATCATAATTTATGATTTTATACTTATTTCGAGACCATGTATTTGCATAAATATTCAAAATTACAATTTCTCATTAGCCCAATGTATGGTTCAATCAGTCATACTTTCTTGCTCTAAAATATCGAAGTTCATTGCAAGTTAGTAGTAGCAATTATTGGGGTTTTATTTATAAAAATATCTTAACAAATTCCTAAAATAAATTCCATATATTGTCTTTAGTTTTAGAACATTCCAATTTACCATGATTCTCCTTTCTACTTTGTTTCCAAAAAAAAGTTTCAATATTTGAGTTATGTAGAGTATTGTAGCTTACTCTTTTAAATGCTCACATATTTTACTTCTTGGCCATGTTTATCTCTCTAGAGAGACTTTAGGTCCCTAAGTACTTCTTTGTGTGAAAAATATAGTAGGTCCCAATATAATTTTCTTATTTTTTCTTGGGAAGAAATAGAGAGGAATTTATAATTTTTACAAAACCTTTACTTTTTGGAAACTTATTAATTGTACATATATTAATGTCTATAGACTTATGCTATAAGTCTCCTCATTTTGACAATCTTATTATGTCTAAAACTAATGAAATTAAAGCATGAGTGTGTAGACTATGTTCTAGGCATACACAAGGAATATGTTGGGCTAGAGTCTATGTGTAATAGGGTAGATCCTATTACTATGCACAAGGTGGGGCAAAATATAGCATTTAGCTCTGCATCTCTTTGTCATAGTTTTTTTCTTTTTTTCGTTTTTTCTTTAGCTTAAAGGTGTTATAGGAAGAATCCAAACCACCAAGCCTATTGAACTTCCTAATTTAGGACCTAAAGCTCATTCATACCCTACAAAGGTGGGTTGGATCTTAGGCCACAATACTTGAACATAGAGCTCCAATACCATTTGCCACATACCTCCTTGATCCAATATTAAAACCCCATATTTTGTTCCTTCACTAAATTTAACTTGGCTTAAACTTATATGCAATAGTTGTCATATCCATCCATATAGAATCATCTGATAGACAAAGTTAATACCAACAATTCTACACATGCATACATCACATCATAGTGGAAGTCATCAATCATGAGCATTCAAGATCTTACAGTCAAGCTCCATTCCTCTGAGGATTTAACACAAGGATTAATGGAGACATTATCATAAATACACTGTAGTTAGCTTTTCAATATAACATGTTCATAGTCCTATTGGCGTATGTTATGCAATACTAACCATAGTCAATAAATAGTTAAGATGACCTTTAGTAGATGCAATTCATAGTGCAAAAGGCCTAGCATGGATAACCTGAACCACCATCTCTATGATGGCAACCTTAAAATGTAATTATTCATCCTACTTAGTTGTTTCATGCATCATTATTCAATTATCTTTCTACACAACGATCACACATGTTGCTATACACATATGCTGAGAGAATTCGACAATATACAACGTAAGGAACAACATACAACAAATCCCATGCAATGGAATTCTATAAGAGAAATTGAAATAATGTCACATGGGAAACCAAGCATCGCCACCCAACCTAGAACTGCCTGCTTCCAGTTCACCCCTGAGCCAAGAGTTCTTTTCATTAATCAACTACCTCATGTTGATCTCTTACATGGGTATTTAATACCCTCTTTCATGATATGGTTTCCATTAGTGCCATTATGCTTTTATGGATCTTTCTATCCATTTTCCTACGCTTTTCTTAGAAAAGCTCGACTTTATCTCCCGCAAGGATTTTGCTCATCAAAGCTTGCATTTTCTCGGGCAACGCTTTTATGCTTTTTCTTAACTTAGCATCTTTCTCCAACTAAGTAGTTTAATGGATATTTATCTCCAAATCTATTAATCTCATCTATATATGGATCTAGAAGTCCTATTATGAATATTATCGATTCCCATTCACCAATGGGATTTGGCAAGAATCTCCTCTCTTGGTGTGTTGCTTTTCTAAGTGATTAATTATTTTATCTATTTCATAAAGTATTTACTTTTCTTGTTACATGTTAGACCTAATTTTTTTCATCTTAGGTTAGCAAAGTTTTACATACAAGGGAGGGGTATTACATATATGCAATTTTAAACAACACAGAAAATACAAATTTAAATAAGCAAACATACAATTTTAGAATTTTTAAATATGAAACACAAATACAAATTCAAATATAAAAAGACATACTATATAGTTCCAAGTTGTAACGAACCTCCTTATCCTACCGTGGAATTTAGCTACTAAGCTCCCATTCTGTAAAGTTTCTTTTTTTTTCTATATTTAATCATTAAGATGCAATACTACCAAGGCTATCTTTAGCCTGCCCTTAGACCATCATTATTAATTCTATAACGAACTCCATAATCATTATCAATTTAATAATAGAGTGGTTCTGGTATCGTCTTTTAACCTTATTGTCAAGGCTTATGTGTGAGATTTCTAGTAAACGTGATTTACTAGATGAAGATGGAACTAACCATAACATGCAACCTATAATAATTTCCTTACCTACATCAATGATATTAATTAAACTCTACTATCATGTTCATCGATCATTATTATAGGTCTTGTTTCCATCATGCATAAAATTGGTTAATTAAATACAAATCTTAATTCAGACATTATATAGGTAACGTATCTCATACACCTAGGTACTGGCAGAAACCTAGTGACATTAAAGTCAATTTCAGTGGATATCTTACAGACCCATATATGCATAACTAAAAATATGTACCATTAATTTCTTTATACTGCACGCATGAGCATCTAATTTCATTATGCATGACATAGACCATGGTGAAACCTTGATAATACTATGGGAGACACTCCTCCATAATTGTTCCACATGCATGAAAATTTACAAAAAACTAAAGCATGCTACTCTTTCTTACCACTGCAAGGACAGTAAGTGAAGGGGGGTGGATGAAAGGATTGATTTAATTATTGATCGTCCACCATATTCCCATGACATCTCGGGTGGCTTGAACATCAATCAAGTAGGGTGTCTACATAACCCATTGTCCTTGGTGTGCTGAATTGATAAAAAATTTCATCATCAGGGTATCTCGCCCTATAGACAAAAATGAACACTTGAATGCAGCAAGAACTGTAATATAGAACACCTGTGAGCATGTCATCCTCCAGTGCATGTGTACATAGATGATGTATCACAAACAAAGAATATTATTTAAGGAATTTCCTTGATCTTTCTTTAAACCGACATTCAAATGGTAATTACGCGTAGGGAGGGTATGATGATGAGGGGATTTTTTCCTCATGTGTGATTATTCCTATTCTAGAAACGACTCTAGATTTATGAATAAAAAAGTAGAATCAGTGGGATGAAAATCCACTAATTTTTTTTTTAAGGAATGTCACCAAATGGGCCTTATCCTATGAACGCTTTTTTAGCAATCACCTTCAGTTCAATAGATAAGGAAACCAAAGAGGGCAACGTTACCGATTGGAAATGGAGACATATGAATTTCTTGAGTTAATCAATTTGAAAATTAAGTTTGTGCTTTAAATCTAACATCTTGTGCTTTAATTCCAGCATTTAACATTTTTTTTGTTTTATACCTCGATTTACATGTTTTTAGGTATTACCCCACTAAGGATCCCTCCTTCATGCGCTAATTGCCTCAACCAAGGGATAGGTATAGTGAATTCCAATAACAACTATAAGGGTTTCAAACCATCTTCATGAGGTTGGGTAGGAACAATGAAACATTTCAACAAATATGATCCCAATATGTATTTATCCGAAAGAAAAAATCTCTCATGAGTGAATTCTCTTGGCAGAGCTGATTCTCTTTTCACAATAGTTACGAAAATAACAACAGATATAGCTACCACTACAATTGAGGGACTTGAGGAAATATGCTCAAGTACTAATTTTTACAAGTTTCCTACAATATTCTTCAGTTTCATGGATCCTACCATATCGAATTATTCCAATTCTCTAAGATCTATATGACAAGGTTGGACTCGCACAAAATGTGAAGAGTCTCTATGTACTTTGTCAATGTCTCTTTGGCGTATCGTATATCTATGTAACATGGAGACAAGTAGGAGTCCCCATGTGAATTCTATGGACTCGACGCAATATGATTTATCTGGCATCGTTCATGGCCATGTAGATATGGCACATATATTTGTTAATCTATTCTAGAGTTCACAAGCACAAGCTAATACACTCATCTATTGTCACTAGTACAGGAAGCTCCTTGTTGCTCAAGTATTAATGCATTGTCCTAAGCGACACTTGTGATTTACCTTTCTAAATAATCTATCAAGAAACCTAATATTAAAGAATCAAGATAAAAATATTCATGGCTTCTGCTATATTCAATGAGGCCATGGAATGGATGACTATTCATATCAACAAAAAGGGATTCGGTGTCTGGACTGAATGATATTCCAGGTATCTCTCCGAAGAAATCAAATTCCAAAATCAAGTTATTGTCCCCAACATTTTCTTCATGCCTCCATGGACATGGTAAATTTAGATATTCAAATCAACATTAGAACTAGTATCTGTTAATGTCGATTTGGTTGTTAGGATTTCACTTTTAGTTGTAATGTGTAAACTGAAAATATACACATTCATATGAGAATTAATTCTAATAACTAAAGCATCTTTTCGTATATGAACATGAGAAAACGTATTAAACAAGGAGCTTATATGAACACATGGAGCAAAAAACATTATTTGCTGGCTACATCCATAACACACTTGCTTGAGTTGACTCATGATATTTTGTAACTATTTGACTCGTGGTATTGTGTAATTTACATAGGATGAAGGTTTGGTTAAAAGTAAAAACTTCTAAATCATGTAATCTATCCTTTTATGCAATTTGAAACACAATTTGTTACATGCTTTGACGAGAAATATAGAAGTTTCCTCTCCTCATTAAAATACCCCATTTTTCCATACAAAAATCCATCATTTTACACAACCCTAGTTCAACCTTATCTTCAATTTCAATATGTTAGATATATATAGCATAACATATATATTCGATAACATATATGTTTGTGTGTGTCTATTATTGCTTCGACACCCACCTCAAATAAATCATTTTAAAATTTAATTTCAACAATTATGAATTATAATACCTTAAGGCACTACTATAGAACTCATTGCAATAGAACCTAATAACAACTCATTTATATCTTATAGAGGTGGATTGACCCATAGGCCAAAATGTTTGAACTTAGAGCTCCAATACCACTTCTCACATACCCTTTGGGCACCACACCACTAACTAACTACTTTGCTTTAATTCATCCATGATGTGGACCTTTAGGTTACATTAACGGACATATTTACTACATCACAAATAAACCCTTCAACATTTATTGTGCATACATTACTACTCAGAGGGAAGAACCAATCATGGTCATTCAACATGATGAGATTATGCATTCATAATCTCAATACTTTGATGACTTCATACAAGTATTAATGGAATTTTTAGCATAAATACACTATTTATAGCATTGCCATATATCATTGTCATAATCCTACAAGCATAGTTGAAAGAATACTGACATATATCTTATGCTATATGAGCCTCGATAGATGAAATTCACTCGATAATGCATAAGGCATAGCATAGATAACCTGAACCATAAGTTATGCATTTTCAAGCCTTAGACCTTAATTATATATATATATATATATATATATATATATATATATATATATATATATATATATATATATATATATATATAGTATCTCAAGCATAACTATTCACCATATTAAACACTGATATAGCACATAAGTTTTAAGATGTGACAACATAAAAATTATTGCATTAAGGCCACATATTATGTTCCTTCACTAAATTTAACTTGGATTACATTTATGTACAATAATTGTCACATGTATTCATATATAATCATCTCATAGCAAGGAAAAATCAAGGAAATTATCTGATATGCTAAATAAATTGACAACATAAACGGTAAGCAGTGAACGTGCAAGACATCCCATGGAAACTAGATTATCTGAAAGAAAGTCACTAGGAAAACCGATCACTACTGACCAACCTAGAAATGTCTTCTTCCAATTCACCCTTGAGCCGATATTTCTTGCCATAGATCAACTGCCTCATGTTGATCACTTCAATGGGATTTTAGTACGCTCTTTCATGATATGGTTTCCATTAGCAGCGTCCCACTTTTATGGATCTTTTTATCCATTTTCCTAGGTTTTTCCGAGAACAGCTCACCTTTGTCTCCTGCGAGGCTCTTCCTCATAAAATCTGGCCTTTCTCTCCCACATGACTTTTATGTTTTTCTTATATTAGCATATTTTTCCAAATAACTAGGTTAATGGATATTTATCTCCAATCCATTAAGCTTATCTAGAATTGGATCTAGAAGTCTTATCATGAAGCAATTATCCCTTCCCATTCACCAATGGGATTTGGAAAGAATATCATCTCTTGGTGTCTCGGTTTTCTAAGTGATTAAATTATTTTATTTAATAATTAAGTATTTGCTTTCCTTGTTACACATGAGACCTAGGTTTTCTTAACATAGGTTAGCAAAGTTTTACATACAATGGAGGAGTGTTACATTATTATTATATATTAATGGTAATAATAATTTACATATGCTAAGTTTAATATTATATATATGCAAAAAATGTTTAAATTTCGTCAATGCTAAGGTGTAAACTATATATATATATATATATATATATATATATATATATATATATATATATATATATATATAGATATAGATATATATCCTCTATCATTGCAAAATGTACATTTTAGAGAAATTCTAATTAATTATTACAAGAAGACATAATCACTTTTCTATATGCGTTAATGATTGAATCTTTGTAATATAGAATGGACTACCATGGCATCACTAAAGTCATTGCAAATTTACAATATAGTATTATTATCCATAATTGTTGCAAAGTTATGGAGCTTGTATATTTTTAAAATAATTATTTGGTTGTGTAGTTGGCTTAAGTTTTTCTTAACTAGAATTGGTGACATAATATGATACCATCGTTTCCTTACTAAATGTTCATATCTATTTTTCTAAGGAAAATATGTATCAAAATCTTGGTAAAAATATGGAAATTGGGTGTCAAAGGAGTTTAGCTCAAGCGGTAGAGGCACATATTGTCTTTCTAGCTCTGGTGGATTCAAATCTGTGGAGACATGCTATACTTGGTGAAAATTTTGAAAGAAAGTTGTATAAAGGAGTTCTATTGGGTTGTCCCATTACTCTTTGGTTGAGAAGAAAAAACATTAAAGTTGGGTCAAATGATCTTAGCTCAAGTAGTTAGATGAAGATTTGATTTCTCTAGTAGATTGCCTTCAATTCTCTAGAGGCATGTTCTACTTGGTTTGCTAGTAGAATTTTTGAAATAGTTATATCTTGTGTAATAGTCTAAGCTAATGTTTCAATATTACTGAATCTCTAATTTTATTTTATTTTAAGAGAAAAGAAAAATCTTAGAAGTGGATTTGGCTAGTCCTCTAGTGATCATTATTTTATGCAGTGCATAAAAAACATATGAAAATTTATAATATAATTTATTTTCCACTTGTTATGATTTATGATTATAGTAAGGAATTAGAATTTATTCAGGTAGACATGACATTTCATGGTGTCATATGAATCTCAAGAGAAAAGGGATATGAAAAGTGGGTCAAATGATCCTAGCTCAAGTAAATAGGTGAATAATTTTTTCCTCGAGCTCTCTCTGGAGACACGTTCTAATTACTTTGATTGTAGAATTTTTGAAATAGTTATGTCTTGTGTAACAACAAAATAAAATATTTTGAAGTTCTTGATTCTCTATTTTTGTTTTTTTTTAAGAAAAAATTATTACAAGTGGATTTGGTTGATCCTCTACTAATCATTAAGTTTATGTAGTGCACATTTAAAAAGAGATGAACATTTTCAATTACACTTATTTTTCACTTGCCGTGATTTATGATTATAGTAAGAAATTTAAAGTTGTTGAAGTAAATATTGGATTTGGTTGATCCTCTACTAATCATTAAGTTTATGTAGTGCACATTTAAAAAGAGATGAACATTTCTAATTACATTTATTTTTCACTTTCCGTGATTTATGATTATAGTAAGAAATTTGAAGTTGTTGAATTAAATATTGAAGGAGAGTTTTTAGTGTCATGAATCTTAGAAAATCATATAAAATAGCGAGGAAAATCCTTTTATTTTCCAATATTTTTGTGCAGTTGTGTTTAAATCCTTCCATCACCCTAATGGAATCTGTGTATATATGTGCTACGAAATATTTTGGAAAAATATTACTTTGATATTCTATTCATTTACACTATATAGACCAAAAGAAAAAGTGGAAACAATATAGACATGCAGAAGAAATAAATGTAGGCTAATTAGTCACTATCATTTTCCCCACCTAGTATATGTTATTTTTTGGGCCAATCCTTTTAAAATGTGAATGTAACTTGGTAAAATGTTGATCTATTAAACAATAAATTTGCCACTTCAAAAGGATATAAATATTATAATCTATACCTTCATGCAATTTGAAACACAATTTGTTACATGCTTTGACAAGAAATATAGAAGTTTCCACTCCTCAGTGAAATACCTATTTTGCCATACAAAAATCCATCTTTTTACACAACCCTAGTTCAACCTTATCTTCGATTTCATTATAATAGATATATATAGCATAACATATATATTAGATAACATATGTGTGTGTGTTATTGCTTCAACACCCGCCTCCAATAAATCATTTTAAAATTTAATTTCAATGGTTATGAATTCTAATAGCTTAAGACACTACTCAAGAACTCATTATAACAGAACCTAATAACAACTCATTTATATCTTATAGAGGTGGATTGACCCATAGGCCAAAATGTTTGAACTTAGAGCTCCAATTCCATTTCTCACATACCCCTTAGGCACCACACCACTAACTAACTACTTTGCTTTAATTGATCCATGATGTGGACCTTTAGGTTCCATTAATATACTTATTTACTACAACAAGAATAAACCCTTCAACATTTATTGTTCATACATTACTACTCAGAGGGAAGAATCAATCATGGGAATTCAACATGATCCTACAGGGGAAGAGTCAATCATTGTCATAATCCTATAGGCGTCAATCATTGTCATAATCCTACAGGCATAGTTGAAAGAATACTAACATATATCTTATGTTATACGAGCCTCAGTAGATGCAATTCACTCAATAATGCATAATGCATAGCATAGATAACCTGAACCATAAGTTATACATTTTCAAGCCTTAGACCTTAATTATATATATATATATATATATGATATATATAGTATCTCAAGCATAATTATTCACCATCTTAAAACAAGATAGCACATAAGTTTAAAGATGTGACAACATAAAAATTAGTGCATAAAGGCCACATATTATGCTCCTTCACTAAATTTAACTTCGTTTACATTTATGTACAATAATTGTCACATGTATTCATATATAATCATCTCACGGCAAGGAAAAATCAAGGAAATTCTCTGATATGCTAAATAAATTGACAACATAAAGGGTAAGGAGTGAATGTGAAAAACATCCCATGGAAACTAGATTATCTGAAAGAATGTCACTGGGAAAACCGATCACTAATGCCCAACCTAGAACTGTCTTCTTCCAGTTCACCCTTGAGCTGATATTTCTTTCCATAGATCAACTACCCCGTGTTGATCACTTCAATGAGATTTTAGTATGCTCTTTCATGATATGGTTTCCATTAGAAGCATGCCACTGTTATTGATCTTTTTATCCATTTGCCTAGCTTTTTCCCAGAAAAGCTCCCCTTTCTCTCTTGCGAGGCTTTTCCTGATAAAACCTAGCTTTTCTCTCCCGCCGCCTTTTATGTTTTTCTTAAATTAGCATCTTTCTCTAGATAAGTAGGTTAATGGATATTTATATCCAATCTAATAAGCTTATCTAGAATTGGATCTAGAAGTCCTATCATGAATAAATTATCCCTTCCCATTCACCAATGGGATTTGGCAAGAATCTCATCTCTTGGTGTCTCAGTTTTCCAAGTGATTAAATTAGTTTATTTAATAATAAAGTATTTACTTTCCTAGTTACACATGAGACCTAGATTTTCTTAACATAGGTTAGCAAAGTTTTATATACAATGGAGGAGTGTTACATTATTATTATATATTAATAATGATAATAATAATTTACATATGCTAACTTTAACATTATATATATGAAACAAATGTTTAAATTTCCTCAATGCTAAGGTGTAAACTATATATATCCTCTATTATTACAATAAAACATAATCACTTTTTCTATAGGCGTTAATGATTGAATCTTTGTAATGCAGAATGGACTACCATGGCATCACTAAAGTCATTGCAAATTTACAATATAATATTATTATCTTTAATTCGTGCAAAGTTATGGAGCTTGTATATTTTTAAAATAATTATTTGGTTGTGTAGTTGGCTTAAGTTTATCTTAACTAGAATTGGTGACATAATGTGATACCATCGTTTCCTTACTAAATGTCAATATCTATTTTTTCTAATATGTATCAAAATCTTGGTAAGAATATGGCAATTGGGTGTCGAAGGAGTTTAGCTCAAGAAATAGAGGCACATATTGTCTTTCTAGCTGTGGTGGATTCAAATCTGTGGAGACATGCTATACCCGGTGAAAATTGTGAAAGAAAGTCATATAAATGAGTTCTATTGGGTTCTCCCATAACTCTTTGGTTGAAAAAAAGAACATTAAAATTGGGTCAAATGAACTTAGCTCAAGTAGTTAGGTGAAGACTTGATTTCTCTAGTAGAGTGCCTTCAATTCTCTAGAGGCATGTTCTACTTGGTTTGCTAGTAGAATTTTTGAAATAGTTATATCTTGTGTAATAGTCTAAGCTAATGTTTCAACGTTACCGATTCTCTAATTTTTTTTTTTTATTTAAGAAAGAGAAAAGAAAAATCTTACAAGTGGATTTGGTTGGTCATCTAGTGATGATTAAGTTTATGCAATGCATAAAAAAAACATATGAACATTTATAATATAATTTATTTTCCACTTGCTATGATTTATGATTATAGTAAGGAATTAGAAATTATTCAGGTAGAAATGAAATTTCTTGGTTTCATATGAATCTCAAGAAAAAAAGGATATGAAAAGTGGGTCAAATGATCCTAGCTCAAGTAATTAGGTGAATAATTTTTTCCTCAAGCTCAGTCCCTTCAATTCTCTGGAGACACGTTCTAATTACTTTTACTGTAGAATTTTTGAAATAGTTATGTCTTGTGTAACAAAAAAACACAAAATTTTGAAGTTCTTGATTCTCTATTTTTGTTTTGGTTTAAGAAAAAAAAATATTACAAGTGGATTTGGTTGATCCTCTACTGATCATTATGTTTATGTAGTGCACATTTAAAAAGAGATGAACATTTATAATTACATTTATTTTTCACTTGTTGTGATTTATGATTATAGTAAGAAATTTGAAGTTGTTGAAGTAAATATTGAAGGAGAGTTTTTAGTGTCATATGAATCTCACGAAAATCATATAAAATAGCAAGGAAAATCCTTTTATTTACTAATATTTTGTGCAGTTGTGTTTAAATCCTTCCATCACTCCAATGGAATTTGTGTAGGTATGTGCTATGAAATATTTTGAAAAAAAATTACTTTCATTGACCAAAATAAAAAGTGGAAACAATATAGACATGCACAAGAAATGAATGTAGGTTAATTAGTCACTATCATTTCCACCAAATAGTATATGTTATTTTTTGGGCCAATCTTTTTAAAATGTGATTGTAACTTGATAAAATGTTGATCTATTGAACAATAAATTTTCCAGTTCAAAAGGATAGAAATATTGTAAGTTCTACATTTTATATTACAATAACTCTTTATGTCATTTTGCTAAAAAATATACATAGAAAGATATTTAACTTTATAACTCCACATGAAAGGGAGTTTATAATTACTTTTAATATTATTTCTACATGTACGAAAACCTCTACCTCAAAAATATACAAAGGCCTTGACCTCATAAATATCCTGATGGGAATATTGGGTTAGTTTTTAATTAAATAGAAATTTTGAAATATGTCTATTGGGGTTTTCATATTTTAATTTACAAAACATTAGTTTACTATTGAACAATGTTTGTTAATTTTTTGAAAAGAATCCCTTATCTATCAGAGGGATATATATATAAGAAGTGTTATCATGTTTTATATGGAGAAAAGGTAACTGATAATTGATTGTTCTTACATATATATGGGTGGTCATGTTATTCTTCTTTTGTACTTATGTTAAGGGGTAACTATGTTGTATATATGAGGTAATGCACATTAGTGATGGTATCAAAGTGTTGCAAAGCTCATCTTTGATGAATGAACTACTCTAACTTCCATCTTCACTCTAGTTCAAGATTTGGAAAATGAGGTAGTTTGTTGAGAAGGTTAAATGGATTTGAATGGTTCGCTGAAAGAGTATCAAACTATAAGATATAGATTTCGACATTCTAACCTTGTTTCATTAGTCCTCCACCTACACAAGCATATGGTTTGTTGATGATATTTCACATATTATTATATTTTCAATAATTTTAGTGAGATCTAATTTTCTAGTTGATGTGTTATATATTTATAATTAATCTTAAAAACAATTATGTGCCATGTTGAAAGAAATGTCAATAATTTGTTAGTTCACAATTCAATTAAAATTTATAGATGTCAATGATTTGTTAATTCACAATTAAATTAACATTTATAGGTAAAGGGAATATCAAAGTAAATTTTAGTTTAGTTTAGATGTTATTTAGTGGTTTAGATTAAGTGTTATTTTAGTGATTAAATTGAATTTATATATCTATGAAAATTGTTGTTTCAGGTAGTTTGTTTCGAAATTTTCGCGTAATCTCATCCATATGTTATGTGTACCAATCTCACTTACATTTTTATTTTCTCAGTTTTGCTGTACAAATCTGATACTAGCTAAGTCCATGAATATGAGTGACTTACATGTTTGAGTGTATAAATGGGACTTCTTGCTTTTGTCACAAACTATTCTCGAGTGCAGCTTTTAAGAGCGTCAAAGCCCTATGGCCAAGAAAAAATGTACTTCTCCGTTCACATTGCAATTTAATTTAATAGCAACCGTTTAGGGTAAAGAAATAATCATATTCAGAACTTCCAATATATGAAATAAGTCAATTAAGTTAACATTCGTACAATTATATTGCCAATAATCTGAGAACGACTTACCTGTTAAACAAGGATCGAAGAAGTTCTACATTTTGAATTGTTAGGGGCGGTGCTTACGTGGGTGCATATACCGACAGTCATCTAAACAATGAATTTACTTGTAAACATCTTTCCTTCTTGTAGTTTCCTTAGCAACAGAATGCTAAACAAAACCATACATCCAGCGCCAAATAAAATCAAGTGTCTCCATGGATTGTCTCAAATTAATTAACACGTAGTTGCTTATATATTTGTCATGGAAGTAGCTCAAACGTTTTGGATTTTTTTGGGAGATAATATGTCTTTTTAATGAAGAATTATATAGACGTCGATATACAAACACACGTGTTAAATGCTAAGATTTTCAACCAGAGAATGTTGTCTCCACCGCAAAGTTATATAAAAGAAAGTAACAACATTATATACATAATAACTATGAATTATGTAGATTTTTAAAACATTTTACAAATTAGTTTATTTTAGGTTAAACGTTTTATACAATAAATATTTCCATATTTTATCTAAAAAAATTTAATTATTTCCATAAAATGAGTGTTTTGTAATATTACAAAGACAATGATAATTGCTTTTAAATATATTATCGTTTATGCCTTTTAATTTTAATTTTTAATGTGTTTTAAGGTTTTATATATTACAGATATTTTATTAAACCAATTATTTTATTCATTATTGGGTATACTATTACATAATATTTTCATTATATTATATATTTATTTTTTAATATTTAGAATTCGAAAACCATTAAAATATATTTATTTTCTGGGAGTATGTGTTATGTTATTAGTATTTGCTTATTATTTATATAAATATTCTAATATTATTAAAAAAAAAAACTAACTAAATAATAATTATAATATAAAATTAATTATATTGTCAAACTATATTCATTTATTTTACAAAAAGAGCCTTATAACTGATGACATATTTGTTTATTAGATTTGTGAAGTTTATTCAATGTAATAATATAATGTTTTTTTTAAACATTATTTGACTATAATAGTATAATGTGTTGTAGATATTATGAAAGATTTTATGTGGAAAAGGGAGCGAGGGAGGCAAATGGTGGTTGGAAGAGATGAGGGAAGAAAGGTGGATGGCAGGTAGTCAAAGTGTAAGAGGGAGTGATGGAGTGGGTTGGGTAGAGGGAAATTAATGAAGGATGCAATGGGGGAGAGGGAAAGGGAGAGGGAGGCTGAGAAAGGGGAGAAACAAGGGGGAGGGAGTGGGGAAGAGAGTGAGAGGAAGGAAGGTGGGGTGATTTGTGTACAGGAGGAGGAGGATGCAATGGTGAAGAGGCATAGGTGGGAGGGGAGGAGGCAGCATGGTTGGAGGCGGAGGCAGAGGAGGTGGAGCAAGAGGGGTGGGAGGAGGCAGCAGGGGAGGGGGAGGAGGGGGAGGGGGTTGTGGAGGTGGTGAAAACGGAGGAGGAGGAGGAGTAGGAGGAAGGGGAGGAGAAAACGAGGGAGGCAAGCGGAAAAGAGGAGGAGGGGGAGGTAGAGGTGGGGACGGAGGTCGAGGGGCATGAAGAGGAGGAGGAGGAGGAGGGGGCAAAGGCATATGTGGAGGAGGAGGCAGAGGAAGAGGAGGAGAAGGAGGGGGAGGCAGAGGTGGGGATGAAGGTGGAGGGGTAGGAGGAGGAGGAGGAGGGGGCAAAGGCAGATGTGGAGGAGGAGGCAGACGAAAAGGAGGAGGAGGATGAGGGGGAGGCAGGGAGGTAGAGTCCTCTTCCTCGTCCCATCCTCCTCCTCCTTCGCCTATACCTCCCTCCCCCCTACTCCTCCTCCTTTGCCTCTACCTCCCCAATCCCCCCTCCTCCTTCGTCGCCTCTGCCCCCCCACGGCCTCCCCTCCTCCTCCTTATCCACTTCTCCCTTCCCCCCTTCCTCCTTACCGCCCCCCCCAACACCACCACCCACCTCCTCCTCTTCCTCCACCACCTCACCCTCCAACTCCCCCTTATCCCACTCCTTCTCCTCCTGCTACTTCTCTACCTCCACCCCCTTCTCCTCCTCCCCCTCTCCTCCTCGTCCACCTCTACCTACTGCCAACACCCTCTGCCTCCTCCACCTCCCTTCACTCCTCCTCCTCCTCTGCTACGTAGAAATGCACTGATCATTATTCCCTTATCACTTTCCTTAAGAAGTATAGTTGTAAGATCTTCAATCATCCTACTGTAAGTACATTTGTGAAAGGTTCCTCTCTATGAGATATTAAAACAAACCCATATGTATCACGATGGATATGTACATTAATGTTGTGGAGTTTCGGGTTGCAAACTCTAAATTACAAATTTCTACACATCCGCATTTGATTGAACCTTTGAGAATGTACTCTTAAGCTTAATATTGTCTTTCTACTATTGATCGAGAAGTACCAAGAGTTGGTTTTACACTCCCATTATGTATTTATAGTAGATTTAATTTTGGTGTCAATCCCATTAACCTTCTTATTAGAGTCCTAATTTATTGATGTCTTTTCCAACATGCATACAATGAGGTGTACTGCATTGGTGCATTTCCTTCACCAATTTTGACCCTAGTTCCATCTAGATTGGAATATAATTTGTGCCTCTTATCTACTTTAGTTATAACTATTAAGATGTTTATTTCCTCAAGGAAACCTGTAGGTTCCAAAATATGCATGTTCAATTAATTACACATATTTCGATTGAATATATGAATAATAACCTGGTAAGGTTTAGGTCCCTCCAATAATGTGTATTTGGAGCATTTTCCTACTAAGGGTGAATTAAATGACTCATCCAAAACCATATCAAAAATGAACTGCATCATTACATGTACATGCACCAATCATCACAATAATAAAATTACATAGTCTCATACTTCATAGCAAGACCTGTCTTTCATGAGTAAAATTTTTAGAATTTGTTTTAGGTTGGAACCCACTTAATTAACCATCAATGTCTTTATGTCCATATATATACTTTTATTTGAAATCTTTCTGTGTTGTCCATGATCTATGGAAATTGTACTTGTCATTTTATCTTTCCCATTTTCCATTTACCTCATAAGAGTTCAACATTTCTTCCATTAAGATCTCTTATAAGTATCATCTACATTCTAGTTAAGGTATGTCCTTGCATGGCAATCATGCAACTCATAATTTTAATCTTAATATGAGTAAAGTAATATGTTAATAGTATGGCAGAAGAGACCTATTGGTACAAAATTACACATAGTATTCAACTTTCTTTATTCCCCATTACTCTTTTCAACACTCCCATGTCTATCAATTCCCCATGATGACCACATCACTAGAATTTCTCATCCAAACTTTGAATCAAATAATCATACACTACAATTTGTTCATTTATCAAGTTCAAATATGAGCAAGGTCTATCATGTAAAGTATTTTAAACCACTTTTACCTCATGGCTCATGGTATATACTCCGTGTGCCGTCATAAGAGAATTTAACGATAACTTAAGTTTCGGGGAACATATAATAAAATAAAAAATTCACCTTCTACATAATTTACAACACTTAATAATTAGGAAAAATATAATAGGGACCAATTTTTCATTTCTACTTATGGAATTTAATTAACATGTGAATTTTTGTTATTTCTTGTATTACTTTTAATTCTACCACAAAATGTAGCCACAACGGATAGAGTATAAAGTCAACAACTCTTGCAAAATTTAATGGATGCATCTTATCTCCTAGATCTTTGAAGGAGATCATTCCACAGATGCACATCACCAAACATTCCAAGCATTCCATTATGAGTGGAGAAAATTTCATGCCTCTGGATACATCAGATTGTATTGCTAATCTGACCAAAACATTTCGCTATTTTTTTTCATTCGGTGTTCAGACGGTTAAGTTAATTTTGAATTGACTTCAATTAACATCCTTCCTCAATTCATTATTTAAATTGGGTGGCCTATGTCTTCGAGAATTCAAGAAATTAATAAAAAACCTTAATAGACCAAATTTCCCAATCATCCAAACCTAGTACAATAATTTTAACCTAATTACAAATGGATTTCGATGAACTCCTTCCTCAATTCATTATTTAAATTTAAATAGGGCGGGAAACATCTTCAGCAATTAACATTAGAAAACCCTCAATCCTCTTCACCCAAACCATGTACAATAATATTGAGAAGATTTTAAAAGAGGGATAGAAGGTTGGCTTATGCAGTGATTATGTAATTAAAGATGCTTATCCTGTCTCCCATATGATGCACCAGAATGGCTTCAGGAAAAAATTCATTGGTCATACCCCTCAAATTAATTCATAAGTTGTCATGGTTTCACACTGTGACTAAGAATGAGGAGAATATCTATGAAATCAAGGACAGTTAGCAAGAATTTAAAGTGAAGTGAGCCAGTATACCTTAAACCATATTAGAAACACCAAACAGAAAAATCATGGGAATTTCCTCATATGAGCAAGCCATCATAGAAAAGGCTATGTGAGAGTCACCATTGTGAGCATAGACAACATTTTCGTTGAGCCTCTTCTAGATTGTGAGTCTCCACACGTTACTCAACCTTGCCCATTAGGACTCCAGATGTTTGACAATGCCACGCTCTCCTCTCTCGTGCTAGGAATTTTTGCGACGATGGCCTCAGGGACATTTCTCAGCCTCCCTTACTAAACGACTGCAACACCTTGCGATATCTCACTCTATGGAAGAATTCGAAGGAAATTTACAAAAAGATACCTCCAATACGGTTTTAGCACTGAACAAGATGAAATTTGAAACCAATGTATGGGTAGGAGGAGTATTTATATCAAAATAAGTGCAAGTAAGGATGAGTAAGGATAAGTTTTATCCAAATTACATGAGAAGGCATGAGAATAACCACTCACAAAAAGTTTCCATTTTATTTCTACAAGTCTGGTAGCTTCACTCGCTTGCCTACCTTTGGGATAGTTGTCAGCGGCCTGAAGAACACCTTGAATTCTTATTACTTTTTCAACCAGAAAGAAACTAATAATTTCATAATACCTTTACTAGTATTAGGATTACCTGAGATGAATAAGGTTATTATTTTAAGGATGGAATGCAATTTGAATGCTTTAAGGTATTGAAGATGCTCTTTATCCTTATTTGAGAAGTGAGCGATAACAATTTGATACTTTGGCATGGCCTGTCCAAACAAGTTTATTTTCTCAAATAAGGTAGATATTGACATTTTTCTCTCTGACACCAAGATAGGATAACCATTATCCTGCACCAAATTATTTTAAACACCTCCAGATGGGTGAATAGGGCCAAGAAAAGGTGGTATTTGGGACTAAAATGGAAACAAAAACCCTTAATGGGAATTTATCCATCAACCTACTTGGGAAGGTGTCTATTTAGCTTTAAATGTACCAATAAAAAGAACAATTCCTAAAGCTGTGAAAACCCAACGTCATCGCTCATAGTAAACTATTATAGGGTTGGTGTAGACACACACAATCACTTAACCCATGATTACTTAAAATAAAGCAGGTGGAAGTGATTTTATCCATGTTTTGATTCTATCACCCAAGAATTGGATTTGATGTATTTGGAAAGTATTTATTTTTGTTTAGTAGAAAAGGAACAACTCCCTTCATTAATAAAATCCTTTGAAAGTTTATTTTAGTTTCATTCATTTTCTCGATATTTTTTTTTCATGGTCATGATTTACCTCTAGCACTTATAACTACTTTTATAACTTTAGAGAATTCTCATTTCTTGTTTAAGAAATAATCATGAGGCTGTGGTTCTCTAAAGTTGATAAGTACTCACCATAGATAAATAAAAACGATCATCTCAACTCGTCATCTCACACTGTGTGTTGTGCATTTAATCCAATCTATACCTTTCAAATATATTAACAAAAAGGTATACAACACCTATCCATCGATCTTCGTATAATTTATATGGTAGATTGGGTCCTAAATTCCCTATTCACAATCCTCATAAATTAAAACATGAAATCACCATATTTGCTTCATGACTATTCGTGGCTCTAGCATTGCACCAGATGTCAAAGGATTTAAACCTCTGGGAATTCTTAACATGGTAGGAAAGGTTCTGAGCATCTAAAATGGCATCATCGGAATGTCACGTTCCTTGTGGTGTACCTTTTGCACTACAGTTTTGTAGGGCTTCTCAGCACTTGAGCTAGTGGCCATGAATGCCTCTTGCACTCATTAAGATAATTGAGGATCTTATGTTAAGCATAGAATAGAGTTAAGTCATTTTAATCACATTAAGCAACCGGTTTTGCCTTAGGTGATGGCAAGCTTTAGATGATCCTAAATTACAATTTTATACTTATGGTAGGACCATGTATTTGCATAAATACTCAAAATTACAATTGTTCATTAACCCAATGTATGGTTCAATTAGTCATACCTTCTTGTTCTAAAATATTCAAGTTTGTAGCAAGTGAGTAGTAGCAGTTATTGGGGTTTTATTTGTAAATACATCTTAACAAATTCCTAAAAGAAATTCCACCAGTTGTCTTTAACTTTCGAACCTCCCAATTTACCATGATTCTCCTTTTTATTTTTTGGTCATATTTAGCTCTCTAGAGACACTTTAGGTCCCTAAAGGCTTGTTTGTGTGAAGAATATAATACGTCCCAATATAATTTTATTATTTTTACTTGGAAAGAAATAGAGAGGAATTTATAATTTTAACAAAACCTTTACTTTTCGGAAACTTATTAATTGTACATATATTAATGTCTATAGACTTATGCTATAAGTCTCGTTGTTTTAACAATCGTATTATGTCTAAAACTAATGAAATTAAACCATGAGTGTGTAGACTAAATTATATGCATGCACAAGGAATATGTTGAGCTAGACTCTATGTGTAATAGGGTAGATCCTACTACTAAGCACAAGCTGGGGCAGAATCTAGGATTCAGGTCTGCATATGTTTGTCACGGGTTTTTTGTTTTTTGCTTTCATCATAATGGTGTTATAAGAAGAATGCAAATGACCGAGCTTATTGAACTTCCTAATTTACGACCTAAATCTCATTAATACCCTACATAGGTGGGTTGGCCCCTAGGCTGCAATATTTCAACTTAGAGCTCTCATACCATTTGTCACATACCTCCATCCAATATTAAAACCCCATATTATGTTCCTTCAGTAAATTTAACTTGGCTTAAACTTTATGCAATAGTTGTCATATGCGTCCATATATAATCATCCCATAGACAAATTTAATACCCACAAGTCTACTCATGCATAAATCACATCATAGTGGAAGGTATCAATCATGATCATTCACAATCATGCATTCAAGTGTGTTCCTCTAAGGATTTAACACAAGAATTAATGGATACATCGTCACAAATACATTGTAGTTAACTTTTCCATATAAAATGTTCATAGTCCTATTGGCATACCTTATGCAATATTAACCATAGTGAATAAATAGTTAAGATGACATTTCTTAGATGCAATTCATAGTGAAAAAGGCCTAGCATGTATAACCTAAACCACTAGCTATATGATGGCAACCTTAAAACATAATTATTCATCCTACCTAGTTGCTTCATGCATCATTATTCAATCATCCCTCTACACAAAGATCACACATGCAGCTATATTCATATGTTGAGAGAATTCGACAATATATAAGGTAAGTACCAACATACAACACATACCATGCAATGGAATTCGATAAGAGAAATTGAAATAATGTCACCTGGAAAATCAAGCACCACCACCCAACCTAGAACTCCTTGCTTTGAGTTCACCCCCAAGCCGAGATGTCTTTCCACAGATCAACTACTTCATGTTGATATCTTCCATGGGTATTTAATACCCTCTTTCACGATATGGTTTCCATTAGCGGCGTCCCACTTCTATGGATCGTTTTATCCATTTTCCTAGGATTTTCTAGAAAAGATCACCTTTATCTCATGCAAGTATTTTCCTCATAAAATCTTGCCTTTTCTTCCGCAAGTATTTTATCTTTTTCCTTAACATAGGATCTTTCTCCAGCTAGGTAGCTTAATGGATATTTATCTCCAAATCCATTAAGCTCATCTAGGTCTGGATCTAGAAGTCTTATCGTGAAGAGATTATCGATTCCCATTCACCAATGGGATTTGGCAAGAATCTCCTCTCTTGGTGTCTTGCTTTCCCAAGTGATTAATTATTTTATTTATTTCATAAAGTATTTACTTTTCTTGCTACACATCAAACCTAGCTTTTCGCAGCTTAGGTCAGCAAAGTTTTACATAAAAGTGAGGGGTGTTACATATATGCAATTTCAAACAACACAAAAAATACAAATTTAAATAAGCAAACATACAATTTTAAATTTTTAAATATGGAACACAAAATACAAATTCAAATAGAAAAACAAATAATATAGAATTCCAAGTAAGGAAACACACATCATACAATTAATTACAATCACAATTCAATACAACGAACACATAATTATAATTTCGAGCCACATACAATACAAATATTCATAAATAAACACATACATACATAAATACATACATACATATATACATACATACATACATACATACATACATACATACATACATACATACATACATACATACATACATACATACATATATATATATATATATATATATATATATATATATATATATATATATACTGAAATTTCAAATAAAGAGATATACAAAGTACAAGTTCAAACAAACACACAATATACAAATTCGACTAAACACACAAGATACAATTTCAAACAACTAATTTCACATGATACAATTTCAAGTCAATAAAAAAAAGACACTCAAATATTCTTATGCAACTTAAAGAAAAAGTAACACACAACATACAAATTAAAATCTATATTATGCTTACCAATTCAAATTCATAATTCAATACAACAAACACATGATTACAATTTCAAATTACATACAACTATTCATAAATAAACATTCATACAAGGATTCACATATATACGGGATTTCAATTAAATAAACATACAAAATACAAATCCAAATAAGCAAACACACAATATCCAATTTGGTGTCGAAATACAAAAGAAAATAATCATTATCTAGACCACCCACATATATATGAAATTTCAGACAACCAAACACACAGTTACTCAATTTCGAAGTAACATGATACAATATCAATTCAATATATCAACATAAATACATTTTCAAAATCACAAACATATATATACAATTTTAAAATAGTAAATATATAAAAAACTAAATTATACATGTATACTCTTATCTAATTATATAAAATATAAAATAATGCAATATAAAAAGCTTTAAAAATCAATGAAAATCAAAACAAAAAGAAGAAAAACCAATATGGTTTGCTAATTAGAGTGATATTTAGTGTTTTTCAATGTATGGTGAAAGATTGTATAATTTTTATAAGTTAGATACAAATGTGATAAGTGTTATAATATGAATGGATTATCATTGAAGAGTAAGATGACATGCTTCATATATAAATGTTGTAAAGTAAATTTATCTTTAAAAAAATGTGTTTTGACGGGTATGAGTTTAAAGAAAAGTAATCAACACAACAAAGATAACTACACTACTCAAAGAAAAATGGTGCCCCATCCTACTTGAGCACTAGGAAAGAGTTTAACCCTTTCCATAAAAAATAATTTTATTAATAATTGTGTGCATAATTCTCTTACAATATTTGAGAGAAGAAAAGAATATATAACTACATTAATGTTTACTCTGGGAAAAAACCCTTTTAGCAAAACTAGGAGGTGAAGTCCTTCCCGTAAATAAATTTGCATGCAGTACCACATAAATATTAGAGAAAAATATATATCTTTAATAAGATATAAGGAAAATTATCAAGTTGTCTTTTATATAAAAATAATAAGCATTTCTATCACATATTTAAATAATGAAAACAAATAGGAATCCACTTTCGAAAATGTATATTTTTATACCCAAAAGGGGAAAACCCACAAGCTAAATGAACAAAGAACAAAATATGCAACAAGGCATGTCCAAAAAAACAATGGGTTAAAGTAATAAAGAAGAGGTTATACTAGAAAACCACAAAATAACTAATACACAACAGATTAAACCCAAATATGGAGCCATGAGAAGTCATTAGAAAGCTATTGTTGCTTGAATTCACAGGGGATAACTTCATGAAGCAATGACGGAAAAATTATATCTAATTTAAATTATTGAGGAGGACAATTAAAGCAATAAAGGAAAATTTAAATTTAATAGAAATTATTGAGGAGGAATGATAGCCTTAAATTCAATAAAAATGGCTAAAGCACCATGTTTAAACTAATCGAAAGGAGAGATATAGGGTCATCTCTATATACCTGGAATTGGGATTTGATTTCACGTATTCATCGCGCTAATTGGGATGCTTTTAACAACAGCAACGTCAACCACCTCTTTCCTTCCATCTTTCATTCATTTCCCTGCAACATCAGCCCTGCATTCACTCCCATAATTTACAATGTACAAAACAAAAATAAAAAGTTATGAAATGGAATTAGTTCTTACAACAAAGTAGAGATGAACAAAAACACTAAAATAGAATAGAATTTGATCCATACCATTTTTGAGAAATAAATGATTTATATGAACCCAAAAAAATTTTAATCAACTCAACTTTCCTGCCTTGCCCTTCTCTTGTCAGCCTCCTCCTCTATCCCACACAACCATTACTGACTCAAACACAAACTCAACATAGACAGGCCCAAACTCTAACCACACATATAGCAAAAGACACAAGAATAACCAGACTTTATATGGATAGAGGAGGAGGAAGACGCTAGAAAAATGATAAGACTTAGTCTAGGGATTCCCAAGCTCCCTTCAACGGCTACAAGACTTTTACCACCTCTACGTCCTTTGGGATTCCATGCTCTCTCTTCAATTGAGACTTCATGCTTTTTAAAATTTCAATCAAATCTGTGCCTCTTTGAAATTTTTGGCGCATGCTTTTTTTTTCTCTAGGTTCGGTAGATGATTCTGGTTGTTTGTTTTTCTGGTGTTTCTTTCCATTAATGCTTTTTTTTCCCTTTCAAATGCATGTCTTTCCAATAGGGCTTCAATTCCTACTTTTACCATTTTTTACTTATTATATTTTGTTAGTCACATTATTATGGACTTGGCATTTATAATTCAGTGTGGATTTAATTTGCATTTTAATATTTTAATTATTTTTTAGCATATTTGAAACAGGGTGTTCAAAGCACTCGAGAGTCTGTATAACATAAAATATTATGTTATTTATTTTTAATTTTATCTAATAGTTATATAAATTTATTGGATATTAATATAATTTCTTCTTTTTAAATTGCAAAGGAATATGTATGTAGTGTAGCATCTTGACAAATTTGCAAAACAGTTTTTAATATGTTTTACAAAAGGCAAGTGAAAATATATGTGTCCTAATATTTACAATGAAGGGTAAGGTCTTTGATCTTGATAGGAATTAGTGTAACCATATAAACAAAATGGCTAGTAAATTCATATGAACATCAAAACACTTACCTCATCATATATTTCACATTACTAACTAAAAAAAATCATGAAGATCTCAAAACTCTACCCGAGATGAAAATTACTTATAAAGGTGGAATGCAAATATAAAAACTCTACCCGGGATGAAAATTACGTATGAAGTTGATAGCTCAAAGATTTTCAATAATGTCAATGGTAAAACTCAGGATGAGGGAATCCTCCAAATCATCAAAGGTTGATGTTCGCTAGACATGACCTTGATGATGATAGAGGTGTAGTCGATTATAATATACGGAAGAACATACCCTTCTACTTGTCCTTCATCTCCCAAGTAATACGTAGATCTTTGTGAAGTTGTTGACTTGTAAGACTATTATAGTTGATGTTAAGAGATCTAATGTGAATGCTAAAACTTGAGATAAGGAAGGAATTTCGCTATATTATCAAAGGTTGATCATCGCTAGGATAAGAAACCTGAAACCTTAGGATAGGACTTTTCAAGGTTTAGTCTAAAGGAACCAACTCCTACCCTAGTTCTTTTTCTATGTGGTGGTATGAAAAAATTTATTAATCACACGAACTTGAGTGTTATAAATAATTGACGATAATAAGGAAGATATTTTAGATAAGGATGGAATTCCTTCATATTTAGAGGTTCATATTTCTTGAGTACTAAGGAAAACTCCTATAAGTAAGGGAAAGATTATCGCCTTAAAGATGGTGCAAAACCTACATTTAATGATTTTCGCACCATTTTCACAAATAGTAGAAGAAATGATGATCGACAGAAGAATAACCTTCTTATTAATGCCTATGATATAGAAATTGGTTCATATTCTTTCCATTTTCATTTTCTACTTATTTTAAGAGGTAAATAATTATCACTGCCACTATTCAATTTGGTTTATTAATCCTTTTACTATTCCATTTAAAATATTTTGTCATAGGAATTAGTTATTGTGATTTGCTTGTATCTCCACCTATATACTCATTATATGGAGTTGTAGTTCTTGTAATTCTTTGGAGGATTTTCGTCCTTTTGTGTCTTCCATAATTTTTTTTATCTATTATTGGAATAGGACTGTTGTCCATTTTACTTATCTAGGAAAGAAACTTCGTAAGTGATTTTAGAAATGTAATTAAATATCTTTTATGAAACCTAATGTAGTTGGATTTGAGATTTAGTGGCATAGGAGGCACTTAGGGGGTGGAAATTTTTTAACCAATTTTTGTCAACTACAAGTCTATATATTTTTATTAAAAAATTAAAGAAAAATCCATAAAACAAAAAAAGACTTATAAAATAAATGATGATTATTATAAAAAAATATATATTAAAAAAATCATTTTCGGGCCCTTGGTCATAATCAGATTGAGCCTACCCAGGGGCCTGCGGGCCCGTGGCCTTTGGCATGCAGAGTTGCACGCATCTCCACCCACACAAGGCCATGCCCTGCTGAGCGCCTAGGTAGGGCTCCATCGCAGCTCCACCAGCCCAAGGTCGTGCCCACTTCGGCCACTAGAAGGGCTCCATTTGATTTCGAACATCGAATAAGACCCTCAACTAATTCTCGGAATCAAGTTGAGCCCGCCAAGAAGTCAAAAAAAGGCTCTCTTTTTTTAAAGTTTTTATTATATATATATATATATATATATATATATATATATATATATATATATATATATATATATATATATATATATATATATATATATATATATATATATATATATATATATATATATATACTTTTATAGTGATTATAGTTTTTATATATATAATTCAATTTTTTTCACATTTATATGGTTTCTTTTTATTATAAAGGTTTGTTTTAATTCTCTTTATTCTCAAAATTTTTATATTTATATCCTTTTTTATTGTTTTTTATTTTTAAAATTTATTTTTTCAATGTTAATTTTTTTTTAATTGTTTTTTAATAACTTAATTGTATTTTATTTTTTATTTTTTTAACAAGATCGGTTGTTGTTTATATATTCGAAAAAAGAGACGGCGTGAGAATGCCATTACATCCATAGAGTACGTGAGAACGCTGCATAGGGTTGTGATGGTAGAAGCCAATCCTCCAGCAGGATTTTTCACACTATTACATGAAAAACAGGAACATTTATAGACATTTACAAACTGTGCTAGTAACAAAACAAATTTACTTGACATGGAAATTGAGAATAGAAGTAGAAGAATAGGATAAAAAGTGGTAATCTGGTACTAAGAATTGTTGTCTTTTTGTCCATTGGAGCTGACATGGTTGCCCATCTTGCTTACTAAATTGTTGTTTTCTCCCACATTGGAGCTAGAGCTCTGTGCTGCTTCTTTTGCTACCATGTAGCGAAGGATCTCCAGTGATTATTCAATAAGACCACAATGATTGTTGGAAGATCGTAGCTGCTCCTCAAGGATATGCACCTTATGAGTGAGAAACCTATGGTCTGCACAATGCAAACAGTTCTCTCTCTTCATGCTGCAACAGGGAGCGAAGGAAGGATTTCGCAGGTAGGAGAGAGGCTCTGGGAGAATAAAGGAGCCTCCGCGGAGGGAGCAGAGAGCTCGGCAAACAAGAGCGCACAGAAGGGAGTTGCTGGACAAATGAAAGAAGTAGAGGGGCTTTAAGAACAGGAAGGGAGAGAGCCCAAGGAGTGGGTGGGAAGGATCTGGTAGGGAGGATCGAGAAGGATCTGGTAGGGGAGATCTGGAGGATTGGGTCAAGAGAGAAATGGCAGGGAGGATAAGAATAGAGTCTTTTCCATCGTAAATCAAGGAAGCACTTAGCGTTAGGACAATAGGAACGTAACAAGAATCCATCGAAGGGGGGAGTAGGTAGACCTGCCTTGGGCAGTGAGTTGAATAAGGGGAGAGACAAGCCAAGTTGGCATAAGAGTCAGCAATTTTATTATTCTGCCTTAGGATATGGTAAAAAGAAATATCTCCAATTTCGCTATTTAAATTCTACAATGAGTGATTAATCTGCTAAGATCAATGTTGGGAGATAGTGCTAGTTTCATCGTCATCTATATTATTATTGATGAGTCTCAAAAGACCATTGCATTCTTAAATTTAAACTCTTTGATTATTTGAAGGCCTTGTAGTAAGGCATAGGCCTCTGCCTTATTATTTGATGACTTCCCTAGTCCCCATTAATAGGTGGATACATTGCTTCCCAATTAATCAAAAATTTCCCCTCCTGCTCCTATTGTTCCCAGGTTAGATTTTGAGGCACCATCAAAAAATAACCTGGGTCTGCATTTTCCATCAAGTCATTCTAGAAATTCCTGTTCTTTTAGCCTTACCTTCCATTGAGCATTAGTCGAGAGTTTCTTTGTGCTCAGTTTTTCGTGCCTTGAAGGGAGATCCAGGGAACTTCTGAATATGATTCTTTCTTCTGCTTGAATATCTTTGATAATAATATGAATATTTCCTTTAGCATAGATAGTCTCTACAGTTAAGGCCTAGGTTTTGCTCAAGACTTTCCTTATGAAAGGAGCTTTTTCGTGGAAGATGAATCCATTTCTCATGAGCCAAATGTTCCAAATAAGGACAAACGGAAGCATATCCCAAATTCTCTTTTGGGTACTCGGTCCCTTTTTGGCACAGGGGTAACTTTTTTTTGAGTTGACAATTATGGCATAGATGGAGGAGTTTCTTTCTATTTTGAAGTTTAGCGGATGATGGAGGGAGCTCCAAGCTTGAGAGACAAATGAACAATCCACAAATAAATGTTGAATAGACTCTTCAGCATCGGAGCAGAGAGGACACCTAGATGCTCCCTGAATGCCTCTTTTTTTCAAATTGTCTTCTATTAAGATCTTCCCTTTGAATAAGGTCTGAATAAATATTTTTATCTTTGGCATGCTCTCAGATTTCCAAACCTGCTTCCATAAGACCCACGAAGGAGAAGGGAGAAAGTCATCAAGTAATGCATCATAACCTTCCTTAATGGCGTACGTAGTTCCCAAAGGATCCCATATGAATTTGTCTTCTTCATACCTTAAGGTGGGAGCTGCTCCATGTAGCGATTCTTTCATTTTGGCTTGAGCATCGAGAATATGTGAAGGGGAATTGGAAAAATTCCATCCCATCCATCACTCATTGCTTCTACTCCAACTGGAGATTTGGTTTAAACTGTGTATTCCTTGATCCTTGTGATATTGCTGGAAGGCGAGGAAAATGTGATCAACAGATAGGGCCTTTTTCCCCATAATCTTGTCATGCCAAATGTTAATGTTACTACCTCCATGAGGCACTTTGGATGTGTTGTCTTGAGGAAAGGGAATGACCTTTTTGCAAAGTTTCCATATGCGCAAATAGAGTCTACTCGGGGTGTCATGATCCAATAGACGTTGTCTAGCTATGTTCAATTTTTTTCTCTGGAACCAGCATCCACCATGATTGCGAACCAGAGATCAAACACCAAACAATATTTCCATCCAAGGATGCATTTAGCAACCTGGGTATGTGGATAGCAAGTCCACCACTTTCATGTTTGCTGGTAAGTTTCCTCCATTTGGCAAGATTGAACTTATTCTTATCTGACTTCCCTCCTTGCCATATAAATTGTCTTAGAATCTTTTGTAATTTGTTGTGGATGCTAATGGGGGGCTGGATCAAGGATAAATTATAGAGGGGAGAGAAGATAAAACTTCCTTTAATAGTATGACCCTTCTAGCTAGGTTTAGCCAAGTTGTTCCCCATTGTTGTATCTTTTTCTTCGTTTTATCAGTTATGTTATTCCAGACCTGTGTCTTAAGGGGCCCAATGTAAAGTGACATCCCTAAGTAATTGAACTGGCTCCAACTGAGCTTGTAGGAGACTCCAAAGATTTGTGCTATATTGTGTATTGTGTTTGTTGTCGCATTCCACCCATATATGGAGCTTTTTAGATGGTTAATCTGCCCACTAGAGTACTGCATGAATTTCTCAAGGAGATTTTTGAATCTTATTTCTATTATAATGAGGCTCCTCTCATTAACAGGGTATCATCAGTGAACTATGAATGGTTTATCTTTTTGACCCCATCACCGAACTTGATACTAGCTATCAATCCCATTCTGCGATTATGATCTAGATCTATGCTGAAAGATTCTGCCATGAGGATAAATGGTAAGGCTAATAAGGGGCAGCCTTGTCATAGGCCTCTCGTGGATTGAAAAAAGGTAGAGGGCCTACCATTGATTAAAGGAGAGATCCAAGGTTTGGAGATGTAATTTTGGATGAGTAAAGTGAAGTCTTCACTCAATCACATTTTTCTTAAGACAACGAACAAGAGGGAATGCTTTACTCCATCAAAGGCATTTTCTAGATCAAGTTTTAAGACAAAACCTTTCTCACCCCTGCTAACACTAGAGTGAATGTCTTCGTGTACCAAAAGAATAGAGTTAGTTATCTGTCGATTTGCTAGGAAACTCCCTTGATTTTCTGATAAGAGGGAGGGAAGATATGCTTTGATGCAAGAAGCAAGGATTTTCAAAATAATTTTATATGAATAATTTCACAAAGAGATGGGCTTAAATGTAGAAAAGGATAGGGGTCAAGTCTCTTTGGGGAGAAGGGCTAGGAAGGTTGAGTTTGTCCAACCTCCTATATTCCTTTTCTGATGCACCCAATGTATCATCTTCATTAGATCTCGATAAATAACCTCCAAAAATATGAGATAGAAACTCATGGAGAAGCCATCTAGGCCAGGAGCCTTATCTGGATGAAGAGTCCAAACTGCCTTAATGACTTCTCCCTCCTCAATGTCTTTAATTAGAGGATGATTCATTTCCTCTTTTATCATTTTTGCAGTGTGTACGAGAAGATCATCTTAATCTTCCTCCTCGGTGTTCTCTGATAAGAGATTTTTGAAATGTTGTCAAGAAACATCTTTTATCTCTGCTTGGCCTCTGCGCATGATCCCTGCTTCATCTTGAATTTAAATGATGGAATCCTTAAATGTTCTCAATGTTGCCTATTTATGAAAATAGGAGGTGTTTTTGTCCCCATTCTCCTTGTCGTGCGTTTTCCTGTCCATTCCATGGTCTTCTATATCCTTTTGGATCTCAACCAGTTCTCTTTTTGGTTCTTGTTTGCTGTGCTCTAGCTCCTTATATGAGTTTTTGACCCATATCTTGAGTGCATTACACACATTTCTTTGTTTTGTTTGCCAAATATGCATTGGTGAGCCTTCTACAAGCTGGTACCAAGTGTTTTCCACAATGTTCCTTGCTTCTAGAGAATCGATCCAAAGTGTGTTGAATCGAAAGCACAGAGGTCCCAGATTTGGATGTGAACTGAGATCTAATGTGCCAGGTTGGTGATCAAAAGCAATACATTCTAAGATGGTGGAGGTGGTTGTTGAGTGAAGGGATGTTAACGAGACAACCATAATGAAGTGGTCTAATCTCTCCATTATGTTCCTCAGTACAAGTTTTTTGTTGCTCCAAGTAAAACAACGATTCTTTGGCGCAATATCCACTAGATCATGCTCATCCATAATAGTTTTCAGCGTTTCTCGTGAGGGATCACTTGTAAAATTACATCCTTGTTTTTCTTTCACATGAAGCATCATATTTAGATCAACGCCATTGATGTAGTTCAAATTTTCTTCTTTTTCCATATCCTCCTGAAGAGTGATCCAACACACTTCTTTGTCCCTGTAATGATTTTGCCCATATATGTTATAGATGATTATTTCTATTCCCTCTCTTACACTCTACATTTTGAGTTTCATCCAATATTGCATTTTGTGGGCAGCAAGGAGTCTCCATAATATTTGATTCCACATTATTGCCATACCACCCGAGGCTGTCGAGGAATATACGCTTACACCTTGATAATTTCTTATTTTGGTAATGATGTTATCCATGTTTGGTCCTCCTAATTTTGTTTCTTGAAGAAGTATGATTTCAAGTTTCTCTTGTTTAATGATGTCTTTCAGGGCATTTATTTTCAGGGGTTGCCCAAGTCCCCTACAATTCCATGTGAGATCTTTCATCATGGAGGCAACGCAGGTGTAGTACCTATCTTGGTCCCTGTTTCTTTTTGTACATTTTCTTTGTTAGAGTGCCCTCCAATGAAAGATTTTATCGAATTTTGTGTCCCCATGGCAATGTTCTTCTATGTTGCTTAATCCCTATGATGTTTGGTGGTTTCTCTACCAGGTCCAATTTTAGCAACATTTCTAGTGATTATTCTTGCTGGTGTTGATTCCATGGATGATGAAGAAGGACGAGGAATGGATGTAGAAGGTTATGAGAAAGGCTCAAAGGAAAGAAGAGAGAAGGTCGGGGGAGGATCCTCTTCAGTTGAAGAAAGAGCATTAAAAGGGTTAGAGGAAAGGGGAGAGGAGGTTATGGGGGCTGGCTATGTCAGAATGGGCTCATATGAGGAACGAAGGTTAGGGCCAGGAGAAAGGGGGAGTGTGGGAGAAGAGGATGGGACATGTTTAATGGATTGATTAGGGTTGTTTTTTTTCTACAGGTTCCCATTGGGGTTCAGGCCCATTATCTTCAGTTTCAATTGATTTTGGGCATCTATTAGGAAAATGACCATATTCATGACATACCTTGCATTTCAAGGGAAGTTTTTCATAATCCAGCTACTTTATGTGCGTCTAGTTGTCCACCTGTAGTTTGATTGCCTCAGGGAGTCCTTTCCCTAGATATACTTTGACACAGATTCTGGCACAGGCTTGCATGTTGTCCTTTGGCTTGCTTCTGTCTATAAGCTTTCCCACAACATTTCCTATCGCTTTGGCAAATTCACCCCCCCAACAGTGTAGTGGTAGATGAGGCATTCGAACCCAAATAGGGAAAACATTTGGAATGCCAAGTTCTAGGTAAAATATGGATTCCATTTATTGAGGTATAGCCCTCTGGTGTCCATGGAATAAGGCCCATTTCTGAACATTAGGTCTTTGTCTTCCTCTGTCTCAAAATAGAAGGTGAAGTATCCCCTTCCATATAATTTGATAGATATCTTTCCTATTATTTTATCCATCCAGTTTCTTTCTACCCATTTTTGAATTTTCTTTGGGGACGGCCAGAGTCCTGTGAATTGCCTAATTAATCCTTTTTCTACAAGAGATAAGGCAACCCTTCTCAGAATAGTTCAAGGTAGGTAAACTTCTTGCAATCCCTCAAGTTTCTTGATAAATTTCAAAATTGAGGGTCTTGGCCTGGACGGATTCCAGGTGTCGATAAGAGTTGGGAAATCAACCTGCAAGTCAGAGGTTGTCGCCACCTCTAGGATGGTTTCGAAGGTGCCATGCAGACAGGAAAATGGGAGTAGGTGGAGGTTGTGCGCAACTATAGATGACCTAGCTCCGTGTTTTCTATTTATTTTTAATCTTTTTATATGTAATATTTTTATTGTTTTTCTAAATTCTATGTTAAATTTTTATTTTTATTTTTTCTTTTACTTAAAATTCATCATTTTTCCAATTTTTATTTCTCAAATGTTTTCATTTTTTTATATAAAATTCATAAAATTTGGTATTTCTCCTATTTGTTTATTAAAATGTTAAATAATTTTTTTTGTTTTAATTTAATGTGGGTTTTTAGCGAAAATGTCCTAAAATACACTTTTTTTAATTATATCTATATGCAAAATGTGTATTTTTTGTCGAGTTTTTAAAATTATTATTATTTGGTGACAATTATTTTTTGTGTATTGAAATATTAATTAATGTTATATAAATATAAAAAGAAAAATAAAATATCAAAATATTCTTTTTTTATTCTTTTTTAAACTTCACAAAAAAAAAAAAAAATTCATTATAAGAAGATAGTGCAAAGGAAAACAAAAACAAAAAAATCGAAAGCCCTTAAAAACCAAATTTCTAAGGATGAAAAAAATGAAGAGGAATAAGATAATTTTGAAAAATGGTTAAATACTTGTCATTTAAAAAAAAACACACTTAATCAAAATTCAGTAAAAATGGCCAAAGCACCATGTTTAAACTAATGAAAAGGACAGATATAGGTCCATCTCTATATACCTAGAATTGGGATTTGATTTCACGTCTTCAGTGAGCTAATTGTGATGCTTTGAACAATAGCAACGTCAACCCTGCATTCACTCCAATAATTTATAATGCACCAGACAAAAATACAAAGTTATGAAATGGAATTAGTTCTTACAACAAAGCAGAGATGAACAAAAACAATCGCATAAAATATAATTTGATCCATACCATTTTTGAGAGATAATTGATTTATATGAGCCCAAAAAAATTGTTAAACAAATCAACTTTCCCGCCCTGCCCTTCTCTTGTTAGCCTCCTCCTCTATCCCACACAACCATGACTGACTTAAACACAACCTCGACCGAGACAGGCCCAAACTCTAACCACACATACATCGAAGCACACAAGAATAACGAGACTCAATATGGACAGAGGAGGAGGAGGATGCTCGAAAAATGATAAGACTTAATATAGAATTCCCCAGCTCCCTTCAACGGCTACGAGAGTTTTACCACCTCTACTTCCTCTGGGGTTCCATGCTCTCTCTTCAATTGAGAGTTCATGCTTTTTAAAATTTCAATGAAATCCGTGCTTCTTTGAAAATTTTGGTGGATGCTTTTTTTTTCTAGGTTCGACAGATGCTTCTAGTTGTTTGTTTTTTTTGGTGTTTATTTCCATTAATGCTTGTTTTTTTCCTTTGAAACACACATCTTTCCAACACACATCTTTCCAATAGGGCTTCAATTCATGATTTTACCATTTTTTATTTATTCCATTTCGTTAGTCACATTATTATGCATTTGACATTTATAATTTAGTGTGGATTTAATTTTCATTTTAAGATTTTAATTATCTTTTAGGATATTTGAAATAGGGTGTTCAAAGCACTCGAGAGTTTGTCTAACATATAATATAATGTCATCTATTTTTAATTTTAGCTAATATTTATATACATTTTTTCGATATTAATATCATTTTTTATTTTTAAATTGCAAAGGAATATGTATGTAGTGTAGCATCTTGAGAATTTGCAGAATGGTTTTTAATAATTTTTAAAAAAGGTAAGTGAAAATATGTGTATCCTAATCTTTATAATGAAGGGAAAGGTCTTTGATCTTGGTAGGAATTAGCGTAGCCATATAAACAAAATGGCTAGTAAACTCAGATGAACATCAAAACACTTACCTCATGATATATTTCACATTACTAACTAAAAAGAATCATGAAGACCTCAAAACTCTACCAGGGATGAAAATTACTTATGAAGGTGGAATGAAGATCTCAAAACTATACCCGAGATGAAAATTGCTTATCAAGTTGATAGCTTAGAGATTGTCAATAATGCCAAAAGCTAAAACTCAAGACAAGGAATTCCTCCAAATCATCAAAGGTTGATGTTCGCTATACATGACCTTGAAAATCATAGAAGTGTAGTTGATTATAGAATTTGGAAGAACATACCCTTCTGCTTGTCCTTCATCTCCCAAGTAATATGTAGATCTTTGTGAAGTTGTTGACTTGTAAGACTAATATAGTTGATGTTAAGAGAACTGATGTGAATGCTAAAACTCAAGATAAGGAGGGAATTTCTCTATATTACGAAAGGTTGATCTTCGCTCGGATAAGAAACCTTAGGATAGGACTTATAAAGGTTTAGTCTAAAGGAACTCACTCTCCCCCTAGTTCTCTTTCTATGTGGTGGTATGAAAACATTTCTCAATCACACGAACATGAGTGTTAGAAATTATTGATGATAATAAGGAACATATTTTAGATAAGGATGGAATTCCTCCATATTTAGAGGTTGATCTTTCTTGCAAAGTAAGAAAAACTCCTATAAGTAAGGGAAATATTATCACCTTAAAAATGGTGCAAAACCTACATTTAATGAGGTTGGCACCATTTTCACCAATAGTAGAAGCAATGATGTTCGAGAAAAGAATAACCATCTTATTAATGCATGTGATAGAGAATTTGGTCCATATTCTTTCCATTTCCATTTTCTACTTATTTTAAGAGGTCAATAATTATCACTGCCACTATTCAATTTGGTTTATTGATCCTTTTACTGTTCCATTTAAAATATTTTCTCATATGAATTAGTAATTGTGGTTTGCTTGTGTCTCTACCTATATACTCATTATATGGAGTTGTCTAGTTGTTGTAATTTTTTGGAGGATTTTTGTCCTTTTGTGTCTTCCATAAATTTTTTCTATCTATTATTAGAATAGTACTCTTGTCCATTTTACTTATCTAGGAAAGAAACTTCGTAAGTGACTCTAGAAATATTATTAAATATTGTTTATGAAACCTAATGTAGTTGGATTTGAGATTTAGTGGCATAGGAGGCACTTGGGTGGTGGAAAGTTTTTTAACGAGTTTGTGTCAACTACAACTCTATATATTTTTATTAAAAAATTAAAAAAAAAAACCATAAAACAAAAAAAAAAGTTATAAAACAAACGATGATTATTATAAAAAAAATTAATAAAAAAAATCCTCTTCGGTCCCTTGGGCAGGCTCAATCCGATTCTCATAATTGGATTAAGTCCGCCTAGGGGTCTGCAGGCCCATGGCTTTGGGCAGGCAGAGTTTCACGCACCTTCGCCCACAAAAGGCGATGCCCCGCCAAGCCCCTGGTTAGGTCTCCATTGCAGCTCTACCAGCCCGGGGTCATGCCCCCTTTAGCCACTGGCAAGGATCCATTTGATTCTGAACATCAGATAAGCCCCTCACCCAATTCTCGGAATCGAGTTGAGCCTGCCAAGAAACCAAAAAAAGGCTATTTTTTTTTCAAGCTTTTATGTTTTTATATATATATTTATAGTGATTATATTTTTTATATATAATTCAATTATTTTCACGTTTATGTGGTTTCTTTTTATTATATATATATATATATATATATATATATATATATATATATATATATATATATATATATATATATATATATATATATATACACACACACATATATATATTAATTCTTTTTATTGTTGAAATTTTTATATTTATATATTTTTTTTCTTGTTTTTTACATTTTAAATTTATTTTTTCAACGTTATTTTTTTTAATGGTTTTTTTATAACTTTTGTATTTTTAAATTTTTTATACGTAAGATTTTTATTGTTTGTTAATTTCTATGTTAAATTTTTATTTTTATTTTTTCTTTTACTCAAAAGACATCTTTTTTTGAATTTTTAATTCTCAAATGTCATCATTTTTTTATATAAAACTCATAAAATTTGTTATTTCTCTAATTTTTTTCATTCAAATCTTCAATATATATATATATATATATATATATATATATATATATATATAGATATATATATATAATGTGGGTTTTTAGCGAAAATGTCCTAAAATACATATTTTTTTAATTACATCTATATACAAAACGTGTATTTTCTGTCAAGTTTTTTAAATTATATATAAAAAAAAGAGAATATCAAAATATTCTTTTTTTATTCTTTTTTTAAGCTTTGCAAAAAAATTAAATTTTCATTATAAAAAGATAGCACAAAGGAAAACAAAAACAAAAAATCAAAAACCCTTAAAAACCAAATATCTAAGGATGAAAAACATGAAGAGGAACAAGAGAATTTGAAAAATGGTTAAATACTTTCCCTTCCGTATTACCTGCTGTTATAGACAATTTTGTGCCTTGCAGCATCAGGCATGAATTGTCAATAATCCAAGGGATCCAAAGTCCCTAAACATGATGTTCCTACCCCTAGAGGAACAAGGTCAGCAAACCAACAGCTCTCAGATCAGTTCTCCACCTGAAAACACTCAAAAACAAGCAATCTTGAAATCAAAGCAGGTGCTCCACTAGGCTTCTGCGCTGAAACTCAACTCCTCCATGGTGTACCTGCGTTGCAAGGCAGGTAGAACAAAGGCCACCTGCGCTGAGCGAGATGGGACAAGTGGCACACTGAGTCATTGCTCTGGAATCTTCCAAAAATGACACTTGGATCAGGGATTTCGCCTTGTGATGAGTCAGAGGCTCTGTTTCTCCAAGTGGAAGCAAGGTTCTCCAAGTGGACTCAAGAACTGAAGATCAACTGAAGAGAAAGAGGACACAAGGCAGCTACACATCAGTTGCAAGCTGACTCATCCTTTCTCAATTCATCTATATATTGAGCTCTCTCCTATGAGCTCAGGAGGCTGGAATTTTGTGCAAAGTAATGATATGTTGTTGGTTTCACTATAGAACTATTGGGTGATTGCTTGAAGGAGGTGAAGAGGAGAAATTCTTTCTGCTGGGAGGTGTGGCTGGATTGGGGCCTTCAATGGTTGTAACACTCTCAGAACTTTACTTCTTCCATTAATAAAAGCTATTGAGGTTCTTCTATATGCACTTGTTTCAATGATGTATTGTGATAATTGTATATTTGATTTATGCTAATCCTTGAATCAGTTATGATTGCATGCTTCTTGTAGTTTCCTTCTTTGTTATTTCGCAGGATCTCATTGTAGCTGGGCCAGCAAAAGAGCAAAGAGCTAGGAGCAAGTAGCAAAGAGAAGAGATTGGAGCAAATATTAAGCGCAAGGCAACGGGTAGTGCATTTCTTCATTCTCTCTTGCTTTCATAAAGAAGTAAACCTTAAGTAGTTTTATTTACAGTTGTTGCTGAGGTACTATCACCCTTAGAGTGGGATAGGGTCATCCAAATCGGATACTTTTCCCTACAACAAACTGGCGACTCCACTGGGGAACGTATCTGTTTGATTGTTTGTAGTATTTTGCTATTCATTTCCTGAACAAAAGAGTACCAAATCGAAAAGCTTTTGACTATATCAAAAGCGAAGTAGAGGGCAGCTACTCTAGCTCATTTCTGAGCATGTTCATGATTTGAAGAGCTGATCTACAAGGATCCTTGTAAGCTCTTAGTGATAGCTTTTCATCTTCCTTGTCACCCCTTAGTGTGTGCTTGACTGATAGCTTCTGATTTGAGCAAAAACTATGAATTTTTGAGAAAATTGTGACCCGGAAACTGAGAAAACGCAACTTTCGTTTTCCAAAGCAGGTAGTACACAGGCTACCTGCGCTGAGAGCCAGATTGGCTGTGCAGCACCTGCGTTGGCCCAATTTTTCCTTGTGCATTTGGGGTTTCCTCCCTTTTTCTTGCCTGTTTTCACTATAGATTTTGCAGCCAGTTACCAGTCTTGTACCTGTTCTGAAACCAACCTTACTTGCCATCATTCTGCCTCTGTTATATAACGAAATTGTACTTGTTCTTTTGTATTTCTTACATCATTTACAATTTCCCATAACGAAAGTGAACTAGTCTTGCCTTGGCCTCTTAGATCTGAACCTGTGTTAGGCATTTTGCTGGTCTAAAGAGTTAGCTTGTTTGCTGTCCATAGCTGATTAGTCTTTTTACTTTCGTCATTATGGTTTGATTTCATGTATTTCCAGTGATTAAACAAGTAAATCTTAAGGTGTCTTTTGATTTTGGACAAACTTGTTTGTTTTCGCTTTAAATTGAAATCAAAGTTATATAACAACTTTCTTTTTGTAATACATCAACATTAAGAAAGGGAAAAGAAAATACATGCATTGTGCATTTTGCATTTGACTGTTTGCATACTGATTTAGGAAAAATTGCATTAGTGTGTGCTCTATGATCTGTGTGAAAAGATTTTCCTCTCTTTTCCCTCAGTAGTTAGAATTTTCAAAGTTAAAAGATTATAAAGCTTGCTTATCATCTTAAACTGCATTTAGGAATTTGTACCAACACATCTCGTGGTGATCCTGAAAGACAAACTGCTAAACAAGATCAACTTAAAATATATTGAATGAACCTAACAACGCTTTGTAACATAACGCTCACAGTAGAGGTCTAGGTAGAGACGTGTTCCGGCGTCGTTAAATGTAGTGACTGTCGATCTCTACGAAGGTGGGTGATTCCTCCTGAGGGACGATAGCACTAATACGGACTTGTGCTCCCACGTACCGTCGCGTATATATTGGGAGACCCCTATAGGCATTTATCCTTTATCCTTAGGAAGCCGTGTCGGCTGCCCTACTGATCGCGATGCAGTGAACACAGCATTCACGAAGATCGACCACCCGTACCGTAAAACGTATTCTGTGATTTCGCGAAAGGTTTGGCACACCCTCTGCCTAAATCTCCAGAGCAGTTTCTTTTGGCCCTTTTCAAACTCTATAACTGAAAAGGTCCAGCCGAGCATTTGTCACTTCGGGCTCGTTAAAACATCGAAGGAGACTAGAGTCATCTTTAGCTTTTTCTCGACTCTTTAAAACTGAAAAAGCAAGTTGTGTCTAAAGCGTCGTTATAAAATTTATTTTAAGCGGAATAATCATCACCTTTCCCTCGTTGATCTTCGAAGTTAGTCCACCACAAGTGGAAGTTCCTGTAGAATCGCTAAGAAATCTTTTGGATAGACTAGATATGTCTGAACAACCGTCGACATCTAGGATTGTGTCGTCCGACACAGCAGCAGCAGAGCCTCCTGCTACTACTCCAACGATGTTCGCTGGTATACCATCTGTCCCGGCCAATTGTCAACAACAAGCCAGAGTCCAATCAGGGACAACGACATGGTTAGTTCCTATTTCTTCATCCGGATTATCATCTGGTATTTCTTATGTTGAAACTCAACAAATTGATCCAATGTGTCTTCAAAGGCCATTTTACCCTTTAAGTACTGGATTTCCACCCTATGGAGGGCAGTATGCTCTTTCATTGTTCCCTCCCAGAGAACAACCATATGGGAGTTTACAACAAAGTTCAGGTCAAACTGGAATTACATCCAGCGATTGGGTACCAATACTGCCTCAACAACCAGGGGTTGTATATTCAATGCAACCAGTACACCCTGTGTCGAATTTTCCCACCATACCTGCTATAGTGAATGTGTCGCAAGTACAAGCTCCACCTATTGTATGTCAACCCCAAGTTTCTCAGGTTGCAATACAACAACCTCTTGTCTCAATGACTCAATCACAATCTCAGGGTAGTGCCTCCTTATCTGGAGCGACTCAGGCTCAAACAAGTACCGTGACTCCTCATCCTGGTCAATCATCCAGTATTGGTCAACAGCAAATGGTCCAACAACCAGAGCTGCTTCAATCTCAACAACCGCCATTCCAACAATCATATCAAGGACCTGAGCAACAAGTCTTTGTAAGTAATGGGCAACCATACTATAATGGTTATGCCCATCAACCTTGTCAAAGTTGTCAGCATTATGCTGGTCTGCAAAGACCCATTGCTCAGGCGATACCATCTTATCCTGGATATGCTTCGCCTAACCTGAACCAACAGTTGCCCTTTGTAGCAACTCTAGAACTACCAGATCTAAACCGGCTGACGAATGATCCAATTGCTTATGCCCCTTGGTGGGCAACGATTCCACATAAACTTCCGTCAGATATTCCTAAATTTAATGGAAATCCGGGTGAAGACCCGTCGAATCATGTGATGACATTCCATCTATGGTGTTCATCGAACACCTTGAATGATGATTCGATAAGACTTCGCCTCTTTCAGAGGACGTTGACGGGTCCAGCGGCAAAATGGTACATTGAATTGCCTAGAGCTTCGTTCGACAACTTCAGTACCTTAGCCACAACCTTTTTAACCCATTTTCAATTACCGATAAGGTATGAAATGGGAACAGAACTCCTTACCAACTTCAAATAGACGACGGCCACCCATATATCTGATCATATACATGAGTGGCGTCGTCATCGTAGGATGGTGAAAACATATGTTCCCGATCAGCTGTTAGCTGAATGGTTTATAAAGTCATTACTTCCCGCTATAACGGAAGATGTGGCCAAGGGGGGAGTCGTAATAGAGGAGCAAGTTATCGCTCGTGCAGAGTATCTAGACTTGGTCTATACTCAGTCCGGCATGCTCTACGACAAAATACCTGACGCCCCTAGACCGGGATTCTCAATTCCTCCTCCTCCTAAATCAAACAATGACTCTCACGCCGGCGATGGCGTGATTGGAAAGCGCAAAATTTATAGTCAAAATGCAAATGAAGAACTTCTTGCCTCAGAAGTAAATGCCATGTCGACCGACAAGGGCAAAAAACTGAAGCAACCAGGGGACAAGAAGAAAAAGACAGGGAGGAAAAGGAAACCCCCAACAGGGTGTCATATATGCGATGAGGATCATTGGACGAAATATTGTCCACATATAGCTGAAGTTAAGAAACTCTTCAAGAGTTCAGAAACCCCAGGAGTATTGACTGATCCGTTTCCTAATCCAAGTCAAAATCTGGTTGCTAATCAAAATGCTTCCGGATCCCAAGTGCTTATGTTTTCTACCTCAAAGCAACAGAATAATGCTTTGACAAGGAATAAAGATTACGGGAATCCAAAGCTGTCGAACAACAAGGTTAATGAACGACCTAGTAGTTCAACAACAACTTTGACCAAAGTCGTGCCACCCATCGTTCCTGAGCCAATGATAAAGTCGCCAAAGGGAGTAGTACACAAATCGACATTTAATTCTCGTGCCAAAGGAGCACATAATTATAATACAGTAAAGGACCTGGCCCAATCGCCGTCCACTATGTCGACACTTGAGGTACCACAAAATTGCCCCTCCCAAGAGCAAGCTTTATTATCAGCAATAGGTGGGATTGGCCCAATGGATTCCAATCTTGTGGCCTTTGATCATAAAGGATATGACCCTCAGTTACCAGCTCAACTAGCTTTCCTTATTCAAGTGAAAGCCCTCAACAAAACTGTTCATCGAACAATTATTGATGAGGGGGCATCTACATGTCTTATGTCGATGAGTTGCTGGAAAGATTTAGGCTCACCACCCTTGTCGAAATCATCAACGACGTTAAAAGCATTTGATGGACGATCATACACTCCATACGGGATTTTAAGTAACTTGCAGGTTGAACTGGAGGGCAAAACAGTAGGAATTGATGTTGAAGTAATTGATGGAAACCTCGATTACAACATCCTACTAGGAAGGCCCTGGATCTATGCCATGGCCACGGTTGTGTCAACCTACTTCAGGAAGATTGCATTTCCCTTCCAAGAAGGAATTACAATCGTTGACCAACAAACTTTTCTCCCCAACAGTTCACAAGTTACAGGAAGCATTCCAATGATCCATGGAAGGAATCATTTGCTCCAAAATATCGGAGTAGGTCTCCTAAAAGACCCTGCCTTAATGGGTACTTTCGCCCTACCGCCTCCAAGTAATCTGGCGGGAGTGGCCACGGTGGAAACCTATAAAATGAAATCTAATCCAATCTTTTGGTTGGATTCGGAAAATTCCTAAATATTTTGTCGGCATGGATCATCGCCCTAATAGAAATACTGTAAATACAGTGGGCGCCGAGGACGGTTCTTATCTTGTGTCAACCTCGTTAAAAAATGAAACAAGGAGTCGAGGATAGTTCCTATCTTGTGTCAACCTCATTAAAAAATGAAACAAATCCCCGAGGTAAACCTTCATTCCAACCACCGAGTTGGATGTAATGAAGCTTGGGGGGCATGCACCTCGATTTGCATTATTATGTTGGGGGCATGCAAACTTATCTATCGAGCAGTTTTAGCACACAGTTCATGCTCGTTAAAAAATAAACGCAAGATCCGAGCAGTTTTAGCACATAGTTCATGCTCGTTAAAAAATAAACATAAGTTGTGAGCAATCTTCCCCTAGAGTTCAAGCTCACCCAGAAAAATGAACCGGTAAATAACCTTGGTAAATGTAACCTTTGACAGCCATATTAAAGCCCTTGGTCGTATTCTTGCAGTCTCACCTCCATCCGTTCATCTGGCCAATCGTTCATCTCCATATGTTTGTTTACCCATTTTGAGGAACAGCTGCGAAGAGTGATTTCACTAAGCCATCCTTGTGACACTGCCGTGATTGGAATATTCCAACCTGTACTTGGAATCTGCTGCTGCCCTGTTCGTCACTCGTTCCTCAAAAGACGAGTCTTCTTTGAGCTCTTTTCACTGACTCGTAAAATATGAAAAGTTTGCTGAGTTTTGGCCTTCCAGCTCGTTAAAGCAACCGGAAGAGCTATCCCTCCTCTAGATTTTAATGTTTTTGGACCTGAGGGATTATTGCACAAAAGGATCGAGCGCTTGTTTTGTTCGGCTCGTTAAAGAAATCGAAAATTCATCCCTTTTGTATTGTTTTATACTTTTTCAGACTTAAGGGATTAGATGACAAAAAAGGAATTCTGGAGTTGACTTTATGTACCTTTTCAGACTCTCTAAAAATGAAAAGGACCGAGTTATCCTTGTCGTTAGACTCGTTAAATTCATTAAATAGCGACAAACTTGTCTTTAGACGAGAACGAGTTTCCCTATCGCTAGGCTCGTTAAAACATAGCGATGGGCTTTCCCGAAGGGCAGGTTATAGAACAAGCATATGTTATCCTCCTCAAGCTTGACAAAAATAAAGAGGTACTGGTCAGCAATGACTGGGGAAAAATTGGGAGAACCTCACAGCTTTAATGGTAGCAAGTCGCTCTTGAACATGACACTTTGTCCTCCGTATCACATCGGGTTGGGTTGTTTCATTCACTGGTCTCATCACCATGGTCCTTGCCACACCATCCACATTTGGGGTAATGCTATCGATCCATCACATCAGTATCGTTATATGTTCAAGAGATGTTGTTCTGCAAAGAGTCAACCGTGTCCCATCCACTGCCATACATTGTCCTTCATCCATTTCATGACCGCCACCCTGAATCATACATCACAGTTTGTTTTCACCTCATCACAATCACTAGCTCCGTTCCGTGTCACTGATGTGGGATTCATTAAGGCCCTCCTCTGACGGATCGCTCCTTGTCGACATCAGCTCATTATCCAAGGAGTTGATCTAGGAACAACCCCTTCAGTACTTTGAAGCTTGCATGCCTCAATGGCAAGTTTCTCACTTCCGGCGACAGGTATACATCAATGACCTTCGACCAGAAGATTTTGCATGGTGGTCGACGCCAAGTCCTTTATTCCCACCATGTGAATTGTACTGCTGTACCTTGAGGGTCATCATCCTTATCGGTGATTCCTCTCGCACTTGTTAACAATTTACATCATTGACCGGTAATCAAGCGATGTCTTTCCATGTTCGACTTCAAGAAATTCTCACATGGATCGACTTGTACATCGAGTGAAGATCGGAAGAGATTGAAGACCCCGGATCTAGTTTCATCCATCCGGGCTGCGATATGTATTCAGGATATAAAGACATTTGATGTGTACATCATTGCAGCAGATGATCATCCTTCTCAAAGGATGATAATTTCAGCAGAGAATTATCAGTCTACCATCAGACGATCGTCTGTTCTATGTACCAAAATGAATTTATAAAGCTGAGCATGGGAATGCCCGCCTCAGCTAGATCATCAAAAAGTATGAAAAATAATGTATTGTATTGTATCTTATTACAGGACACTTCTCAGCAGATTGAATGAACTTTGGATCCTCCTAATAAAGAATTTCACCCGATAAACGACCTCATACTTTAGGGGGCATCTGTTATAGACAATTTTGTGCCTTGCAGCATCAGGCATGAATTGTCAATAATCCAAGGGATCCAAAGTCCCTAAACATGATGTTCCTACCCCTAGAGGAACAAGGTCAGCAAACCAACAGCTCTCAGATCAGTTCTCCACCTGAAAACACTCAAAAACAAGCAATCCTGAAATCAAAGCAGGTGCTCCACTAGGCTTCTGCGCTGAAACTCAACTCCTCCATGGTGTACCTGCATTGCAAAGCAGGTAGAACAAAGGCCACCTGCGTTGAGCGAGATGGGACAAGTGGCACACTGAGTCATTGCTCTGGAATCTTCCAAAAATGACACTTGGATCAGGGATTTCGCCTTGTGATGAGTCAGAGGCTCTGTTTCTCCAAGTGGAAGCAAGGTTCTCCAAGTGGACTCAAGAACTGAAGATCAACTGAAGAGAGAGAGGACACAAGGCAGCTACACATCAATTGCAAGCTGACTCATCCTTTCTCAATTCATCTATATATTGAGCTCTCTCCTATGAGCTCAGGAGGCTGGAATTTTGTGCAAAGTAATGATATGCTGTTGGTTTCACTATAGAACTATTGGGTGATTGCTTGAAGGAGGTGAAGAGGAGAAATTCTTTCTGCTGGGAGGTGTGGCTGGATTGGGGCCTTCAATGGTTGTAACACTCTCAGAACTTTACTTCTTCCATTAATAAAAGCTATTGAGGTTCTTCTATATGCACTTGTTTCAATGATGTATTGTGATAATTGTATATTTGATTTATGCTAATCCTTGAATCAGTTATGATTGCATGCTTCTTGTAGTTTCCTTCTTTGTTATTTCACAGGATCTCATTGTAGCTGGGCCAGCAAAAGAGCAAAGAGCTAGGAGCAAGCAGCAAAGAGAAGAGATTGGAGCAAATATTAAGTGCAAGGCAACGGTTAGTGCATTTCTTCATTCTCTCTTGCTTTCATAAAGAAGTAAACCTTAAGTAGTTTTATTTACAGTTGTTGCTGAGGTACTATCACCCTTAGAGTGGGATAGGGTCATCCGAATCGGATACTTTTCCCTACAACACCTGCATACAAAGGCTTATCTCTGACAGGAGGAAGTTGGCCAAGGTCACCCACAAGGATGATGGATCGGCCACCAAAAGGACAGTTCTTTTTCTTCGGAAATGCTTCTCATAATCGAGCATCTATTTGCATAAACAACCTTGATCCTAGAAAGCTCATTTCATGAATCAATATATATCTAACATGTCGCATTCCTTTTGGAATACTACAAGTGACTCCCCTGTAGTGGTTGCATATCTTTAATTGGAATTTTTACAGCTGAGTGTATTGTTTTTGCATGTATATTAAAAGTAGCTATTCCTGTTGGGGCAAGAAGAAGCAAAGGGATTCTTCCATCACTTAACGAATTAGAAAGAGCTTCAAAAATACAATGGATACGGAAAGACTTCGCAGTGCTCGCAGTGCCCTGAATAATCATAAGAAAAGCTTCACGAATCTCATATTCAGTAAAGTGCCTTAAGACAATTTCAAAAGCAAGTCGTTGTTTTTCCGATAAAGAATCTACAGATGCAAATGTTTTGTTTGAAAGGTCAACAATATCACCCACTGATTTTGCATTCCTTATAAAATTAATAGCTTCCTCTACAACATCATCAGAAACAATAGTGAACAATTAATTAGGTTAATTATGAGTAATTTAAATATATTTACAAATAATATAGACTTATTCATAAAGTAATATGAATACAAAGACAATATTGATATGAAAACAACAGTCATAATTACTTGTGAATTATGATTGAGTAGTGTATTCTGCATATCATAGATGCAGGCAGAGTGCGCAGTAATTAACCAAAGGAGCAGAACCTGAAGAAAATCGCAAAAACATGTTGGAGTGGTTTTTAAACAGTGTAAGTGCATTATCAGGTGGAGGAAGAATGGTAAGTAGCATCAGAGGGCGAGCACCCGATTCCACTTAGTGTTTGACACATAGCAATGAGCCGAGTGGGGAAACCGATTTATCGGGTAATTAAACCCCGTGCATGTCGGCAACCCGAAACCAATGTAAAGCATTGGATCTGTGGGAGTAGATCAACAATGGAGGATAATGCGAAGGCCCATGAGTGGACCCAACCATATTTAACCCCAAACCAATGTAAAGCATTGGATCTGCGGGAGCAGATCAACAGCGGAGGATAATGCGAAGGCCCATGAGTGGACTGGACGATATTTATAAATGTGGATGTATAAATTTTGAGATCCGCTTATATGTTTCAGAGCGGAAATTTAATGTCTTTCCTTTTTATTTTATAAAGTGTTGTGTCAAGGCCTTTTATGCAAAAGTGTTATTGAAACATTCACTAATTTATAATGTTGAGTGGTATTTCAGGTGGCAAAGAAGTGGTAAGTGGTATTGAGAGTTTTGGCTCTAATTTCACAAATCGGAGGACACGTAGCAATGGAGGAGTATGGGGAAACCACTCTATTGGGCGGTTAACCCTCGTGTGTCTTATCAACCTGAAATCTACCATGAACCACTGAATCTTTCAGCAGAAGATCAATGGAAGAGAAGTAATAAATGTTGGTAAAGCATTTGAAAAAAAGACTAGAACCTTCTTTTTTCTACGGGCTAGTGATATCACGGAGATTTTATACACAATCGACTCACTTATTTTTTTCTACGGGCTAGTCATCTCATTTGAATCAAAGTGGAAAAATATCGCGGAAGGAAAATCTGTACATACTTATGAGATCGATTTTTGAACGCCTTTGAAACCTGAAAAAATAGTAAGGAACAATTGAATCTCACACGAACTACACCAAATTATCAGAGACAACCGTGAGAGCATGGAAACAATTAAAAATGCAATCACTGAGAGAGCGTTTCTTCAATGTTGAAACCTGAAAAAATAGTAGGGAATAATTCAATCAGACATGAACTACACCAAATTATCAGAGACAGTCGCAAGAGCATCGAAACAATAAAAAACTCAATCACAAAGAAAGCGTTTCTCTAATGCTGAAACCTGAAAAAATAGTAGGTAGAGAAAAGGAAGGCTATGAAAGATTTTTCACCTTTTTTACCAGATAGAAGCCGAGAGAAGCCAAAATTCCAGTCATCCTTCAACAATTCCAACAATTTTAACTACTAACAAACAAATGCATGCATCCACGAAGCATTTTATTATAATATATGGAATGGGCTTAATGACAATTTGAAACGCTCAAGATCGAGTGGAACTATTATTCTATCGGGCATGGAGTGGGAGAGTTATTTCCATTGTGGATTAATGGAATGATGGGTGGAATGGTGAAATTGATGGACACATATTCTTTGGAAAAAATAATTGGCAAATGGTTGAATATGCTCAAGTTTAAGAATATGAATAGACATATGTTTCAGAATCGGGTTTGAATAGATGTTTTATAATTTGTTTCAAATATATTTCCCAAAGCTAAAAAAACACTTGGCAAATGGTTGAAGATGCATAAGTTAAAGAATGTAAATAGGCATATGTTTTAGAATCAATTCTGCCTGGAATATATATTTTGTAATTTTTTTAAATACATTTCTCACTAATCAACATACGTGGTTATCAACAAGAGGCACAGTAAATTTTTAATCATGCTTTGTAAAAAATTAATTTAAGTATGGTTTAAACATGTGATCTAGACATGCAAGAAAGTTACTGTTGTAAATTTCATTCATTGATTTAGTGACGACTACGAGAATATACTGGCATCTTTCAATTCAGGCCATTCGGTCAAAAAGATTAATTAAGAAAATGATTATGTTGCCGATTCCGATAGGGGGGGACACCTATCGGCGTAAAAATCATGTAACATTATTTCTGTTCGGTTACTTTTTTAAGGGTACACTCATGAGATCCAGAACCACATGAATGATCCACAACCATGAACCACAACCATGGCTATAATAATCGTGTCTTAATGTCTGATTGACAGAGACATATCCACAGTATATTTACAAAAAACTCCACCTAACATAGTCAACAGAATAACAAAAATAAATTTATATATGACAGTAGTAACGAGTATCAGGTTATAGGATTAGAATTTAGAATTCCAATTCAGTATCATGATAAAAAATAACTCGAAACAAGTGACCTTTTCCAACTCTATGAGATCGTAGCAAAAAATTTTGAGCATCATTTGCTACATCTTTCACCTTCCGTAGGGTACCGAAGGTAAATAAATCAGAAGTTGTCGTGGCCTTGAATACATTTTTGTTTATTTCTAAAGCGATGTACTACCATTGGGAGCATCATCTCCATGGCTGCCCTGATTCTTTTTCTCTATAAGGCAGCAGAGGATCATGTCAAGGAGCCAAAGATACTCATAGTTATAGCACTAGATATTTTATTACAGGATTTACCAATGCTTACTCTCTGTATATTGGATGATGAGGATAAGCTTTATCCTAGATTTTTATCCCATTACCCATACTCACATACAAAGTCATGTTTTGTAATAGTTAACATTCCTACATTCGTAAGACAAAAATTCAAATTTTCAGGATTGAATTCCCTTCTGAGATAAGACAAATGTAAAATTCATTATTTAAAAGGGAAACATCAATCTAAAGCTTTTCTCGTGATGTTTCTAAAATCTATGAAGGGTGAACTTTTTTGGGTGTGGAATTTCCATGTTGCTTTAGCAGCCTTTTCTTTATTCCATTGTTGGTCTGGCTAGAAACCTGACTGCTTTGCCATACTTTTCTCTGAAAATAAAACTAAAAGCCACTCCCCACCACGTCGGCAAGGCTTACATGCCAACAATGGTTAGCATTTACTATATGTACATCTTATCTCCAAAAATCCTTATCCATAAACCATGCAAAAAATTACTTTTTATTATTTCTCATTGGTTACTGGTTGTTTCTCATTGGTTGCTTTTACCAACATTATTCTCTAATCATTTTTTACGGTAACCCTATATCTATAAGCCAAAAGTAGGCTTTTGGTATTAAAGAATTTCATACCTCTTTGGGTTATTAGATAAGGTCAATCTCTCCTGGGTGTTTCCTATGCAATAAGGATAACCAACACTGACAGTTCGAAAACCCATAAAACAACCACCCAAATAATCATTCATCCCATCCTGAAACTGGACAGAAAATATCTAACGCACTTGAAGAAAATGACTGTGCACTAGGATCAAGCATCATATCCACGTATTCAGCGCTAATCCATAGGTAGGAGTAATCGTATGGTGAATCACACATCTGAGCTAATTTTCTAGACCTTTTTCCATAACAAAATAAGAGCTATCTTCTATCTGTCCACATAACATGCACAGAAGCTTCATCCTCGCGCCTCGATTTCCTGTTCAGATTGACAATTCTTCCTAGGTATTCCTCTCCTCTTCCATCCAGGAGATTCCAAAAATTCTTGGAAACAGAACCAACTTGTTTGTTAAAACGTTTCACAAGTTGAAACTTCTTCATATGTCCCATAGGTAGAGTTTTATCACCATCATCCGAGAAAGGTTGAGTTCTCTGTTGTGAATGTTGAACTAGTCGTGATATATTTTCCTTAATGGTTCAATCCATTTCATGGGAATCATTTGTTGAGGTCGGTGATTTAATCATGGTGGTGAGGTCCTCCCTGTTACACAAAAATATCATCACCATGATTATTTGCAGTCAGTATGGGTCTATCACCACTTGTACTGTCCTCCTAAGCAAGTCTCAGACCTCAGCTCTTCAAGTCAAGCTTTGAAAATGAGAGAAAGTCATTGAAAATCAACAAAGCTCTGGTTCCGCACTTTCTCTCACTATTTCCTGCGGTCCCGCACCTTCTGTTCACAAAAACTGCGGACCTGCCCACTCTGTCCCTAAAGGAGTGGGTGCAGACCCCTGTGAAAGTAAAAAAGGCACAAGTTTATTCTAAAAAACTCACTTTGGGTTAATTCTAGATGATTCTAGAAGGAATTTTGATGTGGATTGGCCGCTCTTAGTGTTGTGGGGAAAAATGCATATGCAAGACGATCCTATCCACCTAAGGTGTGACAGTGCCTTAGCAACAAATAGAGACAGCTATTCTAGTATTCTTCCTTTATGAATTAAGAATGAAGAGAGATATATGGACTAACCGGTGTCTTCCGTTTGTCCCTCGATCCGGTCTCTCTTCTCTTTGTGAGTTCCCAGCTACTTGCCTTCTCGCTCGCCCAGTTCAAGAGGTTTCTGCAAGATCACAAGAAGAGAACACTACACAAGACATGGATTCATATTCATAACTAGTTCAGGATTAGAAATAAACTAAACATACTAATGCATTCATACATCAACAATACATCAGCATATAGGAGAAACCAAGATAGCTTTATTGATGAATAACAAGGTTCAGGAAGAGATACAACCCAGAGGGCTCCAATCCAGCATCTCCTTCCCAGCAATTGGAATTCCTATCTTCACCCCCTTCAAAGCATTAAGCACCCAATGATTCCAATCTCAAACCAATAGCAATTCTTTACAATAACAAAATTCCAGCCCCCTAGATCTCATGGAGGAGAGATCCATATATAGATGTTTGGAGAGAGGATGAGTCAGCTTGAGATCTGACTAGTGTCCTCTCCCTCTATCAGTTCTTGATTCCACTTGGAGGTTCTTGCTTCCTCTTAGAGATTTGGAACCTCTTACTCATCACCAGTCGAATTCCCTGAGGCAAGTGTCATTTTGGAAGCTTCCTGGGTTTTGACACCTTGAGAAATGATCTTGCCACATGTCCATTCTCGTTCAGCGCAGGTAGCCAGTGTTCCCTTTGACATTCAACGCAGGTAGCCAGTGTTGGCTTTGACATTCAGCGCAAAGAGCTAGTGTAGCCACTGAAATGATCCTGAATTGACTTGTTTTTGAGCAGTTTCTGGTGGAGAACTTCTGTGAATTGCTGTGGTTTGTTAGCCTTGTTCCTCTAGGGGTAGGAACAACATGTTTAGGGACTTTGGATCCCTTAGATTATGGACATTTCATGCTCAATGCTGTAAGGCACAAAAATGTCTATAACAGTTGCCCCCTAAAGTATGAGGCTGTTTATCGGGTGAAATGCTTTATCAGGGGGATCCGAAGTTCATCCAATGCTGGGAGGAGACCTGTAATAAGATACAATACAATACATTATTTTTCATACTGCTTTCATGATCTAGCTGAGGCGGGCATTCCCATGCTCAGCTTTATAAATTCATTTTCTGTACATAGAACAGACAATCGTCTGATGGTAGACTGATAATTTTTGATGAAATTATCATCCTTTGAGTAGGATGATTATCTGTTGCAATGATGTACATGTCAATGTCTTTATCTTTCCTGAATATATATCGCAGCCCGGATGGATGAAACTAGATCCGGGGTCTTCAAACTCGTTCGATCTTCACTCTAAGTACAAGTCGATCCATGTGAGAAATGTTCTGAAGTCGAACATGGAAAGACATCGCTTGATTACCGGTCAATGAGGTAAACCGTTAACAAGCGCGAGAGGAATCACCGATAATGATAATGACCCTCAAGGTACTGCAGTACAATTCACGTGGTGTGAATAAAGGACTTGGCGTCGAACACCACGCAAAACCTTTCGGTCGAAGGTCATTGATGTATACCTGTCGCCGGAAGTGAGAAACTTGCCATTGAGGCATGCAAGCTTCAAAGTACTGAAGGGGTTGTTCCTAGATCAACTTCTTGGATAATGAGCTGATGTCGACAAGAAGCGATCCGTCAAAGGAGGGCCTTAATTAATCCCACATCAGTGACACGGAACGGAGCTAATGATTTTAATGGAGGTGAAAACGATCTGTGACATATGATTCAGGGTGGCCGTCATGAAAGGATGAAGGATAATGTATGGCAGTGGATGGGACACGGTTGACTTTTCTGAACGACTTCTCTTGAACATATGGCGACACTGATGCGATGGATTGGTAGCATTACCCCAAATATGGATGGTATGGCGAGACCATGGATGTGACCGGTGAATGAAACAACCCAACCCGATTGTGGTACGGAGGAAAAGTGTCATGTTCAAGAGCGACTTGCTACCATCAAAGTTTTCTTGAGTTTCTCCCAATTTTTCCCCAGTCATTGCTGACCAGTACCTCTTTATTTTTGTCAAGCTTGAGGAGGATAACATATGCTTGTTCTATAACCCGCCCTTCGGGCAAGCCCATCGCTATGTTTTAACGAGCCTAGCGATAGGGAAACTCATTCTCGTCTAAAGACAAGTTTGTCGCTATTTAATGATTTTAACGAGTCTAACGACAAGGATAACTCGATCCTTTTCATTTTTAGAGAGTCTGAAAAGGTACATAAAGTTAACTCCAAAAGTCCTTTTTCGTCATCTAATCCCTTAAGTCCGAAAAAGTATAAAACAATACAGAAGGGATGAGTTTTCGATAGTTTTAACGAGCCAAATAAAACAAGTGCTCGATCTTTTTGTGCAATAATCCCTCAGGTCCAAAAATATTAAAATCTAGAGGAGGGATAGCACTTCCTATCCCTTTAACGAGCTGGAAGGCCAAGGACTCGGCAATCTTTTCATATTTTACGAGTCTATTGAAAAGAGCTTAAAGAAGACTCGTCTTTTGAGGAACGAGTGATAAACAGGGTTAGCAGCTAATTCCAGGTACAGGTTGGAATTTTCCAATCACGACAGTGTCACAAAGATGGCTAGGTGAAATCACTCTTCGCAGTTGTTCCTCAAAATGGTTAAACAATCATATGGAGGTGAACGATCGGCCAATAGAAAAGTGGAGGTGACGGTGCAAACACGACCAAGGCTTTAATGGCTGATGATATTACACTCACAGCGGTTATTTATCGGGTAGTTCATTTTTTAACGAGCTTAAACGCGGGTGGAAACATTTGCTCGATCTTATGTTTATTTTTTAACGAGCATGAACTATGTGCTAAAACTGCTCGGATCTTGCGTTTATTTTTTAACGAGCATGAACTGTGTGCTAAAACTGCTCGATAACCCAGTCATATGAAAAGAATGTCTCATGTAAGATTCCATTTTTTATGGAGCTTGCGCCTTACCAAAGATATGCCCCGCATCCTTTCGTTATGCAAGTTCGGAAACGACTAATCCTATGAGTTTAAAGGGTTAGAGGCCCTAAAAATTTAAAAAATAAATAGCCGCCCCTTGCTTGCACTCCAAAAGGTTTGCATGCCCCCAGGTATAAAACAGAGTTTCAAGGTTACCTCTACTTCACTTCCGCCAAAACATTTGTTTTAACGAGAGAGGCTTACCTCTTTCAGGTTACCCAAAGATTGTCTCGTTAATCTTTCAAACAAAACACTTCCTCGGCAATGTCTACCGAAATAGACAAAGGTGAGCGACGATGCCCGCCAACTCACATAACTTTGACAAAAGAATCTTATTCTAGAACAACCCCTCTTCCTAGACGGACGGGGTACGGACTAGTCATATTCTCCCGCGGAAACCTACCCTATACCCAAAGTTTTCCTGCCGAAGCAGACCAGGACGCATGCCCCCTGGGTTCCAGTCATATCCTCTCGGATTACTCGCGCTCATCAGGAGGACGGACCGTGGGTTGAGACACTTCTTGCGTGAATAGACCATTTAGGGATGGTTCATGACTATTTGCGATGCGTGATCCGGGAAATGAAAGTTGGTCCACGAGCTTGACCACTCTTCCTTCATGCGGAAAACACATTACTCTAAAGAGTGAGAAGACGATGGCTCCCATGCAATATATATAGTCTCGTCCAAGGAGTAGGTTATAATCCAAGGGTCCTTGAATGACCATCACATTCATTTGAACGGTCTTCCCTTTCAATGTTATAGGCACATTGGGGAGGATCCCTAAAGGTCGACTGGTTCCTTTATCAAATCCTGATAGATTTCTCATTTCAGGCAAAAGCTCCGGCGAACCAAGCGCTTTCCAAGCAATAGAGGAAAGGATACTCACAGATGCCCCCTCATCAATAATAGTGCCAGCCATTACCATCCTGTATATTTGAACGATAATTCTGAATGGTATGCTTGCTGGCAACCGGGGTCTGCCTAGTTGGTTCCAGTCAAACGAGACAACTAGGTTGCTTGGTGGTGGGACCGAATAGATGGCCGGGTATGACTCTGACGAAGTTCCTTCCTGCGATAAAGGAATGGGCAAATTTCCCCCTTGTTCGTCAGAGTCTGTGTTGATGAAGAGAATTTGGACGGTGTCGTCTTTATTCTCCTCTGTGATGGTATCATTCGAAGATAGAGCCTCTGAAGGCAAAACCGGGTCAACTGCCGCCTCAACCTTTTGACTTTCGTCAGGCATGGATCCAGACGGTTCATCTTCAATGATAGGTGCTTCGGCTGACCACCTGGGCGGGCCAGCTGGGTTCTCAACTAGTGAAGGACTTGGCAGGAGTTTTTGATATCCAGGAGGAAGTTGCGCTCGTAAGATCGAGCGATCTTCCAAAACTCTTTTAGCCTCGTCTAAGAAGGGACAACGGTGGATGGCATGATCACCTTCACACAGTTTACAGGGAAATCTAGCTTTCCCTCTCTGTCCTGGGACTTCACTTTCACTAGTCGACGGTGAGCTGTCAACATGGCTATCAGAGGTCGACGCTACCGAATTGTGCAAACGGGGAGACCAGTCCCTTAGTATCCGAGGGATGCAGGGAAAATCTCTGTGGAAGTGGTCTCCCTTGCATATGACGCATGGCGATTTAGGCCTGGTCTGTGCTGTGTGTGGATTTTTGTCAGACGACACTTGTTTGCCCCCAGTCGCTTTTGGCTCCTTCTTCTTCTTCTATTTCTTCTTCTTTTCCTTCTTCTCCTTAGGAACTTGGTTTTTTGTTTTACCAGTTTCGTCAAGCGAAGAGGAAGGAGGAGAGGAAGAGTTAGATGAAGTAGAAGGCTGGTTGGCAACTCTGGTCTGTTCTAACTGTTGACTCGACTGTTCAGGAATAGTGGTGGCCTGAACGACATTGGTTGAAAAGAGCCAGACCGGCATGCCAATTGTCAGTCCTGGAAGCGACAATGTGGCCATGTGGGGCGCACCAACATCTCCCCAAGAGGAGAAGGGATTAGGATTTCCACCAAGGGGAATTCCTTGGTTGGTGTGCTCCATTTTTCAACCTAAAGATCAACACAGGAATAGGGGTGATTGTTCTGTTTAAAATAAATTTTAACGACGCTTTAGACACAACTTGCTTTTTCAATTTTAAAGAGTCGAGAAAAAGCTAAAGATGACTCTAGTCTCCTTCGATGTTTTAACGAGCCCGAAGTGACAAATGCTCGGATGGACTTTTTCTGTTATAGAGTCTGAAAAAGGCCAAAAGGAACTGCTCCGGAGTTCTAAGCAGAGGGTGTGCCAAACTTTTTGCAAAACCGCAGAATACTTTTTAGGGTACGGGCGGTCGATCTTCCTGAATGCTATGTTCAGTGCATTGCAATCAGTAGGGCGGCCGACACGGCTTCCTAAGGATAAAGGTTTTATGCCTATAGCGGTCTCCCAATATATACACGACGGTACGTGGGAGCACAATCCGTACTGGCGCTATCGTCCCTCAGGAGGAATCACCCACCATCCACGAGATCGACAGTCACCAGGCTTTACGACGCCGGAACACGTCTCTAGCCTAAACCTCTATGTTGTGCGTTATGTTGCAAAGCGTTGTTAAGTTCATTCAATTTATTTTAGGTTGATCTTTTTAGAAGTTTGCCTTTCAAGGTTCACCACGAGATGTATGATACAAATTCCTGAATGCAGTCTAAAGATGATAAGCAAGCTTTATATCTTTTCAACTTTGAAAATCCTAGCTACTAAGGGAAAAGAAAGACACCATCTTTTCTCAAAGAGCAATCAGCACACTCTAATGCACTTTTTCTAAATCAAACATGCAAACTATCAAGATGCAAATGCACAATGCAGGTGTTTGTTTTCCGCTTTCTTAGTATTGATGCCTACAAAAGAAAGCTTTTTGTACAACTTTGAAATTGCTTTTAAATGACAAATACAAACAAGTTTACTTTTTCGAAATCAGAGAGGGTAGAAGAGATTACAACACTTAACGATTTTCGAAATGAATACTTGTTTTGAAACTTAAAAGAGACAAACTCAAACCAATAAGCAAAAGTAAATGTATAATCAACTGCAAACAGCCAATGAACTCTCTTCTAAGATCACAATCAACAGATCTGAATCAAGGGCTACAGGATGATTATTTCACTCATGCAAAGGAAAACTGCAAATGACGCCACAAACACATAAAAACACTCACAGTCTTTTTGTACAAAAGGAGGCGGAATCTAAGCAGAGAAAAGGAGTTATCAGACTAGTACCTATGCTGGTTACAGGCTGCAAAAATCAGAGATCAAAACAGGGAAAAACAGAGCAGAGAACCCCAGCTGCACAAGAGAAAACTGGTTCAACGCAACCTCAACACAGGGGTTTTGACATTCAGCGCAGGTAGCCTTCACAGGACCTGCGTTGAAATGTAGAATCCCTTCACTGGGTCTGCGCTGAAGGAGAAAATCTCGTTTCTCACTGGTTCTGGGTCACAGATTGCTATTTAATCAACTGTTTCAGGCCAAATAAAAGCAACAAGCAAGGTGTAATCAAAGGGATGCTTTTAGGGGGTACTAAGATCTATCACAAAGGATCATCAAATCATTTGTGAGTCCATTGTTCAGATCATAGACAAGTCCAGTGATTGGATCAAAGCAGCAACTGTCTACTTTGCATCTGGGAATAGCAGATGCAGTTCGATTGTTGCTGTCGAGTCTATGAAACAAACAATGATAGAAACACAAATAAAATGACTAAACAGATCTCCCCAGCGGAGTCGCCAATTTTTTGTGGGGAAAAATGCCTATGCAGGCTGATCCTATCCACCTAAGGTGTGACAGTGCCTTAGCAACAAACAGAGACAACTATTCTAGTATTCTTCCTTTATGAATTAAGAATGAAGAGAGATAGATGGACTAACCGGTGTCTTCCGTTTGTCCCTCGATCCGGTCTCTCTTCTCTTTGTGAGTTCCCACCTACTTGCCTTCTCGCTCGCCCAGCTTCAAGAGGTTTCTGCAAGATCACAAGAAGAGAACACTACACAAGACATGGATTCATATTCATAACTAGTTCAGGATTAGAAATAAACTAAACATACTAATGCATTCATACATCAACAATACATCAACATATAGGAGAAACCAAGATAGCTTTATTGATGAATAACAAGCTTCAGGAAGAGATACAACCCAGAGGGCTCCAATCCAGCATCTCCTTCCTAGCAATTGGAATTCCTACCTTCACCCCCTTCAAATCATTAAGAACCCAATGATTCCAATCTCAAACCAACAACAATTCTTTGCAATAACAAAATTCCAGCCCCCTAGATCTCATGGAGGAGAGATCCATATATAGATGTTTGGAGAGAGGATGAGTCAGCTTGAGATCTGACTAGTGTCCTCTCCCTTTGTCAGTTCTTGATTCCACTTGGAGATTTGGAACCTCTTACTCATCACCAGTCGAATTCCCTGAGGCAAGTGTCATTTTGGAAGCTTCCCGGGTTTTGACACCTTGAGAAATGAGCTTGCCACATGTCCATTCTCGTTCAGCGCAGGTAGCCAGTGTTTCCTTTGACATTCAACGCAGGTAGCCAGTGTTGGCTTTGACATTCAGCGCAAACAGCTAGTGTAGCCACTGAAATGATCCTGAATTGACTTGTTTTTGAGCAGTTTCTGGTGGAGAACTTCTGTGAATTGCTGCGGTTTGTTAGCCTTGTTCCTCTAGGGGTAGGAACAACATGTTTAGGGACTTTGGGTCCCTTAGATTATGGACATTTCATGCTCAATGCTGTAAGGCACAAAAATGTCTATAACACTTAGGTGGTTCATGCATCCCAAAAGAGAAGGAGCTAATCCCTTGATGAGAGGAGCTATCCCTTTGAAGGAGGGCTTTATCCCTTTGAAGGAGGACCTAGTAACTTCCCTCCATTGCACTATAAATTCAGGTATTGGGCTGATTGCTGGGGAAGTTAGAAGCTGAACATTTTTAAGGGGAAATGCTGGTGAAATTAAGACTTACTAGTTGAGCTTGAGAGGAGAGATCACATACCTTTTTGGCTTCATTGGGAAGAGAGTGAAACTTGTCAAAGTAGAGGAGACTTCTTGCTGGACCTTGGGAGGAGCTTGTATAGCGTCAAGGCACAGGTTGTAAAGTTCTTCTTTGATTTGAATTAATACAATCAGATTCATTTTTCTCAACAAATTGTCTCATGTCATTTGTTTCATGAATTCCTTGACTTTCATGTTAAATATGTTTTATGATATTGGCTTTTCAAGTGCTATTTAATTTGTTTGCTTGTTTGTGTTTGTAGATTCACGACAAGGGAGCTCATTTGGATCGAAGGAGCGAAGCTTCCATAAACTTGCGTTGGACCCAAGATAGGCCTAAAACACTTGTTTGCCTTTGTTTATTAAAGCATATTTAGAGAAAGATAGTTTGTGATTGGTTTGCTTGTCATTAGGTCTTCTTTAGATTCTAGGAAGGTCTATCTTGTCAGCAAGATCGACTCATTCTATGTGACAAAATGGCGACTCCACTGGGGACTTGATTTTTTCCTTGTTTTTACTTTGACCTCAGAAACTGTGTTTTTGTTTCTGTTTTTGGCTTGTTGTGTGTGGAATTGGGTAGAAATTGTAGATCCAGGGTTATTTTTCGTTTTTCATAACTTTGGGAGAGGACCGCACCCTAGCCTTTTGACACAGTGCGTACTTATCCGCAATTTTGCTTTTAGCACAGAGCGGTACCGCACCTGTGTTAACTGTGTGCCTGCGGACCCTGTCAAAATTTTGAAAAACCTAAGATTTCCTCTGTTAGTCAGCTTATTTTTTGTTTAGAAGTTATTATCCACTGCCCAGACCTGCATATAACCTGTCAGAAGCTTTCCTTAGGTTAATTTCATTGGTGTTAGGGTTTTAGGTGAAATTCCTAGGAGTTTTTCTTGTTGGGTTTGTTTTTCATTTTGGTCTTGTAGTAACTCTGAGCTTAGAAGCTGTAGGAACCTCAAATCACCTTGGTCTCTACCATCCTTCTTATGAGTCTGACAGTTTATGAAATCTACCCTTGTTGAGGAATCCACTTTGTGTTTTCTCTTTACAAAACTTCGAAAAGCTTGTGTTTAAAAGTTTGGATTTTCATTTTTAAAAAGAAAACAAAATTGGTTGTTTTTGACTGATTTGTGATTCTGCATAAATTGGTCCTTAGTTTGCATCTAGCTAAGTAAAACATCCTTAAAAAGGACATCTTGTAGGCTTTGACTTCAAATAGGTTTTTATAGTTTATAGATCTCAAAGTTAGTCATTTGCATAGTTTTGAGTGTTTTATAAAAAAATGAAAAAATCTATTTTGGAAAAAGTTTGTTTTTGTAGTGGTTGAGTGCTTTGAAAAGAAAAGGGAATTTTTTGTGAAAATAACAAGTTGTCTCGTTTTGAGTGCATTGGAAAGGACAAAAGCTCTTCTTTTAATTTGTTTGTTAAGAAAGATTTGTGTTTACAAAGTATTTGCATTCTCAAACTCTTTCTTAGCTAGAAGTTCATCGAAGGGAAAAGATTGTTTAATCATCTTAAGTGCATTTTTAGTGATTTTGAGTCGAGTCTTCATACCACAAGTTTCATCTCCGCACCTTTTGACTTAAACAAAAACCAATAAAAATAACGCTTAAAGTAAAATTCATCTAGTAACATTTTTATTTTTAGGGCTCTGATACACCGACTTAGCTTAGGCTAGTGTCTTGGAGTAGGAGAGTAATTAACTCTCCAAGACAGTAAAAACAAACAAGTAGTTGTATCTTGTGGTAGGGAAGAAATCCAATTGTTGCATTTATGCTCTGGGAAAGCTCCTCTTAAAGGAGAAGCACGAGATCGTGTCCGAACCAGTGTGGGAATAAATCCTTCCTCATTGGGAACGATGCCAGATATTCACGTATTAAAAACGGTAAACCTCAGATTAACCATTGTCGAGGAGCCTGGGGTCACTTGTTGGTAAACCTTGGATTATGTCAAGGAGCCTTCAAGGGGATTGAGCTTGCTACTCTGCCCTTGCGTGCTTATCGGATCATAGACTATTCCCCTAGGTATATTTGTTTCAGTTGGTAACCTTAGTGGCCATATTCTTTAGGATTATTCCTAAGGTGACAATGGTGGGAAGATCCCACTGTACCTGGAGCAGACGTCGGCTAGACTCACTTGGATTTTCTGGGGGGTTCTCTTCACTCTAGACGGTTAAGTGGAGGAACTTGTGCCAATCTATTCATTAAGTAGGTTGCCGGTGTAACTGTTCCAACTCCCATTTCTGTATTGAACTCTGCGACGTTGGATTTCATCACCAACTAGTGTTTTCAGTATGGAAAGTTACTGTTTGTGTGTGTTTGATCTCCTAGATTCTTTAGGCGTGTGATTCAAATTTGTTTGGTTCTTTAGAGGCTTTAGGTGGTTTTCATTGAGGTTTTACTTTGTTTGCGTGTGAAGTAGTTAAAATTTTTAACCATGGTTGAATTACCGAGGAAGTCCCGTACACTTCGGGGCCAACCTCCTGAGTTTTCACCGAGCCAGCTTGAAGGTTTGAAAGTCCTCGTAACTCCTAGAGACAGTAGAGTTGGGTCACCTGAAGAAGGAGAGTCTTCTTTGGTGGTACATCCTGATTTTCAAGCTTTAATAGCAGATTATAATCCACAGTCAGTGTCTGTTTCCGAAGTTACTGGTAGCTTTTCATCTACTAGTGATATAGGTGAGGAACCTAAAATATCTGAACCTGAAAGTGAATTTGCTGCTACTCTGACATCGGGGTTTTCTTCTCCAACTTCTAGTGGTCCTGGTTCACCTAGGGTAGAAAGAATATTACCCAAAATCTTCCTTCTAGACTTATAGTTATCGAAGAACTTGCTACTCTGGAAGAAAAAGTAGGCATCCCTATCCTTGAAAATTAACTTGCTATTGAGCTAAGGGAGCGTGAATCAATTTTTTACAGTCCACCTAGGAGCAGTGCTTGGTATCTTTCTTTGACTAATTTCTTAGAAAACCCAGGGTTAAGTTTTTCACCACCTCGTGTTCCTTATCACCCAACACCTAGAGGTTATTATCCTCTGTTAAATATGTCAAGACAGTCGTCCATGTTTACTCAATCGCTCGAATCTTTTTTGTATGGCGGTCTTTTTGTTCCCTCTGGGTATCAGTCACTTTCTGGTACTTTTTCGGGAGCATCTCCTCAACCCATTGAACAAGGGTTATTAACTGGAAGAAATGGTACTAAGCCGTTGAGCGTAGAAGATATTCTCATGATGTCAGGTTCTATTCCCATTCCTCAACCTCAAGGTGGCCAGTTACCACCTGGGGGGCAGCCTCAAAATCCTCAATTATCGCCTGGGGGGCAACCTCAAGGTACCCAATTTGCACTTGGGGGGTAACCTCAAGGATAGTACATACCTACGGGATAGTACGTTCCTCAAGGTCAACCCCAGACTCAATATGTACCCCAAGGTCAACCCCAGTATCAATTTATACCTCAAGGTCAACCCCAGTATCAGTACGTGCCTCAAGGGTATCAACCTGAAGGTCAGTACTCGAACCAAGGTTTCCAACCACCCTCCGGTCAATCATATGTTCAAGGAACGCGAAATGTACCTTTGAATTATCAATCCTACCCTGAACCCGGTTATGGTCCTCAATATTCTCAACCTGTTATGGGTTCGTACCCCGGAATGAATTTAGTGTGGGATCCATCGCAAACTCAACAGGTGTTGCAACCAAATGTACAGTTGTCATCTCAAACTAGACAACCCTTAGTTTCTGGTACACCCCAGCAACCTGTCCAGTCTACTATTCAAACTTTTGTACCTTCGGTAGTTTCTCAGCCTGGGCCTAGTACACCTCGTACTCCACCTCAAACGACTGCTGCAACTGCTGCAACATCTGTTCAATCTACCCCACCTACTTATGGAGTATTGACAACTCTGGTTTCTACTATTCTTGCATCTACTCATCATGACATCTTTACCTCCGTCTGGATCCACGATTCAAACTTCGGTTCAGATGCCTGTAGGACAACCTGGTTCAAGTACGGTTGTCACAATTCAAGCACAATTTACTTATCAACCGTACAAGGGACAATACCAATTCGGTCCTGTTGTGCAGCAGCCAGAATATCAGTATCAACCGTACCCTGGGTACACATATCAACAACCTCAACAACCCCAGTACGGCCTGGTTAATCCTGGTTTTCCGGGAGGATACAATATCCCAAATGCAATTCCTATTCCTAGTTATCCTGGATATCCTCCTCCTGGGGCTGGTCTCATGACCCAGAGTTTTAGGGACCCTAATCGTCAATTACCGTTTATCGCAACTTTGGACTTGCCTGACTTGTCACGCCTAATGAATGATCCCATTAATTATCTTCCGTTTTGGCCGCCAATGCCGAATAAGTTGCCTAGTGATATTCCTAAGTTCGAAGGAAAATCAGGAGAGGACCCGTCAAACCATGTGATGACTTATCACCTCTGGTGTGCGTCTAACTCCATTTCAGATGATTCAATCCATTTAAGACTTTTCCAGCGCACTCTAATTGGTCTTGCGGCCAAGTGGTACATTGAGTTACCACGAGGCACTTTTTATAATTTTAGTCAGTTAGCTACCTCGTTTTTAACTCATTTTCAGTTGCCATTCAGATATGACAATGGCACGAAATTACTAACTTCGTTAAAGCAATCGACATCCACTTACATTTCAGATCATATTCATGAATGGAGACGTCGACGGCGTTTAGTGAAGGTTTTTATTCTGGATCAGATCTTGGCTGAATGGTTTGTAAAGTCTTTGTGGCCAAAGATCACTGAAGATGTAGCTAAAGCCGAAGTTGTCACTGAGGAGCAAGTAATTGCTTAAGCACAGTACCTTGACTTGGTTTATACTTAATCATGTACGATACACGAGAAAATCCCCGATCTTCCCAAGCAGAATCAAATCGCTGCAGCTCCTTCGGGATCTCATGCCGCTGATGGTATGATTGGTACGGTTAACACTAAAAGTAAGAATAAGTCTTCCAAGAATTCTTCTCCTATCATAACCTTGCCTGATTCCCCGACAGGAGATTCTTCTGTGGAGATTTCCGCCGATATTCATGTTGTAAAGTCATCTACAGCCAAATCAAAATCCGGTGGGAAGAAGAAAGGGAAGAAGAAAAATAAAACGGACAAAAATTCAAAGGAGAAACTTGAAAAATCGGAATCCAATGATGAAAAACGCAAACCTCGTTATCCTTGTCTCATTTGTGATGACGAACATTTTACAAGAGACTGCCCTCATCGTGCAGAGGTTGCGAAGATTTTCAAAGGTTACCAAACGCCTGCTGTTTTGAAGGATCCTTTTCCAAGTCAAGGCAGTAAGATGATAGGTTCTTCCTCGAGTGCCAATGAAGAACCCATACTGATGATATCCCATGTTAGGATTGCAACTCGATCGCATGATTATGGTAGTAAAAGTCCTGTTGATGGTAAAGAAGCAGAATCTTCTCATTCTAATCCCTCAACCTCAGCTCCCGGTTCTGATCCACTACAGATCGAGAAACCTAATCCAGACTTGGTAATCAAACCGCCCGCCAAGGGTATACTTCAAAAGTCAGCTTTCAATCCACATGCGAGAGCGGCTCGGAACTATAACATTGTTGAGGATTTAGCTGTTTCACCCTCAGCAATTTCATCTTTGGAAGTGCTACAATCATGTCCAGCACAACGTAAATTACTTTTGTCGGCTATAGGAGCTGTTGACGTTCAGGACTCGAACCTAATAATTTTCGATCTAGAAAATAGTACACCGTGCTTACCTCATCAAATGGCTTTCCAGATTCCAGTGATAGTCATAAACAGGCCTATTCATCGGACTGTGATTGTTGAGGGAGCCTCAACGTGTATTATGTCGATACAGTGTTGGATATCGCTTGGTTCTCCTTCGCTAAATCAATCCCCGACGATTCTAAAGGCCTTTGATGGCCGTGGGTTTCATCCTTTTGGCATTCTACAGAATTTACCTATAGGGGTTGAAGGAAAAACCGTTAATCTAGATGTGGAGGTGGTTGATGCCCCTCTAGATTACAACCTTCTCTTGGGTCGTAGTTGGTCTTACGCTATGACAGCTGTCGTTTCATCGGTCTTTTGGGTTATAAAGTTTCCTCATAATGGAAAGATCGTAACAATAGACCAGCTGACTTACTTCTCATCCGACCCAGCCTCTTCTGAAAGTATTCAGCATGTCGGTAAAAGGACTATCCCATATAAGGATGTTGGAGTAGGACTAGTTAAAGATGCCGGTTTACTAGGAATTTTTCCTTTTCCTCTGATCAACGCATCGTCTTCATTTGCAACCATTCATATGATTACGTCAGACACCATTGTTTATGATGATCCTTGGATCGTTCCTTCTGAATCTGAGATAGACTCATTTGGTGATGTCATGCCTTTGAGTCCATATGAAATTGCGTATGAGGTCGTGCAATCGTTTACCGACCCATCTTCAACCGAAATTGACTTAATGAATGTGGTCCGTGGAGAATCGCTTTTCACATCAATCTCGGATTCAATCACGTTTTCTGAACTTGTTCACTCTGATGAGAAAATTCGTGAAATCCTATGAGTAGATGATTTACCATGGGAAGATCTCCATCACAGGTCTTCGTTTTTACCCGAGAATGATCGTTTTGAAAATGATTTTTCATCAATTTTTACGACTGAATATGTTAAGGAACCTCAGAATCCAATGAAACATCCTGATTCAGAGTTAAATTTGGGAAACATCTCTCGAACTATTCCTATTGACATTTTGGTTAAGCCTGGAATTATTGAGAACATTGATATAGGTGCCTCATGTACAGAAAACGAAATTCAAATATATAAGGCCCTATTTCAAGAATTTCACAACATGTTTGCCTAGTCCTATGAGGAAATGCCAGGAATTGATCCCGCGATTGTTGTTCATGAAATCAAGACTTACCCGGACGCTAAACTCGTCCGGCAATGTTTGCGTCAGATTCACCCAAGAAAAGCTGCTGCAATTAAAGCAGAAGTAGAAAAATTACATAAAGCAGGTTTCATTTATCCGATCCCGTTAACGGATTGGGTATCGAATATTGTTCTGGTTAACAAAAAGCAAGGAACAATAAGAATATGTATCAATTATAGGGACATTAATCGAGCCTGTCCAAAGGACAATTACCCAACTCCCTATATCGATCAAATCATTGATGATTGTGCCGGCAGCGAAATATTCTCCTTCATGGATGGTTTTCCCAGATACAATCAAATCAATATTCTACCTGCCGATCAACCAAAAATGGCTTTCATTTGTCCATGGGGGACATTTGCTTATTGCAAATTACCTTTTGGGCTAAAGAATACCAGAGCAACTTTTCAAAGGGCCATGTCTTATGCGTTTCATGACATCAAGCACATTGTGCAACCCTATCTCAATGATTTTCCTGCTCATTCATTACATTGAGCTGATCATCTCATCCATTTACGAGCAATCTTTATGAGGTGTAGGCATTATCGGATTCGGTTGAATCCACACAAATGTAATTTCTGTATAGAAACGGGTCGATTGTTGGGGTTTGTTTTTTCGAAAGCCAGCATTCGCATCGATCCCTCGAAGGTCGAAGCTATTGTCAAATTTCCTCCTCCTTCGAGTCTTCGCCAATTCCAAAGTTTGCAAGGGAAAGCAAACTTTTTACGACGATTAATTCCTAACTATGCCGAGGTTACAAAGGGTTTTACCCGGTTGTTGAAACATAATACTCCATTCTATTGGGATGAGATAGCTCAAAAATCTTTTGATGCACTAAAACATGCGTTGACCCATGCACCGTTATTACATCCTCCCAACTACAACCAGGATTACTTCTTGTATCTCGCCGCCTCTCATTCCACCATTGGAATGGTCTTAGTTCAGGAAGATGAATTCAGAACTGAACATGTGATATATTACCTTAGTCGAACTTTAAATCCCACTGAGCCAAAATACTCACATGTGGAGAAATTGGCATTGGCAGCTGTTCAAGCTGTCCAACGTTTTCGTCACTACATTTTACTCCGTAAAACTACAGTAATTTCTGATTGCAACCCTATGATCTACATTTTGACCAAGCAATTGCTAGGGGGCAAGTACTCTAAATGGATTGTTATCCTGCAGGAGTTCGACTTGGAATTTGAAAAATCTAAGTCTAAGAAATCTTTAGTTTTTGCGGAGTTGATGTGTGATTTCCCGCGTGCTGACACGGAAACTGTGGCGGAGGAGCCTATTGCGGATGAATCTTTGTTTCTAATCAACACTTTAGATCCATGGTATGGGGATATCATCGTTTATCTCCAGGCCCAATCCTTTCGGCCGGAAATTTCAAGGTCAGAACGTCGGAAAATACGATTCCAGTCCCAACAATTCAGGATTATTGGAGATACTCTTTATCGTCGTGGGGCGGACTTTGTTTTTCAACGTTGTTTAACTCACGAGGAAGCTGAAAGGGTTCTAAATGACTGTCACACTGGAGCGTGTGGCGGTCATATGTCTGGGTATACCACAGCCCAAAAGATATTGCGCGCTAGCTACTTCTGGATGTCTTTGTTTAAAGATTGTATTACTGCAGTCCAAAAATGCCACAAATGCCAAATTTTTGATCGAAAGATGCGCACTCCTCCTGCTCCTCTCCACCCTTTAATTGCCATTGGTCCTTTTTCCAAATGGGGTATCGATTTTATTACATGTAACCCTCACTCGGTCAGGGGGCATGTGTATATCATCCTTGCGGTAGATTATTTTACCAAGTGGGCCGAGGCAATGCCTACATTTAAGGCAAACGACAAGACAGCTGCAATTTTCGTGTTCAATCATATAATTGCTAGGTTTGGTGTCCCACAAGCGATTATCATTGATCATGGGAATCATTTTCGAAACATTATGATGACTGAACTTATAGGCCAGCTTAGTTTGCGTCACGATAGTTCAACCCCTTATTATCCACAAGCTAATGGTCTGGTTGAATCCATCAACAAAGTTTTAGTCATGATGATCCGACGAATCATTGGGATTCATCGGTCGAATTGGCATAACATGATATTTTCAGCGCTTTGGGCTTATCGAACCTCAGTAAAAACATCAACAGTGTTCACCCCTTTCCAACTAGTTTATGGTTTGGAAGTCGTGTTACCCATTGAATGAGAAATCCCATCATTGCGAATGGCCATCGAATTACTTCAAGCCACTTCCGAAGAGGAAAAACGTTTGTTATACTTGGCTCAATTAGATGAGAATCGACGTGATGTTGCATTGGTGATCGAGACTCATGTAAAACGTATGAAAGCTCAGTATGATCGAAATGTGACCCCTCGAAATTTTTCGGAAGGAGATCTAGTCTTCGTTTACGATCAAGCTAATGATAAATTAGGCACTGGAAAATTCGTTCCTATGTGGCATGGTCTGTATGTTGTCAAGCGAAAGCTAGCAAAAGGGGCCTATGAATTGGTAGACTTTGACGGGGACTCTTTAGGTAAACTCAGAAATGGTCTTTACCTGAAGAGGTATTATGCTTAAAGAATGGGTATGGAGATTTTTAGTTAGGACAGTTTTTCTTTCTAGCTGGTGTGTTTTAGTTTAAAAAGTGTGCTTAGCTTAGAGAGTGCTTTTCGTCATTATTCCTGCTTATCTTGGTTTTACTCTTGATATTGCAGATGTCGATGCCTCTCCAAACATACATTGGTTTCGCTGATGGTGCTTGTTGTAATACACGGAACATTTCTTCCGCAGCTTGGGTTATCTATTCGCCCTCTGACGAGTTGGTATCTATGCATGGGGTAAGCCTCAGTCAAACAACGAACAACATTGCCGAGTATAGTGCAGTGATTGAGTTATTATTTGAATCTATTTCATTTGGGATTCAGAGTTTGATAGTGAGGTTAGATTCTGAACTCATTGTATTACAGCGTAATAGAGTGTATGCCATTAGAAATCTAGTGTTATTGAGATTATTTTTGAGAGTGCGTCTCTTGGAACGTGAATTTGATTATATTGAATATCAGCATATTCCAAGATCTTTAAAAACATTAGCAGATGCAATTGCTTCTCGAATGTTAAGTAGACATTTGCAATAATCATACATGTAAATTTAAAACCATTCCATAACATGATTTACAAGATAAGCCGGTAATAGTGATATATATATAGGAGTGTGTCAAAAAATACATCGTCCTCGATCATAGGTTGAAAAATACCTTATGATCGGCAAAAATGATAAGTACAAAAAGCAAAAATGTCATATGTGTCCACAATAGGCGATCATCCTATCACTGGTGATGATCTCGATAAGAAACCACTGCACGGGCCACCTTGCAAAGGCACCTCCTAAAAGGTCCTAGGACCCCAATCACATAGCACTGAAGTCGACGAGGAATGTCATCTATGGTGGTCTCCAGAATATCTCCTTTCAAGCACTCTAGATTACTCTCCAACTCGGCCAAAACCTCTGCTGATTCGTCCTGTGGGGCTGGCACGGCTACAACTGGTTGTTTCCTCTTGTAAGGCCAGAGAGCGGTTGGTCACTGTGGACCCACATCTGCATTTGAAACTTTTACTATCAGTTTTGGGACGATAGAAAAAGAATAAAAAAAATTAAAATAGGAAAATGTTGAAAATGATTTTACCTGAGTCATCCCATTGCTCTCCTAGTGGAGGAGCCATGTCCGGGTCACCACGAAAATCTACCCCAGCGTAAGGGAAGTCCTGAATAGAAAAAACCTGGTTTTCCAACCATTGGAAATACTCAGGTTTGAATCGAACAATCTCTGTCCCCTCGTCCAGATGACGGGCCATAACTGCGACCCATCAAATCAGTTTGGGCTCTCGAGGAAGCCTAGCTCCAACAGTAAGGTGCTGCGGGATCAACATGGGAACCCTCTCCAGACCAAAGCTCACAACCAAAGCCCCATAACCAAAAGTCTTTAGTTGTCCGTTCTTGATTCTGGTCAGTTGGCCTTTCACATTGGCCAACACAGCATCGCACCAGTTGAAGATGGTGCCTCGAAATCAGTCAACTGCCATCCGCATCTAGGATCCGATGGCAATATGTAATGCGGCACTCCCGCAAAGTCTGGTGACAGTAAACGCGATCACCATGAGTTCAGGACGGGATATGGTTTTAATGTCTATCCCTTTGTCTCTAGCCTGGCTGTTGCAGAACTCTAGCTGGACGCTATCGACAGACTGGCCACCTGGCCCAGTCCCGAATAGAGTCAATTCTTCGCCTCTCTTAGGCAAACCGATCAAGAAATATATGTCTGCCAGCTCAATTTCGAGCTAGTGGCCACCAATGAGGAAGCACTGGTCCTGTATGCTCCATCTGTCAACCAGCCACTGTAAGAAATCCACCTGGGCCCTCATGCCAGGTATGGCCAAGAATTTGTACAAGCCGCAGGCCTTCAATACATCGATCGAAGGTTGGTGATTCAACGCGGCTAGATCCACATCCTCATGCTCTCATTCACGCCAATATAGCATGATTTACTCTCTGCATCAAGTAAAAAAACAAATTAGAATGCTAGAAATTAATTTGTTTGGGCCAAATTTGAGAATTTTTGGGTTAAAAACCCTTGCTGTGGGGACCGCACCCTCTGCATTAGAGACAGTGCATGGGTCCGCACCTTGCCTACATGGAAGGTGCGGACCCCTGACTTTTTCCCCATTGAGAAAAAGTTGAGGTCCGCGGGCTGCCAGTGTTACACCTGCGGGCCCCCGCGCGTGGGTTTTAAGCCTAAAAAGCCTCCAAAAAATGAAATAAAAACCCAAAACAAAAAAATGAAACGGTTAAAAATGAAGAGTGGGATGATGTGGATTACCTGGAGAAGACGGCATTCGATTCCGACGGTTGGATTTTCCGCAATCTTCACGGGAAGTTTTCTAAACAAAAGCACTATTTTCTCACCCAAAACTCAAACGGTAAAAATGAATTGACGAAAGCCCTTTTTATAAGTTTTTTGAGTAAATAAATTGCAAATTTGTTTATGTTTCACTTTGGAAAGGTATTTTTGCAACATTTTTATCCATTTCAAGCAGGTATGAGTAATGTTTGCGTTTTTTTTCAGGATAACGGATTATTTAGGCGAAATCTATCATTTTCGATGAAAAAACATTTAGAGTCACCTTTAAGCTCTTTTCTGACTCCTGAAACATGAAAAGATTGCCGAGTTTTTTCTTTTAAACTCGTTAAAATGGAACTAAAAGACAGTCCACTTACAACTCTTTTCTAACCGTAAAAACATGAAAAGATTGTTGGATTTTTGTTGTTTCAAATTCAATATTGGTTATAAAACGACGTGTCATTGATCGCTTTTTTACTTTTTCAGATCAGGGGCACTAATTACGAAAAGTACTACTTGGTCGTAAAGATCAAGCGGTTCTCTCAAGTATTATTTTATACTTTTTCGGGCTTGGGAGACACAAATTTAAGAAAAAGGTCAACCCTGGAGTCTTCTTAAGTTTTTTCAGACTCTCTAAAATTGAAAAACGCCGAGTTTCTCCTATACTGGACTCGTTAAAATTTCATAGTAAAGGACCTGTTCAATTACAAACAGGAACGAACCACTCCTTCTTAGGGTTCGAATTTAAACTAAGTTGGACTCATCCGAAGGATGAGCTTATAATAAATAAAATGTTATCCTCCTCAAACTTGTCAAAAATAAAGAGGTACTTGCCAGAAATGGTGGGGGAAAAGAGAGAAAAATGAGCCTGTTTGTCATACTTTGTAACCACTCTTGAACACGACACTTTTATTCACCTGGGTTGGGAAATCCTTTGCCTAATAGTTGATCAAACCACATTGAAAGTCTTCAGCTGGTTTCTGGGTATTAACTTTGGGTCAATTGTCACCAAACTATCTGTTGTGTCGTTATGTGTTCAAGAGGTCACTCCCAATAAGCCATTTATCTGCAAAATATCTGTCATCCATCTTGACCATCCCTGAGTCAGTCCTTGCAACTAAATTTCTTCAACTTGATCTATGATTTCGTGTTGTGGGCTTGCCTGTGATGGATCGCTTTCTATCGACTTTAGCTCATTATCTAGAAAGATGATCTAGAAATTGTCAGTACCTTGGGATCTACATGCCTCAATGGCAGGTTTCTTGCCTTTGACGACAGGTTGCATCATTGACCTTCGATCAAAGGATTCCGTGACATGTTCGACATCAACACATTTATTCACATCTCATGGATTGTACTGAGTACTTTGATATCCATTGACATCACTGGTGGTTTCTCTCACACTTGTTAACAGTTTACATCATCGACTGGTAATCAAGTGGTTTCTACCATGTTCGACTTCAACACATTCATTCGCATGGATAGAATCGTATTGTTTCGGGAAGTAGAAATGAAGACCCTGGATCTAGTTTCCACAATCCAGGCTGCGAGGAATTTTGTATTCATTATATAATGGACTATTCATAAACAGATGGCTGCATCCATATTGTGTCCACATGAGTCTATACTTGTGATGTATTACAAGATCATTCTTGTATTAGAGCAGTAGTTAGTTTTCTAAGTCAGTTTTGATCTAAGTATGGGAATGCCTACCTCAGCGATGATATGATCTCATATATATATCTTGCATTGAATGTTTTTACAGGTTCCGACCGAGCTCTCCATAAGATGATCCTTGAAATGATAAAGTACTTCACTCTTCCTAAATGATAAATGAAATCCTCATCTACTACAGACTTCGCACTTTAGGGGGCAATCTGTTACACAAAAATATCATCACCATGATTATTTGCAGTCAGTATGGGTCTATCACCACTTGTACTATCCTCCTAAGCAAGTCTTAGACCTCAGCTCTTCAAGTCAAGCTTTGAAAATGAGAGAAAGACATTGAAAATCAACAAAGCTCTGGTTCCACACTTTCTCTCACTATTGCCTGCGGTCCCGCACCTTCTGTTCACAAAAACTGCGGACCTGCCCGCTCTGTCCCTAAAGGAGTGGGTGTGGACCCCTGTGAAAGTAAAAAAGGTGCAAGTTTATTCTAAAAAACTCACTTTGGGTTAATTCTAGATGATTCTAGAAGGAATTTTGACGTGGATTGGCCGCTCTTAGGTGGTTCATGCATCCCAAAAGAGAAGGAGCTAATCCCTTGATGAGAGGAGCTATCCCTTTGAAGGAGGGCTTTATCCCTTTGAAGGAGGACCTAGTAACTTCCCTCCATTGCACTATAAATTCAGGCATTGGGCTGGTTGCTGGGGAAGTTAGAAGCTGAACATTTTTAAGGGTAAATGCTGGTGAAATTAAGACTTCCTAGTTGAGCTTGAGAGGAGAGATCACATACCTTTTTGGCTTCATTGGGAAGAGAGTGAAACTTGTCAAAGTAGAGGAGACTTCTTGCTGGACCATAGGAAGAGCTTGTACAGTGTCAAGGCACAGGTTGTAAAGTTCTTCTTTGATTTGAATTAATACAATCAGATTCATTTTTCTCAACAAATTGTCTCATGTCATTTGTTTCATGAATTCCTTGACTTTCATGTTAAATATGTTTTATGATATTGGCTTTTCAGGTGCTATTTAATTTGTTTTCTTTTTTGTGTTTGCAGATTCGTGACAAGGGAGCTCATTTGGATCAAAGGAGCGAGGCTTCCACAAACTTGCGTTGGACCCAAGGTAGGCCTAAAACACTTGTTTGTCTTTGTTTATTAAAGCATATTTAGAGAAAGATAGTTTGTGATTGGTTTGCTTGTCATTAGGTCTTCCTTAGATTCTAGGAAGGTCTATCTTATCTGCAAGATCGACTTATTCCATGTGACACTCCCTACAATGGATGGATTGGTGGTGGTTACCATCGAATGGGAAACAAGGTGACCGGGCAGACACACAAGTGGACCAACTCTTTTCATCTTTCTAGTTTCCATAACCCAACATGCACTTTTTCCCACTACACGTTCAACCCACATAATTTAATATCGACATGACAGATGAGGCCATTTATGCCATTCCTAAATACCCAGTGCATGGAAATTGATAATTTGTAGCATCCCACTCAATTCGAGATCATGAAAATAGAGTTGAAGAAATTTTTGGAGGAGGTCATATTTTGGAGTTTTAAATTCCAGAATACTTTAATTCCTCAATAAGATAATACCCCAAAGAAGCCATAACAACACCTTTACCTCTAAAAAATTATTCTTTATATTAGTAAGCAGATCAGATTTCCTCTGGTACTTTTCTTGCTAGCCTATTGTGTTAAAACATACTCAATTTTAAGTACATGAATTGATTTCATGGGCATGGATTTGATACAAGCTTAACAATTCCACAAATTTATTGTAGACTTTGCAGCCATGGAAAGGCATCTTCAAAAACATTTAGAGAGGGAAACACATAAACCCCAAAGCTTATCTTGATAGTTGTTTGATGTAGGTTTGATTGCAGTCTCTTGCGACTTCTTTTGGATTAGACCCTATATTAATTTTTTTGATACCATATGGTCTTCAAAGAGGACATGTTATAGCATACAACCTAGATGGGGGTAGAAAACATCTTCCACCAAAGCATAAGAACTTCCTCTTTAATTAAATTGCTTGACATAATAACGTGTTACATATATATTGAATTAACATATGTATATTCATGGTTCCTCAATAAACCATTAAGGAATCCTAACTTTCTTTAACCACAACAAATAAATATGAGATTAACATGTTCTAAGTTTGAAATTTTAACTTCACCTTTATGGATTATATTTAATTTTTTTAAAACCCATAATGGAAATTCTACGGAGGTGGATTGGTCCATAAGCCTCACTATTTGAACCTTTTCTCTGATACCATTTGTAATGAACCTCCTTAGCCTACCTTGGAATTCAGCTCTTAAGATCCCATTCTGTAAAGGTTTTTTTTATTTCTATATTTAATCGTTAAGATATAATACTACTTAGGGCATCTTTAGCCAACCCTTATATCGTCATTAGTAATTCTATGCTAGACTCCACAATCATTATCAATTTAATTATAGAGTGGTTCTGGTATGGTATTTTAACCCTATTGTCAAGGCTTATGTGTCAGATTTCTAATAAACATGATTTAGTAGATGAAGACGGAACTAACCATAACATGCAACCTATACTAATTTCCTTACCTACATTAATGATCTTAATTAAACTCTACTATCATGATCATCCATCATGATTATAGGTCTTTCTTCCATCATGCATAATGAATTGGTTAATTAGATACAAATCTTAGATCAGCATTATACAGGTAACCTATCTCATAAACAGACTAGGTGCCATCAGAAACCTGATGATATTCAAGTCAATTTCACAGGATATCTTACAAACCCATATATGCATAACTAAAAGGATGTTCAATCAATTCCTTATACCGCATGCAAGAGCATCTAATTTCATTATGCACGAGATAGACTATGGTGAACCTTTGATAATACTATGGGAGACATTCCTCCATAATTATTCCACATGCATGAACATTTGCAAAACACTAAAGCATGCTACTCTTTCTTACCATTGTAAAGATAATCTTAATAACTTTGATATGCATATGAGAGCACACGACAGTTACATGCATTATTAAATCCATCATTTCTATAAAAGAGGAAATTAAGCAATCCATATATATGAATTGTAGGATTTAACATCCTAATAATTTTGTTAGTACAAAAACCCATTTAATTCATTCAAACATTCTCATGGTCATGAAACTTAAGAAATCATCTCATAGAAAACCTGGAGCAATAACAGAGACTTAACAAAATCTTCTCATAAACAAACTGGAACTATAACAGAGAGAGAGAGAGAGTAAGAATCATCATACAAACATCCCACACATCCGACACCAACTAAAACCTCATTTGGAGGGAGGAGCACCACCACCCAACCATGAATCACCTTTGATTCCCCGTGATCTAAAGATCATTCCAAGGATCAACTGCACTCAATTCATCAATGAATTGGGTATTTAATACCCTCTTTCATGTTTTACTTACCATTAGCGGCGTCCCACTTTTATGGATTTTTCCATTTGCCTAGTCTTTTTTATGAAAATCTCATCTTTATCTCGCACAAGGCTTTTCCTCATAAAATCTTTCCTTTATCTCCCGCAAATATTTTATGTCTGATGCATCTTTATCTCCCATCCATCTGATGGATATCCAATCCATCCAAGCTTATCTACAATCACATCTAGAACGTTGTCATGAATGATTCATCTCTATCCCATTCCTCATGGTATTTGGAAATAATCTCCTCTCTCTTGGTGCTCCACCCTCCAAGTGATTTATTTTATTAATTTATTGAATAACACATTTTCTTTTCATAATACATATCACATAGTTTTCCTTAGCTTAGGTTTACAATCATTTAACACATAAGGGAGGATATCACACCTAGCTTTAACTGAGCTTAGGTTTACAATAATTTAGCACACAAGGGATGATATCACACCTAGCTTTAACTCAGCTTAGGTTTACAATAATTTAAAACACGAGGAAAGGGTGTTCCATACTCCACTCGTTAAATTTTACATCATCCTCAGTGTATCACTGCATCATGTACTCATTCACAAGTAGCTGGTTTCAAAATAAACAACTCTCATGGCACTTCCATTTGATGAAATTTTTCCATTGTACATCTGTCACAAGGAGTGCTCCTAGAACATCTGCTTCCAAAGATACATCAAGTCTCAAGGAGTGCTCTCCTTTCACAGCTACCTATAACATTGTTTTCAAACCATTTGTGAGAATTTAAAGATGCAAAATTTTAACTATGATAAATATCATGATTTGTTACTAAATAGTATTAAAGCAATTATTTCTTATCATTTATTTTATCTGGATTCTTTCAAGTCTTTTTGTTCTTGTCGAACACCTTCTTCTTGTAGTCTCTCTACATACAATATATCCTTTAGCATATTTTCCACATTAATATGCCTGCAAGGTCATAACAGATTAGTTCACATAACAATATATATTCATCGTAATTGTATGTATGCCAAACTATGATTAACCAATGTTACTTATACAAAACTTACTTTTGTTCTTTTGAGTAACCTCTAGGTTTGTTTACCTGGCCAGACATCTATCCAATGACTCTATACATACCTGTACACAAGGTATGTTATACACACTAATACACATTTATTTTTCAAACTTGTATCATATGTAGTCATACGGGTGCCATATATATTGTTGTGCATATTACCATTTGTGTTACAGTCCAACATACCATTCCCATGGTATCACCTACATGACAAAAACATTGTCCACATATTTTCCTACCATGTTAGTATCATACCAAACATTTGTTTATCTTTTTCTGGCAATTAAAACAACTTTGGTCAGTTGACAAGGAATTTCTATGAGCGTTGCTCATTTATATAATGAGAGAATGTTTGGTCAAGTGGAAATCATTCTCAGATTTCATGTGGTTGTAACACAATATCAGTAATATAATATGTATTCTTGCATATTTTCATGTTAAGTAGATTATTAGCTCATATTTTAATCATCGTTGGATCAATACTTCATTCTTAAATCATTTATCTTGGGTGATTTACTCTTGCCCTTTTTATGTTTCAACAACTTAACCACTCTACATTATACTTTACCAATGTGATCATTATGTCAATCATATTCTTTTTTCCTATAGATTACTGCCCTTTTATAGCCATTGGGGTGGGCACATCTTTAAGGTTGTTGACCTGAATTCAACATGAGTTGCAAGATAATTCCAACAATTCATTAAACTCAAGACACTTTCATGACATGGATGCTTGACATCTTTCATCAATCAAATGATTACTACAGTATTTTTATAGCGCTATAATATTTTACACCCATGTCTTTACATGGAAAATTCATAGGCCTCATTATTATGCGTAGATTTTAGCATGGTTCTTTCCACAACAAGTTTATCTTGATGACCCCTTAACCAGGATTATGATAAAAAATATACCAAATAGTCCATGAAAATGCATATGTATCATACAACAATAAAACAATGTTACAAACATGGACTTCCTCTATTGAAGCTAGCTATAATGTTAATATCATGATGATATATGTCAATTACATCAACGTTGAAAATGCTCACAAGCTTTCTCAGTCAACATTCTCATAACACTTTCAAAATCATCTACTAACCATATCCTACCAATAGGCCATATTTTCTCATGGCCAGTACCTAACCGGGCAAGTCCTCTTCCATAGCCATAGTAGTGAACAACAATTTGTGAATAAAGTTTGTCATAATAGAAATTATTAACCATTATACTTTGTTAATTTCACTATATCCACAGTTCCTTATGGTATAAACATTCTAGAGCATATCATTATTCTATCATCATCACACCTTTCTCACCATAAGTATAATATCCTATGGCATTGATCTTCCCAATCTATTATCTTCATTTTTTGCCACTTGTTTTAAGGTAAATAACTATGTAGGCCTTAATGACATGGTTATAAGGATTTTAGTATAGTACTAGGAATTAATACCTACTTAGTTAATCCTCAAATCTCACCATAATTCTCTCAAGGTGTGATTAATCCATTTTTTAAGATATGAAAATTTCTCATAGTTTGCATCTCATTGCTACTTATCATAATCACTTAATAATTCATATATGCTAAAAAGGTTTCACTTTTTAACTAAGATGGTAGATTTATAATAAAATAAGTCAAGTAATATTGATCTCTTAAATGCAGACCACACTTGCAAATTATGCCAATGTTAATAATAACAACATAATACTCACAAGTTCTCTTGGTATAAACGTGACATATTCATGAGTGGTACACCTTGCTTGCTTGGTACATGATAATTTATGCTAAATTTTACTTGAGATATAATTCAGGCGAATGAAAGTTCTATACATGTAAAAGTGAATTCCTACATACTTGCATGACATTCCATCGAAGAGATAATTTCTTTCACAATTCAAGGTATACATAAATACCCACCAAGTACTAACCTGTGAATAATAGTAGATCATAATCATTGTTGCTTAGCCAAATGAGAAGTTCAACAGTGAGTCTAGGAGGTGTCTCAATTCCTAACATGGAAGGGTTCCTGCTTATTAAGTATTCACCCCCAACACCTTTTTTGTATCTCCACATAAATTTTTATACTATTTAATAGTGACTTCTAAGCTTAACACCATCTTCTTTTCATTTAGCCAAGTCCCTACATCGTTTTTGTACATGTGCCAATTTTCTTTATTTATAATTTACCCATCTCGACGTTTTTTTTTTGTTTGGAAATAAATAATTTTTTTTTTTTGAGGAGAAAAAAATATACATATGTAGGTGTCATCTTGTCACTCTAAGAAAAAAAATTAGTATGCTTTAGATAAACCAAATATTACATGTTTTTCTTATATAATAATTGTGTTCCCATCGCAGTTCTAAATAAAAAAAAATCATTCACACTTCTACTCTTACTAGAATATCAAACACAAATTTAACATCATTTTTATTTTCAAATGAAATCTTTCCTTAGACAACTTGTAGCAATAATATTAAACATGGATAGAAAGGGCTGTGGCTGGAGGATTATGTCCATACATTTCTTCTCCCATTTCTATCACTCCCTCCTACAACGTAATAGCCTCTTTTGAATCGCAGATCAGACTTTCCATTGAGCTCCCCGTAGATGTGCTAGAAGGTGAGAAAAGTAAAATGAGATCTAGTTTCTTTAGTTCTATACATTATACGAACAAGTATAAGATTAGTCAACATGGAGGTTCCAACTCTAAAAGTATTTTCATGACATGTTTGCCTACATCTATATTTCCATGAATTCTGAAGGCAATGAGCAATGCTCCACACACAGTTGCATCAAGTTCAAAAGGCATGTTATCGACAACGTCTCTACCTCATTCAGTCTTCGAGATTGTCCTAGGAGATCAATCATGCAAGCATAGTGATATGCTTTTGGTGCGATATGATGACATCTAGCCATGGAATCGAAATACACACAACCTTTTTCAAACTTACTTGAGTTCTACACAGTCTTAATAAAAATATATTACAATCTTAATGAAAGTTGTAGCGACAATATCTTATATATGCAATGACAGTGTCTCACAATTTGGCGAATTATTATTCCATTTCACGTTCTAACCATGTTGTCAAATTTACTGTGTCATAAGCGACATAGGCTAGGTAAATCCCAACATTTGATTATGAGGGTCATAAACAAATTATAATGTTTTATGGCTATTAAAAATTCAAAATCCACCAAAAGGAATCTAGAGGTGAGATAATTATGAATTACCATTAGGTCAAAATTAAGGCAAACAAAGATGATTGAGAAGATGGTAATATCGGCAAACTCCAGATCGCCCATGCGACCTACAAACAATTTTGTCTTCACATTCATCCCGTATGTCATGAGATGTCTAAAAATGGTAGGGCCTATGATCCACCATATCTTTTTGATTCAACCAAAATTCTCTTCTTCAAATCTTCCTTTGCTTCATTGTCCCTCCCTCCATCTTCCTTGCTCTCCAGAATGAGAACTCGTAGTGACTTCTCATCCACTCTATCTTAATCACTCACTTCAGCAAACCTATCAAAGTGGAGTGAAGGAAGAAGGAAGGAACAGCGAATAGTTAGCTCCATGCTCGAATTCCAACAGTCTCTTGGTATCAGGGCACAATAAGGTTGGACATTGGCAACTTGAATACATCTTTACATTTCATAAATATGGCCAGGAAATAATTTTATATGGTGTAAAATCCTTGTGGAATACGACATCTAACCAATCAGGATTTGTCAAGTATTGTTAGACTTTCTTGGCTGGTCATTTCTATATATAAAATCATGTAACGTTATTTCTGTTCGGCTATTTTTTTAAGGGTACACTCGTCAGATCCATAATCACATGAATGATCCACAACCATGAACCATGACCATGGCCATAACAATCGTGTCTTAATGTGTGATTGATAGAGACATATACACAGTATATTTACAGAAAACTCCACCTAACATAATCAATAGAATGATAAAAATTAATTTTTATATACCATTGATAATGTGTATAGGGTTATAGGATCAGAATTTATGATTCCAATTTGCTATCATGATCAACAATAACTAGAAACAAGTGACATTTTCCAACTCTATGGGTACCAGAGGTAAATAAATCGAAGGGTGTCATGGCCTGGACTTAAGTTTTGGGATACCATATGTTCTTCTGAGAGGATGTGTTTCAGCATACAACTGAGATGGGGGTAGAAAACATTTTCCGCCAAAGCAAAAAAACTTCCCCTTTAATCAAATTTCTTGATATAATGATGTGTTACATATATATTGAATTAACATATGTATTTTCATGGATCCTCAGTAAACCATTAAGGAATCCTAAGTTTCTTTAACGACAACAAATCAATATGACATTAACATGTTTTAAGTTTCAAAATTTAACTTCACCTTTATGGATTATAATTTATTTTTTTAAACCCGTAATGGAAATGCTATGGAGGTGGATTGATCAACAAACCTCATTGTTTAAACCTTTTCTTTGATATCATTTGTAACAAACCTACTTAGCCTACGTTGGAATTTAGCTCCTAACCACTCGTTCTCTAAATTATCTTTTCTTTTTTCTATATTTAATTGTTAAGATGAAAGGGTATCTTTAGCCCGCCCTTATATCATCATTAGTAATTCTATAACGGAGTCCACAATCATTATCAATTTAATTATAGAGTGGTTTTGGTATGGTCTTTTAACCTTATTGTGAAGGCTTATGTGTCAGATTTCTAGTAAACATAATTTAGTAGATGAAGATGAAACTACCCATAACATGCAACCTATACTAATTTCCTTACCTACATCAATGATCTTAATTAAACTCTACTGTCATGATCATGTATCATCATTATAGGTCTTGCTTCCATCATGCATAACGAATTGGTTAATTAAATACAAATATTAGATCAGTCATTATACAAGTAACCTATCTCATACACACACTAGGTATCGTCAGCAGCCTAGTGATGTTCAAGTCAATTTCACTCGATATATTATAGACCCATATATGCATAACTAAAAAGATGTACCATTAATTACTTATATCGTATGTAGTAGCATCTAATTTCATTATGCCTGACATAGACCATGGTGAACCTTTGATAATGCTATGGGAGACATTCCTCCATAATTGCTCCACATCATGGAAAATTTTAGGGGCTAATGTTCGCCCAGTGGGCTAATTTTCCTTGATTTTTCCAAAAAAAGATTCGCCAATTACCAATTTTTATACAAGATGATTCGCCCAAATTTTAGAATATAAAATTATTTTACCTCAAAAATCGCCAACATTATATAGAGACTATATATAAAATCATTATAGATTTGAATAATTTTACAAATATATCAATACAAATTTTATAGTTTGCATATTAGGGATTAGTGAGATTCGCCAATGTTTTTAAACTTCAAGAAAATTTTCCATCCTTAAAATTTTCCTTGCTCCACATGCATGAACATTTGCAAAACACTAAAACATGCTACTCTTTCTTACCACTGCAAATATAATCTTAATAACTTCAATATGCATATGAGAGCACATGACAGTTACTTGCATTATTGAATCCATGATTTCTATAAAAGAGGAAATTAAGCAATGCATATATCTGAATTATAGGATTTAACATCCTAATAATTTTATTAGTACACAAACCCATGTAATTCATTCAAGCATTCTCATGGTGATAAAGCTTAAGCAATCATCTGATACAAAAAATGGAACAATAACAGAGACATAATAAAATCTTCCCATAAACAAACAAGAACTATAATAGAGAGAAAGAGTAAGAATCATCATACAAACATCCCACGGATCTGACACCAACTAAAACCTCACTTGGAGGGACAAGCACCACCACCCAACCATGAATCACCTTTGATTCCCCCGAGCTAAAGATCTTGCCAAGGATAAACTGCCCTCAATTGATCAATGCACTGGGTATTTAGTACCCTCTTTCATGATCTAGTTACCATTACCAATGTCCTGCTTTTATGGATTTTTCCATTTGCCTCGGTCTTTTTCACAAAAGCTCATCTTTATCTCCAAGGAGGCTTTTCCTCATAAAAGCTTGCCTTTATTTCCCACAAATCTTTTATGTCCGATGAATCTTTATCTCCCATCCATCTGATGGATATCCAATCCATCCAAGCTTATCTATAATGTCATCCAAAAGCTTATCATGAAAAATTCATCTCTATCCCATTCCTCATGGGATTCGGAAAGAATCTACTCTCTCCTGGTACTCCACTCTCCAACTGATTTATTTTATTAATTTATTTAATAACACATTTTCTTTTCATATTACATATCATCTAGCTTTTCTCATCTTAGTTTTAGAATAGTTTAACCCATAAAGGAGGGTATCACAACTAGCTTCCCTCATCTTACGTTTACAATCATTTAAAACACAAGGGAGGATATCAGACCTAGCTTTAACTCGTCGTAGGTTTACAATAATTTAGCACACAAGGGAGGATATCACACCTAGATATAACTCGGATTAGGTTTGCAATAATTTAGCACATAAGGGAGGGGTGTTAAAAAGTAAGGAAAAACACATCATACAATTTCAAGTTAATACAAAAACAAACACCAAAATATGAAAATGAAACATTAAATAAGAAATCACACACTATAAAAAGTAAAACAGACAGTTCATATACAAAGTCAAATTTATGCTGTGAAATTAATTACAATCACAATTCAATACAATGAACACATAATTACAATTTCGAGCCACATACAATACAAATATTCATAAAAAAACAGACACACACACACACATATATATGCAATTTCAAACAAAGAGAGATACAAAATACAAGTTCAAACAAACATACAATATATAAATTCGACTAAACACACAACATACAATTTCAAATAACTAATTGCACATGATACAATTTCAATTCAATTAAAGAAAATGCTCAAGAATTCACATATATATGGGATTTTAATTAAATAAACATACAAAATACAAGTCCAAATAAGCAAACACACTATATACAATTTGGTGTCGAAATACAAAAGATAATAATCATTATCAGGACCACCCACATATATATGAAATTTCAAACAAGGAAACACAGAATTCAACTAAACACACACTTCCTCAATTTCAAAGTAACATGGTACAATATCAATTCAATATATCAACATAAATACATAAATACATTTTCAAAATCACAAACATATATAAACAATTTCAAAACAGTAAATAATAAAAAAATAAATATATATATATATATATATATATATATATATATATATATATATATATATATATATATATATATATTTATATTATATATGTATACTCTTATCTAATTATATAAAATATAAAATAATACAATCTAAAAAGCTTTAAAAATCAATGGAAATCAAAAAAAGAAAAAAAAGGAAAAACCAATATGAATGATTTGTTAATTAGAGTGATATTTAGTGTTTTTCAATGCATGGTGAAAGATTGTATAATTTGTATTTTGTAAAAAAAATAGATTTTTTTTTAATGTAAGTGTGTTATGAGTTAGATGCAAATGTGATGTGTTATAATATGAATGGATGATCATTGAACTGTAATATGACATGCTTCAAATATAAATGTTATAAAGTAAATGTATCTTTAAAAAAATGTGTTTTGACGGCTATGAGTTTAAAGAAAAGCAATCAACAAAAACAAAGATAACTACACTATAGGAAGAAAAACGATGCCCCATCCTTCTTGAAACTGGGAAGGAGTTTAGCCCTTTCCATAAAAAACATTTTTATTAATAATTGTGTGCATAATTCTCTTACAACATTTGAGAGAAGAAAAGAATAATATATAACTAGATTAATATTTACTTTGGGAAAAAACCCTTTCAGCAAAACTAGGAGGTGAAATCCTTCCACTAAATAAATTTGCATGCAATACCACATAAATATTAGAGAAAAATGTATATTTTTAATAATATATAATGAAAATTATCAATTTGTCTTTTATATAAAAATAATAATTCTTTCTATCACATATTTAAATAATGAAAACAAATAGGAATCCACTTTCGAAAATGTATATTTTTACACGAAAAAGGGAAAAACCCATGGGTTAAATGAACAAAGAACACAATACACAGCAAGTCATGTTAGAAACAAATAATGGGTTAAACTAATAAAGAATAAGTTATAATAGAAAACCACAAACTAAACTAATACACAACAGATTAAAACCAAGTAGAGAGCTAACAGAAGTCATTAAAAATCCAGTGATGCTTGAATTCACAGCAGATAACTTGGTGAAGTAGTGACGGAAAAATTATATCTAATAAAAAATATTGAGGAGGACGATTGAGGAAATAAAGGAAAATTTAAATTTAAATTCAATAAAAATGGCTAAAGCACCATGTTTAAACTAATCAAAAGGAGAGATATAGGGTCATCTTTATATACCTAGAATTGGGATTTGATTTCACGTCTTCCGCGACCTAATTGGGATGCCTTGAACAACAACAACGTCAACCACCTATTTCCTTCCATATTTCAGTCATTTCCCTGCAACGTCAACCCTTCATTCACTCCAATAATTTATAATGCACCAAACAAAAATACAAAGTTATGAAATGGAATTAGTTCTTACAATAAAGCAAAGATGAAAAAAATACACTGAAATTAAATAGAATCTAATCCATACCATTTTTGAGAGATAATTGATTTCTATGAGCACAACAAATTGGTAAACGACTCATTTTCCCTCCTCTGCCCTTCTCTTGTCAGCCTCATCCTCTACCTCACACAGCCATGACTGACTCAAACACAAACTCGACACAAACATACCCAAACTCTAACCACACATATAGCCAAACACACAAGAATAACCACACTCGATATGGACAAAGGAGGAGGAAGAGTTGCCTTCAAAGGCTACAAGAGTTTTACTACTACTACTTCCTAGATAAGGATGGAATTCCTCCATATTTAGAGGTTGATCTTTCTTGAGAAGTAAGGAACAATGTTATAAGTAAGGGAAAGATTATCGTCTTAAAAATGGTTCAAAACCTACATTTAATGAGGTTGGCACCATTTTCACAAATAGTAGCAGCAATGATGTTCGAGAGAAGCATAATCATCTTATTAATGCATGTGATATAGAATTTGGTTCCTATTCTATCCATTTTCATTTTATACTTATTTTAAGAGGTCAATAATTTTCACTGCCACTATCCAATTTGGTTTATTGATCATTTTCATTTTCCATTCAAAATTTTTTCTCATATGAATCAGTTATTGTGGTTCGCTTGTATCTCTACCTATATACTCATTATATGGAGTTGTCTAGTTGTTGTAATTATTAGGAGGCTTTTTGTCCTTTTGTGTCTTCCATAAATTTTTTCTATCCATTATTGGAGTAGGATGGTTGCCCATTTTACTTATCTAGGAAATAAACTTCATAAGTGCTTTTAGAAATGTAATTAAATATTGTTCATGAAACCTAATGTAGTTGGATTTGAGATTTAGTGGCATAGGAGGTACTTGGGTGGTGGAAATGTTTTTAACCAATTTGTATCAACTACAAGTCTATATATTTTTATTAAAAAATTAAAGAGAAAAACCATAAAACAAAAAAAAGTTATAAAATAAATGATTATTAATATAAAACAAATTAAAAAAAAAAAAAAAAAAATCTCTTCGGGCCCTTCGGCAGATTCAATCCGATTCTGAGAATCGGATTAAGCCTGTCTAGGGGTCGGTGGCCCTTAGCGGGCAAAGTTGCATGCAGCTCCACCTACACAAGGCCACGCCTCGCCGAGCCCCTAGGCAGGGCTCCATCACAGCTCTGCCAACCCAAGGTTGTCTGCCCTTCGGTCACTGGTCAGGGCTCCATATGATTCATGACATCGGATGAGCCCCTCACTCAATTCTCGGAATCGAGTTTAGCTTGTCGAGAAGACCAAAAAAGGCAACTTTTTTCATATTTGTTTTATAGTGATTATATTTTTTATGTATAATTTAAATTTTTTCACATTTATGTGGTTTCTTTTTATTATTATTATAGTGGAATCGACAATAGGGGTAGCCTCACAACTTGCGTTACATGGGGTTGATTCTGACCGCTACCTCTATAACCACTAGGAGCTGCGCCCGCCCCTCTATACAACTCCAGGGTAAGTCCAGGGGATTTGAACTCGTGACCTTTAGTACGGATCTCGCCTTTCTAATGAACTTCACCGCATTGTGGTTACCAACTCGCCTACCCCCATGGAGCTATTTATATGGTTTCTTTTTATTATAAAGCTGTTTTTAATTATTTTTATTTTCAAAATTTTTATATTTATACAACATTTTTTTCTTGTTTTCTATTTTTAAAATTTATTTTTTCAACGTTATTTTTTTATTTTTAGTGGCTTCTTTAATAAATTAATTGTATTTTTTATTTTTAAATTTTTTATATGTAAGATTTTTATCATTTTTTTAAATTCTATGTTTATTTTTTTCCTTTTACATAAAATACATCTTTTTTCTAAATTTGTTATTTTCAAATGTCATCATTTTTTTAATATAAAATTCAGAAATTTGTTATTTCTCGTCTTTTTTTAATTCAAATCTTCGATTTTTTTTCTTATTTAGTGTGGGTTTTTAGCGAAAATGTCCTAAAATACATATTTTTTTAATTATATCTATATGCAAATGTGTATTTTCTGTTGAGTTTTTTAAATTTTTATTTTCCAGTGACAATTATTTTTTATGTGTTGAAATATTAATTAATGATATATAAATACAAAAAAATCATAATCTCGATATATATATATATATATATATACTTTGCAAAAAAGTTAAAATTTTCATTATAAAAAATAGTGCAAAGGAAAACAAAACAAAAAATCAAAAACCCTTAAAAACCAAATATCTAAGGTTGAAAAACATGAAGAGGAATAAGAGAATTTGAAAAATGGTTAAATAATCAACATTTAAAAAAAAATCCACACATAATACATTAGAAAATTCAAAGTGTCAAAAATAAGTCCTTTAAAGTAAGTGGTTGATGCCACATCAACACATTTCAAAATTAATATGAAAATCAGTGACATTTAAAAACAAATGTTCGTACTTGATCCATTAGAAAATTTAAAGCATCAACACTTTTCAAAATCGGTTGATTTTTTTGCTACCTCAAAAGATAGGTAATCGTATTAGTTCATGTTTCAAAGTTTACATTGTTAAGATTATTCTTATATGTTTTCAAGCTTTTTGGAGGTGCTTTTTGCAATTTATTATATATATATATGTGTGTGTGTGTGTGTGTGTGTGTGTGTGTGTGTGTGTGTGTGTGTATATATATATATATATCGTTATCTCTAGTTTGATATATATCGTTATTGTTATCTATAGTTATGGAATGTGTTAATATTTGTTGTTATGGGTTTTTCTTTGTCCTGTCTTTTAGGTTGCTTCTTCTTTTCTAAAAAGTTCAAAATAAATTGATTTATAGAGGAATATAATTAAATTAACGGTTCTCGACGTTCTTCAGTGTCCATAGAATGCATCACTAAGTTAATTGTATGAATTTGTTATATATTGGTGGTTCTTGTTGTGTTCCAGGGTTCAAGAGAATCAATTACAGGTATTGTAATGAGATCCATTTGTGTAGAAAGGTCAGTTGCATAACTGACTGCTAGATACAGTCCAGTATCGACACTGTCCTTTGCGAGATTTAGAAGCATCAATTATACAAAGTTCATGAAAGATTGTTAGAGGCGATTATGTCTTAAATGAGTTGAATGAGAAGCTAGAAAATTGTGGTGGTGGAAAGGGTGTTGTCTAAGAGACTTCAGAGTGGGTATAAATTTCGAGGAAGACCATTGACATAGATGTGACATGTTAATTATAAATTATCAATTTTATGTTAATATTTGTAATGACGTAAATGTAATCATTAAATGGAGGATTTGGAATGATGCATACATTAGTAAATAGGTATGGTTGAGTTGTTGGTTGTTGAAGTTTTATTGAGATATTTTTTGAACTATATTCTCCTTGTTTGAAATGTGTTGGATTTCATAGGAAATATTTATCTAGCTTGTAATTTGGCTTGGAAATGAACAATACAAGATTTTTTTTGTGTGTATTATGTCTATTCCTCATATTTCCTTGTTCTAGGTTATAAAAAAAAAGGTTTGATAGGCTATAAAAAAAAAAAAAAAAATTGATGATGAATTAGATTAACATGAGATTAAAAATGAATTTTACCCAATTCTAAAGATTGTTATGAATTAAATGTTCTTCTTGGTAGCTCTCAAATTAAAATATAAAATTTGTTTCCTATATTAGCTAATTTCTTAAAAAAAAAATTATAGATGTATCATTGATTCATACTTGACTTTTGGGAACCTTTCTTTTCCTAAGAGAATTAATTGACATTCCCATTTAAGATATTTTCGCCACGTGATAATATATTTTTTTGAAAATGTAAAACATATATATCATCATTAAAAGTGACTACTATATATATATATATATATATATATATATATATATATATATATATATATATATATATATAGACACACACAACAAATTATCCAAACATATTATTGGAGGATGGGATATTACTACATCATTAGAGTTACTAAACACACACTTAAGTTGTAAATCATCGAACACGTAATTGTATTTCTAAAGTTATTCTTTTGTTATGTTATTAGCTTAAAATTAATTTTCTCAATTTCTTTTCATGATGTTAGGATATCGTATAATAAAATTAACATAAATTCATCTTAACTTTAATTTCACATACATAGTAGTATGAATCAAAAAATAGCTAAGATCTAAATCTCTTAGTTCTTAGGTTAATATGGTGTTAAAAATACATAAATAAAAATAGATATGATGGAATTATATTGATTATATGTGTGTATGGTCATTTCAATTTATTTTGGGTGGTTAATCCTCCTCACCAAATTTCAATTCGAAATAAGTGACAAGATGATATACTATTATTATAATTATTGTTGTTAATTTACTTGCATTAACTTTATTATTATGTATTATTATTTTGTAGAATTATAATAATTTGGTCCATGGGGCTTTGGATTGATGGTGAATAGGCGCACTATTAAGGCACTCCTTGCGATAGGTCATTGGTTCAAATCCCCGTGGGTGCTTACCTACCAAAATAATAATAATAATAATAATTTACATATGCTAAATTTAACATTATATATATGAAACAAATGTTAAAATTTCCTAATTTCTAAACTAGGTATGGCCGCTCTCATGGCAGAATATACATTTTACAGAATTTATAATTATTTATTAAAGGAAAACATAATGACTTTTACTATTAGTGTTTATGATTGAATATTTGTACTAGAGAATGGGCTACCATGGCATCACTAAAGTCATTGAAATTTTACAACATAATATTTCTATCTTTAATAGGTGAAAAGTTATGGAGCTTGTATATTTTTAAAATAATTAATTGGTTGTGTTGTTGGCTTAAGTTTATCTGAAGTAAAATTGGTGACCAAATGTGATACCATCATTCCATTACTAAATGTTCAAATCTATTTTTTATAAGGGTAGTATGTACCAAAAGCTTGGTAATAATATGGCAATCGGGTGTGGAAGGAGTATACTTCAAGTGACAGAGACTCATGTTGTGTTTCTGGTTGTGGTGGGTTCAAATCTCTAGATACATGCTCTACTTTGTGAAAATTGTGAAACAAAGTTGTATAAATGAGTTCTATTGGGTAGTCCCATAATTGTTTGGTTGAAAAAAGAATATATATTAAAATTCGGTCAAATGATCTTAGCTCAGGTAGTTAGGTGAAGAATTTATTTCTTGAGTAGAGTGCCTTATATTCTCTAGAGACGTGTTTTACTTGGTTTTTTGGTAGAATTTTTGAAATATTTCTATCTTGTTTAGTAGCCGAAGCCAATATTTCAAAGTTATTAATCCCTTAATTTTGTTTTTATTTAAGAAAGAGAAAAGAAAAATCTTACAAGTGGATTTGGTTGGTCATCTAGTGAACATTCAATTTATGTAGTGCACACAAAAAAATATGAACATTTATAATAATGTTTATTTTCCACTTGCTATGATTTATTATTATAGTAAGGAATTATAAGTTGTTGAGGTGGATATCTAATTCCATTTCTTGATGTCATATGAATATCAAGAAAAAAAATAATATGAAAAGTGTGTGAAATTATCCTAGCTCAACTAGTTAGGTGAACAAATTTTTACTCAAGATCAGTGCCTTCAATTCTTTTGAGACATGTAATTAGTTTGTTTGTATAATTTTTGAAATAGTTTTGTCCTGTGTAACAACATAAGAAAATATTTTGAAGTTCTTGATTCTCTAATTTTGTTTTGGTTTAAGTAAAAAAGAAAAAAAAATCTTACAAGGTAATTTCGTTGATCCTCTACTAATGATTAAGTTCATGTAGTGCACATTTAAAAACATATGAACATTTATAATACTCTTTTTTTTTTCGCTTGCCATGATTTATGACAATAGTAAGGAATTTAATTTTGTTGAGGTAAATATCGAAGGAGAGTTTTTGGTGTCATATTAATCTCAAGAAAATCATAAATAATGGCAAGGAAAATCCTTTTATTTACCAATATTTTTCTACAGATGTGTTTAAATTTGTCCATCAACCTAGTGGAATTTGTGTATCTATGTGGTATCAAAATATTTGGAAAAACTATTGCTTTGAAAGCCTATTCATCTCTATATAGACCAAAATCAAAAGTTGAAACAACATAATCATGCACAAAAAATAAATGTAGGCTAATAATTCACTTACATTTCCCCACCTAGTATATGTTAATTTTTTGGCCAATCCTTTTACCTAGTAGAACGAGAGGTAAAAACTCTAAGATCATTAGGTAAGCTTTACAATATCAGGGGCCCAAGTTGTGGAGCTTATGTGAAACCTTTGAATAAGGAAATTTAGTTTTGTGAAGAACGTACAAATATGTGAATGTAACTTGATAAAATTGGTGGTTTATGTATTCAACAATAAAGTTTCCAATTCAAAAGGATACCAACAGTGTAGGTTCTACATTTTATATTACAATAAATATTTATCTCCATTTGCAAAAAAATTATAGATCAAAAGATATTTACCTTTATAGCTCCACATGATAGGGAGATTGTAATTACTTTTACTATTATCTCTACATGTACAAAGATCTTTACCTCAGGAATATCAATATGTTTGGGAATACTAGGTTGGTTTTTAGCTAAATAGAAATTTTGAATTATGTATATTGGGGTTTTCATATTTTAATTTAGAAAATATTATTTTCCTATTTCACAATGTTTGATATTTTTTTGGAAAGAAAGTATTATATATATATATATATATATATATGGTTGTCATGTATATATGGGAAAACATAATCTCTTTTTCCATAAACATGTAATGATCATATCTCTGTACTAGAGAATGGACTGGAGTAGCATCACTAAATTCATTGAAAATTAAGCATACAATATTGTTGTCTCTAATAGGAAAAAGGTTTCAAAGCTTGTGTGGTGTTAACATAATTATTTGGTTATGTAGTTGGCTTAAGAAAATATTAAGTATAATTTGTGACATAATGTAATACTTTCATTTATTTATGAATGTGCATATCCACTTTTGATGAGAAAAATGTGTACTAGAAGCATTGGTAATAATATCACAGGTGGGTCAAAATATCTTAGCTCGAGTGGTTAGGTGATAAATTGCTTCTCGATCCATATGTGCTCGATTCTCAGGAGACATGTGACAATTAATCCTTTTATAGAACTTATCAAATAGTTATATTGTTTTTAAGGTGGGTCAAAATATCTTAGCTCGAGTGGTTGGGTGAATAAATTGTTTCTCAATCCGTATGTTCTCGATTGTCAAGAGACATGTCATAATTAATCTTTTTATAGAACATATGAAATAGTTGTATTGGTTTTAATATTGTAAGCTAATCTTTTGATGTTACTAGAAATTTTTGTTTGAATTATAAAAAAGGGGGAGAAATCTTACAAGTGGGTGTGGTTCGTACTTTAGTGATGGTTATGTTTATATAGTCGACATTTAAAAACATATGAACATTTATAATGTCATTCCTTATCCACTTTCCATTATGTATGACTATCAAAGATGTTGAGGTATATATGAAAGGAAAATTATTTGTGTGATAAATTTCAATAAATAATAAATGATGGAAAAAAAATCATAGTAATTTTTTTTTGGAATATGTGTTTAAATCCTTCCATCACACCAATGGAATTTATGTAGCTATGTGTTATTAAATGTGTTGAAAATGTATCATTTTGAAATTCTATTCACATACCATATATAAACCAAAAACCAAAGTGGCTAGCCTCGAATCACTAAATTCATTAAAACATTGTTGTTATTAGATACTACTTTGGCTACTATTTACTACAATTGTCCATCTAGATAATGAGGGAATAGTGTGGTAAAATTTAACGAGTCCAAAAGGCACCAATGCCGATAGTTGGAATTCCTAATATGAAAATAATTGACAGGATATATATTCCATAAATATAAAAAAAAAAAAAAAAAATCTAATCCAACTAAAATAATATTTACTTTCCTTAATTACCACTAGTAAGTGCCATATGTTTCAACTTCTCTAACCTAAATATTATCTAGGAATTTTTCAATCTATAACATTATACCTATCTTAAAATGTTGTATCTAACATACCTCAAATAAAATTGCAGTTGTTTATAGAACTTATATAAAAATACCCACAAATTTCTCTTCTAGTTCGTTGAGAATTCACGCTCTCGATTAACTTTTTCTATTGAAAAAATTTCAGAATGTAAAATGATGTAAAAGAAAAAAAATTTCAAAAATGAACACCATTTTCATTGGATAACATTTTTAGCCATAAATTTTTTGTGCATTAAGATTCATAATTCAGATATGCTATTAACCATTTATAGTTAACAATAATAAAGTCAAAACGATGATATCCTTTTGTTAAAAAAAAAATATTCTTATATGTTTTCAAGCAGTTTGTAGATGCCTTTTGTAATTTAATATATATATTGTTAGGTTTAGTTTGATATCATAAGGACATTGATGTCATTTTTAGATTTGTTTTATATTGATTATCATGAGTTTCTACGCTCGTTTACACATTCGAGTGGTTGTGAGAGGAGTACTTACATATTTGAAAATCTTATGAAATTGAATCTACATATAAATATGATTATCGAAATGTAATTATGAAATATACTTAAAGGTCTTTAGAGGAAGGGGTGATATTTCGAATATTCGAAACAAAATGCTTCATTAGAAGTTTGAAAACATGTTAGCAAATGCGATCTTCAACTTTCAATTGCTTCAAAATTTATATTTTCTCAACGAATAATAATACTCATGTCTCCGCTACAAATAGTTTTTTAGATATTGGGGTGTATATGAATTTTGGTTCAAAGGTGTTTAAAATTTAGAAAATCGTCTTTCCAAATCTCTTCTTCTTTCTAACACAACAGTAAATAATAGGGCATTATTGTGTTATGCCAATTAATAGGAAGGTGAAATAAGATTCTAATTTTTACCTATTGATTAGTTTATATGATTTTAGATTTAGAATAATTATTACATTATTAAATAGGGAGGATTGAGTTGTTGGTTGTTAGAGTTTTGTTCAAATTTTTTTTCAACAATATTCTCTTATTTTGGAATTCTTTGAATCTCATAAACACTATTTAGATAACTTGTAAATTGGCTTTGAAATGAAATTGTTTTTTGTGTACTATATATATTCCTCGTATTTTTTTATGAGTATCAGAGCCTTTATGCAATTCAATCCCTTATGGGATGGCCGAGGGACATGGAAAACATGTGAGGATGGATACTATGTACATAAATAAAATTTAAATTAGATCCACGTGTGTTTATTGTTTAGTTGTAGCTATGAATGACATTGTTGTGTGTTTATCCAATCGTTATTGTCCTGCCGGAGGAGTAGCTATAGAACAGAAGGGTTTCCCATTCCAAAGACAGTGCAATGTAGTTATCAACCCAGGTTGTGCGAAGTTGAAGCTAGAACACTTCAACAGGAATTGTACATCCGAAGAGGTTGGAGAATACTATGAAGTCCTACAACATAGGAGAGAGTCATTTCCTGCAAAGGGGATCAACGGACAAAGAGGCGAAATATGAATTGTTGAATAAAGTTGAGATCGGGTGCATTTTCGGTTCAAAACTTTGATAGTTATTCATTTATATCCAAAATTATGATTAGATCATGGAAATCAGTTGATTCTGTAGGAGCCATAGATGTGAGGTTCGTCCATCTGTGCTGCAGGATTTGAACAATTCTCCACCAATTTGAAGTTGTTGTGATTTAAAATTTCAAGAATTGGGTTGTAGATTTTGATATCACCATTGAAGATACCTGCAATGGGGCATGATGCTTCAACAAAAGCCTTGAGAAGCTCCAAAAATATTATGACTCGACTTATTGGTTACGCTATACTTCAATATTGCAAAAAGGGAGTGCTTGTGAATATGTTAGATTTAAGGAGTTTTTGTGGTCATGGAAGGAAGAAATCTAAGATGCTACATCTCAATGTTAATGTTGACTTTCAACTATGAATTGTTTTTTAGTAGTAGAGTTTTTATATTATTTGCATATTTGGGGTGTTGGTTTGGATTTGTTGGTGTAATCTCTCTATAGTTTCCTTTTGAATGTTGTGAGCATGACTATTCATTGACATTAGATTTTCGATCAATTTCATTCATCTACATACTAGGGAAGAACTAGTTTTGAAGAGAATCATTCAAATTGCACAAAGTGGAATATAAAAGAGTCATTATGGAATGTGATTTGTTTTGTTGTTATAATTTTTTCATTTTCATGTTTGTTAAGTTGTTTTTTTGTTTGTAAAAAATTCAAAATAATTGATGAGGACATGAATATAATTAAATTAGTGTTTCTTGACTTTCTTTGGTGCCTATAGAAAGCATCGCTAAGTTAATTGTAGGAATTTTTTATATATTGATGGTTATTGTTGTGCTTCGGGGTTTAACAGAATCAATTACATCTTATGTTATGAGATCCATGTGTGTAGAAAGGTTAGTTGGTTAGTTGCATAACTGACTTCTACATACAGTGTGAGATTGTCCCTCGGGAGATTTAGAAGCATCAATTATAAAAAGTTCATTGATGATGGTTAGAGGCGATTATATCTTACATGAGTTGAATGAGAAGCTCGAAAATTGTGATGGTAGAAATAGCATTGTCTAGGAGACTTCAGAGTGGGTATAAATGTCAATGAACACCAATCAGACATATGTGACATGTGAATAGTAAATTGTCATTTTTGTATTAATATGTGTAATGATGTAAATGTAATCCTTAAAGGGGGGCCTTGTAATTATGCTTACATTAGTATATATGTAGGATTGAGTTGTTGGTTGTTGGAGTTTTGTTGAGACATTTTCTTAACAATATTCTCCTTGTTTGGAATCTGTTAGATTTCGTCAACAATATTTATGTGGCTTGCAATTTTCCTTTGAAATGAACAATATATGAATTGTTTTTGTGCACTATGTATATTCCTCATATTTCCTTGTTCTAGGTCATAAAAACCCTTTTTATAGTCTATAAAAAAACTTTTGGATGATGAATTAGATTAACATGAGATAAAAAATGAATGTAAACCAATTCTAAATATTGTTATCAATTAAATTTTATTCTATATAATATCCAACTATAAAATTTGTTTCGTATATTAGCTAATTTATTAGAAAAAATTATAGATGCGTCATTGATTCATGGTGGACTTTTGGGAACTTTATTTTACCTAAGAGCATTAATTCACATTCCCCTTTAAGATGTTGTCATCATGTGATAATATATATATATATATATATATATATATATATATATATAGATATATATAGATATATATATATATATATATATATATATATATATATATATATATGTATGTATATATATATGTATATATATATGATAATGGGCTACATATAAACGGATTATTGAAACATATTGTTTCATGATGGGATATTACTACATCGTTAGAGTTACTAAACACACACTAATAATTTATATATTACCATTAAAAGTGACTTATATATATATATATATATATATATATATAGAGAGAGAGAGAGAGAGAGAGAGAGAGAGAGAGAGAGAGAGAGATATGGTAATGGACTACATATAAACAAATTATCGAAACATATTATTTTAGGATGGGATATTACTACATCATTAGAGTTACTAAACACACACTTAAGATGTAGATCATTGAACAATTAATTTATAATATTGTTCTTTATTTATGTGATTAGCTTAAAATTAATTTTCTCATAAAAAAATTATTATGTTAGGATGCCATATAATAAAATTAACATAAATCTATGTAAACTTTAAATTCATTTAGGTAGTAGGATGAACCAAAAAATAGCTGAGATCTAAAGTTATTAAGTTAATATGGTTTTAAAAATAAATAAATTAAAATGAAGAAGATGGCAATATATATATATATATATATATATATATATATATATATATATATATAGGTATTTCGGTTTATTTTGAGTGCTTATCCTTCTCCCCAAAGTTCAATTCATAGAAGTTAAAAGATGATATATTATTATTATAAATATTGTTATTAATTTTGTTGCATTAAATTTATATTATTATCATTATTATTAATTTACTTGCATTAAATTTATTTGTCACATACCTCCTGGGCACCACACCACTAATTACCTATTATGCTTTACTTGATCCATGATGTGGCCCTTTAGGTTCCATTAATAGACTTATTAACTAAAACATGAATAAACCCTTCAACATTTCGTGTGCATACATTACAACTCAGAGGAAAGAATCAATCATGGTCATTCAACATGACGAGATTATCCATTCATAATTTCAGTACTTTGATGACTTCATACAAGAATTAATGGAATCGTCAACGTAAATGCACTGTAGCTAGCATTGCAATATATTGTTGTTATAATCCTATGGGAAAAGTCGAAATAATAATGACATATATCTTATTCAATAGGAGCCTGAGTATACGCAATTCACTTCATAATGCATAATGCATAGCATAGATAACCTGAACCATAAGTAATAGATTTTCAAGTCTTAGAACTTAATTATATGTATATAGTATCTCATGCATAATTATTAAACATCTTAAAAACTGAGATAACACATAAGTTTAAAGATGTGACAACATAACAATTATTTCAAAAAACCCATATATTATGTTCCTTCACTAAATTTAACTTGGATTACATTTATGCACAATAATTGTCACATGTATTCATATATAACCATCTCATAGCAAGGAAAAATAAAGAAAATTATCTCATATGCTAAATGAATTCAAAAAATAAAGGGTAATGGGCAAACATACATAACATCCCATGCAAACAAGATTATCTTAAAGAATGTCACTGGGAAACCGAGCACCACCACCCAACCTAGAACTATCTTCTTCCAGTTCACGCCAGAACCAAGATTCCTTGCCATAAAACATCTGCCTCATGTTGATATATTAAATTCATATTTAATATGCTCTTTTATGATATGGATTCCATTAGTGGTGTCCCAATTTTATGGATCTTTTTATGCATTTTCCTAGGCTTTTCCTAGAAAATCTTGCCTTTCTCTCCTATGAGGCTTTTCCTCATAAAATATTGCCTTTCTCTCTTGCAAGCCTTTTATGTTTTTCTTAACTTTGCATATTTCTCCAAATAAGTAGCTTAATGGATATTTTTCTCCAATCCATTAAGCTTAGCTAGAATTGGATCTAGAAGTCTTATCATGAAGGAATTATCCCTTCCCATTAATGAATGGGATTGGCAAGAATCTCATCTCTTGGTGTATCATTTTTCTAAGTGATTAAATGATTTTATTTAATAATAATGTATTTACTTTCCTTGTTACACATCATACCTAGCATTTCCTAGCTTAGGTTAGGAGATTTTTACATACAATGGAGGGGTGTTACATACTCCCCCCTTAGATGTACATTGTCTTGGGTGTCTTACTACATCTTACAATATAATTTCCTCGTTCTCAAGTAGATTTTTTTGAATTTACAGGCTACCAAGGCCTTTCCATATGATTTATATCTTTTGATCTATATTGACTACAAAGGATTTATACCAGGACATCTTATTCCATGGCTACCTGTAACATTTGTCTCAATCAATTTTATGAGATATTTTATATGGAGAAACTCAAATTTGTTTACTACAGTTAATGTCATATCTTGATATTCAATAATATTATTTGAGTAACTACCAACTATTTTTCCTGTCATGAAAGAAATGCATTTCCTTCCAATGCATTCTTCCAATGCCTCTGTGTTCTTACCGAGCACTTTCTTCCTAGAGTTTCCTTGTATTAATCACAACAAGTCAAACTAGCACATTTGACTAATCAACATGTAAAAAATATCATGTCAGGTTAGCTCAAACATAACCTTCAAAATCATAACTCATACGTAACCATCATAAAACAGATCCATAGGTCATATGTATATAATAATTCTGAAGAAAAATGTTAATACCTATCCTTAGTTTCCAATACCAATTCTTAGTGTCCACTTTTTTCTTGCCTTTGTACATACTCTAGATTTGTTTCCTCAACAAACAATCATCTAGTGCCTTCATGCACACCTACACATAGGGTGCATTATACAAACAACTATACATGTAATATATCATCATGCAATACATGCATCCATACCAATACCATATGTACCATTTGTACACATTACCACCTATACATTTATACCTAATATCAATGTCCATAATGTCACCTACATGACATATACTTCATCCATATTTTTTCAACCATGTTATTATTATGCCAAAACTTACTTTATTTATTACCTTTAGGCAAGTTTGATCAAATTGTTCTTAATTTATGGATTGTAGAATAAGGAATTTCATGGACCTCTTCAACTTTTGCAATGAGTGAATAATTTTATGTCAACATATTCAAGTTCTTTTATTTAGCCAATTCATTCCATGTGTCTTGTGGTTGTAGTACAATGTCAGCAAAATAGTACCATAGAAGTAATCATGCATAATCCAACTTTATCATACCCATAAATTTGAGTTTTGGGATTTAATCTATCACTTAGACAAGGTTTTAACAACAATGGAATATGGCCTCTGCTTAATCATAAAGAAGACTATTGACTATGATAGTTAGTCTGGCATGGATATTTGAAGTCTAATAACAAGCTTAACTTTTTCTTTAACAAAGAAAATGATTATTTGTTACTCAATATTACCCCATACATAAACCAATCATGTCATATGATTTATTGTTTCTCTTTTTACAGTTCTTCCAACTCTTTGTTAGCCATGAATAATTAATTGCATGTCCAAAACCAATTGAAAAATCAGTACGCAAGCACATCCATCTCCCATACATAAGTTATAAATGAAAGTTACATTGTATTCACTTCCACAACATCTAAGTTTTTTTAGGCACTATTTGCACTACGGTGTGATCCTAGGGCATTTGCATATTAACACCTCATTTAAAATTCAATCACCCCAAAGAGAATATAACTCATTTATTAATTATCAAATTCATTAGATGAATTCCTGCGATGTTTATCCAATACTTTCTATGTGGTCCCATTAAGAACGAGACAACACTATTAATGTAATCAGACATGGAGACTTCTTTAAGATTTTTGGGTAGTCAATAGTGTTACAAAGTATGCATTTCATATTATGTATTTGTCCATTTATTAGATACCCAATATCTTTGGTGTACAACAATCCTGATTACCATTACCACTTTAGTCATCATCTTCTTAATTTAGCAACAAGTTGTTGCATAATTTGTTATCCTATTTCTTCCTTGTCTAAAACATTTTATATGTTCCATTTTTCTTGATGCGTGTATTATTTTACTACCAACCTAAGATCATTAGATCATCATAAGTTGTACTAATGTAAATCATTTTTCTTTACAAACAATTTGTTAATTTCTTCAGACAAGTCATGTTCTAAATCTAGTGTACTTCTTACTAGCCATTACGCTACATTTGAATTGTTCTAATTTGTTTGTCTTTTATTTTCCATAAATTTTATTTATACACCCAGATTATTTTAATCTTATCAATTCCCATATTAAATTCCTTTGCAAGATCTACAATCTTTTTATTGAAAGTATATTTTTCTTGCTTTATATTTGAAAGATTTCTATTTGTAAGATATGAGCAGAACCCCATCTATACCTGGATGGAGATGAACATCACGATTTTGAAGTTTGAGGTTGCATGCTTTGAGTTGACACATTGTAATTCGAGTAAACTTACGAATGCGTCCTTGAACTTGTACTTAATATTGGCTTACTAATATTAATCGAGAGCCTTATGAGCTTCTTTTACACTTCCATTATGTATTGGTATTTTTGGTTGACAGTCCCATTGACCTACTTATGAAGGTCATACAATTATTCATGTATGATGTATTCATGCATACAATAATGTGTATTGCATGTTTTCACATTCTTCACAACTCTGACCCAGGTTCAATCTAGATTTGAACATATAATTGGTGCTTCTTATTTATATTAGTTACAATTATTCAGATATTGTTTTACTCAAAGACACATATAGGTACAAACTATGCATGTCCAACAAAATATGCATATGTTACTGAATATAATAACCTGGTAAGGTTAAGTTCACTTCAATAGGATTATACCTAATGACAAAATTACATTCGAAAATGGATTGGATCATCAGATGTAGATGCACCAAATATTAAGTCAAAAGACAATTTTTACAAATAGATAGTCTCATACAACGACCTATCCTTCATGAACTTAATGATATTTCATGGAAACTTTTATTAAATGAACCGTCTAGAATTTTTTCTAGGATGGAACCCACTTAAGTAACCATCAGCTTATGGTAATGTTGATAGTATGTCATGGACTTCTTACCTGATGATTTATATAGTTTCCATTTATATACTTTAGTTTTTTTTATTTTTCCTCATGTTCTCCATGATCTACGGAAAAAACACTTAACATTTTATTTCATAAAGGTTCAACATTTCTTCCCTTCATATCTCAAGATCTCTATGTGCATAAACTTTATTGCATTAAGTTATTTCCTTGAGTGGACTATCTTTACCAGCATTAGTTTGTATTTTATTAAGCTACATCCTTGCATAAAAATCATACAACTCATAATTTGATTTTAATATGTGTAAAATGATATGATGGCCATATTATTAAATTTCAAAAATTCTTAATCCAATGACTTATTCACCTCCCAATTTATTCATAACTTTCATTACATAATATATCCATTATTCTTCATAAGTTGTATATATTCTTTACTCTTCTTATGTGGAGGCATTTAATATTTGAACCCTATCATTCCTAAATGATATATATATATATATATATATCTTCTTACATATGTATTACTGGTTATCCAATTGAATGTCCCATTAATATTGTTGTTATAGCATCCCACTTTCTATAAAATAATTGTCCTTTAGAATGGTTTATGTCTCCCACTCTACTATGAATCATTGAAGAGTGTGCAGGTATCTTAGACCGATTTAAGAGCATTCAATAATAACTTAAGTTTGGACAAACTTCCACCATATACAATAAGTAGAATTTAAACCTTCACTTCATTCAGTAAGTAGGAACAATAAAAGTAACCACTTCATTAATCACACAACAAATAACATGATGATTGTTTATTTTCATTACTGTTTATTTAATATCGTAGAATGATTTTTTTATTCTTCAAGCTCGATTATGAATATCTAGCATCTTAATCAGTTTTTAACTCAGGTTAATTGTGAGAGTTTTGATCCATCCATTCATGTAAGCATATCACTGTAGCTCATTATAACCACGCCGTTGAGCCCTTCATGCAAGTCATACATATATATAAGCATAGGCATGTAATCATATCATGAATATATCCTTTCAATATAATGTAAATTTGCAACTTCAAAGAGAAAGTATTCTTATCCTTCTATTGTATGCATAAAACAAAATAATTCGTATAAATTGTACACATTCTTCTGTGTGGTTTATTTATACACAAACCCCAAGTCTATTAAACTCATTTTGACTACTTAAATAAGTATGCAGACCACTCTGAAACCAGTATCATTGTCATCAAGGAAATTATGGCATATCTATCAACATGTTTTGGTATTGTTTTCACACATTAAGTGTACCAAATAAAACATGTGAAATATTCATCAATAAACCGAATACCTACCACTACAAATAGGTATCTGCCATGTTTTTCTTTTTTTAACTCCCATATTTAGTCTACATAATATTCCAATGTACAAAGTCATTTAGTTAGAAAGAGTTCACTCATGCAATTTTGTAATCTTTACTTCATAATAATAATAATTTCAATTTTTTTTAATAGAAGTATTTCTTGAATTATTTTCATGCAATATTCCACTCCTTGATTTCTTTCACTTGTGATAAAAGAAAGATATGCCATTTAAATTAAATTTGGAAGCTAGGGCATGAGATTGTAAATATTTACTCTTATTAGGAAAACCATGCTTAGTCTTATTACCCAAATCTCTACACCTCGGTATGTTGATTTGCCATTGATATTGTACTATAGAAGTATAATCACATCTAATTTTCTTTGCGACCGAAGAAATAGATTGGCTAATCAAACAATTTCTTGCCATTGGAGGACATTTGATTCTAGCTACCAGCTATAAGGCCTACCCAAAAAATACATCGCATTTAATTTTCCATGACATGTTAATTTGTTAGGAAGGACACGTGGATTTTATAGGAGGTATTCTCTTATAACAGAATCCTACCATGGCATGTGACTTGCGTTAAGGGTAAGGAAATAGACTTGAAATATGTTTTTACGAAACCAGCTCAAGAAAAGATAGAAAATATAGATCAACGCCTTAGAATTCAGCCTCTTCGAGGGGGAAACCTCCTTTACATTACATAAATGAACAATTCTTGGATGATTCAAATGACAAAACCTCCTTTCTATATATAGGAGTCTAAGGAGTCATAATATAACCCAACCGACCTAACAATAATAATATAAAGCCACAAAAATAACAATAGAGGGATTCTATGGGGCACAGTAATAACAATATGGGGACAATAGGGGCACAACAATATTAATAAGGGGTATAACTACAATAGTAATGGGGTAATCACTAGTATTATAGGGACCCAACATGCCCCTCTCCTTCAAAAAAAGTGTTTTCCTCAATGCTTGAGTAGTTCTGGATACTTCTGTATAAAATTCTCATCCTCCCATGTGGAATCTTCAGCGGATAAGTTCTTCCACTTGATAAGATACTCCAAAATTGATCGATTTCGTAGCTGTCGAGTTCTTGTTTCTATGACTGCTTCTTGTTCCAATATAATTTTTCCTTCCTCGTCAAGCTCTGGAAATATTGTTTGAACTGGGAGCTTGTCACCTATAACCTTCTTTAAACATGAAACATGGAAAACTGGGTGTAATCGAGAAGCTGCAGGAAGGTCCAATTTGTATGCCATAGTACCAATCTTTTGCAACACCTTGTACGGACCATAATACTTTGGTGATAATTTATTATCCTTCTTAGCTTGCTTGAGATACATTTGCTTATATGGTTGTAGCTGTAGGAATACCCAATCACCTACATCAAAACTTCTTTTGTTGCGATGTTGATCTGTCTGTTGTTTCATTCTATTCTGTGCCAACACGAGGTTATCCTTTAAGAGTTGGAGGACTTGTTGTTGATGTTCGATGTGATGTTCCACTGCCTGAACCTTAGAATTTTCTCTTAAATATGATGTGATGGATGGTGGCTGATACCCATAAAGTGCCATAAATGGGGTCATTTTTGTTTCTGTATGGAACGAAGTGTTATACCACCATTCAGCCAGAGGCAACCATTTGACCCATTGTGTTTGTTTATTAGATACAAAGCAACAAAGATATCCTTCCAAACATTTGTTTACTATGTCAGTTTGCCCATCAGATTGAGGATGATAAGATGAGCTATGAGATAACTGAGTACCAAGACAAGAAAATAATTATGTCCAAAAATTTCCAGTGAAAATGGGATCTCTATCATTTACAATAATCTTTGGGTTTCCATGTAGCTTTTGAATTGTTTCCATAAATGCAGTAGAAACTGTACTGGCTTTAAATGGATGTGATAATGCACAAAAGTGTGCGTACTTGGTAAGTCTGTAAACTACCACCATGATGACACTCTTTCCCTCAGACTTGGGTAAACCTGTGATAAAATCCATTGAAACCTCCTCCCAACTTTGGCTTCGAATGGATAAAGGTTGTAATAGACCCGGTGTCTAAATTGTTTCAAATTTATTTTGTTGGCAAACTAAACATTCCGCCACAAACTTTTGAATATTTGGTTTAAGGCCATCCCAAAAAAATTCCTTCTTAACCCTGTGGTAAGTTTTTAAAAATCATGAGTGCCCTCGTAAGGGAGAAGTGTGCAATTCCATAAGAATCTTTTGTTTTAGCTAGGAATTCTTACAGAGGTATAAGCGATCTTTGTACCATAATGAATCATTTTGCCAGCTAAATGTATCAGATGTACTGGAATCTTGTTGTAACTTTCGAATAAGTGCCCACACTTCTTCGTCATTCTTCCATTCCTCCCTTGCTTTTTTTATCCAATCTGGTTGAATAATAGAAATGGCGCACAACAATGCTTCCACATCCTCATCCTTTCTTGAGAGTGCATCTGCCACCACATTTTGCTTCCCTTTTTTGTAGATGATTTCAAAGTCATAACCCAACATCTTTGTGACCCAATTTTGTTGCTCTTCAGAGGATAATCTTTGTTCTAAAAAGTATTTAAGGCTATCATGATCCGTTTTTACCTTGAAGTGTCTTCCCATTAGGTAGGGTCGCCATTTCTTAAGTGCATAGAGTATTGCCAACATTTCCTTCTCATAAATAGCTTTCTGTAAAAACTTTCCTTTGATTGGACGACTTTCAAAAGCAATGGTCTTTCATCTTGCATTAGAACAACACCAATTCCATTTCCTGAAGCATCACATTCCAAAATAAAGGTTTTTGTGAAGTCCGGTGTAGCTAAGACCGGTGCTTGGCACATTGCCTCTTTAAGATGTTGAAAGGCCTTTGTTGCTTCTGGAGTCCATGAAAATGCATCTTTCTTCAATAATGTTGTTAGAGGTGTTGCTATTCTCCCATAATTCTTAACAAACTTGCGATAATAACCTCTCAACCCGAGAAATCCTTGCAGATGCTTTATGGATGTGGGGATTTCCCATTCCTTAATGGCTTTAATTTTGCTAGGGTCTACCTTAACTCCTTCATGAGATACAATATGACCCAGATATTCCACCTCTTGAACTCCAAAGAAACATTTGGATCTTTTTGCATATAATTGTTTCTCCTCCAATAGTTGTAGCACCCTATCAACATGTTTAACATGATCCTTCCAAGACTTGTTGTAGATTAGTATATCATCAAAAAATACTAACACAAATTTTCTAAGGAATGGTTTGAGAATTGAATTCATCAAACCTTGAAATGTTGAAGGTGCATTGGTAAGGCCAAAAGGCATGACCAAAAATTCATAATGACCCTCATGAGTTCTAAATGTTGTTTTCAGAATGTCTTCAATCTTCATTCCGATTTGATGATATCCTGAACTAAGATCCAACTTGGTGAAGTAAATTGATCCATGAAATTCATCCAGTAATTCATCAATGACAGGAATGGGAAACTTATCTTTAATAGTGAGGTTGTTGAGCTCCCTATAATCCGAACACATGTGCCATGATCCATCCTTCTTGTGCACCAATACTACTAGAGAAGAGAAAGAACTTTGACTCGGTTGAATTATACCAGCCTCTAGCATTTCTACAACCATACATTCAATTTCACTCTTTTGGGCATAGGGATATCTGTACGCCCTGATGTTTGGAGGAACACTTCCTGGAATCAGATGAATAGCATGATCATGATCATGCATGAGTGGGAGACCTTTGGGTGTCTCAAATACCTTGGAATGATTGTTTAGGACTTTTTGGAGATCTGGAGAAATAGATGATTCCGTTGTGGAAACATCTAGAGAACATAATTGTGCAATTACACCTCCTTGTTCCTTTTTTAGAAGCTTTGTCATACCATTAGAGCTGATTATATTTCCTGGTTTCCCTGCAATACCCCTTAATTCAACTTCCTTTCCTTCCACAGAAAATTTAATGAAAAGTTCTTGAAAATTAAAAGTTATTGTACCTAGGGATTGTAGCCATTGGACTCCTAGTACAACATCAACACCTCCTATTGGAATGGAAAGCATTAGGCTAGTCAATACATATTCTCCCATGGATAGCTTGATATTATGGCACTTTTGAGAGAAATTTATTGTTCCTCCATTTGCAATCATCACTTGACACTCTGGTGCTGGATATAGGAAGCAATTCAATTCTTTTGCTACCTTACAATGAATAAAATTATGGGTGCTTCCTGAATCAATCAAAACTATTACCTTTTTCTTCTTGATTTGTCCTTCTATCTTGATGGTTTAAGGAATGGTAATTCGAGCCAATGCATTACAAGATATCGTCGAATTCATTTCTTCTTTATCTAGGCTTTGTTATTGGAGTATATCCTCTTCTTTTGACCTTTCTTGCTCCTTTTCTTCTTCCTCTTCACAATCTATGTAGAATAATTTCTTCTTAGCACACTTATGACCTTTAGTGTATTTGCTATCACAACTGTAACAAAGCCCTTTTTCTCTTTTTTCTTCCAATTGTTGTGGTGTCAACCTTATAGGTTGTGGAAGACTAGGGGCAACAACACTTCCATCTTTATAGTTGTGAGTGGTATGCTTCCTGGTTACCATAATTTTGCTTTCCATTTTTCTTGCTAACCTGAATGCCTTCCCTAATGAATCAAGTTCCCAAAGGCAAAGATCATGTTAGATATTATCCTTTAAAGACCCTATGAACACATCATCCTATGCTCCTCTGGAATATCTTTTACCCTTATGTTCAATTTTTGAACTCCTAAATGTGCGCCATTATTGAACCCTTTTGTTTGAGACTTATCAATTGACTAAAAAAAGTGTTTCTTTTTGTATCCTCATAATGTGCTATCAATTCTTCCGTAAAAATTGCCCAAGTGATAAATTGTTTATGAGAGAAAAGCCATTGATACCATACAAACTGATTTGGTTCCAAATATAAAGTTGCAATACGTACCTTTTGTGTGTTTTGCACATTATTGAGATCGAAAAATTGCTCCATCTATAATATCCATGTTGCGGGATCCTTGCCATGAAACTTCCTCATATCGATTTTTGGAATATGGTGGGTCTTCGATCCCACATTAGAGTCTATGATATCATGATTAACATTTCTTTTGTTCACATCATGAGTTTCCTTTACTACCTTTTCACCATTAATAATTATTTCTTATAGAAAATTTGTCGAATCTGTCTTCAAATCTGTCATTCTTGTCTTCAAATTTGTGTTCAAATCTATCTTCAAATTTTCCATCTTAGCTTCCATGCCATTCATCTTAGCTTCCATGCCATTTATCTTAGCTTCTGTTAGCTTTTGTGACAGTGACATTTGTTGCACTTGTTCTTGTAATTTTGATATATCATGTAGCATTTCTTCCTCTTCTTCATGAGTCATGCTAGAGCTTTCAGGTTCCTTACTAGGTGTTTGCATTTTCTTTCCTCGGGGCATCAGTTACCGATAATAATGCTCTACTATTCCCTTTGAATTCCTTCAAAATAAATTTTCAAACAAAGCTTAAGCAAAAATTTAAGAAAATCTACACACCTTCTTTCACTTTGTAAGAGATCAATATTTCCTCTGATGTATCTCTGTACTTTCTGATCATCTAGTTCTGAATTTATGACCTGCAGTAGCCCTCTGTGTCCTCTTTCCAATGCCACAAGTCTGACCCAAATTGGATTCTCCAAGGAAGAGTTATGCAAAATCTCCCACAGTGACTTGATTATAGACTAGTTCAGTAGAGCAAACTTGTACGATGTGCCACAAGTCACTGTTTCGACCTTTGGATCTGAAAAATACATACAAGAAACTACAGTCTGTCCTATTTCTGTACCTTCTTATGAAATTTCAATCTGATCCCCAGAGAGAAAGTTATGACGATTTTCCCCAGGTCACCTGTTTGGAATGTAATTCAGGAGTCTGCAAAAAGACCAACTTCCTCTGATCATATCTCCACAAATATAGCGTGAAAAGCTCTGAAATTTGGACCCAAGGTTCAACGCGATTTCTTCACAAATGGGTTTTTTTTTTAACTTCTGAAATGTCGGAGAAAAAAGTTATAGCGAAAATGCCACGATGACCTATTTGGAGCAGCGAAACCCTAGAATCCAAAGCTCTGATACCAAATGTTATGAAACCAGCTCAAGAAAAGATAGAAAAGATAGATCAACGCCTTAGAATTCAGCCTCTTCAATGGGGCAACCTCCTTTACATTACATAAATGAACAATTCTTGGATGATTCAAATGCAAAACCTCCTTTCTATATATAGGAGTCTAAGGAGTCATAATATAACCCAACCGACCTAACAATAATAATATAAAGCCACAAAAATAACAATAGAGGGATTCTATGGGGCACAGTAATAACAATATGGAGACAATAGGGGCACAATAATATTAATAAGGGGTATAACTACAATAAAAATGGGGTAATCACTAGTATTATAGGGACCCAACATATGTTGGGCTTCGCCAATGCATGTTCGAATCATGTTGACAGTGAGGACAGTCAGTGAAGGGGGGGTGGTCGAAAGGATTAATTTAATTATCGATCATCTACCATCTTCCCATGACATCTCAAGTGGCTTGAAACTCAATCGAGTAGGGTATCTCCATACTCCATTGTCCTTGGTGCGCTCAAATGATAAAAAATTTGATGCATTAGGCTATCTCGCCCTATAGACAAAAATGAACACTTGAGTGCAATGACCACTGTAATACAGAACACTTGTGATCATGTCATCCTCCAATGCATGTGTACACAAATGATGCATCACAAACAAAGAATATTGTTTAAGGAATTTTCCTGCTCTTTCTCTAAATAGATTTGCCTACGGTCATTACGTGTAGGGAGGGGATGACATTGAAGGGATTTCTTCCTTATCCATGGTTATTCCTATACTAGAAATGAATCTAGATTTACGAATAAAAATACAGGATCTGTGGGATGACAATCCACTGAATTTATTTTTTTAAGGTGTGTCACCGAATGAGCCTTATCTTCTGAATGCTTTTGTGGCAATGTAGTCCATTAGAAATTGCCTTAAGTTCATTAGATAAGGCAACTCGAGAGGGCATTGTTACTGATTGGAAAGGGAAACAGGGGAATTTCCTCAGTTAATCAATTTGAAAAGTAATTTTGTTCTTTAAATCTAGCATCTTATGCTTTAAATCCAACATTTAACATTTTTTGTTTATTTTATACCTTGATTTGCATGTTTTTAGGTATCACCTCACTAAGGTTCCCTTCTTCATTTGCTAATTGGCTCAACCAAGGGAAAGGTAAAGTAAGCTCCGGTAACAACCCTAAGCATTTCAAACCATCTTCATGAGGTTGGGTAGGAACCATTAACCCTTTCAACAAATATGATCCCAATCTGTACTTATTGCAAAGGAAACATCTCTCGCGAGTGAATTCTCTTGGAAGCTCTGATTCTCTTTTTGCAAAAGCTAGGACAATCACAACACATACAACTACCGCTATAATGGAGGGACATAACGAAATATCCTAAATTATTCATTTTTACAAGTGTCCCACAAGATTCTTCGGTTTCTTGTATTATACCATCTCAAATTATTCCAATTCTCTAAGATCCGTGAGACAAGGTGGGACTCACACAGAATGTGGAGAGTCTCTATGTACTTTGTCAATGTCTCTATGGCGTATTGTATATCTATGTAACGTGAAGACAAGTAGGAGTCCCCAAGTGAATTCTATGGACTCGAAACCATATGATTTATTTGGCATCATTCATGGGCAAGTATATATGGAACATATATTCGTTAATCTATTCTAGCATTCACAAGCACAAGCTAATACACTCATCTACTGTCACTAATATAGGAATATCATTGTTGCTCAAGTATTAATTCATTGTGCTAAGAGAAACTTGTGATTTAGCTTTTTAAATAATCGATCAAGGAACTTCATATTAAAGAATCAAGATAAAAATATTCATGGCTTCTGTTATACTCAATGAGACCACGGAATGGATGACTAGGCATACAAAAAAAGGGATTAGGTGTCTGGACTGAATGATATTCCAAGTATCTCTCTGAAGAAATCAATTTCCAAAAGCAAGTTCATTTCCCCATCATTTTCTCTATGCCTCTATGGACATCGTAAATTTCGATATTCAAGTGAAAACCAGAACTAGTATCTCTTAATGTTGATTTGGTTATTAGTATTTCACTTTTAGTTGTAATGTGTAAATTGAAAATATACACATTCTTATGAGAATTGATTTTTATAACTAAAGCACAAAAGCTTATATGAACATGTGGAGCACAGAAGGTTATTTGATGCTTGCATCCATAACACACTTGTTTGACTTGACTCATGATATTTTGTAACTATTTGACTTGTGGTATTGTGTAATTTAGACTGGATGAAGGTTTGGTCAAAAGGACGAACATATTCATCTTTTAATTTATCCCTTTCTGAAATTTGAAACACAATTTGTTACATGCTTTGACAAGAAGTATAGAAGTTTCCACTCCTCACTAAAATACCGCCCTTAGCCATATCAAAATCCATCTTTTTACACAACCCTAGTTCAACCTTATCTTCAATTTCAATATATATATATATATGTTATTGCTTCAACATCCCCCTGCAATAAATCATTTTAAATTTTAATTTCAACGGTTATGAATTCTAATACCTTTAGACACTACTCTAGAACTCATTGTAACAGAACCTAATAACAACTCATTTATATCTTATAGAGGTGGATTGACCCATAGGCCAAAATCTTTGAACTTAGAGCTCTCATACCACTTGTGACTTACTCCTTGTGCACCACACCACTAACTAACTACTATGCTTTAATTGATCCATGATGTGGACCTTTAAGTTCCATTAATGGACTTATCTACTAAAGCACGAATAAACCCTTCAATGTTTCTTGTGCATACAGTACAACTCAGAGAGAAGAATCAATCATGGGAATTCAACATCATGAGATTATGCATTCAGAATTTCAGTACTTTGATGACTTCATACAAGCATTAATTGAATTGTTAGCATAAATACACTACAGCTAGCATTGCCAAATATCATTGTCATAATCCTATAGGCACAGCCAAAAGAATACTGACATATACCTTATGCTATATAAGCCTTAGTACATGCAATTCACTCGATAATGTATAATGCATAACATAGATAACCTGAACCATAAGTTATACATTTCAAGCCTTAGACCTTAATTATATATATATATATATATATATATATATATATATATATATATATATATATATATATATATATATATATATATATATATATATATATATAGAGAGAGAGAGAGAGAAGAGAGTATCTCATGCATAACTATTCACCATCTTAAACGCCGATATAGCACATAAGTTTAAAGATGTGACAACATAAAAATTATTGCATAAAGCCCACATATTATGTTTATTCACTAAATTTAATTTGGTTTACATTTATGTACAATAATTGTCACATGTATTCATATATAATCATCTCATAGCAAGGACAACTCAAGGAGTCAACGTGCAGAACATCCCATGGAAACTAGATTATCTGAAAGAATGTCACAAGGAAAACCAAGCACTACCAGCCAACCTAGAACTGTCTTCTTCCAGTTCACCCTCGAGCAGATATTTCTTGCCATAGATCAATTGCCCCCTGTTGACCACTTCAATGAAATTGTAATACGCTCTTTCATGATATGGTTTCCATTAGAGGTGTCTCACTTTTATTGATATTTTTTTCTATTTGCTAGGTTTTTCCAAGAAAATCTCATCTTTCTCTCATGCGAGGCTTTTCCTCATAAAAGCTTGCCTTTCTATCTCGCAAGCCTTTTATGTTTTTCTTAAATTAGCATCTTTCTGCAGCTAAGTGGCTTAATGGATATTTATCTCCAATCCATTAAGCTTATCTAGAATTGGATCTAGAAGTCTTATCATGAAGAAATTATCCCTTCACATTCACCAATGGGATTTGGAGAGAATCTCATCTCTTGGTGTCTCGGTTTTCCAAGTGATTCAATTATTTTATTTAATAATAAAGTATTTACATTCTTTTTTACACATGAGACCTAAATTTTCTTAACTTAGGCTAGTAAAGTTTTACATACAATGGAGGAGTGTTACATTATTATTATATATTAATAATAATAATAATGATGATAATGATACTAATAATTTACATATGCTAACTTTAACATTATATATGCAACAAATGTTTAAATTTCATCAATGCTAAGGTGTAAACTATATATAGCTCCTATCATTGCAAAATGTACATTTTAGGAAATTTATAATTAATTATTACAAGAAAACATAATCAATTTTTCTATACACATTAATGATTGAATCTTTGTACTATAGGATGGGATACAATGGCATCACTAAAGTTATTACAAGTTTAGAATATAATATTATTATTTTTAATTGGTGCAAAGTTATGGAGCTTGTATATTTTTAAAACAATTATTTGGTTGTGTAGTTGGCTTAAGTTTATCTTAACTAGAATTGGTGACATAATGTGATACCATCATTTCCTTACTAAATGTTCATATCTATTTTTTCTAAGGAAAATATGTATCATAATCTTGCTAAGAATATGGCAATTTGGTGTCAAAGGAGTTTAGCTCAAGTGGTAGAGGCACATATTGTCTTTCTGGCTGTGGTGGATTCAAATCTGTGGAGACATGCTATACTTCGTGAAAATTGGGAAAGAAAGTCATATAAATGAGTTCTATTGGGTTCTCCCATAATTGTGTGGTTGAAAAAAAGAACATTAAAATTGGGTCAAATGACCTTAGCTCAAGTAGTTAGGTGAACACTTGATTTCTCCAGTAGAGTGCCTTCAATTCTCTAGAGGCATGTTCTATTTGGTTTGTTTGTAGATTTTTTGAGATAGTTATATCTTGTGTAATAGTGGAACGTAATGTTTCAACTCTCTATTTTTTTTTATTTGAGAAAGAGAAAAGAAAAATCTTACAAGTGGATTTGGTTGGTAATCTAGTGATAATTAAGTTTATGAAGTGCATAAAAAAACATATGAACATTTACAATATAATTTATTTTCCACTTGTTATGATTTATGATTATAGTAAGGAATTAGAAGTTATTCAAGTAGACATCGAACGACATTTCTTGGGGTCATGTGAATCTCAAGAAAAAAAGAATATGAAAAGTGGGTGAAATGATCCTAGCTCAAGTAGTTAGGTGAATAATTTTTTCCTCAAGCTCAGTGCCTTCAATTCTCTGGAGACATGTCCTAATTAGTTTGATTGTAGAATTTTTGAAATAGTTATGTATTGTGTAACAACAAAAGACAATATTTTGAAGTTCTTAGATTCTCTATTTTTGTTTTTGTTTAAGAAAAAAAAAATCTGATGACTGGACTTCGTTGATCCTCTACTAATGATTAAGTTTATGTAGTGCACATTTAAAAAGAGATGAACATTTATAATTACATTTATTTTTCACTTGCCATGATTTATGATTATAGTAAGAAATTTGGAGTTGTTGAAGTAATTATTGAAGGAGAGTAGCGAGGAAAATCCTTTTATTTACCAATATTCTTGTGCAGTTGTGTTTAAATCCTTCCATCACCCCAATGGAATTTGTGTAGGAATGTGCTATAAAATATTTTGAAAAAATATTACTCTGATATTCTATTCATTTACCCTATATAGATCAAAATAAAAAGTGGAAACAATATATACATGCACAAGAAATAAATGTAGGCTAATAAGTCACTATCATTTGCCCCACCTGGTATATGCTACTTTTTGGGCCAATCTTTTTAAAATGTGAATGTAATTTGATAAAATGTTGATCTATTGAACAATAAATTTTCCATTTCAAAATGATAGCAATATTGTAAGTTCTACATTGTATATTACAATAACTCTTTGTCTCATTTTGCTAAAAATTATAGATAAAAAGATATCTAACTTTCTAACTCCATATGATAGGGAGTTTGTAATTACTTTTAATATTATTTCTACATGTACAAAGACCTCTGCCTCAAAAATATACAAAGACCTTGACCTCATAAATATCCACATTTTTGGGAATTTTGGGCTATTTTTTAACTAAATAGAAATTTTCAAATATGTATATTGTGGTTTTCATATTTTAATTTACAAAACATTATTTTACTATTGGACAATGTTTAATAATCTTTTGAAATGTTATCATGTTTTATATGGGGAAAAGCTAACTTATAATTCATTGTTCTTACATATATATGGGTGGTCATGTTATTCTTCTTATGTACTTATGTTAAGGTGTAATTATATAGTATATATGAGGTAATGCACATTATTGATGGGATCAATGTGTTGTGAAGTTCATCTTTGATGAATGAACTACTCTAACTTCCATCTTCACTCTAGTTCAAGATTTCGAAAATGAGGTAATTTCTTGAGAAGGTCAAATGGATCTGCATCGTTTGTTGAAACTGCATCAACCTTTAAGATATAGATTTGAACATTCTAAAATTGTTGCATTAGTTTTCCACCTACACAAGCATATGGTTTGTTGAGGAGATTTCACATATTATTATATTTTCAATAATTTTAGCAAGTTCTAATTTTCTAGTTCATGTGTTATATATTTATAATTAGTCTTACAAACAATTATGGACCATGTTGAAAGAAATGTCAATAATTTGATAGTTCACAATTAAATTAAAATTTATAGATGTCAATGATTTGTTAATTCACAATTAAATTAACATTTATAGGTAAAGGAAATATCAAAGTAAATGGTTTAGTTTAGTTTAGAGTTTATTTAATGGTTTATTTTAAGTGTTATTTCAGTGATTAAATTAAATTTATATATCTATAAAAAAAGAATATAACATTATTCCGATTTACTCCCGCTAACATTGCCCAAATCAAAATGAAAAGGGGCACCCTTAAAAGGGAAAGAAAAATGAAACAGATGAATAAAACGATTCATATGCATCACCGTATAAATATTCGGAGAATTATCTACAATAATTTCACTACAGCTCCAATCTAATCCCTGCGAAATGGGGCAATGTCGAAGTAACTTCCCTGCAGATTGGATCTGCTATTTTCGAGTACCATCATCGGTTAACACGCCCATGAAACGCATGTGGTTCCGTGGTCCCCGCTCCCTCCCTAAGTATGTCTCGAAAACGCTATTTCAGGTTGATCGCCGTCAAAATTGACGTCCGACCAACAATTCCGTGACATAATCAATTCCGGAGGGCAGAATACCTGGCCAGTTTTACTACAGAGTACTTCACTAGTTGGGGAATGTCGTTTGAAATCGCAATCGAAGATTAACTAGTTGGTGAATGTCGTTTGAAATTCCAATCAAAGATTTCAAATTTCCGAAGTAATCGTTGCTATGTGCATGTAACGATGTAACTTCCCTAGAAATTGGATCTCTTTTTTCCCATAAACACAACGATTATGTGGTCCCCGCTCCCTCCCTGCACATGTCTAAAAAACCGTCACACAATCAACTAGTTTCATTCCATCACACCACATCCTTATCAAACTTGCCATTCTTGTTATTCCGATGTGCAGAATAGTTTGGAAGTTCCGGTAACTGATTTTAAATTTCCTACAAACAGTGACCGATGAGTGCGTAATTTGTCTATAAAACCACATACAGTTTTAAAGCATTCATTTCATGCACTCTGAACTGTAGGTTGGTAGTGTGGATGGTCGATGCACCTGTTTGTCTGTATATATTTGTTCTGTGTTTTTATATAGGTGATGTCTACAGTTGCTCTGTGGTTTATGTTGCTCAGAGGTTATCCGAAAGCTTTGGATGCATGGCGACGAAGCTTTTAGCCATTTCTTCTATGGAACAATCTGGTATGATTTCATTCTTGGTATGTTTAACTTTTCTCCACTCAGATTTAATTTCGTGGAAGGAAACATATGTTTTGTTTTTTGTTTTTTTGGTAGTTTGTTTCGAAATTTTCGCGTAATCTTAATTGATTTTTGATGTGTTATTATATTTTTTTGTCCACCCAGGTAGCTGCGGTTGCATACTTTCATCCTTGGAGAATACTGATAAACAGAGTTGGCCGGACACTCCATCAATCATAACAGGTAAATATATATGCAATTCCCAGTCATACTTAAGCTTTTCTATAATAACAATAACAAATATAATACTTATGTGTACCATATCATCTTTTCAGTATGTTACCCTGTGTTTTGTCACCTTTCTATATTTCTTTTATTCCTCAATTTTTCTGTGTTTACTACTATGCTTTGTGTTGCTACTTCTATGCGTTTATCTTATTCCCAAAATTCTGTGTTGATTGTTGCGTTGTCTTACTATTTCTATGAACGTTCAAATTAAAGTATCCAAAGTTATGCCCTGCTTAAAACCCACTGAAATTTTTCTTTCTATGTTAGGAACATGCAGTTTAGAGTGTCAGGGTTATCTCATCCTTATGTTTTCATTTATATTTTTCTTTCGGTTAATTTTTTTCTCACTTACATATTTTTTCTCCGGTTTGCTGTACAAATTTGATACTAGCTACGTCCGTGAATATCAGCAACTTACATCCTTGAGTGTATAAATGGGACGTTGTAAACTTACATCCTTCAATGTATAAATGGGACGTTGTAAACTTAGGCACTTCTTGTTTTTGTCACAAACTCTTCTCGAGTCCGGCTTTTAAGGGCGTGAAAGCCGTATGGCCAGGAAAAAATGTACTTCTCCGTTCAAATTGCACTTTAATTTCCAACGATGTCGTTGCGGGAAATAATAGCATATTTTATATAAAAAAATTCAAATTTGTGATGATATATTGGGGATGATATTTTAAAATAGTTGTTTTGTAATATTACAAAGACAATGATAATTGCTTTTAAATATATTACCATTTATGTCCTATCATTTTAATGTGTTTCATTGTTTTATATATTATAGATATTTTATTAAATCAATTATTTTATTCATTATTGAGTATACTATTACATATTATTTTCATTATATTGTATATTTTATTTTTTAATATTTAGAATTCGAAAACCATTAGGATATATTTATTCCCTAGGAGTATGTGTTATGCTATTAGCATTGACTTATTATTTATATAAATATTTTAATATTTAAAAAAAAAATCTAACTAAATAATAATTATAATATAAAATTAAATATATTGTAAAACTATATTCATTTATTTTACAAAATAGTCTTATAGCTGATGATATATTTGTTTATTTGATTTGTGAAATTTATTTAATGTACCAATATATTGTTTTTTTAACATTATTTGAGTATAATAGTATAATGTGTTGTAGATATTATGAAAGATTTGATGTAGGAAAGGGAGTGAGGGAGGGAAATGGTGGTGGTAAGAGATGAAGGGTGGATGGTAGGCAGTGGGAGTGTAAGAGGGAGGGATGGAGTGGGTCGGGAAAGGGAAATTAATGAAGGAGGCAATGGGGGAGAGGGTAGGGAGAGGGAAAGGGAGAAACATGAGACACAAAGGGGAAGGACTAGGGAAGGGGGACAGGGAGAGGGAGGGGGAGAAAGGGGAGAGACAAAGGGGAGGGAGTTGGGAAGAGAGTGAGAGGAAGGAAGATGGGTGGTATGTGTACAGGAGGAGGAGGAGGAGGAGGATGCAATTGTGAAGAGGCACGGGTGGCAAGGGAGGAGGCAGTATGGTTGGAGACGGAGGCAGAGAAGGCACAAGAGGTGGAGGGGAAGTGGGAGGAGGTGGAGCAGGAGGGGCAAGAGGTGGCGACAGGGGAGGGGGAGCGCAGAGATGGTCATGGAGGTGGCGACAGGGGAGGAAGAGGAGGAGATGACGAAGGAGGCAGTGAGAAAAGAGGAGGAGGGGGAGACAGAGGCAGAGGAGGGGGTGGAGCCAGAGGGGCAGCAGAAGGTGGAGGAGGGGCGAAGGCAGAGGCGGAGGAGGAGGAAGAGGAGGAGGGGGAGGAGGAAGGAGGGGGGAGGTGAAGGAGGAGGAAGAGGAGGAGGAGGAGGAAGGGGGGGAGGCGAAGGAGGAGGAGGAGGAGGAGGAGGAGGCGGGGGGGAGGTAGAGGCGGAGGAGGGGGGAGGAGGAGGTGGGGAGGAAGAGTAGGAGGAGGAGGGGGGGGAGAAGGGGGAGGAGGACGAGGAGGCAGAGAAGGAGGTGGAGGAGTAGGAGGAGGAGGACGAGGGGAGGGAGAGGCAGAGGAGGAGGCAGATGAGGAGGGAGGGAGGAGGAGGAGTGGTTGGAGGTGGAGGCAGAGGCGGAGGCATGGGAAGGGACGAGGGCGAAAGCAGAGGAGGAGGAGGAGGAGGAGGGGGTGGAGGCGGAGATGGAGGAGGAAGAGGAGGAGGGGGCGGAGGCAGAGTAGGAGGAGGGGGAGGAAGAGGAGGGGCTGGAGGCAGAGGTGGAGGCAGAGGAGGGGGCGAGGAGGAGGAGTGGATGGAGCTGGAGACAGAGGAGGGGGTGAAGAGTGGGGGGTAGTAGAGGAGGAGGAGGAGGAGGAGGAGGAGGAGGAGGAGGAGCAGGAGGGGGTGGAGGAGGAGGAGGAGGCAGACGAGGAGGAGGAGGAGGAGGTAGAAGGGGGGGAGGAGGGTGGAGTGGAGGCGGAGGGGAGGCAGAGGAGGGTGAGGGGTCAGAGTTGGAGGAGGAGGAGGGTGAGGGGTCAGAGTTGGAGGAGGAGGAGGAGGAGGATGTCAAGAAGGAGGGGGGGGTGGAGGAGCAGGGGTCAAATATGGAGGTAGAGTAGTAGGAGGACGAGGAGGGGAGGAGGGGGAGGAGGAGGAGGAAGAGGTAGAGGAGGATGTGATGGTAGGGTAGGAGGCGGAGGCAGAGGTAGAGGAGGATGTGGTGGCATGGGAGGAGGAGGAGAAGGAGGAAGCAGAAGAAATGATGATAGGGAGAGGAGGAGGGGGGAGGTAGAGGTAAAGGAGGATGAGGAAGAGGAGGGGGTAGGAGGAAGAAGTGGGGAGGAGGAGGATGTCGAGGACGCATAGGGGAGGAGGCAGTAGGAAGAGAAGGGAGCAGAGGTAGAGGTGGAGGAGGAGAAGGAGGAGGAGGAGGGGGTGGAGGTGGAGGAGGAGGAGCGGGTGGAGGTGGAGGAGGAGGAGGAGGAGGAGGAGGGTGGGTAGGTGGAGGTGGAGGAGGAGGAGGAGGAGGAAGAGGGTGGGTAGGTGGAGGTGGAGGGAAGGTAGAGCGGTGGAGGTAGAGGTGAAGGAGGAGGGGGGAGGAGTAGGAGGAGGGGGTGGAGGAGGGGTGGAAGAGGAGGATGTTGAGGAGCAGGAGGTGGGGAGGAGGAGGATGTCAAGGATGAGGAGGGGGGAAGAGGAGGGATCAGAGGTGGAGGCAGAGGAGGAGGAGGAGGAGGAGGAGGGGAGGAGGAGGAGGACGTCGAGGAGGAGGACGAGGAGAGGAGGAGGGGGAGGGGTAGGAGGAGGAGGAGGAGGAGGAGGGAGGGTAGAGGGGGAGTGGGGAGGCGAAGGAGGAGGAGGAGGTAGGGGGGAGGCAAAGGCAAAGGAGGTGCAGGTGGAGGAGGAGGAGGTGGAGTAGGGGGGCAAGAGGAGGATGAGGAGGAGGAGGGGGGAGGTAGAGGAAAAGGAGGAGGAGGAGGAGGGGGCAGGGAAGGGAAGGTAGAGGTGGAGGAGGAGGAGGAGGAGGGTGAGGGGAGGAGGAGGAGGGGGAGGGGCAATAGGATGAAGGAGGGGGGCACAGGAGGACGAGGAGGTGGAGGAGGAGTAGGAGTTGGAGGGAGGGGAGGGCGAGTAGGAGGAGGAGGGGGTGGTGGCAGAGACGGAGGTAGAGAAGGTGGGGAGGAGGACAAGTGGTTGGAGGCAGAGGTGGAGGAGGGGGGTAGGAGGTGGGGGAAGTAGAGGATGAGGAGGAGGGGGCGGAGGTAGAGGAGGAGGAGGAGGAGGAGGAGGTGGAGGAGGGGGCAAGATGGAGGAGGTGGAGGAGGGGGCAAGATGGAGGAGGAGGAGGAGGAGAAGGCATAGGGTGGGAGGAAGATGAGGAGGAGGTGGAGGAGGGGGGAGGTAGAGGAGGAGGAGAATCCGGGGGAGGGTAGGTAGAGGGGAGGTAGAGGAGGGGGAGCGTTCAGAGGTGGAGGCAGAGAAGAAGGAGGAGGAGGAGGAGGACATCAAGGAGGAGGAAGGGGGGAGGAGGAGGAGGAGGAGGAGAGGAGGGGGGGAGGAGGAGGATGAGTCAGAGGTGGAGGTAGAGGAGGAGGAGGAGGAGAGGAGGAGGGAGGAGGATGAGTCAGAGGTGGAGGTAGAGGAGGGTGAGGAGGAGAGGAGGGGGAGGAGGCAGAGGTAGAGGCAGATGTGTTGGCAGGGTAGGAGGAGGCAGAGGTAGAAGAGTATGTGGCGGCATGGAGGAGGAGGAGAATGAGGTAGGGTAAGATACGATGACAGGGGAGAGGAGGTAGAGGATGAAGAGGAGGGGGTGAGGAGGAGGAGGGGTCAGATGTGGAGGTGGAGGTAGAGGAGGAGGAGGAGGAGGGGAGGAGGAGGAGAAGGAAGAAGTAGAGGAGGATGTGTTGGCAGGGTAGGAGGAGGAGGAGGAGGAGGAGGGGAGGAGGAGGAGAAGGAAGAAGTAGAGGAGGATGTGTTGGCAGGGTAGGAGGAGGAGGAGGAGGAGGAGGTATAGGTAGAGGAGAAAGTGGTGGCATGGGAGGAGGAGGAGAAGGAGGAAGGGGAAGAGACGACGACAGGGGAGAGGAGGAGGTAGAAGAGGAGGAGGGGGGAAGGTAGAGGTAGAGGAGGAGGAGGAGGAGGAGGAGGGGGGGGGGGGTAGGAGGAGGAGGGGGTGAGGAGGGGGAGGTCGAGGAGGCAGAGGGGAGGAGGGGGAGGTGGAGGTGGAGGAGGCAGAGGAAGAGTGGGTAGAGGTAGATGTGGAGGTAGAGGAGGAGGAGGAGGAGGAGGAGGATGGGGGGGGAAGGAAGAGGTAGAGGAGGAGGAGGAGGAGGAGGAGGATGGGGGGGGGAGGAAGAGGTAGAGGAGGAGGAGGAGGAGGAGGGGAGGCAGAGTAGGATGAGGAGGAGGGGGCAGAGGCAAAGGCAGAGGAGGAGTAGGAGGAGCAGGAGGAGGAGGAGGAGGAAGAGGAGGAGGAGGGGGAGGAGGGGGGGGGGGGGGGGGGGGGGCGGGGAAGAGGTAGAGGTAGGGGAGGAGAAGGAGGAGGAGGGTGAGGAGGAGGAGGAGGAGGCAGAGGAGGAGGAGGATGTGGAAGGGTAATGGGAGGACGAGGAGGAGGAGAAGGCACGGTGGGAGGTGGAGGACGAGGAAGGGGGCGGGCGGGAGGGGGGGCGGTGGTGGGAGGGAGGTAGAGGAAGAGGTGGAGGACGAGGTAGGAGGAGGATGAGGAGGCAGAGGAGGATGAGGACGAGGAGGGGTGGAGGAGGAGGGGGAAGAGCGGGAGGGAGAGTAGTAGGGGAGGTGGAGGACGAGGAGGGGTGGAGGAGGAGGAGCAGGAGGGGGAGGGGGAGGAGTGGGGGAGGAGGAGGAGGTGGGGTGGCATGACGATGAGGAGGAGGATGAAGAAGAAGAAGAGGAGTAGGAGGAGGAGGAGGAGGAGGGATGGAGGAGGTGGAGGAAGAGGGGAGGAGGAGGAGTAGGTGGTGGAGGGGGAGGAGGAGGAGGGGGAGGAGGAGGAGGAGGTGGAGGAGGAGGGGAGTAGTAGGAGAAGGGCAGGGGGGCGATGCTGGAGGAGGAGGAAGAGGGGGGGAGGAGGAAGATGCGGTGGAGGTGGAGGCCGAGGCAGAGGAGGGGGGAAGGAGGAGGAGTGGGTGGAGGCAAAGGTGGAGGAGGTTGGGAGGAGGGGGGGCAGAGCGAAGGAGGACGAGGAGGAGGGGGCAGAGGATGAGGAGGAGGACAAGGAGGGGGCGAAGACGCAGACAGAGGCAGAGGAGGAGGATGCGGAGTAGGAGGGGGGGAGGTAGAGGTAGAGGAGGAGGAGGAGGAGGAGGAGAGGTGGGATTAGGAGGAGGAGGAGGGCATGGAGGAGGAGGGGGTGGAAACTCTTTATAATACATATAGGGAGATGATAGAGGTGAGTGCAGTAAACTCCGAGCTACATTAGAACATCTTGTGGTAGGAAGATGCGGCCACCTAGAGATAAACATCTAAATTCCCATCCAGGTATTCTTTTAGAGAATCAATCTGGCCACGACCAATCTGTCACCTTATAACCACATGGCTTAATATGGTATCCCAGGTATTTCATACCATTCATCATTTGGTCCATAGACACCCCGAATAGACCTTTTATATAAACAAAAGTATCCATATCACATATGCCATGATATAAAATGGACTTATGGAGATTGATATATAGACCAATAGCATTTGGAAATTTAGAAAAAATGTGAAATAGAGCCAGCCAAGAAAATTGGTTAAGCATCCCCATAATAAGTACATCATCAACAAAAAAGTTATGTGAAATATCAATGTCATTTCCCATGTGCAAAGCCAGGAACTGTCCCTCTGCCACTATTTTTTTAATATGTAAACTCAATCCATCCATTACCAAGATAAAAAGGAATGTCGAAAGTGAGCATCCCTACCAAAGACCCCATCCGACCCTGAAAAAATTGAGGGATATTCGTTTATTATGAAAAAAATTACATTTGTGATGTAGGCCATAATCCATTCCACAACCCTAGGCTGTAATCCAATTTTATGCAGGACAAGTCTGAGATATCCCCAATCAAGGCAATCATATGCCTTTTGTAAATCCACCTTCATAATGGCAGCATTTTGTTTTTTTGTGTGGATCGAATGTAAGCACTCTTGGGAAATAGAAACAACATCATGTATTTTCCTGTTTTGAACAAACCTAAAATATTTAGGAGTAATAAAATGGGATAGGGTACCCTTCATCCTAATCACAATCATTTTGGAAATAACCTTGTAAATAAGGTTACAGAGCGAGAAGGACCAAAAGTTTAAGAAACAGTCTGCTGGGCACCGGTTTGGAATAAGAGTAATGTAAGCGGAATTTATTTGCGAGTGAACATATTCCCTTGTCCTTGACTCCACCATGCCAAGGAGATCATGTTTGAATAAATAAAGAAAATGGGAGAATAATTCCACCATCCACCCATTCGGCCCCAGGCTCTTATTGCCCTTAAAATATTTTAAAACCTCTAGTATCTCATCCTCATAGACAGTTTTAAAAATTTCTCTATTAGCATCTGCATCGAACATGATAGGATATAATTCCACGCCCCAATTAAGATACTCTGCATATATCTCATCCATGTTACTATAGGCCTTCTTAAAATGTGAGACACCAACATTACATATATCACTCTCCAGATGACACCAATTCCCATTTGCATCTTTTATCTCCTAGATAGTATTAATTTTACACTATGACTTGAAAATCTATGGAAGAATTTAGTGTTTTGGCCCCCCTCCTGAATCCAAATGACCCTACTCTTGAGGCACCACGTTGATTCAATAATAGAGAGATTGTGCTTCTTTTTGAGCTCCATTTCATGAATACGACAATGAGTAGCATCTGGGGGACAATGTGTTAACATCTGGGAGCTAAAGGCATCGAGTTCTCGGATAATATCTTGTAATTCCTTATTAGGAAAATATTTCTTCCTCTTCTGCCATGATTTTACCTCCCCACAAAGAATACCAAGCTTATCCAACATATGATCTATGGGTGAGAGGCCTCATTCAACATCTCACGCCTAGACATTGTGCACAAGATGATTACAGTCTGGGTCATCCAACCACACCCGATTGAATTTAAAAGGCATAAAATTCCTGTACTCCCCCCTCTACCATTGTAATATAATGGGTCAATGATCAGAGATAAAACTGTTAATCACCACAGATTGTACATTGCCTAAATACTCCACAACCTGTTCATGCATAATAAAATGGTCCAGTCTCTTCGCAACGTATGCCATCTTTGCCCGGCCATTGTCCCATGTAGGAACCACCTTTTGTGGGCATATATCGACATAATTATATTCCATAATAACATTTCTAATTACCTCCATCGTATGGTCAATTTTCCTATAGTGTCCCCATACCTAGTCTAGGCCAATCGTGCAGTTCATATCCCCCGCAATGATGAGAGACCCCATCTCAAAGTTCCCTGATGAAATCAGTTTGTGCCAAAAAACACGTCTATTTTTTAATGGAGCATACATATTAAGAATATGTAAGCCACTGGTAAGACCTTTAATATGACATTCAAGAAGGATACTGAGAAAACATGAAAAAGCCCTGACCCTAACCCATCGAGGGTCCCAAAGAGCCACAAGACCACCCGATAAACTAGTAGTAATCGTGGCAGCTATGTGCCACTCAGGAAACATCTTTCTAAAATATTTAATCACAATAGGAACCGAGTCAATCGTCTCAAGCAAGAGAATGATATATGGACTAAAAGAAGAAAAGAGTTGTTTGAGAGCCATATGTTTCAGGTCAGCCCCCAGACCCCAGATGCTAAGTGATAGTATGTAAGTCATGACAAACCCTGTGTGGGCATCCGTGATTTAAGGGCCTGAGAAGAGTTAGCATCAGTAATGGGAACCATAACAAGAGAATGTTCATTGGAAGAATTGAAAGGGATAGGATTGACACGCCCTCGGAAGTGCCTATTGTCCCAATAATGCTTTTGATGGATGGTAATATTACCCATGGAGATAGGGATGATATGCGAGGATGATGAGCCAGGAGGTTTGTGAATGCTTAGGGTACGGAGGTCCAAGGTCTTCCGTTGGAGAAGAAAGTCCAGATCACTACCCACCGAATTTGTAGGTGATGGAAGTGACAAATTAGGCGGTGTAAGGCTTTGTCTATGCCCCTTGGAGGGATGAGTGTGATGGGAGGGAGATGGTGCAGGAGCGTAAATGATATGTGATGTAGAAGGCACGTCGTGCGATGTCCAAGTGAGATGGAAATTATTCCTACTCAGACGACCCATATGAACCAAACCAGTGCCACCCTTGAGACAAATGTCTACCACCCCAACGATGGGGGAACTGTGCCAGAATGTGGCCAGTGAGGTGACAATTTAAGCACCTGAATGGCACCCCCAAAAAATCCAGATGTTGGGATAAGCTTTTTCCCCTCAATGCAATTCAATATGGTTAGGAAAACCACACATATACTATTTCTCAATCATAATCCAGGCCACTCTCTTGTCGTGAGCCCCCAAACACCTCGAATCAACATATACAAACTTCCCAATCACATTTCTGATGTCCATGAAGTCCTGATTAGTCTAGAATTCGATAGGCATCTCGGACAATTTAACCCAAATTAATTTATCCTATGTAGTATATTTCAGTGGATTAAACCCAATATACCAGGAATGGAGCACTAAAAGTGTTTCGCTTTTTATCCACGAGATAGCCTTGATTTTCATAAGGTCCTCCTAACTGAGAATATGTATAAAGTAGTACATATGAGATCATACGGTGATGCATCCTATATAGTATATTTCATGTCTTATATTGTGAGATAATGGACAACTCTCCTCCAACTATTACTGGCAGGGAAGATTTGTATGTGGAACTAGGGGAAGGTAGCACTACAATTCCTTCCCATATTGGGGATATGGTAAGAAATTTGCAACAAGAAATAGTGCATCTTCAGAATAGAAATGAGCATCTTCTGAAACCGAGTGAGGAGTAGGAAAAGATGACTAGAGACTAGACCAAGAAATCCAGCCACAAAAGTGTAGATCTAGAAGGATTAACGAGAGGAAAGAATGGGATAGAATCTGAAAAAATTGAAAGTGGATAAGACTCGGATCATAGCTCCCCAAAATCATGCAGGGGAAAGAAGAAAATGGAGTTACAAGAGGAGGGTAGGAAGATCAAACCCCCTGATTTTGATTGGGAAAGACAGGATGATGCGAAGGTGTGGTTTCTAAACATGATTAAGTATTTCCAAGTATACAAGAATGACAGTAATTTAAAGGCAAGTCTGGCTATTTATCAGCTACAGTAAAAACTACTGTATCATGGGAGGAGGTGAAAATCTCAAATTATATGTAAAATGCAATATAATAAATAAATATTAAAACATAATACAATAAAATATAAGACAACCAAATCTATATAAAATACACACATTCACATTTATAATAGAATTCATCGCTAATACAAATCAAAATAACAAACACAAGCATTTATTGACAAAACGCTTTGTAAACATACTTAAGCAATTTCAAGTAAATGCAATGGAATATAAAATTTAAACTCATACATTAATAAAAAAACATTAAAAAAACTACCTACACATACAAACATACATGAACAAACATTGCCAAAACAAATTCTCATATGTATATGAAATTTCATGCAACAAACAAAATACAAATTTAAATAAGCAAACATACAATTTTAATTTTTTAAATATGAAACACAAAATACAAATTCAAATAGAAAAACACATATTATACAGTTCCAAATAAGGAAACACACCTAATACAATTTCAAGTCAATACAAAAAATACACTCAAATATGCAAATGCAACATTAAATAAGCAAACACACACTATACAAAGTAATAAACACATTTCATATACAGATTCAAATTTATGCTATGAAATTAATTACAATCACAATTCAATTAAACAAACACATAATTACAATTTCAAACCATATACCATACGAATATTCATAAATAAACATTCACACAATCACTCACACATATATATGCAATTTCAAATAAAGAAACATACAAAGTACAAGTTCAAACAAACAAAAAATATACAGATCTGACTAAACACAAAAAATAGAATTTCAAATAACTAATTGCACATGATACAATTTCAAGTCAATAAAAGAAAACACTCAAATATGCTTATGCAGCTTTAAAAACACACGCACACACACACACACACACACATAATATACAAATTAAAATCTACATTATGCGTACACATTCAAATTCATAATTCAATAGAGCAAACACATGATTACAATTTCAACATAATGTGTCCACCATTTCTATTGAATGTTATCTTCTATTTATTGCTCCAATCCTCCTATGTACGCATTTCTATGGTTGTAGCTTAACCAAGTTACGGCCATGCCAAGCATCATTGAACTTTTGCATGATCTCGCATAGCATTGTGTTTGAGCATGATCACTCATGAAATATATGCAACCTTGTGGGGAAAACTATGGAATGCTTTCACCACGATATTGTGGATGATATCCATCATAGTAATTCATATGTTTATATAAAATAATTTCAAGATTTCCTTGACTAAATTATATAACTCTAATATTTAATTATGTAAATTCTATATTTGAAGTTAAGTCATTATGTTGTGAAACAAATCTTCATAGACTTTAATGCAAGGGAATGCAAATCTCCCTTGTCGGGATTAATAATAATAAAAAATGTGACAATGTCTTTTTGGGAGAGGTCATATAAATAATAATAACAATAATATAATTTAAAGGTCATGGTCAAGCCTAAGCACCAAATTGATATATGAGATCAACTTGTTTGTGTGACAGAAGACCTCTCTTCCTAGAGCTATATGATTGCTAAAATCTATGGTGGACATACCCCCACTCTACATTTAAACATGTGGTCTCATATGAGGAAGCACATGTTCTCAACTATGAAGCGCACTCAATCTATATACCTAATGCGTGCAATTATGTAGGTTAGAAATATGACTACAAAAATACTATACAACAACTACAAGGATCGCGAGGTTACAAATCAAATAAGTAACTCCCTTGACATGGTTTTAGAGTCACCCCAAGGGCCATAAATATATTTTTGGTATAAACATTGGAAAAATAATCTTTTGGAAGTGTCATCTTGTATGCCATTTTCATTTGAGATCATTTTGATTTTCATGTTAAGGGTAATGTGCATGTATTATAACCATGCATATATGTATTTTTTATATCATTGTTCAAAATGTAAAATATTTGTTAAATAATACTTTTTTTGATGTCGCATAATTATTGGAAGGACCTAAGAAACAACTATATGAAAGTTAAACTGAATTATATGAATGCATTATATTTTTCTTTTATGGGCTAAGTAGAGCCTAGGATGGAGTCAACTCTAAATTTGAATGGAAGAACAATTTTCCCACTGATGGGATTCTATCAATAGAATTGTATGACACTAGCGCGGCTAGATGCACTCAATACCTTAAGTGGAAACATTACTTTGTTATTTAAAATTGTCTTTCATTTTTATGATATAGTGAATTTAATAAGAAGGAAAAACTCAATTGAATATGGTGTATGTGCCATTTTACAAATTATATTTCTTACATGGTGATATTTCATGTTGGACAAAATGTCAAAGTTTGTTTTTCATTGGACTTGTGAAGAATAATCATGTCTTTTATTTTTATTATATTGACTGAATTTAACATTGTGTATGTACTATTTCCCAAATTATGTTGGACAAAATGCCATTGTACATTAAAATGACATAGTTCTTTTCTCCTTTTTAATTGGACATATGAATAATAATTAGGTATTTCATTTTTAGTATATTATTAATTTAATATGCAACAAATAGTTAATTTGATATAGTGATCTACCATTTTATAAATTATATTGCTTATAAAATATATGTTTTACATTGGACAAAATGTTCCAATAAATTAAAATTTCACAATTCTTGATATATATATATGTACATATATTTTATTAGATATGAAAAATAATTATACATGGTAGATGAGTGTTTAAATGAAATTGATTATGATGCTTGTATGTTTGCATTGTGTATGTTGAAACACCGTAAACACATTGTATCATGTGATTAATAGTAAATGTAGTGAATACATGTATTGTATCATGTGATTAATAGTAAATGTAGTGAATACATGTTTAATGTACCAAATACATGTTTTTATCTTAAAATGACTTATGCCAATTCAATTGGCAAACCATGTATTGCTAGGGATGAGGATTAAAATTAGGCATTGATTAGTAAGATTTCTCTTGAAGTGTAAATATACTAATAGGGGTGGGATCACTACCTTTTTTTCTTAAGGGAAGCTTGGATCAATTTATCCATGAAAAGGCTTGATTGAATTAATATTTTCTTATAGAATAATGTGGTGAATGATTCATTTTCATTTGTTTTAAATGTTATATTTTAAAATGGATAAAATTTATACTATATAAAATTATACTATTGGTAAATATTTATTATTTAATATATTTATTATTAAATATTTGTTATGATAATTTTCATTAACTATTAAAAATTCTCCTCTTTGCTTTGAGATTATAATCTCTACTAACAGGGTCAAGCACTTGATTGTGGAAGCTTATATGCCCCCAAAACTTTGCATTGTTGATATGAGGTTTTTAACATATGAACATGTTAATATGATTTAATATGTTATATGATTAATGATGTTAATGGATATATTTTTAAAAGATATTAATTTATCAACATTAATGAAAATAAATTATGATAAAAATTTTCATTCATCATATTATTATTGTTGTAGCTGTAATATTTATTAAAAATAATTACTAATTATGTTTTTTTAATGTTTTTTTATCAAAATATTTATGATTTGTTGTAAATGTTCCAATAAACTTATTAATGTTAGGAATGGAAAACGAAAAAAAAAAATGGTTAAAAATATGAAAAACAAAATATTAAAAATATGTAAACAATACTATTAATATTAATATTATGATTTTTAATTAGATTTATACATTTTAACAATTATAGAAATATAAAAATATCTCTTAACTAAATACATTTTTAAAAACAATCAAAGAAATTAAAAATCTCAAATTATAAGTAAAATTCAATATAATAAATAAACATTAAAATACAAATACATTTTTAAAAACAAGCAAAGAAATTAAAAATCTCAAATTATAAGTAAAATTCAATATAATAAATAAACATTAAAATACAATACAATAAAAAGATAAGACTTAACCAAATCTATATAAAATACGCACATTCAAGGTTATAATAAAATTAATTGATAATAGAAATCAACATAACAAACACAAGAATCTATTGGCAAAACACTTTGTAAACATACCAAGGAAATTTCAAATAAATACAATTTCAAATGTAATAAAATATAAAATTTAAACACATACATTAACAAAAAAACATTGAGAAACCCACTTACACATACAAGCATACATCAACAAACATTGAAAAAACAAATTCTCACATGTATATGAAATTTCAAACATCACACAAAATACAAATTGAAATAAGAAAACATACAATTTTTTATTTTTAAATATGAAACACAAAATACAAATTGAAATAGAAAAACACATAATATACAATTCCAAATAAGGAAACACACGTCATACAATTTCAAGTCAAAACAAAAAAAAACAAAAAACTCAAATATGAAAGTGCAACATTAAATAAGCAAACACACACTATACAAAGTAAAACGTACATTCCATATTCAAATTCAAATTTATGCTATGAAATTAATTACAATCACAATTCAATACAACAAACACGGAATTACAATTTGAAGCCACATACAATACAAATATTCAGAAATAAACATTCACACAATCACTCACATATATATGCAATTCAAATAAAGAAACATACAGAATACAAGTACAAACAAACATACAATATACAAATTCGACTGAACACACAACACACAATTTCAAATAACTAATTGCACATGATGTAATTTAAAGTCAATAATAGAAAACACTCAAATATGCTTATGCAACTTAAAAAAAAACATAGACACACAATATACAAATTAAAATCTATATTATGCCTAGGCATTCAAATTCATAATTCAATACAACAAACACATGATTACAATTTCAAATTGCATACAAATATTCATAAATCAACATTCATACAACCATTCACATATATATGAGATTTCAATTAAATAGGCATACAAAATAGAAGTCCAAATAAGCAAACACACAATATACAATTTAGTGTCGAAATACAAAAGCAAATAATAATTGTCAAAATCACTCATATATATATATATGAAATTTCAAACAAGCAAACACACAATTCAAATAAAGACAAACTTACACAATTTCAAATGAACATGGTACAATTTCAATTCAAAATATGAACATAAATACATTTTCAAAATCACAAACACATATATATATATATATAATTTCAAATAAATAAATATATTAAAAACTAAATTAATTAATTATCTCTCTCTAAAATATAAAATAAGACAATATAAAAAGTTTTAAAAATCAATAAAAATTGAAACGATCTTTAAAAAAAACCACCAATATGAATGGTTTGTTAATTAGAGAGATATTTAGCGTTTTTCAATGCATGGTGAAAAATTGTATAATATAAAATGTTTTAAACCAATATGAATGGTTTGTTAATTAGAGAGATATTTAGTGTTTTTCAAAAAAAAACCATCAATATGAATGGTTTGTTAATTAGAGAGATATTTAATGTTTTTCAATGCATGGTGAAAAATTGTATAATTTGTATATTTTTTTTTTGTATGTTTTGAGTTAAATGAGAATGTGATAAAAGTTATAATAGGAATGGATGATCATTGGAGTGTAAGATGACAAGCTTCAAATCTAAATGTTGTAAATTAAATGTATCTTTAGAAAAATGTGTTGTAAGGGGTATGAGTTTAAGTAAAAGTAATCAACACAAACAAAGATAACTAGACTACTCAACTAAGAATGAGGCGTCATCCTCTTGGAAGGAGTTTAACCCCTTCCATCAAAAATAACTTTGTTAACAATTGTGTGCATAATTCTCTTACAGTATGTGAGAAAAGAAACGAATAATATATAGCTACATCACTATTTACATTGAGAAAAACCATTTCAACAAAAGAATAATATATAACTACATCAATATTTACTTTGGGCAAAAACATTTCAACAAAACTAGGAGGTGAAGTCTTTCCCGTAAATAAATCCTCATGCAATACCACATAAATATTAGAGAAAAATGTATATTTTTAATAAGATATAACGAAAAATATCAATTTCTTTTCTATATAAAAATAATAATACTTTCTATCACATATTTAAATAATGAAAACAAATAAAAATTTAACTTCCAAAATGTATAATTTTTTTTCATATAAAAATAGTATTTTCTTCTATTACATATTTAAATAATGAAAACAAATAGGAATTTACCTTCCTACTTTCACACTTTTCTTAAAGATATAAAGATATATGTAAAACAGTTATTTATGAGACATTTCTAGAAACAAGTCTGCAATAAAATATTATTAAAAAATAAAATAAAATAAAATAAATTATTATTAATAAAATATAATTTAACTAAAATGAATAATTTAAGTAAATATATATATTATGATTATATATACGTAATTAATGATATAATTAAATTTGATTTTTAAAACTTATGATAAGTTTTTCCAATGCTTGAAAACTAAATACAAAACTACAGATGTAGAGGGCCATTTCATTTTATATGGCTTTAACTATCTGCCAGTACGAATGCTAGAGGGCCATTTCATTTTATATGGCTTTAACTATCTCCCAGTACGAATGTTAGAGGGCCATTTCAAATATACGGGAGATAAATGAGTACGAATGGTAGAGGGGCATTTCAAATACAAACAGACTAGCTAAGACCAACCAGATCGAGACTTGATGGGGCGATGGACCTCCAAAGAAGGCTGTAACTGATACAGGAGGATTGAAGCGAAGGACATAACAGAGAATTCCCAATTTCCCAATTCACACTAAAGAGCAGAGCTGAGCTGGATTATTATTAATTTAAAAGTTTAATAAACCAATGATGAGAAAGAGTAAGCTGTACTATTTGTTTGAAAATGTATACATATTATTAATTTTAAAATTTAATAAACCGGTCAGAAGGAAGGCTAACGAAGTTGGTTTCATTAAATGAGGTGGAGGTTGACCCAATAAATTAATTTGTGGGTTTAATTGACATGTTCAAATTGTTTCAGATAAAAATTAAAAGGGTTAAAAACCATGGATTAAAGTAGCACATAACACACAATATATGTGGCTTTAACGATCTCCCGAAAAATTAGCTCGAATGGTATAGGGTCATTTCAAATACACCCGGACTAGTTAATACGGGAGGGAGATATATATAACTGAGAGTTCCCAATTGACGCGAAAGAGCGAGTTGGATGATTATTAATTTAAAAGTTGAATAAACCTGCGATAAGAAAGAGCAACTCACAGAGAGCTGTATGTATTATTAATTTGAAAACGTATATTATATATTAATTTGAAAATTTAATAAACATGGTAACTGTAAGATATAGAAGCCGGTTTCAAACGACATTAATGACGTTGCGCCAATAAATTCATTGGTGGATTTTGCTTTTAATTAACCTGTTAAAATTGTTTCTGGGTGGCTGGGTTTTAATTAGTTACACATAAAAATAGATGTTAGAAGCCGGTTTCAAACGACATTAATGAGGTTGAGCCAATAAATTCATTGGTGCGTTTTGGGTTTAATTGACATGTTAAAATTGTTTCAGCGTGGGTGGTTATTTTAAAATATCTGGATTAAAGTAGCACAATACACAGTAGGTTATATGTATAAAAAACCACGGATTAAACTAATACACAACGGGCAATACTAAAAAAACTGGGGTTAAAATAACACACGGCACAATACATGGCATGTTACAGCGAAAAAAGCCACAGGGTAAGTGTAAGCTAAATCTAGAGACATGCGTGGATTGAAGCAATGAATCAAAAATTAAACGTAATAGACTAAATCTAGAGACATGCGTGGATTGATGTGTATGGTGGACACATCAGCATAAAATTATTCAGGAGGAAACAGAGACTTAAATCCATGAGTGATGTGGTTGACGCACACGGCACAATACACAACACGTTATAGCCAAAAACCTCAGGTTGAACCAATACACAACACAATATACAACAAGTTATACCCAAAAGGGAAAAACCCCACAGGTTAAACTAACAAAGAACACAATACACAGCAAGCCATGTCCAAAAAAAAGCATGGGTTAAACTAATAAAAAAGACGTTATAGTAGAACACCACAAACTAAACTAGTACACAGCAGATTAAACCCAAATACAGAGCTAGGAGAAGTCATTCAAAAAGCGACTGATGCTTGCATTCGGAGGGGATAAATTCGTGAAGCAATGACGGATAAATTATATATAATAAGAATTATTGAGGAGGCCCATGGAAGCAATGAGGAAAAATTAAATATAATATAAATTATTGAGGAAGCAGAGCCTTAAATTCAATAAGAATGGCTAAAGAACCATGTTTAAACTGATCAAAAAGGAGAGATACAGGACCATCTCTATATACCTGGAATTAGGATTCCGATTTCACGTCTTGAGCGAGCTAATTGGGAGGCTTTGAACAACAGCAACGTCAACCACGTCTTTCCTTATGTCTTTCATTCATTTCCCTGCAACGTCAACCCTTCATTCATTCCAATAATTTACAATACACAAAACAATAATTACTTATGAAGTTGATAGCTCAGAGATTGTCAATAATGCCTAAGCTAAAATTCAAGACAATGAATTCCTCGGAATCATCAAAGTTTGATGTTCGCTAGACACGATCTTGAAGATGGTAGAAGTGTAGTTGATTATAATATTAGAAAGAGCGTACCATTTTTATTATCCTTTTGCTGGTCCTTCATCTCCCAAGCACTATGTAGTTTTTTGTGAAGCAGTTGACTTGTAAGACTATTATAGTTGATGTTAAGAGTGTGAATGCTAAAATTCAAGACAAGGAAGGAATTCCCCTATATTAGCAAAGGTTGATCTTTATTGGGATAAGAAACCATAGGATAACAATTTTAACTGTTTGGTATAAAGGAATTGACTCTCCCCCTAGTTTTTTTTCTATGTGGTTGTATGTAAAGATTTCTTAATCACTTGAACTTGAGAGTTAGAAATAATTGACGATGATAAGGAACATATTTTAAATAAAGATGGAAGTCCTCCATATCATTATAGGTTAATCTTTCTTGAGAAGTAGGAGAAACTCTTATAAGTAAGGGAAATATTATTGGCCTTAAAAATGCTATAAAAGCTACATTTAGTGAGGTTGGCGTCGTTCTCACAAATAGCAAAAGCAATGATGTTCCAGAGAAGAATAATCATCTTAATAATGCATGTGATGTAGAAGTTGGTTCATATTATCTCCCATTTTCTTTTTATATTTATTTTAAAAGGTAAATAATTATCGCTGTCACTATTCAATTTGGTTTATTGACCCTTTTCTTTGTCCATTTAAAATATTTTCTCATATGAATCAATTATTTTGGTTTGCTTGTAGCTCCACCTATATACTCATTATATGGAGTTGTCTAGTTGTTCCAATTCTTTGGAGTCTTTTCGTCTTTTTATGTCTTCCATAAGCGTTGATGTAGAAGTTGGTTCGCATTATTTCCATTTTCATTTTATACTTATTTTAAGAGGTAAATAATTATCACTGTCACTATTCAATTTGGTTTATTGATCATTTTCTTTGTCCATTTAAAATATTTTCTCATATGAATCAATTATTTTGGTTTTCTTCTAGCTCCACATATATACTCATTATATGGAGTTGTCTAGTTGTTGTAATTCTTTGGAGCCTTTTCATCCTTTTGTGTCTTCCATGAACTTTTTATATCTTTGGAGCCTTTTCATCCTTTTGTGTCTTCCATAAACGTTTTATATATATTGTTGGAATATGATTGTTGTCCATTTACTTATCTAGGAAAGAAACTCGGTAGGTTCTTTTAGAAATGTAATTCAATATTTTTTATAGAACCTAATGTAGTTGGATTTGAGACTTAGTGGAATAGGAGGCACTTGGGTGGCTAGAATTTTTTTTAACCAATTTGTGTCAAGTGCAAGTCTATATATTTTCCCGTGAATTATTATTTAGTATTTACATTTGTCAATTATCACTACTCTTCCATTTTTATAGTTACCCCAATAAGAAACATTTTCCTTTGCTTAATTTCCCAACAATATGTGCACACAGTAGAAAGCTTGAAATTTTTTTTAGTAGGCAAGCTTTCAGTTCTTCCCCTCTTTTGCGTGACTACTATTCTTAGTGTCCCAGTTTGATATGGCTTCTTGAAACTTGTGATTTTTTTTCCTACAAACATTTTGGTTTGATATCAAATATGTGCTTAATAGCTTTCTCATAGTATGTACTTCACCATCAACATTACAAGTCCTTAAACTAAAATCATATTGATTTAGCCTTATTATATTTTCCTATTTAGCAGCCATGAAAACCACTACGATTCGGCTCTAGGAGTTGATATTAAGGAAATGAAATAAGTTGGTTATAGCAAGATTGTATGTTTCGGTATATATTGTGGATCTGATATGATTTTGGTAATGGCGATTTTTTTTTATGCGTCAACGTGTTGGATGGTGGTGAATATGTCTTGTTTGTTAGTATTTCCCCCATTTTTGGGGATTCATTTATTTAAAACGATAAGTGGAGTACACAATTTTGAATGAAAACGAACAAGTAAGTTACAATACTAGCTTGAGGCAACATCTTTCAATAATTACTAATTTCTCTTATAAAAAATTATGGTAACAAATATCATTCTGAACAATTCTATTAGGTTCATACTCTACAAGATTGAGGCATGATATGTTAAAAATAATTCCAAACCTTTTATTTTGTAGATAGAGTATAATATCTAATAATTTCACATAATTTGCTAGATAACCTTATAAGCTCGTTCAACTTTTATCTCTGATCATTGATTACTTGTAACAAAAATTTATATACAATGACTACAAATTTCCCTTACATGGCAACTCGGAATAATTATTGTGGAATTTTATTATGTTGTTATCTTAAATTTTTAATGTGTTGCATTGAAGCATAATGTCTTTGGTTTTGTCTCGACAAGATTTTCATGCTTGGTATATCCTTTTCATTTTATTTATTTAATCACTTCACCATCCAATTTGAGAGTGAATTGAAGAGAATCTATTCTACTTTGTCACAATTACTTATCCTTACAAGATTTTGTGTTGTCTTCATAATGAGTTTTTAGCATTCATCTTACTTGTATCATTTCTTTTCTTCTTTTAGGTTATTTTTTATTTTTTAGTTATTTCCTTTACAAGCCTATTCTTTATCTTGAAAACATGAACAAAATTTTTTTTTCTCTGAAAAATAGAAGAAATGATTACATGTTTAACCCTTCAGTTATGTCCGATGAAAAATTCAAAACAAGAAAAAAGTAATAAAAAAAGCCAAACTAAAAACAAGAAAACCTTACCTTGTCTTACCCAATGGTACTTATTTCAATTTTTAGTTGTTTGAAATAGCCCAAAGAGTAGGAATTTTTAGTAACATATCCCTAGATTATTTTCATGAAAATTTTGCAATACATCAAATGGTTACAGGTTTAGCACTTTGGCTATGCATGGTGGAAAATTCAAGCCTAAGAAAAACTAGGAAAAAGAGATATCTTAGTATGCCTTACTCGATGGTACCAACTTCAATTTTCATTGTGTTTTAAATAGCCTCGTGGAGAAGGAGTTTCTAGTAAAATATCCTTCAATTATTTTCCATGAACTTAATATCTTTTGGAATCTTGTAGATTGTCACACCTTTTTTTTTAATTTACCCTCAAACGTGGTATTGGAACTGAAGTTTATTCGTAGTTCTAGGGATAGAAAAGGAAAAGTTATCTCTTACTTGTCTCAATTTCCTTATTGCAAAAATTGTGTGACTTTGACATACCCATTTTTTTTCTTTTTTTAGGTTACATTTGTTTCTTATCATTATTTTCTAATCACTATATATTTGTGAAGACATTTTCTAAACAAGTTATTGAAGTAATTCACCAGAAATACTAAAACTCTAAATGTAGTGAGTTCTAGCATGAATGGCAATGTGAAAGTCAAGATTCAACACTAGAATTCATTGGCAAGAAATTGGAGGGTGGGTGGGCTTTATTTGATTAAATATATAGAATGATTCTATGCCTCATTTGATACCTCATCTTAGAAGTGGGATACACATATTTATTGAATTTTTGAGTCGCAAAACCATAATTTTGAGGTTGAGAGCTTAGACACCATTGACAATGTCAAGTAAAATATTCGACATGAGGGCATGCATATTTCCGAGTGATGTTTAATATTTCTAGCAATGAACTAGAGGATGGTTGTTGCTTAGGTTATTATAACATCCAAAATGAATCAAGTCTTCAGTTGGTTATGTGTTTGAGAGATAAAATCCATATCTTGGTCAAAACTATAATAGGAAGAAAATTACTCTTTAGGTTGAGAGGTTAGATACCATTAACAAAGTTGAGGCCAAAGTTCAACACAAGGGAACATTTTCTTAAGATGACCAAATATTGATCTTTCTTAGAAAGTAGCACATCAGGAGATTGAGTAGTGATCTCACAAGAGTATTGATTATTAATGATGCAATCACAGTTCCGAGCAGTATTTTGGATACACAAGTCATTATATTAACTAGCATGCCTGAGGTGAATCTTTCTAAAGGGAGATTATTCAAAATTCTAGTTGGGGTATCTAATTTTGAATTAAAATGAAAAAATAAGCTACATTATTAGCCTGAGGCAACATCTTTCAATAATTAATGATTTCCCTTATAATTTATAAAAAGTCATGGTAAAAAATATCATTGCATATATGCTATTAGGTTGATACTTTGAAAGATTGAGGAATGATAGATTACAAATAAATTTCAAACATTTTACTATGTAGATAAAGTAAAATGTTTCGTAATTTCACACAATTTGCTACATAGTTTTATAAGTTGATTCGACTTTTATGTTTGCTCATTGATTACTTCTAACAAAAATTTATATGCCATAACCTGGACTCATTCTTGTGGAATTTTGTTATGTTGTAATCTTTAATAGTTAATGTGTTTCATTGAAGCATTATGATAAAATGTTGTTTCTTGTTATCTCAACAACAATTGCATGCTTGTTATATCCTTTGCATTTTATTTTTTTAATCATTTCACCATCCAATTTGACATTGAGTTGAAGAGTAGGAAATTTTGGTAAAATATCACTAAATTAGTATTCCTGAAAATTGTGCAATACAGGAAATGGTTATAGATTTAGCACTTTGGCTATGCATGACAAAAAATTCAAACCTAAGAAAAACTAAGAAAAAGAGATAATAGTATTAGTAAAATAGTCTTGAGTTATATGTTAGTAAAATAATAGTATTACAATTCAACATATTCACAAATATTTACATATCACCTTGGACATGAAAGACAAGAAGAAGGGTATGTTTTTCTAAATATTATAATCAACTACACCCTTATCATCTTTGAAAACATTTCTAGAATAAATCAATATTCGATGATTTGGACATAATTGAAAATATTTGAGTTATCAACCTCACGAGTAATTTCCACCCTAGTAGAGTTTTTAGATATGCATTCCACCTCTCAAATAGAAAACTGATTGGATTTAGTTATGAGTTTTGAGATATCCATTCGTCCTGCCAAATAGAAAACCAATGGTATTTAATCATGAGTTTTTAGATCTTCATTCCACCTATAAAATAGAAATCCAATTGGATTTAATCATTATGGATGTGATAATTAACCAAGGCATGAACATCCTATAGTTTCTTTCCAGCGAATGTGAACCTTTGTTTGGTAGGAGTATTCCCTAATTATAACTCTCTTGTATCTTTACCATGGTCATATAAATAGAATCTAAGATATCCACCTCAAAAGTAATGGTTTCTTCCAATTAAAGTCTTGAGAAAGATTTGCAATCCACCTCCTATAGTAAGAAATAGATAAAGGATAACTCTTTTGAATATTTTAATTAGTGAGCGCCTATCCATCCTCCAAATTATTTGTAGAAAATATCGATTTTTCTTGGTCAAGAAGAATGCCTTCCTCGTGTTTAATCTTGGCTTTCACATTGTCAATTGTGTGAAAACTCTATACCACCAAAGTTACGGTCTTTATAGCAAATGTCTTCCCCCAATATTTCAAGTTTCTAGTCAGTTCCCTCACAAATATATCCATTTGATAACTAATGATACAAAAATGGCCTAACCTATACACAAAATGTGTGTGATGACATTAATAGCCTTTGCAATAAAACAACTAAGATAATTAGGATAACTTTTCCTTCTCTCTCCCTAAAACAACAAATAAATTTCATTTCAAATACCAAGTTTTGATGTGAATCCAGTATAAAGGTTTAGCAGTCTACAAACTACCAAAAGCCACTGAGATCAAATTGCTAATATGGATGACCATAAGATGTACATGGAAATTTATTTAATAATATTCTACAAAAATATCTTATTCATATGGCCTGTTTCAAACATACTAGACTGTTTAAAAAGCATTGTGGTGTTGAGGTAATAATCCAAATATCTTAAAATTCAACTATTACCTCCAAAATATCAATAGATTCGAAACCTATAATTTGCAATATTGGCTAGATAAATATTGCCCAAAATCACAACCCCTTGCTTGTTATAATTGAGAAGTGACTAGGGGAGGGAGGAGCAGGAGTGGTAGTAGTATGGACAAATTAAAAAGAGAGTTTTCATTATTCTTGGAACATAAGAAGGGAAATTAATAATCAAGACAAATAACTCGCATTATGGTTGGGCCTCAAATTGCTAAAAAATGTTGCAAGACGAAAGTAATTGTGGTAGGGGACTCCTAGTAACAATTAGACTAATAAGAAAGATAAAAATTATGCAATATTTAAATTATACAAACCTTCATGCGAGGCTAGAAAGCAAGTAGTCAGATTCAATAATAGGTTATCACGTGTTCAAAAGACTTTAACTCTTTGGCTAGCAAGATAGACAATGAGGGAGTCAACTAGAATTTTGGAAACATAAGAAGAGGGGGGGACGCACTTTTTTTCCCTCCCCCATGATGAATATCATTGAAAAATTAGGGGTTCGTGCCACCTCCATATATTTTCTAGCACCTTCTCTAGCACAAGGATGCTAGTAATCCTAAAGTCAAGGCATAAAAGGAAATTGATGAGAAATTTCGCACATTTAAGTAAGTGGATAAGAGGGTAGGTGGACGAAGAAACATGCAAGACACAGATAACACTGTTAATGAGTAGGTCTAGAATGAAGTCTTTCAATGGGATTTTGATTGCAATGTGGATTATGATAAGGATATTAGGATATGGGCCGAATGTGAATATTGAAAGGACAAGATGGAATTTTACTAGTGCAGGACGTTAACAAAATTTGTGTAGGTTGCATGACATCAAGGGATTGAGGAGCGATCCCGTAAGAGTGTAGATTATTAATGATACAATCATGGTTTTGGGTAGTATTTTGGATACATAAGTCATTATATTGACTAAAAAACCTGAGCTTAAGCTTTCTCAAGGGACTTTGATGGCATTGTGGAGAAAGACAAAGGGAATATGATTTGGAAGGTGTGTGAAATCTAGGAAACGATCGAATTATAATATATAACGACGGGAACCAAATATCTACAAACTATGTGGCATCAAGAGATCGTGGAGTGATATTAGGAGAGGATGGTTTGGTGAGGCTACAATTAAGATGTTGCATGGTTCTGACATGGCATGTTGCCTTTTTACCCTTTCACTATTGAGCTAACCTTACTGGTCCACTTCTGCTTTGTAAATTGTTATAGTCCATTCACCATATACTTCCATCTCAACTAAGTAGAGGACCAGTAGTGGAATAATTGGTCGAAAAATAATTGGTATTTCTAAATAGAGAGGTAGGGATCTTAGATTTTTTGCATTTTACAGGAATAAGAAAAATGGATGAAGTAACCCTCATGCATAAGACCACTATTTCCCCAGTGATTTCTTCATCATCCAATAGATCTATGGCCTAAGGAACTCAATAATTTTTTATAGGCATTAAGGGGAAATCCTAGATGAGTATGCTTAAAAAAAAGATCTCAAAATTGAGGACAAGGGGGGACCTCTACCAAGGTATGCTTGACTAAGTTTGTGACTTGATTGATCAAAATATATAAATATAAGATGAGATTAGAAATCTGCAAAAGGATTTCCATTAAGATGCACAATGCATCCAAGGGAAAAAATTCAAGGTTGATTATTTCACTAAAAGGGCCAATAGTTTATGGGGTGATTGAGCTTGTCAACAAGATACCAAATTTTCACAAAGACCCTTAAACCAAAATTTTTTATTTCTTATAATCCTACCAAATTTAGCTTGAGCATGTTAGGATTTGGATTTATGTTAGCCTTAGCTGAAAGGATAAATATTTTCACGGAGTCGAAAGGAAGATATTTGAATCTGGGAAATCAAGAGGGGACAATACTATATTCCTATTGAATGGTTAGAGTGATCAATATATGAGGCATACAAAATTCTCATTCAACATAGCCTTCAAAAAAGTGATAAGGCTGAGAATATGACATAAAAAATTCTAGGTAGACTCTAATACTGACCCTGAATTAATCACAACAAGGGATCTCATCTTGAAGAAATTTTAAAAGGAGCAAAATTCATGAAAAAATACCTTACCCAAGCTTATCATGCCTAACTATTTCTGATGGTTCCACTCTATAAAGAAAGAGTATTGAAACAAGTTCCTTTGACTAACAATTAGTAGTCCATAAAAATAATAGAATACATTTATCTTGCCAGTGACACGGTCCATAATAGTTCGAATCATGGCATGAACTGAAAGCATGTTATTATCTATAAAATGATGATTTTTAACAAGAGTTTCTATGGAGGATGGTAAACCTTTCACATCTGTTCAGACTCCCTAGGTAACAAAAAGAACATGGGTGCCTAATAAGTGTCGAGATTCATTTGAGCCTCGAGTTTCATTGACAAAAATCAAAATTCTGTTAGCCACACCTCCTCAGACTTGTAGGAAGGATTCAGGTTTTACTAATTCAAAAAACCTCACAAAAAGGTCTATTTCCTCTTGAATCCCTTGGTTAGACTCAAATCATACTCATAATCATCATACTCATCTTGCAATTCTGAGATCAGTGGATCTAAACATTACTACTTTTTGATGAAGTGTCAATATTGCCCTCTTTCAGAACTACACCACTTGAAATTTTGTGCAAAGTCTAGAGCGATGAATTTATCGCAAAGATTCAAATCTTGCTTCCCTGCTGCAACATACAACAATCAACAGAACCTATAAATCTACATCCATCCTTTTGCTAAAAGAAAAAAAGTAAAATTCCATAATGCATCATTATGCCTACCAATCTTACGATAGCCTACAAATTAGCTGCTCAAATTCCGAAACAAACTATGCCATCAATGGAAAATTTTAGGGTCTAATATCTTTAGGTGGGCTAATTTTCCATGGTTTTTCCAAAAAATTGATTCGCCAAATTTCCATTCTCTCTAAAATGTATTCGTGTACATTTTATAGTATAAAATTATTTTACCTTAAAAATTACTAAAATTATATAGAGACTGATATGAAATCCTTAGAAAATTGAATATTTTTAGAAAAATATATCCAAACATTTTACACTTTTCATATTAGGGACTAGTAAGATTCACTAAGGATTCTAAAAATTTTGAAAATTTTCCTTCCTTCAAATTTTCCTTCCTTCAAATTTTCCTTGGTGCCATCACAATCCTTGTGAAAAATTACTTCATATGGGTATAAAATTGACCCCACTATGACCTCCATCATTACGCTAAAGGAAAATCAAGTAAAAGGCCATAATGTATCATGATACCCCTCAACCTAATGATGGATTGAAAATCCATTGCTCAAATGCAAAAACAAATTATGTCGTTGTGATCCTTGTGAAAAATCAGTTCAGATGAGTATAAACTTGCAACCATTCTCACACTGTCAAATCCAGGCCTCAAGGGAATCTTACAAATTCCTCAAAGATTCCTCTTGCGTCAAGGTTCCACACTCAAGGTTATAAAGCGCCAAGGTTACACATGTTCATAGTTTCATTGGTTGTTGTTCCTGTTCACAGTTCCATACTACACACGGCCCCACCGTCGGACCACAACTACTTGTTGGATTGAAAAGGAGTTTTTATTATATCCATTGGCAGTCGGTGCAAGCTTATTTGTTGGTGAACTATGTATAAGTATTGTTGACACGAAGAGGTTCCAGGGTTCAATACCTGCCCGTGCTAACTTTGTAACCAAACGCCACCTTTAACTACCACTTGGTCGACAGTTTGTTTTGGATGTTGTATTTTTTTGTTGGCAATGGTTTTGTTCAGGGCCGCTGGTTGTCTAGGATAACCGGTTTGGTCAGTGTGGGTTAAACCTTTGCTAACCTTGTTATATATATAACGACCATTGGAAATTATAATATGTGTCCAGACCTATCAAATTTCAAAACCTTCCACTGCATGATTATGAAATCATCTGTCTCATTGTACATTTCCATGTTAACAATTGAAATCGTCAAATCACTATCATCTGAACATTGGTTCAACGGTTTGTTAACCATCATTTTGTGTGTGAGAAGTCGATGTGGATTCAACTGCCACTAACCCAATTTTGACTGCACAAAAAATTACATATTTGGCCTGACACTAAAGAAATTCATTGGCAAATGTAACTTATCCGTTGTCCTAGCATTATGACCATCGCTTGTTGTATAACAGATGTGTTGTTAACTATTTTTAGTTGCCTAGTATTTTCGGATTGTTGTTTTTAGGCTAGCTGGCGTGGGTTCGACCCTTGCCAGCGTCATGTGATGTTATGTTTTCCAGTCAGTTGAAATCATGATCGTAACTATCAGGCAGGTCACCTAAAAAAATTTTAACTGCTTAGTCACGACCTAATTGGTCATTGAATGGGTGCCACATAGCATGGCCTGATTGGGCCACGTGGTCCCCTTCCATTGGTCCAAAAATCATAGTCACCTAAACATGTCACCTCCTATGTGTATACCATGTCAGTTTTCTGTCAACTTTCCATGTTAGCACCCAACTATTTTCCCATCACTGTACGGTCTACCATGTCAACGCCCAGTTGGCCCACCACATCAGTACACTATCTACCACAACATCCTACTGACTTCATCTCTTTTCATGTTTCCTTATCATGTCGCCTATATAGACATGCATGTCAGTTGTATAGACTACCACGTGGCAGTCAAACTTTTACTTTTACTTTTTTCTTTTTGTCCCTAAAAGTTTTCCGGTGCATAACTTTTGCATACAAGCTCGGTTTGAGGTGTCATTCACACCAATGGAATTAGGATGACGTGCTCTTCAATATGATTATTTTTTTCAAAAAAAACATAGACTTTAATTTTTAATCCATTAGGGATCCAACTGGATCATCGTTAGATCCAACTAGTCATTAGATTAATTCATTTACATGAGGTTTCAAGCACCTAACCACCCATGCATTCAATCAAATTTCCTCAACATTCTTGTGTTATGAAACACTATATCGACATCTATATAAACTACCTTTATAAGATATTATACATCATACATTTAATGGCATCATGTAAGTTCAATTAATGTAACCTGAAGTTCATTACACATTTCAATCATAAGTACTTACCTCAATCTATGACAAGGAAACTAGATGTTGGATTGCAACTCTCCACCCAACAAGAAATTAGCTTGCTTTGTGGCTTCCCTATAGCCAATCACCATTGAGCCATATTGTTGAGATTGACGAGGTCTTCTCTAAGGATTAAATGAATTATGCTCAGTTAAATGGGCTGCCTTAGCCTCCACTTGTGTGTTCTTCCATAAGGACAATGGATGGTCTGGTCTCATGTAGTTTACAATTTTCAAAATGTCCTTTGCATAGTATCATTTGATCTACAGTCCATGTGGCCTACTCCATTCACCTTTGAACCTTACACACCTTGAATTATCCTCTCTCCATTCTCTGCACTCAGGCTTTATTTTTCTCATCCAAAACCATCTTCTCTCTCTGCATATCTCCTTCTCACTCCCATCTTTTTATTTTCTCCCATTTAGCTTGTTTATACCTATCTTGGACAAAAAACCCTATCCTAATAGATCAGTGCCATAGACCTGCCTATATTCATTTATTTTTGTGTTTTATTGGTTTGTTACATTGGGTGGCTAGCTCATCCTAGCATGTTTCCATCCACCAATGTATTTCTCTTTGCATGAACATACCACTATTTTATTTTTCTTTTTATTTATTATGATGTTGCAAAGGGGTGTGCTATTGTCCTACATCCTTGCTAGTAATTAAATACATTAGTTCCCCACTTTCACACATTTCAACTTACATGGTTGTGACAACCATAAGAATCCCAAGCAGTTTACCATCCTTTTCTATGGAATATGTGTCTCATGATCTCAACTATTTTCTTTTAATCATAATAATTAAAATATTTAAATTACATGGAGAAGTGGTTGGGGGTTGTGACAGAAACAATTTGCAAGAGACCCAGGAAGGAGATGAATATGAATGATAAACACTATTGTAAATTAAGTTATGTTATATTTTTTTGTCTTACTAGTATTCTATGAACTTTACAGAAGTGGAAGAATAGGAAAAAGTAGTAGAAAAAGTAAGGGCTTAAGGAAGTATTATCATATGGCCCAATTTTGTAAGACTTTTATTTTGAACTATGTCTCCTTCACATGTATTATCTTGTTAGTCTTCATATCAACCTTAAAAACAAAAAACAATCATGTGAAAAAAAAAAATTGACAAGTGACCACACCTAAAAGCATTAAATGTGTAAACTTTAGCAGGTGGCCCCAAAAATTTGGAGTTTATCCAACCAATAAAGAGAATTAAGACTACAATTTGTTATGATGGGTCCTAGGGTTTGAGGCAAATAATCATGATGTAAATGACACAGGTTCAAATATTCATGAGCATAGAGGTAGAAAATAATATGTCTTGTTGTGTTTGGCGACTTTGGGTAATTTTCCAAACTGTAAACTTGGGAAGTTTTAAAACCTTTCAATTGTAACCTCAAAAGTCATAAGTTTAACCAACATTCATTTGAGAGATCAAATGTCAAACACGAAATATAGCATACATATTCACATTCCTTAGAGCTCAAGCTAATGGGTTGGTAATGAAGCTAAAAGAGAAATAAAAAAGACTCAACTTATGAATGGATTATACACACATAAAAGAAACAATGCACATGAATCAAATGTTTAAGAGTTGAATTGCTAAGCCCTTGTATTTTGACATAATAATAATACAATAAAAAACCAAGCACAAATTGAGAAGAAGAAGACATGTAAAGGAAAGAAAAATACACGTGATTCATTCTAAAAGACAAATCAAGATATCATAATTTTTTAGACTTACAAGAATTATCTATAAGATAATACAAGTTTCAATAAATTCTCATAATGTCATGAGATAACACAAGTTATTTTTATTTTTTTAAATTAGTGATAAATACAAAAAAAATTACAACAATGGTTTATGATTTAAAAAAAATTACTTTGAGTCGATAGGATTTATTGGCATATATGATGCAATGGGGTTTTGAAAGTTCAATGACGACCTACTTACTAGGACAGCTATATAAATTAAATGGTATGTAAATGTAAGGAATCCTTCAACCCTCAAGACAAACCTATAAAGAAAGTTATGTGTTTTATAATTGGTATCCCATTGCAAATACGGATATCACCCACCAGTCCATGCTAGGGACATCCACCAAGAGCCCATGTTTTTCCAAAACCATCCACATCCTATATGCTCCACCAACCTTAGCCTAATTATTCCTAACAAAAATAAAGTGTTTTCCCCCAGATTTCACTAGCTTGATTTTAGAGCTCTGGTTTCCACCCATAAAAATTGAAACAATTCTCTCTAAAACAAAACTTCCAGATTGAAATTACTCTATTGGAGGCAATGAATTTACATAGTAAAAAGGGAAGTTTGAGTTTTACAAATCTAGGAATTAGATCCACATATGAGGGAGGATAAGCTCTAGGGATAAGCGATCACTAGTACAAAATGAGAGATTAGTGACTATGTGACTAAAGAAGTTAGTCACCACAATTATTTCAAGTGAATTACCACTAAATTTGAGCAATTTTAAGTGACCCAACTAAAAACGACTAATTTAGTTTAGGGATAAAATATATGACTAGATAATAAGTGATAAAATTAAAAATGATTAATTTAAATGGCTACAATAGCTCAAGAATAAAAATATGACCAAATAAAGAATACAAGAAGTATATGAATTAGTCATTTCTGCTAGTCTCTGAATCCATCTATAGTGTTAAAATTTAGAGACCCCTTTAAGGGAGTCTCTAATTCTATATGCAATGTCAAAATTTGGGCATATGGATTTAATGATCTCGTTAAAGGGGTTTATACATCCATTTATAATGCTAAAATTATAATAGTTTTATAATATATAGAACCCGATATTTTCCCATGGTATTCATGTAGAATATAGCCTATGTATAAATTTCAAATCTGAAGTACCCATCAAATTTGATAGTTTTTGCTGCTCTAATGCTAGTTCTGATCATTTATCACATAATATTTCATTTTTTTTTTATGTATTTGATGGGGAAATTACTTAAGGAAATTTATCCATCAAATTCCATCCCTGGATAAGAGACTCCAAGTAAATGTGTCCATTGCTAACATTTGGTAATTCCATCATTGGGTGAAAAAATTGAGGTAAATGTGTACTTCAGTAAAGTTCATTAAAATATCAAAATTTATAAATGTTGTTTTTTGTTTTGCTAGCAAATGTTTTAAAAATTACTACGATATTTTTCGCCATATCATATATTTAAGAAATTAAACCAACCTAGATCCCTCTTAATTCTCGATCTATTTAGCACCAAGAGGGATCAAATCTCTCAAGGTGAAAACCTTTTTTTAAGTGCGAAAGATATTTGGTCCTTCTCTGCCACAGATAGATCTAGGCTTAAAACAAATCTAAATTAATGTTAAAAAAAAATAATTATTATATTAAAATTTAGTTATTAAATAGTTATACATTTTATTTTCAATATTTTGAAATTGAAAATAACAATGAATAAACCAAACCATAAACTTAAAATTAATTTTAACTATATTTATTACATTTAAGGAATAAAATAAGTTAACATATTATTAAATAGAATTCCTCCTAGTTTTAACCCCGTACAGAGATTATCTGCATACGAATTCTGAAACACATAAAATAAACAATACGAGAGCATAACACATAAAACACATATACACAGAGATTTTCCCCTGGATCCCAAAACTGGGACTACCAGCTTGATTTTTCATTAGGTTCCTTTCAATGTTACAATACATATTTATACATGCCGAAGCATCCAATACCATGGACCGAAAACCATCGCGTCCAGTACCATGGACCGAGAACGATTGCATCCAAAAAGCATGTGCGAAAATCATGCACAAAACCATAGGTGGGTCCGCCTAACCTAACATAGGGTCCAAAACCAAAATTTTCCGGGGTGCTGCCCCGGACCCCATAAAGTGGGGTTACGGGTGCCCTTCAAATCCCCTGTTAACTACGTGGAAAGAATATAACACAACCCAACATTCTCCCACTTGTTGTTTTCTTTCCATAGGGGGCCATAAGAGAGATTAGTCATTTTCCCAGCCCTAAAATGCCCATTGTCTCTCTACACCAAGAGAGAGCTCACATATTTTGTCAATGCATCTGTAGTATTCTTCAAAGTGTCCAACTTTACCACCAACACCTTGTTGTCTTCTATCATATCCCTCACAAAGTGATATTGAACATCAATGTGCTTTGTCTTTGAATGATATGCAGGGTTCTTTGCCATGAAAATTACACTTTGCTGTAATAGTCTATCCTGATAGCTTCTTGCACTAACCCGATACTTGAACACACTCTCTGCAACCAAACTACTTCCTTTCTTGCATCAGTGGCTTCCATGTATTCTGCCTCTGTAGTTGATAGTGCCACTATAGATTGTTTCTTACTCATCCAACTGACTGCACCTCCAAATAGGTTAAACGCATACCCACTTGTAGATCTTCTCTGATCCATATCTCTAGCCCAATCTGCATTAACAAAGCCACGGATATCCAACACTCTGTCCAATCCTGGTCTTCCTTGGTAGCACAAACCATAATCACTAGTGCCACACAAATACCTGAAAACCCACTTCACTGTTGTCCAATGATCCTTTCCTAGTTTTGACATAAACCTGCTCAATACTCCCACTCCATGTGCAATATCTAGTCTAGTACAGACCATTGCATACATCAGGCTACTGAATGCACTTGCATATGGAACACGGGACATGTCCTCTTCCTTTTCTTGTGTCTTGGGACACTGTTCAGTAGATAACCTCACACCTATAGGAATAGGAACCTTCATCGGTTTACTATCCTGCATATTAAACCTCTGCAGTATTGTCTCAACATACTTCCTCTGGTTTAACCAGAGCTTTCTCTTTGCTTGATCTCTTTTAATTTCCATGCCCAAAATATAGTTTGTAGCACCAAGATCTTTCATGTCGAATTTGGAGGACAATTAGGTCTTCAAATCCTAGATAAGTTCTTTGTCATTTCCAACCAGCAACATATCATCCACATACAAGACCAGATAAATAACACGGTCACTAATTAATTTAAAATAGACACAGTGATCTGCTTTGCTTCTGCTGAAGCCAAGTCCCCATATAAATGTATCAAATTTTTGATACCACATCCTTGGTGATTGTTTTAATCCATATAGAGACTTCTTTAACTTGCATACCGGTTCTTTCTTATCCTTCACCGCAAAGCCTTTAGGTTGCTTCATGTATATTTCCTCTTCCAGATCCTCGTGAAGAAATGTTGTCTTCACATCCATCTGTTCTACCTGAAAATCAAAAGCAACAACAACAGATAAAAGTAATCTAATAGAAGTTACCTTGGCAATAGGAGAAAAAATATCACCAAAATCAATTCCCGACACCTGGGAATAACCTTTAGGTACCAATTGAGCTTTGTATTTCTCCACCTTTCCTTATGCATTTGTCTTCTTCTTGAATACCCATTTTCTACCTATGGGTTTCCTTCCAGCCGACAACTCCACCAGATCCCAAGCCTCATTTTTGTGCAAAGATGCCATTTCATCAACCATGGCCTCTTTTCATAGTTTTCCATCCTCTGAATCCACTGCTTCCTTCACAGTTATAGGATCATCATCAGTAATAGATAAAGAAAAATTTGAACAGAAAGTAAATGGACTATACCTTTCTGGCTGCCTTCTTTCTCGAACTGATCTTCTCACAGTCGGAGTTTGTGGCACTTCTTTTGATTCCTCCTCTACTGTAGAGTCTGATTCTTCCTCCTTTAGCTCAAACTCTATCTTCTTAGGTTCCTTTTATTGGACTTCATGTTTAATAACATCTTTTACCTCTCTGAACACCAGATCTCGACTGTACACAACCTTCCGTGTGACTGGGTTCCAAAGCATATAACCTTTTAAACCATCCTTATACCCAAAAAAGATGCACTTTTCATATTTACTATCCAACTTGGTTCATTTCTCCTTTGGAACATGTACATATGCATCACATCCAAATACCCTCAGATGTGAAAGAGAGGGTTTCTTACCAGTCCATACCTCTTGTGGAATCTTATCCTCCAATGCTGATGAAGGTGACCTGTTGACCAGGTAACATGCAGTATCCACCGCCTCTGCCCAGAATTCCTATCCTAACTCGGCACCACTGAGCATGCTTCTTGCCCTTTCCATCAATGTATTGTTCATTATTTCTGAAACTCCATTTTGCTGAGGTGTATATGGAGTAGTCTTCTGCCATGCTATACCACACTTCTTACAGAATTCTTCAAATTCCTTACTGTAAAACTCTCCACTGTTTTCTGTCCTCAACACCTTTATCTTATTTTCTATCTGGTTTTCCACCAGAGCCTTGAATTCTTTAAACCTGTCAAAGACTTTAGATTTCTTCTTAAGGAAATATATCCATGTATTCCTTGAGAAGTGATCTATAAATGATAGATAGTACACAGACTTACCTTGTGATGGAACCTTCACGAGTCCAAACACATCACTGTGCACAAGCTCTAATATTTGCTTTTCCCTCTTACTACCAGAGGATAAACTCACCCGATTCTACTTCCCATATACACAATTTTCACAGAATTCAAAATCCAGAGAGCTATTACTCATACCTTCTACCATACCTTTACCATGAAGTATTCGAAGGCCCTTCTCTCCAATATGTCCAAGCCTTTGATGCCACAGCATGGTCTTCTCTCCATAGACCACTAGATCTTCTGCTCCACTTTCAGGAACCATAGAACTATTGCACCAATCAATAACAGTGCTACCTTGCAGCCTATACAGACTTCCAATCCGAACTCCCCACATCAATACCAGTGCTCCTTGAACCATCTTGCAGGTATCCTTCTCGAACACTGTTTTTACACCTGCATCATCCAGATTGCTCACAAAAATCAGATTTCTAGCCAATGTAGGAATATGCAGAACACCTAGAAGTGTTCTAACTCTTCCACATTGCAATTTCAACTTTACTTTTCTACGACCAATGATTCTAGCCTTCCTATCATCCCCTAAAAAGACATCACCACCATCGTATTTCTCATACTCGCAGAACCACTCTCGGTGGGGAGTGAAGTGAAAGGATGCACCTAAGCCAATCAACCATGCCTCATGATCTACATATGTACTTGAAGAAGCAAAGTACACATCCCCACCTTCATCTGAGGTCGTTTTCACCTCTGCAGAAGGAGCATTATCAGATCCCTTTCCTTTGTCAGAAGCTTTAGATTTACATTCCCTTTCGAAGTGCCCTTCCTTTCTGCATTTCTAGCACACCACCTTTACAGGTTTTCCTGGAGATTTAGATCTCTCTGTAGATTTAGATCTCCCACTCGATGACTTATTTTTGTTTCTGTTCTAGGACTGTCCTCGTACAGACAAGGCATCACCATTCTAGCTCTCCATATTTTTCTGTCTCATCTCCTCCGTCAGCAAGGCTAAGACTATTTCATCAAAATGCAAGGCAGTTCATTGCTACCTATTGCAATAACCACACTATCCCATGAATATAGTAGAGAACACAACAAACTGATGCACTTATCTTCATCTGAAATTTTAATATCAACAGATGCTAACTGACTTACCACAGTATTAAATGCGTTCAAATGCTCTGTCACCAAGTCTTCATCTTTCATCCTCAAGTTATACAACTTTTTTCATAGGAATAGTTTATTCACCAGAGACTTAGATTGGTACAAAATCCATAACTTGTCCCACAAAGCCTTCATCGTAGCTTCCCTGAATACATTCAACAATACTAAATCTGAGACACATAATCGTATTGTGCTCTTTGCCTTCCGATCCAACTTTTTCCATTCTTCATCGGACACCCCCGTTGGTTTAGTACCTGGATCTACTGCGATCCACTGATCTTTATCCACCAACAGATCCTCCATCTTGAGTTTCCACAACTCAAAACTCTAACCATTAAATTTCTCGATCTCTATCTTTCCACTGCTCACCATCTTCTTTCACCACCAGAATCGATCTCGCAAATCTCCCACTGAATAGGGTCTACCACAGGCCTGAGCGAAACTCCTCAGAAAAAAGGTGTCCCCTTGAAGCCAAAACTGCTCTGATACCAAATGTAGGTTTTAACCCCATACAGAAATTACCTACATATGAATTCTGAAACACATAAAATAAACAATGCAAGAGCGTAACACGTAAAACACATATACACAGAGATTTTCCCGTGGATCCCAAAATTGGGACTACCAGCTTGATTTTTTATTATGTTCCTTTCAATGTTACAATACATATTTATACATGTTGAAGCATCCAATACCATGGACTGAAAACCATCGTGTCCAATACCATGGACCAAAAACCATCGCGTCCAATACCATGGACCGAAAACCATCGCGTCCAAAAAACATGTGTGAAAATCATGCACAAAACCATAGGTGGGTCCACCCAACCTAACATAGGGTCCAAAACCAAAATTTTCTGGGGCGCTGCCCCAGACCCCATAAAGTGGGGTTATAGGTGTCCTTCAAATCCCCTCTTAACTACGTGGAAAGAATATAACACAACCCAACAAGAGGAATCAAATTTCTCAAGGTGCAAACATTTTTTTAAGTGCAAAAGATATTTGGTCCTTCTCTGCCAAGATCTAGGCTTAAAACAAATTTAAATTAATGTTAAAAAAATTAATTATTATAGTAAAATTTAGTTATTAAATCATACATTTTATTTACAATATTTTGAAATTTAAAATAACAATGAATAAACCAAACCATAAAACTTATAATTAATTTTAACTATATTTATTACATTTAAGGAATAAAATAAGTTAACATATTATTAAATAGAATTCCTCCTTTACAAATTATCCTAAATATTATATCTTTTCTACAATAAAATTACATATTTGCATACTTTGAAGGCACACAACTTGGATAAATCCTTTGTAAAACAACAAATCTTTATTTAAACAATTTTCTTTATCTTTCCATTTGGAGAAAGAAATATCTTTCATTAAGAAAATGAAAATAAAAAATACAATTAAAAAATTAATTCATTCCCTAATTTAGGGTCAGAAATCATCCTTGGTGACGATTGGATGCATTTGGGTTCAAGTTGGATGACCCAAAAAACACATTAAATTTTAGGATACCTCATTTGGAGATGAGAAGAAAGCAAGGTAGAAACTGAATTTAGGAGATGGTGTTGGAGAAGCTTTGTTTGACATCTGCTTAAATGAGAGGAAAGGAATAATTATTTTTCTCATTTTGGGCGAACACCCTTACACATTCCAATTCGATGAGCGTTGATAGCCTGTGGATACTACAAATTCAGTCCAACCCTCTTTGATGGTTGAAAAACTAGAAGACGATGAATAGGGTATCTACCTTAATCCTTCTTGTGCATTCTACTTTCATTTTTTGGTGTGTATGTGTATACATTCTTCTTTCAATTTTGAGTATTTGTGAGTTTTTTTCAAGGTTTGGGTATCCCATTAGCATAAGTACTCTTTTTATAGTTAACTATTGTTTACCCACATCCATAACTCCTGGTTGAAGTGCACCTACACCCATAATAGTAGAACTAGGTCAGGATTTTCTCATTCTCATTTTTGAGAAATGATTGGGAAAATGTCCCTAGCCATTGAATCCAAAAAATTGTAAGTGGTTTAATCGAGATGATTGAATTTTTGAATGTGACTTGAACATGTGGAGATTGTTGAGAATGTATACTTGATAAGCACAAAGTTAAGTTTTACCTCTCAACACTTGCAGCTCAAAATGATTGGATAAATCTAGTTTTCTCAAGTTCAATGAATATCAATATCATCAAGTTGAATATCAATATGTTGAAAGGAGATTTTGTATAGTGTGAATGCCATTGATTTCTTCGGTTCATATATTACTGTTAATGATTGCAGTGTTTTCAGTGGCTAAATATGCTAGTAGCATTGGATGAACAAATGAGGGACAATTTTTTTTTAACCTTTTCCATTTTGGATGAATGAATGGGGTTGCAATTTTTTCTCTTTTACTCTTCCCATTTATGCATCATAAGGGTTGATGTGCACTAATTTCTTTTCAGTTAATTTAAACTAGGATTTAGAGAATTGAATGAATAGTGGTGCACATTTTTATTTTACCTTTTCCATTATTTTTTATGTCGTCCCAATTTTGTTGTTCACATGTTGATCTTTATGAGCTTAAACTAGTTTTTAGATAATTAGTTAAGTGTGGATAACAAGCGCATTTAAATATTCTTTAAGAGGGTACAAAATTCGTAAAAACTAATGAGATACAATGAAATTTTACCTTAATAAGCAAGCATAATAGAACCATGTGTAAAATGATCGTAATTTCATTCAGAACATATCTTAGTGTCCCTACCCCATTCTCTCCCCCAATCTCTCCCACTCTCTACCACTTCCTCTCCTTTCTCCTCTCTATTCCCCGCTAGCTTTCTCTTTATTCCCTTTCATTTACCTCTATCCCTTTCTCTCTACCTCTATCTTTCTCTCCCTACTTTCCTCGCCCTTCCTCTCTCTCTCTCTCCCATTATGTCTCCCTTGCCCTCTCATCTCCCACACCCTCGCTCTCTTTATTATCTATATCTATTTCCCTATCCCTCGACATATCCCTCCATCTATCACTTTCTCTATAAATCTCCCTCCCTCTTTTCTTCCCCCTCCCTAACCTTCTCTCTCTCTCTCTCTCTCTCTCTCTCTCTCTCTCTCTCTCTCTCTCTCTTGTCCTCACCCTCTCTCTATCTCTCTCCAAGTCACCCTCTCTCTTCCCCTCTCTCTCCCTCTTTCTCTATTTTTTCCTCACTTTGTTTCTCTCTATTTGTCTCTTCCTATCCAACTTTACCTTACTCACCTCTTCTCTCTTTCTCCCACACCAACTACCTCACCCTCTCCCTATCCCTATCTCTCTTCCTCTCCCTCTCTCTCATCCTTATTGTCTCCCTAGGCCTATGTCTCCCTCTCTCTCCCTCATCACCTTTCTTACACCATCTCTCCTTCATTCTCTCTCTCCCACCACCTCCTCTCTCTCTCTCTCTCTCTATGTTTCCCCTCCTTTCTCTCCACCCCCTAAACCTCCTCTTTCTCTCAACCCTTCTGTCTCTATCCTCCCACTCTCCCCCGTTTCCCCTTCTCTCTCTCTCTCTCCTCCTTGCACTCCTATTGTGTCTCACTCCCTTACTCGCTCTCTTACTCACTCCCACTCTATCTTCCCATCCTCTCCTCCTCCTCCTCCCCCTCCACCTCACTCACTCAACTCCACTCTTTTGCTCTCTCGACACAATCCAAAAATACTCTTTATAACCTTTCTCTCTCCCCCCATTCTCTCTCTCTCCTTCTCTCCCTCCATTACTCTCACTTTTCATCCGACTCATTCTCCCTCTCACTCACTCTCCATCATTCACTTTCATTCAAAATATCTCAGCCCTTTCATATATTTCTCTATCTACATACCATTTATCCTCATTCAAATTCTACATACAAACATTTAAAAAATGTGCAGCTACATGTACACATAGTTATTCAAAATCAAAAGAAGACAATAATATACTCATATATTAAGGAAGCACATAATATGAAAATCCTAATAGAATTAGAATAAAATAACACATGAATAAAAAATCATATTACATTCTAGTATTTAAATATAATTAAATGAAAGACAAAAAAATAAAAAATATAAACTCTTTATTAATAGACAGTTAAATCAATACATACGAAATATGAACTACAATTAGGTTAGAATCCTGTCATGGGAATTACATTTCTATTTTAATATATATATATATATATATATATATATATATATATGTACTTAAAAATATAAATTATATTTAATAAGTTTTTTTATTTATATAATTAAATTGCTATAGAAATATGAAATTTAAAATAATAAATATAATTAAAGAGATTAAATTATAATAATAAAATTTTATATATATATATATATATATATATATATATATATAGGAAATGTGATATACAAAGTGTGTCACAGCTTATTAAACCATTCATATAAGAAGTGATTCCTAATGTAAAAAGGTTACTCTTATTGAAACTAGGGACGACAGATAAAATGCAGTGGACAAAATGATTTTTGACTGACTCGCATGTCGAGGCATCAATTCAACCGACCTTTGCATATGTGGATCTCTAGGACCAACTACACCCAATGATACATGTTGTGGTTGCATCAATGGAATTCTCTCTAAGGTAAAAGTGATTAAGATCGAACCATAGCAGAAATTCTTCATCTTACCACTTTTTACCTTGGTCATTTGTTCTTTCAATGAAGAAAGCACGACCTCACACCAGTTGAATACTTTGGCTCTAAACACTCAAGTGCATACTACATATATGATATGTTCACCAGATGAAGTGTCACACTGCCAGCCAACTTTGCAATTGTGAAGAGGATCATTCTCAATGGTAAATCACCTACATCCCTCATGTTTATTTTCCCATCCTTGCTAGGCTATGTACCTGGCCAACAAAACTGTCGAATGTAATCCCTCACTGATTCACTTCCACGGGCAAATCTAGAAAGTTAGATGGGGTCACCTCGCCTCGAGAGTCTAGTATGAAAGTAAATATCATAAATGGTAATAGGGACCATTTTGTCCCTTATGTGAAAACTCTGATCTATCGGATCCCATGCATGAATAGGGAACTACAATAGTTCTATTTTTTTCCTCATTCTGGACAACCTGAAGTATTTGACTAACCCAAAGTTTCTATGGGCCTCAACTGTACCCAGATTGTTTATGGAGACCATGTCTTATTCTTCATGCCCTCTTTCTCACCATGTAATCAACATTATGATCCAATGAAAGCATGAAATACAATGGTAAGCTTACTTAGGATCCTTTCCATTCAAAAAACAGGACAATTTTTGGAGCAAGCAGCTAAATCAAATTTTGGAAACTCACCCAGCATAGCCCAAGCATAGAGACAGTTTACTGAAGAGAAGGAAGCCTTTTATCACGGTGCTCTTCAGTGTAGTTTTCGATGTGAAATACTGTGCTGATCCTAGGGCAAAAATATCAAAACCCAGAGGCCCCAAAAAACCCTAAAATTTCCATGAAACAGTGAAAGAATGATCTGAAAAGAAAGAGGAGGGGTAGATCTCCTACCTAGTCCAGACGACATGAGAAATAGTCCACAAAATCTCTCACAATCTGCTGATGAAGTTCGAGGTAAAAAACTAGCCCAGAGCACAAAACTGAATGGTAAGTATCAAATGGTAAAAAATTATTTTATGCTTATTTTATGTAAACATTAGTACTTATCTATTTTTACCCACGAAATAGGTATTTTTAATCCATTTGGTGGTTTTTTGAGTAGGTTTTACAGCTGACTTATAGAATTTGATGTGCTTGATCTTGTAAATTGTACCTTTGACAACAGAGCATGCTTTTATCTCTTTTTCGAGCTCTGTTAAATAATGAAAAAGGAACCCCCTTGGGGTCCTCTTTAAGCTCTTTTTAGACTTTCTAAACATGAAAATATTGTCGAGCGCTTGTCCTTTTCAGCTCGTTAATGGATTGGAAACAAAATCTATTTAGTATAAGTTTAACCCTTTTTCGAGCTGAGAAATATTATTTACGAAAAAGGAATACGTTGACCGAACATGGTCAACAGGTTCTCTCTTGTATTGTTTTAAGCTTTTTCAAGCTTGAGAGACAAATCTACAGAAAAGAACTTGTGGAGTTTTTGTCCCTTTTCAAACCCACTAAACATGAAAAGGACTTAGTTATCTTTGTTGTTAAACTCGTTAAAACATCAAATAGCGACAAACTTGTCCATCTAGACAAGATCGAGTTTCACCTTCGCTGGACTCGTCAAAACATCACATAGCGATGGATTCACCTGAAGGGTGGAATTATACAACAAGCATATGTTATCCTCCTCAAGCTTGATAAAACATAAAGAGGTACGGGTCAACATTGACTGGGGAAAATGGAAAAAATAAGTAAAACCACTTTATGGTAGCAGGTCTCTCTTGAACATGACACTTTCACTTCATCACTGTGACTACTTCAGTTGGGTTATCAGCTTGATGGTTATCATACCATCCATCACTTTGTTTTGGGTCAATGCTACCAATTCATTTTAGTGTCACCGACATGTTCAAGACAAGTCATCCAGTTAAATTTCATCCTTTCCAATACCATAAAGCTTCATTTTCATGACCGCCATTCATGAACCTTGTGTCATCAGTCAAATTTCGTCTCCAAAATCATTACACTCATTTCATGTCATTGATATGGGATACATCAAGGCCCTCCTGCGATGAGTCGCTTCTTGTCGACATCAGCACATTATCCAAGAAGTTGACTTAGAAACACCCCTTTGGTACATTGGGGCTTGCATACATCAATGGCAAGTTTCTCACTTCTGGTGATAGGTTGACATTACTAACCTTTGACCGAAAGACTTTCTATCGTGTTTGACATCAAATCATCCATTCACACCATCCAGAATGTACTGCAGTACCTTGAGGATCATTATCATTATCAATGATTTCTCATGCGTCTCTTAACGACTTACATCATTCACTAGTAATTAGATGGTGTCTTCCGATGTTTGACTTCAGATCACATATTCACATGGTTAGACTGGTACTTGAGTGAACGATTAAATGAGATAGAAGACTCTGGATCTAGTTTCATCCATCCGGGATACGATTTCAGGAGTACTAAATAATATGTACAATGACCTTACATTGATGGTCATTTTGATCATGGATCTATATCTGTACACAACTATCTATGTACATGTAATGAAAATTTATATACTGAGAATGGGTATGCCTTCCCTCAGTGATTCATGAAAAAATCAAAATATCATGACATATGTAATGTAATTGATGCAGGTCACCTTCCACTTCGAAACCTCCTCATCACATTGTAAATCATTTCATTTGATATTTACATTTTTCGACTTCATGCCTTAGGGGTTAGCTATTACAAATCCATTTGGGAATATCACTCCCATCATCCATATCAGTGTTTTAGGGCTCATCAAACCCTAATTTCAGTTGCTACATGCCCTAAACAAGTCAACCTTTTGAATGCCTCCTTCCCAGATAGTTTCATGACTTTAAGACATCCTGAAATGATCTCTAAAGGGACCAACGCAGGTAGGCCCATGTAACGGTGCATTGCAGAGCAGTTGACTCCTTGCCAAGGTGCTCTGCAAAGTGCTTAGGCTCCTTTTGACCCGTTCTGGGAAAGATTGAGTGAAATTCACATAGGTTTTGGGGAATATTATTATCTGTTGGAGTCTTCTAGAAGTTTCCCGCACTTATCAACTCCTATGAGCTCGAAAATGGATGAGGAATGAGTTAAGATGCATTCTATCCTCTCATCCCTTCCTCCATGGAACTAATTCTAAGTATGGAAGGCCATTCAATACCCCCATTTATGACATAACCTCCTTCATCTTCATATAAATTGAGCACTCATCTAAGTGATCAAAGGGTTGAACTATGTTGAATTGTAAGGAGACAATGTTCCTATGAGAATTAACTTGGAGACAAGTATTAGTATGCTACAAGTTTATCATGCTTTTGATATGATGTGGATGGGATCAAAGCTAGAGGAGTGACCTCGAATCAGACTTGATGGTTGTAATTCCTTCTTCTATTCAATAAAGAATTTGAAACCTTTTCCCATATGTTTATCTTGTTATATGATGCTTATATGTGTGAATGTATTTGATTCCATTTACTTGTAATCAATAGATCTTTTTCTTTGATCGGTTCTCTTGTCTTCTGTTGATGTTTACAGGTACTTATCAAGCGTGCTACGTACAGGAAGGAGCGATAGGATCGATACAAAGGAGACAAGAGGAAAGCAGAACTACAAGTAGGTCTTATCATTCTCTTTGTCTTATCTATTGCTTATAGAAAAAGGCTAAAGTGCTTTAAAATATTGTTTTAGACATGGCTACTTATCTAGGGAATTAGTATTTATCCGTAGATACCAAATTCTCCAAAACAATAGTGCACTAGTGCAATTTTTCCAGTAAGAACACTGCCAAGAAAACATATCTTAAAACCTATGGCCACCAATTTTTATTTATTTATGATGAAGTTGCATTATCAAATCTATTAAAATGTCAACTAGCACAAATTGATATTGTAGCAGAGGTTTTTTTAACAATTTTCATGAATTTTATAATGCTAAAAACCTCCACTATAACCTCCACTATAAGGTAATTTCCTTGTAGTTCCCAAAATTTATGCATGTGATCTCTTAAGTGTGATTTGGAGCCAAGGAATACCTCTAAGATCTCCTACAATGGTGGCCAGACCTAATATCTGTATGGGGTCCTATTCGAAATGGTGTGATGTCTAATGAAGATGTCATATCAAGGAGACCCGTTACATGTTGGATGTATCCAATACCATCAACAAATTCCTGGGGATACCAAATTTAATTTATCAATACATAGTTCGTACAAACTTAAGAGGTGTCAGTGCTATATTCATAAAAATCAAGATTCTATTCATGTTGTTTAGAAGCAATTAATTGAATTGAGATGTACAAAGACCACTTTACAAAATCTAGAAAGACAAACTACTGAGCTCAACTTTCTAGGAAAAGATCTGACTGAAGAAAAAAAAATCTGCTGCATGGAAGAAACACTAATATATTTACATGAAATGAAATGTCAAAAAAGAGATCCTAATGTATCTTTCAGAAGGTAAATATCAGGAAAGTAACTATAAGCTAGTGGCATGAATGTAAATACCATGAAAGTAACTTTTATCTATCTTTTAGGAAAATAAATCTATTCTATTGCAATCAATATAACTTCTATTCTATTTTCAAAAACACTTAACTGTTGAAAATTGATCAAGGTAAACTACCTTCATTTTGCTTAACACGTAACCAAAACAACATACCTTAGTTATAGGATTGAAACTACAACGATAAAAAAAAGGTATCTAGAGGGTCTCTGATATTCTCAATTTCATTTGCAAGGCTTTGAGGACATTGTGGAGTGATGAGAATAAAAAAAAAAAGCTTTAGAGGAAATTTTGGGTGTGCTATAAGGAATTACATGTATTTCTAGAAGATTGCTATATGGTTGCTACAAGATACCCTATTATGCTACAACATTGCATCTGAGAGCAATTTGATGGTTATAGGAGTGGTATGAAGGTGGGAGAAGGTGGTAGGAAGCTATGAAAGGGTCTAATAGACCTTAATAAGCCTAGATATACTCAACATACTAACGTGTGCAGGGAAAAAGAAAAACTAATAACCTCTTAGAGCATGGTGAGTTAATTTCCAACACATATATAGTTTTCATAAATTAATAGAAATGGAAGGAGGAGTATTGAGGGAGGTCGTTCTCATGCATATAAAATGATTTTATTCTACTCTATGAACCAATAGATTTCATATACACAAAAAATAAATGTTTAACTAATAAAAAAAAATCACTAAATGAATACCAAAACACTAACTACATTCAACAAAATATCAGTGAAAGGATGAGTTGAATTTGAATGAAAATATACTTATTTCATTAAAGAAAAACTATTTTTGTTTCTTGTCTACACAGGGTACATAGTGAAGCTTCTCAAGAGAGCTCACTTATAAACCCGTAGAGACAATTAATTTCTTATAAACTATATTTGTACAACAAAAGCAGAGTTAGACTAAGTGCATGAAATGGAATACATAAAGAAATGTATAGAAGAAGGGCCTTGCGCACTTGGGTTGGTCCCTAACCCTAACCCAAGGAGACTTATACTGTCGTTGAAGCAAACTGGTTCTTTTCATTAATCTCAAAATTTTTCAAACATGTAACATGACTATAGAAATAACAAGGAGAAGCCTCCTTCTCTAATAGTCATTATCTCTCCTCTAGAATTTCAATCCCTATTGAGTTTCTAGACTCTCTTATTTATAGAAAAGTGAGTGAGGGGAAACCTCCTTGAAGTTAGGGTTGCTTCCCTCCAAGAATCCTACATAAGTGTATATAACCTCCTATTGTAGTCACAGTCATTGAGAGGTAGTGACTAGTCATGATCTGACTGATTTTTTGAAGGGATGATACAAGGAACAAGCCTCCTAAATCTTCTCTTGTTGGTCTCCACTATGTTCTATGCAAAAAATCCTCTTTTTCCTACACATTCAATGCATTAGGCTACATGATATAGAAAACACTCCATAACGTTCCTAGGAGCACATTATAGCTTGAAAAATATATTATCAGATGCAAAATGAAGCATTAAAATGTGCCATAGTATGGTTAGATGGCCTTGAATTGTACCTGGTTGGGAGGCCCATCATATCCCTTAGAAAACATGTTTCCCATCCTTCCAGAAAATGAGTCACCTATTGTACTTAATTCATGGCCCTGGTGGCCCCTTTGACATCCCATGTTATCTCAGAAGGAATGCCTGCTTTAGGATGGAAGCTTGAATTCTTTTCAATCTCATCTCATTCTCTTTGTTGTTCTTCCTTGTCCCTATTTTCTTGCAAACCCATTAATAAAGGAATACTGAAATTCAAACCAATCTAATTGACTCCCAATCTCTAGACTACCCTTTATACAAAGCTTTTTTATCCAAAGCATTACTTAACATTTATACTGAGTGATATTCCTTCACTCTTTAGTTGTGCGGTAAGGTATGCCACATTCTTTAATAGGATTGCAAGATTTCATTTCCTAATAATATGAAGGAATCTTCAAAGTGTAATATATCTTGCTATTTTTTCTCTGTATGGGCTAGCTCTAACCTAGGATTTGTAGCTATGAGCATATCGTTACTGGTCATGAGAGAAGGGCTCTTAACTCTATCCTAAAATATGGGTGTTCATTTACCTCTCTAGCCATGAAAAATTTGATCTCTTTAGCTCTAGCCTCTTCATGGGTGAGCCAGGAGGTTAGGTACATCAATTGCACATCTCCCATTCATTGGTGTCCCAAATTTTCATGTTAGTCAATATTAATTGTGCATGTAAAGCTTACAAATTTTAGCTTTATCTTCAATGCTGATCTTATGATAGAACTCAATGAAATTTTCATAGTCTTGGAAAGGGAGAGATCTAGGTTGGACCGATGTCTCAATATGGAATTGGTATTATTGGTCTTTGAGGAAAAATGAATATTTTTTTTATGGATATATTCACTATATGTCCTCGATGGCTAAACATGGCATCATGGCAAGTTCTTCCTCTTAATTCTTCTGTAGTTGGGCCTTCAGTCTTTTAGTTTTTGTCTGTAGCTAGTCCTTATATTGGATTATATGAATATAATATCAACCATTTATTCCCCCATCTATTTCATTTTCTCCTTCAGTATTCCAAAATTTTCAAATCCTTTTGGTTTTGTAATTTGCATCCGCTTGTGGGTTCTACCCCTCTCATTCTCTAGTTGAAAGAAAAATTGGACTACAAAATGGGTAGGGAGTATCATCCCTTCCTTGATGCATTTATGGTACAATCCAAGGTTCGGTTGGGGGCCTCACTCTTCCAAACTTGTACTTTGTTCTTGTAACGCCATATTCCCTTCCTGTAGCTATTCAATCCCTTACTATAGTTTCACAATACCTTCCTGTAGCTATTTTTTTTCTTTTTGTTGGGCATTCCTATAGCATTATAGGCCCCTCAGGTAGCTCGATAAATATGTCTCTTTAGGAATATTGTTCCCCTTTGTACTTGGCCACTTTTATGTGATGTGTGGTTGTTTTCCCTTGATTTTTGTGGAGTTTATTTCCTCTAATAGCTTCTTGTTTCCTTCTAATTCTTACTATTTTTGGTTGGTTAACTCTTGAATAATGATGGGGATTGGACAAGGTATATGAGGCTTCAATTTCCTTATCCTATTGATTTTTCTTCTCTAGAAGTACATGGGGGATTGTCATCGCCTCCTTCCCTTTGGTTTAGCTAGGGTACTTAATGGTACCAAGGTGGAAACAACTTCCTCTTCTATGCTTTCCTCTGAAGTTCTCTCCTTCCTATCCATTCTCCTTCTCGTTTGTGGCCTAGATTATGTTCCAATGGCCACTTAGGTCTTATGTATTTAAATTTGTTATAAAATGCTTGACTAGGTCTTAGTTAGCCACAACTATTTTTCCTTCTAGCTCATTTTGTGCTTCTTCTTATTCTTCCTCCTCCACTTCCTTTTCTAGTTTCCCTTTTGGCTTGTCATTCTCTCCACCTTTAGCCTATTCTTCTTCATATTCTCCCTTTGTTTCTACTTCTTCAAGTTCTAGTTGAACTTGTGCTTAGGTTTCTAAGAAGGCCTCCCTATCCATGTCCAGAAAGTTAGCCTAATTTGTAGGGTTTTGAAGGCTTTTTAGAGCATCCATTATTATTAACTTTATGGTTCCATGGTTTTCCATAATTATAGAAATTTTAAGGTCTAAAATGGGCCTCAAAACAAAAATGTACAAAAAAAGTAAAATTTATAATAACCAAAAGGATTCAAGATGATGATGTCAACCATAGGTGATGATTCACCATTTTTAAAGTAAAAAAAGGATTAAAGGAAAAACTAGTTTTTCAACTCATATTTTTAATTTATCTCGTTATGGGAGCACTCATTGTATGCAAAACATAATTCCTCATCCAATAAGTACCCATGTTTCATACTTTTGATGGACCCTGCCACTCAAAAAATGAGGAAGACATCAAAAATCGTGATTGCAATCACATGTTTTCATGTAATTCTCATTTTTAATGTAGTAGGGTCCATTAAAAGTATGCAATACATGTACTCCTTAGATGAGAAAATAAATTCTGCATCCAATGAGTGCTCCCACTAAAACATTGAGTAAAATTGTAGGGATATATGTTGAAAAGACGAGTTGAAAAATTAGTTTTTTTTTCATCTAAAATTTGATGATGTAATCTAATCTCATTTTATTATTTCCACTATTATTTTATAAAATTACTTAGGATTCCCATTTAGACCTCACAATTTCTCTTATGGTGATGATGCTTCCTTATTTTCTGTTGGAATTATGATACAGGTGTTGTCCTTGATGGAAACTCACTCAGATGAAAGATCATAGTACAGCATGTCAACAACAAAGAATTACAGATGAGACTACAAAGAATGAAGAAAGAGAGGTATACACGGGTTCACCTTGACCAAGCTACATATACATGCATGTTCATTGAACACAAGTAGCGTATATGTACACACACACTTTCACAGAAGGAAAAGCACGTATATCTTGGAAAACTAAGTTTCTAGTCTGAGGTATTTTGTCCAAGGTATTGATCCAAGGTATTTGGTCCAAGGTATTGACCTTAGGTATTTGGTCCAAGGTATTGGTCCTATGTGGTTTTGGTCCATGGTATTGAGAAAGGCATAAAACTATATAAGGAGGAGAAGATCATTAGGCCAAGTGCGCAAGTATCGAATATCTGATGAAGTGTAAGATCTAGTATGCAGGTTATTGGCTTATGGTGTTGTGCTTGATCTAAACCATTGATAAACCTTAGCGGTTGATGAAGGATAAGATCCAATAATGGATCAGGATATTAAGTCTTGAAATGAATTATCATTATGAGGTTTGATCATGTATATTCTAGATCTGAATACTGACGCATGTGTTATTTTATTAATATTATGATATGGATATAACTGAAGTCTGGAATAGTTGTAGAATTATGAATTAATATTTACAGATGTGTACGATGGTTGGCTTTGATAAAAGCGCGTATACACGCAAGTTCAACACATGGAAGTAGCGTATACCTTATAAAGTATGTTTTAGTTGTTTCTGTTTACTATTGCAAAGTTCTAGGTTCTGGTTACTATATTCTGGTGACAGTACTCTGAATGATCATATTGATTGTGATTTGACAATGGGTTGTCAAAGTGATTGATTGATTCAGTTGTGGTTGATTCAGAAAGTGATGATTGAATTTCAGTGATTGGTTGATGCAAATGTATTTGACGATTGAATTGCAGTTATGATGTTGTTGATGGATCCAGTCTGAAAATTTATGAAACGTGGTCCTTGGAGGAAGAACAAAGTTCGCTACCTTTTGTAGGTCGCCACTTACGTACTAGTAAACATATCGGCCAGTACAAGAATTAGGGGGTTGTAGCTCCCTTCTAGTAGAAGCTGGAGAGTGAGAGAAGGTTGTAACCTTCTACACATAGAAGCCTGCATAATGGTATAAGTCTGTACCAGTACAAGATTGTAAACCGATTTTCTTATTATTAAAAGAAGACAGAGACGACAACATTACGTGGTTTTTACCCACATTGGGTTTCCACCTTATACCTTGGTGTTCATGTTTGTTGCTTATGTGTGATGCTTTATTCTGTTGTATTGTCTAATAAATCTCTGATATATTGGTTAAAGTTCAATGCATGATAAATTAGCTAAATCAAAAGTTCTCTGCATATACGTTGGTTGCTTTAAGTACAGTCACGTGTACACGCTAGTTCACTTAGCTGAAGTAGCGTATACAAATCTATTTGGGAAATAAAATTATTGATCTAATAATACTGATTCACCCCCCTCTCAGTATTATTTCCAACAATTGGTATCAGAGCAGGTCCTTCAGAAGAAGCTTGATCACTTGAAGGGAGATCCATCATCATGAGTAATCAAGAAAACATGGGATCCATCAGACCGCCAATATTTGATGGGAGCAACTTTGTTTATTGAAAAATAAGAACCACAACCTATCTATAATCACTTGGAATGGATGTCTATGAAATTGTGGAAGGACAATATACATTTCCATTAGCAATTCCTACAGATACGGCTTGTAAAAAGCAATATGAAACCAATGCCAGGGTTGTCAATACATTATTGGGAAGTCTGTCACAATCAATGTTTGTCAAAGGTATGTAGCTCAAATCAACCAAAGAAATATGGGACAAAATCATTATGAGCTGCGAAGGAGACTCTCAGCTAAAACGTGCTAAACTTAAAACTCTCAGAATTCAGTATGAAACTCTTAAGATGCACAATGATGAAAGTATAGCTAGTTACTTCTTACGTATAGATGAGGTTGTCAATTGTATGAGGAATCTGGGTGAAGATATAAAGGAATTTACTTTAGTTGAGAAAGTTTTAAGATCCTTGTCTACTAAATTTGAATCAAAAGTGTCTGCCATAGAAGAAAAACAGGATCTACAGACTATCACTATGACACAACTTCATAGAATCTTAATTGCCTTTAAGATGAGAAAAGGAGGTCCATCAGATATGAAAGAAGCCACATTTAAAGCTTCAAGAAAAGGAAAGGAAGAACTCAATGAATCAAGACATATTTGAGAAGAAGAAGATGAAGTAAACTTTGTCAAGAAGCTTCAACGAGTTTTCTGAAGATTTAGAGGTAAACTACCCTTCAAATGTTTTGCCTGTGGTAGAGTCGGTCATTATGCTACCAAATGTCCTCATAAAGATAAATATGAAAAAGGGAAGGAATATGCAAAATGGAATAGGAAACAAGTTGTAAATAAAAAGAGTTACTATACTCATGAATATAGCGATGGTTTATCAAATAGTGATGAAGATGAAAATAGTAATGACTATAGGCTTCTAATGGCTTATGACGATGATAATTTTTGGGATTCTTTAGAAGAATATGACCTTCATGAAGAAATATCTAAACTCAAAATCTATTTAGAAGAAAATAATATGATTATGGATACCCTGACATACCAACTTGCTCAAAAAAGAAAAACACAATGAAAAACTAGAATGTGAAATTGTGGATCTAAGAAAGGATCTTGAGAAAACAAAATATCTCAATATTAGATTTGATAAAGGATCAGAAAACTTAAATGAAATTATCAACGTGCAGCATTCTCCTATGATAAAGACAGGTCTTGGATATACTGAAGAAGCATCTCAATCACAGAAGTCGCCATCCTCCACTAAAAGCTATCTTGATGGAGCAAAGAATAGTGAACAGTATGACAATCGTCAGTAAAGGCATAAAGAAAATCACTAGGTAAATCAGACTCAACTTGCTTCAAAGATGAACAGAGGCCACAGCCAACCTCAGGTAAATCATACTCAATTTGCTCCAAAGATGAATATTAATAGAAACTACAATCACCAGATCAATAGATTCGATAATGGCAGGAACTTCTTTAATGGTCAATGTTTCTCATGTCATAATTTTGGACACAAAGCTGCTCAATGTGTTTCTTAAAAAACCATCATGACTAGAGAAGCATGAAATCAAAGGAATGTGACAAGGATCAAGAAAAGTTCCTATAATAACTTTTCTCTTCTTGAAAATGAAATAGAAAGCTCAATATGTAACAACTTTGGCCATGAAGAATCTGAATGCAGGAGAAAATTTCGGCAAACATATCAAAAGGAGCAAACTATCCCAAGATATGGAGAAGGAAAGAAGCTCAAACAAAAAGATGTGGTATAGCCTTGTATGCATAAGGACAAGAAAATCAGTGGTACATCGACAGTGGATGCTCAAAACACATGACAAGTGACAAAGAAAAATTTCACTCATATAATGCCTTAGAAAAAGAAAAGAATGCCTCATTTGGAAACGACACTCCTGCTGTCATAAAAGGTAAAGGCTCTGTTTTCTTGAAAGAAAAGGTTAAAGTTGGGAATTTTATGTATGTAGACGGTCTAAAGCACAACCTATTGAGTGTCAATCAAATGTGTCATCAAGGAAATGAACTGGTGTTTTGATCAAACGGATGTGTTGTTCATGAGCTTGATACATGAGAAACCATGATCAAAGGTACAAGAACTCCAAACAACTTATACATACTCAAGGGAGGACAACAATAATGCTATCTAAGAAAAAATGATGAAAACTGGCTATGGCATAGAAGATTGGGACATCTATGCTTTTCTCAAATAAGAAAAGCATGCAAATCCCACGTTGTTTGTGATCTTCCAGATATCAGTATCCCTAAAAATACAATATGCAAACCATGTCAATTTGGTAAGCAAATCAGATCTCACTTCATTGAAAAGGAAGGGCGAGATAGTAAGCCTCTTGAACTTGTCCACACTGATTTATGTGGACCATTAAGGAAAAAGTCACCTTATGGAGAAGAATACTTTATTTTTTTCATTGATGATTTTTCCAGAATGTGTTGGATAGGTCTTGTAAAGCATAAAGATGAAGAATTTGAAAGTTAAAATCCTTCAAAGCTTTGGTTGAAAATGAATCAGATCGCAAAATCAAATGCCTCAGATCTGATCGAGGAGGGGAATTTACCTCGAATGAATTCTTTGAATTTTGTGAACAACACGGAATAAAAAGGTAGTTCTCCACCACAAAGACTCCTCAGCAAAATGACGTGGTAGAAAGAATGAACAAAAATATTCAACAAATGGCTCAAGTTATGCTAGATGAATCTGGAACTCCTGCAACCTTCTCAGGTGAAGCTGCATTCACCGTCGTAACTATTCTCAACCAAGCAAATGTTCAGGTAAACAACACTCAAACTCCACATGAACTTTGGTATGGTAAGACTCCTACTGTAAAATACTTTAAAGTTTTTGGAAGCAAATGTTATATCAAAAGGATTGATGAAAAACTTGGTAAGTTTGAGCCGAGAGAAAATGAAGGTATTCTTCTTAGTTACTCTTCCTGATGTAAAGGATATAAATGTTATAATAAAAGACTTGGGAAAATTGTAGAAAGTATTGATGTTGTAGTTGATGAAGCATGCAAAAATCCAAAACAGATAAAAATTGAAGATTATGACAATGAAGAAGATGGGGATTATTTTCCCACATCAAATCATAATGATTCTAAAGAAGAAACAAATGAAGCACCAGAAGAAGAGATAACGATAGAAGAAAATACTCTGCCCAATTAAGTTTAGAAAAATCATCTAGAAACTCAAATTTTAGGGGAAAAAGAGGCAGGTGTACAGACAAGAAGAACTATTAGAGAAACCTCAAGCTATCTAGCATTACTATCTTCCACCGAATCTCAAAATGTGAATGAAGCATGTAAAGATGAATGTTGGGTCAAGGCCATGAATGAAGAACTTGAGAAAATTGAAAAGAATAATACTTGGGAATTTGTTCTTGGACCTCATGATAAAAATATGTTAGGAACTAAATGGATATTCAAAAACAAGCTGAATGAAAATGGAGAAGTTATTAGAAACAAGGCCAGACTTGTTTGTAAAGGGTATGCTCAACAAGTACGTATATATTTTGAAGAAAATTTTGCACCTATTGCTAGACTTGAAGCCATAAGGATGTTTCTTGCTCTTTCTAGCTTTTAGAAATTCAAATATACCAAATGGATGTAAAATCTTCCTTCCTTAATGGATATTTAGAAGAAGAAGTCTATATTGAACAACCAAAAGGATTCATTCTTGGAAATGATGCAAAACTTGTATGCAGACTCAAAAAGGCTCTTTATGGTCTAAAACAGGCTCCAAGGGACTGGTATTACCACCTTGACAAATATCTACACCAATAGGGGTTTTCAACAGGGTCAGCAGATAGCAATCTATATATAAATATTGACACTGATAAATTGCTAATAATTGTTGTTTATGTTGATGATATCATTTTTGGTAGCAATGAAGAATCCATGAATCATAATTTTGCTTCAGTAATGTAGCAAGAATTTGAAATGTCCTTGCTTGGTGATCTTACCTATTTTCTTGGTCTACAAGTTCAACAAAATAAAGATGGTATTTTTCTTTCACAAACCAAATATCTCAAACAGATCTTGAAAAGGTACAACATGGAAGATTCTAAACCTATATGTACCCCAATGTTAATAGGATGAAGTCTCAGCACATATGATGAATCAATAGTAGTATATCAACCAATTTACATATCCATGATTGGCAGTCTACTTTATCTAACAGGTACTCGACATGACATCATGCATGCAATAGGAATAGTTGTAAGATTCCAAGCAAATCCAAAGGAATCACACCTTCAGGAAGTCAAAAGGATTTTCAAATATCATCAAGGAACACAAAGCTTTGGTTTATGGTATCCTAGAGATACAGATCTTACTCTTCATGCACATACAGATGGAGATTGGGCAGGAAGTGTTGATGATAGAAAAAGCACTAGCGGTGGTACATTCTATATGGGTTGTAGGTTAGTGTCTTGGTTCAACAAGAAAAAAAGTTCAGTTGCGTTATCTATAGCTGAAGCAGAATATGTGGTTGTTGCATCTTGTTGCACACAACTACTTTAGATGATGAAAACATTGCAAAAATTCAAATCACATGCACTCCACCCATCTCAATTCTATGTGATAATACAAGTGCCATTAGTATTTCAAAGAATCCAGTCATGCACCCAAGACTAAGAACATACCCATCAAACACCATTTTCTACGTGAACAAGTGCTTGAACAAAAGGTCAAATTGGAATATGTTCCCTCCAAAGAATAGGTTGCTGATATATTCACTAAACCACTGCCCAGAGAGACATTTGAATATCTCAAACAAAAGCTAGGAGTAGTTGCTGCATCATCCTGTTGTTAAATCAAAATTTTTAAGAAGAGTTTCGGCGAAAATCACATGAATAAAACCTTTGTCGACGCATTTAGAACCAACTAGTGTGGTTCATCGTCAGGACAAGTTGAGGAGTCAGATCATGGCTACAAAGTAAATAGGGAGAGCAGATCTTCAAACGGCTAGGTTGACCATCAATGGCTATATAACGGCTAGATTATATAATGTTAATATGTCAAAGGTAATTACTTCTAATAGAATAATATCCTAATTTTAGAAAATAATCAATAATTATAATATATTATATATTAGAAAAATATTTTCCCCAGGTTATTGAATTATTTAATTCCTTTTTTTTTAACCATATAGATACGTGAAGGGGTTTTTATTTATATTCTTATTATATATTAGAATGTTATATTTTTATTTAAATATTGAATTACTTAATTGTAATTTCATTTAATTCAATATATATATATATATATATATATATATATATATATATATATATATTGAATTAAATGAAATTACAATTAAGTAATTCAATATTTAAATAAAATTAATATTGTAACATTCTAATATATAATAAGAATATAAATAAAAACCCCTTCACGTATCTATATGGTTAAAAAAAAAAAGGAATTAAATAATTCAATAACCTGGGGAAAATATTTTTCTAATATCTAATATATTATAATTAGTTATTATTCTCTAAAATTAGGATATTATTCTATTAGAAGTAATTACCTTTGACTTATTAACATTATAAAATCTAGCCGTCATATAGCCGTTGATGGTCAACCTAGCCATTTGAAGATCTACTCTCCCTATTTATTTTGCAGCCATGATCTAACTCCTCAACTTGTCCTGACGATGAACCACACTAGTTCATTCGAAACATGTTGACAAAGGTTTTATTCATGTGATTTTCGCCAAAACTCTTCTTATAAATGTTATGGATCACAGAAGCCTCAATTCAATAAATCAAAAATTTTACAGAAAGGTTATTATACGTGTGTTTCATGAAGTGTACTCGCGTACACATGTGGGTTTCTATGGGTCAAGGAGCATATATGTTTTTCAGACAAGAAAAATAGTGGGGCAGGCTCTAATATGGGTGCTCTAACTGATATTAACGATTAATATGCTATGTTCATTAATTTTATCTAACTAACAAAGATGTCTTGATCTTTGACCTGTTAACAATGCATAGGTAGCACTGGTTTAGGGGGAGCATTAACCTTCACGTACATTTAGCACTGTTGGCATTATGCTTGCTGAGTCTAGCTATGGCTTCAGATATTTATACCATTTGTTGCTCAAGTCATGTAAAAGTCTAGGGTGTGATATGTCTTCTCCTACATTTGGATGAGTCAAATTTGGTATAACCCCACTTGGTTGGGAGATGGATGTATGTATGAGTCATTCGTGATAGGAAGGTCATCCTCACATAGTTGAGTTATAGAGTTATGTTATTCTTATAGGAAATCTTTTTGCAGACTTTGCTTGTGCTTAGGAGGAGCATGGACGATTTCAGTACATCTTAGCATGGGAGCTCAATCAGAGAATTCAGCATGTACTCAGGGGGAGCATGACCCTTTTCCCTTGATGTCAAAGGGGCAGAGTGAACTAGTGTTGTTGTTTCCATCAAGTCCAAAGGGGGAGATTGTTGGCATTATGATACAGGTGTTGTCCTTGATGGAAACTCACTCAGATGAAAGATCACAGTACAACATGTCAACAACAAAGAATTATAGATTAGACTATAAAGAATGAAGAAAGAGAGGTATACACATATTCAGCTTGACCAAGCTACGTATACACGCAAGTTCACTGAACATAAGTAGCGTATACATACACACACACTTTAACAGAAGGAAAAGTGCGTATATCTTGGAAAACTAATTTTTTGGTTTGAGGTATTTGGTCCAAGGTATTTTGATCCAAGGTATTTGTCCAAGGTATTTGGTCTGAGGTATTGACCCTAGGTATTTGGTCCAAGGTACTGGTCCTAAGTGGTTTTGGTCCATGGTATTGAGAAAGGCATAAAACTATATAAGGAGGAGAAGATCATTAAGCTAGGTGCACAAGTGTTGAATATCTGAGGAAGTGTAAGATCTAGTATGCAGGTTATTGGTTTATGGTGTTGTGCTTGATCTGAACCAAGGATGAACCTTAGTGGTTGATGAAGGATAAGATCTAATGATGAATCGAGATCTCAAGGCTTGAAATGAATTATCATTATGTGGTTTGATCATGTATAGTCTAGATCTGAATACTGACGCATGTGTTATTCTGTTAAAATTATGATCTGAGTATAACTAAAGTCTGGAATAGCTATAGAATTATGTATTAATATTTGTAGATGTGTACGCTGGTTGGCTTTGATAAAAGTGTGTATACACGCAGGTTCGACACATGGAAGTAACGTATACCTTACAAAGTATGTTTTAGTTGTTTATGATTGTTGTTCCAGAGTTCTCGGTTCTGGTTTGGGTTTTGGTTACTATATTCTGGTGACAGTGTTCTGAATGATCAGATTGATTGTGATTTGACAATGGGTTGTCAAAGTGATTGATTGACTCAGTTGTGGTTGATTCAGAAAGTGATTATTGAGTTTTAGTGATTGGTTGATGTAGATGTATTTGATGATTGAATTGTAGTTATGATGTTGTTGATGGATCCAGTCTGAAAATTTATGAAGCGTGGTCCTTGGAGGAAGAAAGAAGGTCGTAGCCTTCTATAGGTCGTTGCCTACGTACTAGTAAACATATTGTCTAGTACAAGAATTAGTGGTTTGTAGCTCCCTTCTAGTAGAAGCTGGAGAATGAGAGAAGGTTGTAACCTTGTGCAGGTAGAAGCCTGCATACTGGTATAATTTTGCACCAGTACAAGATTGTAAATAGATTTTCTTATTATTAAAAGAAGACAGAGATGACAGTACCAGGTGGTTTTTACCCACATTGGGTTTCCACCTTGTATCCTGGTGTTCATGTGTGTTGCTTATGTGTGATGCTTTATTCTACTGCACTATCTAATAAATCTCTGATATACTGGTTAAATTTCAATGCATGATAAATTGGGTAAATCAAAATTTCTCTGCATATACACTGGTTGATTTAAGTACAGTCACGTGTACACGCTAGTTCACTTAGTTGAATTAGCGTATAAAAATCTGTTTGGGAAATAAAATTATTGATCAGATAATATTGATTCACCCCCTGTCTCAGTATTATTTCCAACATTTTCGCCTTCTAGCTCATTTCCTTGATTGATTGCAAGACAAAGTGAAGGATGCTCAATTTGTGTTGGATAGGAAAATTAATTTGAAATATAAGTTGATATAACATCCTTTACAGGTATGCATAGACAACACTAGTTATTCCTTCACAAGATACATACTTTAATACATGGTATGCTACCTCATCCCAAGGATAGGTTAGGTTTTCTCCTTTAACTCCATTCTTGTACTTAATGTGTTGTTCATTTAGGAGGAAGAAGTTATTCTTTATTGTAATGGTTTTATTCCTTTCTTCCTTGATCCACCTCACCCCTAGGGTAAGTGTGGTGACTCTACTGATGACTGCCTCATTCAGGTGAATAACAAGGCCCCTCACTATGGTGAAAACATCATTTTCTCCTTGTGGTTGGAGGTTTAAACAAAATTGTTGAGTTACCACATCATTAAAACCCCTAAATCTGTCAAGGAACCCTAGCCAATGATGATTGGAAAAAACGTCCCTAACATTAGGGTGATGATGACTTCTCGAAGGATTTTTGGTCTCCCTAGGGTTGAATCCACCTCCCATAGTCTCAATACATATTTTACCCTAGTTTAACAAGCAATTTCCCTTTCTCTGTTATGTTTTTCTAGGAATTTTTGTGCAAGTTGGGTTATTGAGGAAGAAATAAAGTGAGTAGTTTATTTATAATGTCTAGGAGAGCGCAGAACACATAATGAAGCTCAAAAAAAATTCATTCCCTCCTCATATCATGCTCATCTAAAAAAAATCTATACTTCACTTCCCTTTCCTACCCGAAATTATAGCAAAAAATATTACAAGATATACTTCTAAAAATTTGAAAGGTTTTGCAAGCTTTTCTCATCAAAAGGTGGAAAGGAGAGTTTGTGCATACCCTTGGTCTAATGATTTTCTTTTAATTCTATGCTTTTAATGGCAATAATTCTTAGAATATGGCTTTTGTAGCTCTTTGTACTTTCTTTTATCACCTTGTAACTATCTTGTAACACCCTATGATTATTATGTAGCAACAATGTACAGGCCTTGTAGATTTCCTGGAGTGGTCTGTGAAATTGAGGTCTCAGTCACTTGTCCTTCAAATGTAGTGGTCAGTCTCTCTTGGATTTAAAATACAATTTTGATGCCAAATGAGGCCGAGGGTCCCAACTTATGTGATTAGTGGTCAAGTGTTTGGGCTTAACATGTTATGTGAGCTTCCCCCCACCTACCACCTTCATATACCAAAATAAGTGATGAGTAGGCACGTTGGCCCACTCCTTGGAGTTATCACCCTCTTTTGTCATTTTCCTCCATGCATGTGATGGATGTAGGTGATGAATGTAGTTCACTACCAATGGTGGTCAATAACTCTAAACCAAAATTACCCCATAAAACCTTTGCTTTTATGTTTTGATAACACTTTTTAAAATAATATGCCCTCATAAGGAAGGGTTAGGACTTTGCATAGCTAAGCATTACCTACCTATGTGCTTGTTGGTGGTAGTGTAGTTGATGATTTGACTAATTTATGTTTGCATGAGGTTGTTAAAGTGTTGATATGACTATTGAAATTATCTCTAAGAAGCAATCTATAAACATCATTAACCCTTTTTTTGGCTTGAACTTTCTTTTTTACAGTTTTCTATGCTGATGGAAGTCCCTCGATTCAAGCTATTAGAGTATAGGTGCCACATCTAATTATATTCTACTATTTTTTATGATCAAGGATCCTATAGAAATATATAGGGAATACTATAGCTACTTAGGACTATTGTTGGAGCCTTCTGAAGCTTTATGATGTTCAAAATTCTTTGTCTAGTGCGTCAAGTTTGATCTTGTAGGGTTTATGCAAGCTACTATAGAGTTGTGTCTTCCTGTAGTAGCCACACAGACTCCTCAAGATCACAATTTTCTTTGATTTCTTCTTCCAAAAATATATATAATTCATGGTAAGGCTATTGCAAGTGAATAGAAAGCCTCCTTGTGATGGAAATGGGTGAACAAGAGATGAAGGATCAGGGTTTTGATGGATGGTGAGTGCAATAAAGGTGGAAAATGTAAGAGATAATGGAGTTTATGGATGTTGTGAATCTCATGGGCTCCCTCCCTTATGCTATAGTGAAAAACTTCCAATGTACTCCCTTTCTATTAGTTTATCAACTTCATGTTCCAATATAGGAACTTTCCTCTATCATTTTAGGATATTGATAGAAATGATTGAGAGAGACTAGGTAATGATGTGGAATGCTTGGAAAATTTTAAGAAATTTATGGAATGGACATAAATATTTGACTGAAAGTGTTTGTAGGTGAAACACTAACCTTCTTTGATTGTGTTGACATTTTATTATTGTTGTTGGAATCCTGTTGCACCTGCAATAGTGTTAGAATAGATCAATCAAAGGTTCCTTTTCACTTTCCTTTTTTTTCTATTATTTTTTTCTTCCCTTTTTTCTTAAAATTTTGAGACCAAAGGCTACCACAAAGGATGTTTTCAACTACCAGACCTACCCCAAGTGCCTCAAAATATTTTTTCGCCTAGGGATCATTTTATTTTCTTTTCCTTTTTTTCTGTTCTTTTTTAGGCTCTTTGGCTACCTCATGGAGGTTTTCAACCCAAGAGATTATCTCAAGTGCCTCATGGAGTTTTTCACCTACAAGTTTTTATTCTTATTCTTCTTATCTTTTCCCCTTCTTCTCGTTTTATCAAGGGATAAATTAATTGGAAGCTTTGAAGCTCCCAGTCACATTCACTTCTCTACTTCTTGATCTGGTAAATTCAACCTCTGATAGGGGATTCTTGTCAAATTTTAACATATACTAGTTGAACAAAAGTGGTATCATTTCCTCTTCAATTATTTGGATGTCAATAGAGTCATTGGCATTCCATCTATCGACCATGTAAGGACACAGCCATATGGTTATAATTTTCCCATTGAAGTCCTCAAATATGGAGTCAAATAAGAGGGTCCAATCACCCTCTTGGAAGGTTCTTTTCGTGATGTGCTTATCATGCCAAAATATTATCTATAATTAAACCACTTAAGTATGCATAACAACCTATGGCCTAAGTTCATCAATGGCATTCAATTGCTATAATGTCTCTTCCTAAAATCGATTGATGTCTAGATCAGGTTGTGATGCCATTCTCAAGGTGTTATATTCAAATTCAATGTACAACAATGCTTTCTTACCATAAACTAGCTTGAAGGGGGTGAATCCAATGGTTTTCTTATAGGTATTGTTGTAGGTCCAAGTGGACTCCACAATCCTTCTTGTTTCTACTAAAATCCTTGGTCAAGATTCCTTCTAGTGCTCTATTGGCCACTTCCACTTGCCCATTTTCTTGAGGGTGATACAGGGTGGAGTTCATATTCTTGATGTAATGTTGCATGATTATCTCATTTATTAAATTAGAACTGAATTGAGTTCCTTGGTCAATGACTAGTTCTCTTGGTAAGCCAAATTTGTAAAAGAATTTCTCCCTTAAGAACTCAACCACCTTTTGTTCTAATGTTTTTTTGAATGCCTTCAATTCAGCCTACTAGATTAGATAATTTGTGCATACAATAATATACCACTTTTATCTAGTTGGGAGTCAATAGGCCTAATGAAATCGATGCTCCATTTATAAAATGACTCAAGAGTTAGTTGAGATTGTAGTGGCATCTCATTCCTTTATGTGGGTTTCCCCATCCTATGGCACTCATCACACCAAGTAGTGTATCTTCTAGAAGATTGATGTAGGGTAGGGCAATTGTAACCTACCTAAAGAATCTTCCACGGTATCCTCTTCACAGCAAAATGGCCTCTACACAGTCCATCATGGCATGTAGAGAGGATATCAGGGACTTCATGTTCCCTTACACATCTCCTTAAAATATTATCTAGCCCCAATATAGAAAAATATTTCCTCCTATCCAAGGGTATGTGGCACTGTTCCTAACAATTTTTCTTTTTTCCTTGGAAAACAAATTGGGAGAATGTTGTCTAGAAACAATGAAGTTTCATACATTAACAAGCCAAGGTGGCAACGATGATATGGCAAAGAGGTCCTCATCTAGGAGTTGATCATCTATCATATCTTCATTCTCTATAGACGAGGTTATTCTAGAAAATAAATCTACAACCATATTTTATTTTGTTTCCTTATCAACAATGGTTAGATCAGGTTATTATAATAAAAATAACCATCTAATAATCCTGTCATTGCCATCAAGTTTTTCATCAAATAATTAATGGTTGCATGATCAATGTGCACAAAATATTGTCACCCTTCAATGTAATGTCTAAATTTATTCAAGGAATGTACAATAGAAAATATCTCCTTTTCAGTGACTATATAGTTGAGTTTAGCCTTAGACAAATTATTACTAATGAAATAGATAACATAAGGTAACTTAACTTCCATATTTCCCAAGGCTACCACTACTACTTTTTGTCATGCATCTATGTGAATATAGAAAGGAAAGGCCCAATTTGGGCCCTTGAGAACTGGTGCAATTGTCAACTTCTACTTCAACTCTCCAAATGCTTATTGACTTTGGTCTATCCAACAAAAATCTAAAATATTTTGTTAGCAAACCAAACAAATGTGAGGCCATTTTACTGAAATATATGATAAATCTCCTATAGTATCCACCTAATACTAGGAATCTTATAACATCATTTTGTTTATGTGAATAAGAACCCAACTAATAATTGCATTCTTGTTAAGGCCAACCTAAATCCCTTCCTTCAAGAGGAAGTGGCCTAGAAAAATTTCAACCTTCATAAAAAATTCACATTTTTCTAGACTTAAAGAGGGATTCATTTTAATGCATCTTTTCAAAAATTCACATAAGTTAGAAAGGGATTCCGAGAAAGTATCTCCATGAGGTGTGAAGTCATCCATATAAATTTCAACCCAGTCATGTAACATATCAAAAAAGTACTCAATACTTCTCTTTGGAAGATAGTAGGGGCATTACACAAGCAGAATGGAAGGACCCTATAAGAAAAGGTTTCCCATTGACATGTGAAGGTACTATTATACAAGTGTTTACGATTTATTTGGATTTGATTGTGCCTTCTGAAACCATCGATAAATAAGATGAACTTTTCACTGCAAGAGCATCAAAACTTTGCCAATTAAAGGTAAAGAGGAATGATATTTGTTGGTAACCTTATTAATATCCCTATAATCAACACCCACTCTCCATTTCCCATTCTTGAGCACAATAAATAGAGGTGATACCCATTACTATCTCAAAGAGGGAAAACAAATCCCACAACTAATCATTTCTCTAATTCTTCTTTTAATATGTCTTTGAGTGTAGGGTTCATCCTTGCTTGAGATTGGCGAACATGTTTATATCCCTCTTTGATGTATATGTGATGTGTACAAGCTACGGGGTGGACACCTTTCATTTCATTGTAATCACAAGTGAAAGCATCAAGGTGTTGTCGTAAGATAGTGAGCAATTTTTCCTCTTGCTCTACTGAAAGGGAAGGACTACTTTTCATAGTTCTATAGGGGCTAATTTCTATCATTTTTACACAATCATTATCAGAACTAGTAGTGAGTAATTCTTTCCATGGACTTTCTTCAAGTTGTCCTGAGCGTTCCTCTCTTAGTCCATCAATTTACATCGCAATAGGATAACATAGTTATCGATCGAACAAAAAAATTACCGATTACCCATTTTTTTGAAGCAGCAAAAAAATCAACCAATTTTGAAAAGTGGTTATTCAGAATACACCCTTTTTTTGGAGCATGTTTTTGACACTTTCAATTTTCTTATATATCAAGTATGAACATTTTTTTTAAATGTTAGTGATTTTCATGTTGATTTTAAAAAGTGTTGACGCAGCATCAACACATCTTTTTAGAAGGCTCATTTTTGACACTTAATTTTTTTTTATGTATCAAGTATGAACATTTTTTTAAATGCTAGTGATTTTCGTCTAGATTTTGAAAAATGTTGATGCAACATCAACCCTTTTTGTTTATAGGGCTTATTTTTTACACTTTAAATTTTCTAATATATTAAGTGTGGATATTTTTTTTTAAATGTTGGTGATTTTCATGTTCATAATAAAACACAAAAATGAAATTAAAAATATGACAAAAAAGAACTATATATATATATATATATATATATATATATATATATATATATATATATAAATATAAATATATAAAAAATATATAATTTAAAAAGAAAAATATCTAAAAAATTTTTTTAATTTAAAAAAAAAAAACATCTAAAATTTTATAAGTTAAAAAAAAAACATATATATATATATATATATTAAAAAAATGTAGAAAAAACGAAGAAAAAATTGCCCCGCATGCTGGCCTAGGGGTGGTAGGGTTTTTTTTTTTAATTTTTATTTTTCATGTCTTAATTTTTTAATTTAATTTTGTTTTTTGTTTCTATTTTTTTTTTTTTGCATTTTATTTTTAATTTTAATTTTAATTTATAATTTCTTTTAACTATTTTTTTAATTATCTAGTTTTTATTTTTTTTAACTTGAAACATTTTTTTCCTTTCTTAAATTATGTCTATTTTTGAAATATATATATATATATATATATATATATATATATATTTTAATTTTTACAAGTTAATTTGGATTTTTTTTACATTTTTATAATTAAAAAAAAAAACTCTTATATATATATATATTTTTTTTATTTGATTTTTTTGTCATATTTTTTATCTTTTATGACTTCTTATTATTTAAAAAAAAAAATTGTGTTTGTTTTTATTGTTTTTATTTTTTTTCAATATTTGAACTTTTATTTTCTTTTTTATCATTTTTTTTTCAATATTTGATTTTTTTTTTCTTTTATATTTTTCATTTTTATTTATTTATTATTATTATTAGCTTGCAGGTTCTGTGTCGATGCCCGTTTAGCACCCTGATCCCATTATGTGCAATTTGATAGTTGATTTTAAAATTTTTGTTATAATGAACCAAATCTACCCCCACAATGTGTCGATTTCATGGTTGTTCTTTAAGTTTTCATTACAATGGGTCGAATTCTCCTACACTATGTGTCAATTTGATGGTTGATTTTTAAATTTTTGTTGCAATGTATCAAGTTGTCTTAGGCTAAGATTTTAAAATTGCTATATATTTAGCATTTAAAAAAATAAATTACTCTTGGTATAATAACTCTTTCATTCACATGTTCATTTTTAAATTTTTTTAGTCATAAAATTTTTCCATAGTGTCATGCTTGAATTATTTTGAAAACTTAAGATTTTTTATAGTTATAATCTCTGGATTTAATTCAATGGTTTAAAAAATTGTCAATATTTAAATGTTTTTCTAAGTCATAATATTTTATCTTTAATGTTATGGTTTAAAATAGTTATAAGTATTTTTTCTTTAGCACCATGACTGAAAAATGTTGGAATTTTAAGGTTTTTCAAAAAGGTGATATTTTAAATTTAATGCCATACCTAAATATCGTTGGAATTTTAAGGCTTTTCAAAGACGTGATATTTTATCTTTAATGTCATGCTTGAAAATCGTTGGAATTTTTTTTTTTCATGATATTTTATATTTAACGTCATTATTAAAAAAGTCAAAAATTTACCTGAAAAAAAAGAGATGTTATTCTAACATCAACTCCTTTCATTCTCAAGGTATCTTTTGCACAAAAGAAAATTGGTTTTCAATGCCACTTTTAAAAAATGTTAAAAATTTACCTTGAAAAAAAATTGTTATTCTAGCATCAACACTTTTGTTTTCAGCCCGTTTTTTTATGTTTGCCTACTTCCTGTAGTAGCTTCTAGTGTACAAATGGGGTAGCAGGATAACTGATAAAATTATTCCTCTTCTTACTCTTCTATCCACATAGAAAAATCATGCTCAAAAAAGGGTTGAGAAGGGGTATATCATAAAATTTGTTTTGTGACTTTCCCATTCTCGATTTTCATGTTCCTAGCTCTACAAATAATATAAGCATAATTAGTAATTAACCAAGGCTTCCCTAAGGTGAAAAAATACCCATTGAACTTGGAATTAATTTGGAGTGCAAGGAAATCAATGGGGTATTCTGAGGAATCAATGGAGGCCATAGCATCCTCAAGGACACATTAGGTGCTACTATGGATATGTCTGTAAGTTGCAACACTATTGTGGTTTTTCTTAGGGCTCCATTGAGGTTGAGATTAAGTGTGGTTTCCCTCATCATAACATTAATTGCAGCCCCTAGATCAATGAGGATGTTGGGCACTACAATATTTTTTATAGCTACATCCACTAGGCTACCATGGTACATATACTTTTACGAAATGACCTTCCCATGAATTAGATCAATCAATTGCCCCATGACATTGATAGTGGTGGAATCCATCCTCTTCCTTCCTAGCTCTTAAAACATCATTCCCTTCTGAAATTAGTATATATTGGAAAATATTTGATGGCCTATAGGAGAGGGATCTTGACCCACAGGGTTTTTATTTCTCTTATAAGTTGAATGTATTTTAGGGCGTGTGATTTGGGATGAACCAACCTTTTAGGATACGGAGGTATGCTGGTTTGAGGAGAACTTTCTTCCTTCTCTTCTTCAATATCTTTTGTTGAAGAAGGTGGATAAGAATTAGGAAGTACCTTCCTAGACTTGAAGTTGATTTGTTTGATTTCTACAACATAGATAGGATGTGAAGTTTCTCCACTGTAGACTTGTCAGACCTGCTTACTTTTTGGATTATGTTTAGTAGGAATTTTATTTTTCTCAGGTTGATTTATTTGGGGTAGTCGAGGTTGAGGAGGACGATGCATAATTTAGGTAATTTGGCTACCTGAGGCCTCCATCCTTGTGGGAGATTACCTCATTGAGTAGGTTAGTGTTGATATGGTTTGAAAGGGGAAATGATAGGGTGAGGGTCATAAGGCCAAGGAAGAGGCATGGATGATGGTGATTTTTTTGGAGGATAACAATACAGGAAAGGTGCATTATGACTTGAATTGAAATAAGGATGATAGTGCATACTTTACATACCTTATTGATATGCCTTAGATCCTTGTGGTGTGGTTTTCTTTACAAAGAAAAGTTGGTCTAAGCCACCATTTTCTCCTTCATACACTGCTTTCAAACCTAGAAGAGATGGAAACTTGCCAGTTGCATGGTTTTATTCACACATATCATAGGTTTCTATTACATTCAATGGACACTGATTTCTTAGGTGCCTCTTGGTGCATCTAGGGAAAAATATGGTTAATTCCCTTTCTTCCTCCTCTTTTTTCTTCTTGATCTTCATAATCTCCATCTATAAGGAAAAAACATGTAAATTTTCACTTGTAAATCCTCTAACATACCTCCCATTTAATTTTTTATGGTAGATGTAGAGGGAGGAGAACTTACCAAACCTTCGCTAGCTCCACATTTTTTCCTTGTAGCCATAGAGTGGTTCTTAAAAATTGTCTTGATGTCACACAATTGAGTAGGTAAACAAATCCATTAGACAACATGTTCATTGTTTCTATTAACTCTTCCTTTAACCCTTAAAGTAACACTAGATTCATTAATTCTGTATCTAGGATGAAATTATCTCCCCTATAGCTTAGTTGAAATATTTATTCAAAGTCCTCTAGGGACTCACCTAGCCCTTGAATCATCCTGAACATTTCTTCTTTTGTGTCCCATGCTCTGTAATAATCTTTGTACTTTGTGTTGAATGCTTTCTACATCTAAGCCCGTGTAGTAATGTTCCCTTCTTCGAAACTCAATAATCAATGCAAGACTTCATCCTTGAGGGTGGAAGGAGAAAAATTATGTTTATGCTTATTATTGGTGTAATCATATGTCCTGAAAAATACCAAATATTCAAACATGAACATGTGAGGGTCCTCAAAAGTCAAGCAATGAATGTGTGGAAGAGAATTGGGGCTTATGTTCTTCATTCTAGCCTCCCCATTTGTCTCGCTGATAGGAAAGAGTTTAAGTTTCTTGTTTCTAGCCATTTCCTAAGTGGGTGATGGAGGTTCTTCTTGCCCATAGGCTCTTAAATATTTTATGATTTCTCGCCCAAAAGGTTCTCCAAATACTCTGTGCTCAAAGGTGGAGGTACACAATCACCAAAATCTAAAGGTTAATTGCTTGTTGAATTGGGGGTTTCAGGAAAAAATTTCCCCGAGTCATCCTTAGCTCTACCAGGCATGAAATGAATAGTTATTTTTTCATTTTTGTGTTTTTATAAACATAAATACTGAAGCCAAAACTTGTTCTTTGTTTTTTGGGAAATCAAATGGAAAAGAAAGGAACTTAAAGAAGATTATAGTACCTACTATGACACTTCCCCAACAACAGTGCCAAAAATAAATGAGCCCTAGTATTACAACAACAATGTTCCAACTCCCAGAGTTACCAATTTTAATTTATCAATCCAAATTTTGTACAAATTTAAGAGGTATCAGTGCTATGTGCACAACAACCAATATTTTACTCAGGTTATTCTGAAGCAATGAATTGAATTGAGATGTATAGAGACCACTTTAGAAAATCCAAAAAGGAAAAGAAACTAGCATAAATTTGAAAGAAAAGAGATCATTGAAGCATAACTTGTTCTACTACATGAAATAACACTAACCTATTTTCACAAAAGGAAAAGCTAAAAAAAAAGATCTAAATCTACCTTGTAGAAGGTAAATAATAGGAAAGTAACGCTAAGCTAGTTGCATTAAAGTAAATTCCATGAAAGTAACTTTAATCTATCTTGGAGGAAAATAAATATATGTTATTTCAATCAAGATAAATTTTATTATATTTTCAAAAATAATTAAATGTTGAAAAGTGTCAAGGTAAACTACTTTCATTCTACTTGGAACATAACCAAAACAATATATCGTAGTTGTAGGATTGAAACTACAACAATGAAAGGAAGGAATCTAGAGGGTCTTTGATCTTCTATTTGAAGTGATGAGAATCAAAAAGAAAGATTTAAAGGAAATTCTAGGAATGTTATGGAGAATTCTATCTACTATTACAAGATTGCTACAGGATGGCCTGTTTTTCTACAGGATTGCATTTGAGAGAAATATAATGGTTCTAGAAGAAGTATGAAGGTTGGAGAAGTTTTCAGGAATCTATGGAAGGGAGAAAGAGACATTACCAAACCTAGATCTACTCAGCAGACTAACTTATGCAAGGAAAAATAAAAACTAGTAGTGTCTTGTAGCTTAGTGAGGTAATTTCCATCATGCAAATAGTTTACCAAATTGAATATAAATTTCTATTCATGCATAGAAAAATATTTTTTTATACTCTAGTGAGGTAATTTCCATCATGCATAAAAATATATATATATATATATATATATATATATATATATATATATATACTCTATGAATGAATATATTTCATCGGCACACAAAATAAATGTTCAGCTACTGAAAACAAAGTGATTAAATGACTACCAAAACACTAACTACAGTGAACAAAATATTAGGGAAGGATGAGGTGAATTTGAAACCAAATTTACTTATTCTATAAAGGAATTTTCTTTTTCTTGTCAACATAAGGTATGCAACCAAAATTCTCTAGAGAGCTCACTTATCAACCTTTAGAGACTATTATTTTCTTAAAAATCATATGTACAAAAAGAAACTACAACTACACTAAGTGCATGCAAAGGAATGCATAAAGAAATATATAGAAGAACGAGATTGGGCACTTGAGTTGGGCTCTAACCCAAGGAGACACGACTCCCATAAGAGAACTCAAAATATGTAATATCCCCTTCTTTATTTTCTATGTAAATAAAATAGACCAAGGTCATGGGACACGTATTCCAAACTGAATGTTGGGAAAAAAATAGTGATACATATCATTGGTGATTAATTAATGGCTATGGAAATTTGCAAAGGTATTGGAAAAGGAAAAGTGGCAATAATTGACATTTTATTTATACAATAAAGGAAAATATGAGAAAATGAAGGTTAAGAGACGTAGATTTACATGAGAGGGAAATTGAAGAAAAAAAAAGGAAATGAAAAAAATAGAGGCCTCAATGATAAAAAGGATTTCAAGGATCAGATGCTATACTTTTGATAGTTTTAGGTTGAGATCTCTTCTATTATCGCATTCTCTCATACTCTTGCACACATAGAGAATTCTTGGAGCTTGCTTGGAGCATTTTTGCATTCACTTGGATTTGGAGAAAGAAGGCAAAGGAAAGCAAAAAAGTGCAATGAAACATGTGGAGCGACAGCTATAGATGGATTTATTTGTAGGTAACATGTTGCATGTGTGATTTCCTTTTCAATTTATGGATGCATCATATATGAATGTGATTTTCTAGTCACATGTTCTCATTGGCATTGATATTTTCATGGAAAATTTTAGGGGCGAATGTTAGCCCTTTGGCGAAATTAAGGGGTTTTAAATTTTTAGTGGGCGAATATTTTGTATCATAGTACATTTTTACAAATCACCTCAAATATCTCACCTTATTTTAAGGGAGAGGGTAAAAAAGGTAAATTTAGCCCTTGAAATTAGGAGTTACAACCTTCCATACACCCTAATTTTCAAGAATAGGTTTTATTTAAGTGAATCCTATGGGCCAAATACCATATTTATAAAAGAGGTATGGTAAATTAATAAAAATATAAATAAATGAGAGGTATGGTAAATAAATAAAACATTTTTTATATTTACTCCATAAGTCACCTTATCTACATGCAAGGGTGTAAACAAATAAAAATATAAGTAAAGTGGAGGTATGGTAAATAAATAAAACATCTTTTTATACTTACTCAAAAGGTATGGTAAATAAATAAAAGAATAAATAAAGTAGACGTATGGTAAATAAATAAAACCTCTTTTTATATTTAGTCCATAACCCTCGTTTTATTTATGAAGGCTCAAAAAGGAGGTTTTATTTAAGTGAATCCTATGGGCCAAATACCATATTTGTAAAAGAGGTATGGTAAATTAATAAAAATATAAATAAACGAGAGGTATGGTAAACAAATACATTTTTTTTTTATATTTACTCCATAAGGCACCTTATATGCGTTATATTTAGGTGAAACCTATGGGAAAAATACTATGGGACAAATACCATGGGCTAGATTACTATTAATACCATGCAAAAAAAGCATTATTAACCCTAATATTAGTATTAATAAAAATAAAAATGGCACATGGTATTGACCCATGGTATTCACTTGGAATGTAGCCTATTTAAATGGGGAATTAAACCAGCATAGATCCATCTTTACTCTAGATCTACTAACCCTCGAGAGGTATCAAATATCGTGATATGCAAACTAGCATAGAGTGAAAAATATTTGATCCGGCTTGGTGGATCAAGAGTAAAAATGGATGTTGTAATTTAATGTATATTAAACATTTTAGCTTGGTTAAAATAAAAAATAAAATAAAACTCAACTATTAATTTTTATAAATTACTAATAGTAATTTTTAAGCTCCAGGTTTATGATAACCCATGGTATTGACCCATGTTAATACCACAGTATTCATGTGAGCATAGACTATTTAAAGGGGAAATTCTATCATCTTAGATCCATCCTAATTCTGGGTCTACCAAGTTCTCAGAAGGATAAATAGATTTCATCCCCCTAAGAGTGGTAGATGTGGAGTTAAGATGGATATAGGTTGGTTTTTATGATAATGAAGATATTAAATAGACTTAGGAAATTATATTGTAAAAACATCTTAAGGTGAATGGTTAAAGCATAAATGTTGGACAAGTATATTTGTATACTTCTGTTTTAAACTGAAACAAATCCAGGGCTAAAAGGAATGGATTGATTGCACTAGTCATCCCTCTATAACTTTCCAACATAGGCTGGAGTAAACAAATTGTAATTTGGGTAATTTTTCTAACTGCAAATAGGAACATACTTGTGTATTGGCAGGGTGGTTACGAGGTCCCTAGAAGTGATGAATTTGAATTTTTTTTGGTTTTATATATAGTATTAGGTTTTTTCTCATGCTTTCTGTGGTGAATTTTATGCTACACCGACTAGGTTATCGATATGTAATTTCGGTAATTTTGATTTCAAAAGATATTTTAAAGAAATGCAATGATTTCATTTGTGTATTCAATAAACACAATATTCTAATGGAATTCTACATTTGTGGTTTACCTATACAGATTCCATGGAAAAGTATTAGTGGTGTGACATCAATTGTCCTCAAGCAGAGGCTTTAGTTATACACTTTTCTGGAAGCAAATACTTTCTTCCAACATTTTTGAGTTCCATGAAAAATTTGAAAGTCCTAATAGTATTCAATTATGGGTTCAAGAGAGACATAGTATTCAATTATGGGTTAAAGAGATCCACACTGAATGATCTATCGGCCTTATCTTCACTTAGTTTAAGACTATTCACTTGGAGAGGCTGCATGTGCCCCCACTTCAAGAGCATAGTAAAGTCATGTAGAACTTAGAGAAGCTATCTTTAAGCTTTTAGTGAAGATTGGAAAAATGTCTGGGTTCCATAACACCCAGTCGAGCATTAAGCTTCCAATAATGCTAGATTTTAACTTAGAGCACTTTTGTGATTTGGAGGAGATGCCCCCTCGTATTTGTGACACATCTTTAGTTGTGAATTGGACTATTTCTAACTGTCATTTCCTTCGAAAGTTACCTGATGACTTGGGGAACCTCAACTATTTAAGAATGTTAAGGAAAGAAAGTACATTATGCTAAGTTCTCTTATGCTTTTCAAGTTTTTTTTGGATATGTACAACATTTTAGGTAGGAAACTACATTCTATTAATGAAAATTTGTCTTGATAGAAAGGCCCAATTTCAAATTTTAATGCTTTCAAAAAACATTGTATAACTATAATGTTTCTAAAAGGAAAGCATATTTTTTCAATTTAAGTATCATGATCCCATATTCCAACTTATTTTTCAGTATCCCATTACGCTTTGTAGCTTTGAATAAATCCATGTCTTTTGATAAGATCCTCTTCCAAATTAGAACATAGTTTCCTTTTGGCAATAACCACATACAATGTCTTGATTTTGTTATTGAGAAAATAGAGGTTGTGAAATAAGCTTGTGCCATACACGGACTTGATTCATTGATTATGTATCAATTATGACTCTTGATGTAACAATGTCTTGATTTTGGTGCTTGAAAATAGAGGTTATGCTTTACTATTTCACATAATTTCTTACAATCCTTCCATAAGTATTGATTTGCAATCTCAGTTATGGAGGGATGACAGTAATGAAAAAGGTAATATTCCATGGTTTGAAGTTCCCCATTACTAAATATTTAAATATATCACCACAATTTAACTGTTAGTTAAAGGAATTGTATTTGATTTGTAAACAAATCATTGCTTGATTTATAGATTTTGATTTTTCCCTTTTTTATATTTTTCTCATATTTGGTATGAGATATCTTCCAAGATTTGGGTTCCCTAGTTTCCCCACCATAGCTAGTAGGTTCAGATGCTATCATTAAATATTCTCGGAACGTTACAACTTTTCCAGTAAGTTTGCTTTGAAACATTGTTGTTTCTTTTCCATGGTGTTAATGCAAATAAGCACTGCAACTAGTGCCATTATTTAGATTAAGTGCTGAAATCTAGGTGGTCTTGTAATGATCGAGTGATTGTTTTCTAGCTACTAAGGCCATATGCATTTTTATCTCTTATGTTGTCCTAAGTGTTGGCATTATGACTCAGGTTTGGCACTATGGCACAGGTATTGTCCTTGATGGCAACTCACTCAAGTGGCAAATCTCTGTTTAGGCTCTCAAAATAATAGAAAATGAGATACCCACAGGTGAGACTAGAAAAAGCTACGGACCCGCAGGTTCCCCAAACAAGAAGTGCAGACATACCAGCAGGTTCTCCGAACAAAAGGTGCGGACGTCAAATTCACTCACTTTCATGCAGAGAAGCGCGCGCACGTGGGAATTTTTATGATTGGTCCATGGTATCTAGTCCGACGTGTTTTATCCTATGGTTTTGGTCTGTGGTATTACATCTAAGAAATTGAACCCCGGTTTTTGGGTCCCTTGTATTGGCTTTCTATGGTTTTGATCCATGGTTTGAGTAAGGGCTTGCCTATAAAAAGGAAAGGAGATCAATTGGCTAAGCACTTATGTGTTGAATATCTTAAGAGGAACAAGATCTGAAATAATTGTAATCGGTTGGTGAGTTAGAGTTGACCTTGAGCATGAGAAGACAGATCAATTGAGGGGTCATGATCTCTTTGGCGCATGATCAGATCTGTGGATCTGACAGTCTGTGGCACATTGGAGGATTGATAATTTGGCTCTATACCGTAGGCGATCCACAGCGCAAGTGCGGTGGTACGCAGCTCAGCGACAAGATAAGGTGCGGAGGTACGCAGCCCAGAAGAAGCCGCAGGTGCGGAGGTGCGCAGTTCAAGAAACGGATCAGGTGTGGAGATCCGCAGTCCAGTAAACGACGTAGTGCAGAGGTGCATAGTTCAGCAGAAGCCGCAGGTGCGGAGGTACGCAGTCCAGTAGATGAATCAGGTGTGGACATCCGCAGTCCCGAAAATGGCGTAGGTGTGGAGGTACGTTGTCGAGTAGATAGAGCAGGTGTGAAGCTACGCAGGCTAGACACAGAAGAGTTGTGGATATTCGCAGGTTTCTATTGGTGAAGTTGCGGACTTTTCTTGAAATATTTGTTGGCTGCCTTGTGTCTATTGCTACAGAGTTCTGGGTTTAGATTACTGGTATTGCTTTTCTGGTTACTGCATTTTGAGAAGCTATTGGTTGATTCATTAGTTGATTGTAAAAGGAGATTGGTTGATTCACATGTACTTGATGATTATTTGATGTTCATGGATCCAGTCTGAAAATTAATGAAACGTGGTCCTTGGAAGAAAAGAAGTAGGTCAGCACCTACGTACTAGTAGCTCAGCTAGTACAAGAGCAAAGGGGGTTGTCGCTCCCTTCTAGGAGAGACTGGAAAACGAGAGAGGGTTGTATCTCTCTGCAAGTTGCAGCCTGCGTACTAGTAAAGGACTGCACCAATACAGAATCATTGTAAAAGAAGTTTCTAATTGAAAGAAGATAGAGACACATTGCAGCAGGTGGTTTCACCCACATTGGGTTTCCACCTTATATCTGGTGTTCTTTGGTGTGACTATATGTTTTTCTTGTTCCTGTTCATTATTATATAATACTGACATTCAAATTAATGGTCAACATCTAAAGAATAAATTAAATTATAAATCTAGAGGGAATATTGAAAAGAATTTGATAATACTGATTCACCCCCCCTCTCAGTGTTATTTCCAACACTAAGATATTCAAATTTAGAATAAGAATTGAGGTCTCATTTCCACTCTAGATTACAGTCAGTTTCTTGAACATAATATATAGTACATTATCTTTTACTAATCAACTGTGGATGTGATCCCTCGCAGGAAAGGAAATTCAAAGTGACTTTGATTTCACATTGATTTGTCAAAACATCCACACAGGAAAGGAGATTCAAAGTGACACTGATTTCACATTGATTTGTCAAAATGGAGGCAAGAGAAAAGGAAACTTTGTATTCAACAATGCTCTTAATTTCATATGTACATGCACAGACATATTAGTAGAAAAAATTGAAGGGTTGCCTAAGTAATATTTTCCATTCCACTACATTCTTTACAGCTTGTAAATAAATAACTCGGAACAATTCATTACACTACTTATTATTCTTTATTAATCAGTGGTTAAGATTTTCATATTGAACTAGCTAAGATTTTTCTTCCTTCTGTGAAATTGTGTGTTCTATAATGCTTCTTTTCCATTCGCTATGTATAGCATATAAAGTGTGTCTAATGGAGTAGGAAGATTTGAAAGTCTTGTGATCCTTGAACTATGTTACAAGGCAGAAACCCAACGGGTCAGGGTAGGTGCATCCCCACAAAGGGGTCACAAATACCAAAGTTGGTATTGGCTAGTGCCTTGAGCTAGAAAATTTCCTTTACCCTTGTATTAATAGTGAATCTGGAGAGGATTCTAATATTATCTTTATAATATTTATATCAGTTAAGATTGATGAATAAAATTCATGAGACATGAGCTAGGATGTCCTTGCAAGGTGGTTGTTGATTATTGGAAGCTATGATGGCCATTATGTCAGGCCAGGTGGTCGCACTCCCTTTATTGTGAGCATGATTGTGATCAAGATGGAAGACTTCATAGTCTAGATTGATTGTTTAGCAGTGATAGTTAGTGGGCTCATTCACAAAAGTTTCTATTTCACTAATCCTTTTTATAGAGTTGTCAGATTCAATTTCCAAAGGTTTTAATTACACTATAGAGTTGAGTTCTGAGAGAGTTGTGATTCACAATGTTAAGTATAGCAGCTATGACACTTGAATGAAGACAAGCATAGTAGAGGTATCAGACTCTGTTATAAGATTACCTACATATTATACGGGACTTGGTTGGCTTTTTTATAATTTTATAAACAAGTTCCATGTCGTGGAAATGTGAAAAAAAAAAATAGTGATATTGCCACCATGTGGCTCTTGTCATATATGGTTTTATAGTTTTTCAAAAAATTCTCTAAGAGTTCACAATGCTAAGATTCACTAGGACTTTAAAAAGTTTTGTTATTTAGTGAAAGACTCGCCAAGATCTTACAAAATTTTATAATTGAATAAAATATTTGCCATGCCTCGTGAGAGATTCGCCAAAAGATTATATATACATATTATATTATTGATAAAATCGCCTTCCATTTTTCTTATATACCATGGAGATTCGCCCATTTATTATACATATAAATTTAGGGGTGGTTCTTAAAATTTTCCCTGGATATTTTCCTCGAATGACAATATTTTTTGTCTTTCCTTTCCATTTCCTAGATAGCCATAATGTTTTTGGTTTTTCCACTTGATGGTTTTCTGATTTGTGTTCATAATTCCTTATGGTTGTTGTTAGGTCCCTATACTACTAGTGTAACCCCTTATTGTTATTAGTACAACCCTCTTATTATATTTTTGTGCCCATGTAGTCCCCATATTGTTATTATTGTGCCCCATTGAAGCCCACTATTGTTATTATTGTGCCCTTATATTATTATTGTTATGTCGGCTCTGATTATATTATGACCCCTTAGACTCCTATATATAGAAATGAGGTCTTGTCATTTGTATCATCCAAGGATTGTTGATTTGTGTAATGTAAAGGAGGTTTCCCCCTCGAACATGCTTATTTCTAAGGCGTTCATCTATCTTTTCTATCTTTCTGTGAGCTAGTTTCATAAAATTTGGTATCAGAGCTTTGGATTCTAGGGTTTTGCTGCTCCAAACAAGTCATTGTGGTATTTTCACTATAACGTTTTTCTGCGACATTTCAGAAACTAAAAAAGAAACCGTTTGAGAAGAAATTTTGTTGAACCGCACATTTGAATTTCAGATATTTTCTCGCTATATTTTCGAAGATATGATATGAGGAAGTTATGGTTTTTGAAAGCTATAGAATTTCATCTAAAACATGTCATCATGGTATTTTCTCTATAACCTTTTCGCTACAAAGTTTCAGGACCTAAAGAAAAAACCCATTTGAGAAGAAATCATTCTGAATCTCAGGGCCAAATTTCAAATATTTTCTCGCTATATTTTTGGATATATGATCTAAGGAAGTTAGGGTTTTTGCAGACTCCATAATTACATCCTAAACAGGTGACCTTGGGGAAATATTCATAACTTTCTCTCTGAGCAACAAATTGAAATTTCATAAGAAGTTACAGAAAGAGGATGGACTATAGTTTTTTGTGCATAGTTTTCAGATGCGAAGGTTGAAACGGCGACACATGGCACATCGTACACATTTGCTCTACTGAAACATTATATAATCAGCTCATCTTAGGAGATTAGGAATAACTCTTTCTTAGAGAATCAAATTTTGATCAGACTTGTGGGGTTAGAAAGAGGACTCAGAGGACTACTATAGGAGACAATTTCAGAACTTTGAGATCTGAAAGTACAGAGTTACATTCATTTCAAGATCGAGCTCTCGAAATCAAGAAAAGACAATATGAGGAAGTTTTATGGAAAGGATCCAGTAAATTGGATACTATAGATGGAGCAATATTTTGATCTATATGGTGTACCACTATTACAAAAGGTATGTATTGCATCTTCATATTTAGAATTGGATCAATTTTTATGGTAGAAAGGGTGTTGTTCTTATAAACAACTTGTTACGTGTTCAATCTTCGCGGAGGAAATGATAACACATTATGAGGATATAAAGAGCAACACCTTCTTTAGAGAAAAACCACAACAATTGGAAGAAAAAAGAGAAAAAGGGATTTGTTACAAAGTGGAAAGAAAAATTATGGCAACAAGGAAGTCTACCCCTCACAACTATAAAGATGGAAGTGTTGTTTCTCCTAGCCTTCCACAACCTAAAAGAGTTACGCCACAACAATTGGAAGAAAAAAGAGAAAAAGTGCTTTGTTACAATTGTGATAACAAATACATTAAATGTCATAAGTGTGTTGAGAAGACATTATTTTACATTGATTGTGGAGAGGAGGAAGAAAAGGATCAAGAAAAGTCAAAAGAAGAGTGTATACATCAAGAAACAACCCTAGAGAAAGAAAAAATGAATCTGACCATATCTTGTAAAGCATTGGAAAGAATTACCACTCCTAAAACTCTCAAGATAGAAGGACATATCAAGAAGAAAAGGGTTCAAGAAGTGAAAGATAATATCGAGAAAGAAGAAATGAATATGACCATATCTTATAATGCATTGGACAGAATTAGCACTCCTTAAACTATCAATATAGAAGGACATATCAAGAAGAAAAATGTTCAAGAATTGAAAGATCACATAGAGTCTCAAGAAATCAATCCAACCATATCTTGTAATGCATTAGAAGAAATTACCACTCCTCAAACTATCAAGATAGAAGGACATATCAAGAAGAAAAAGGTAATAGTGTTGATTGATTCAGGCAATACCCATAATTTTATTGATTGTAATATAGCCAAGGAATTGAATTGCTTCCTATATCCAGTACCGGAGTGTCAAGTGATGATTGCAAGTGGAGGAACCATAAATTGCTCTGGAAAGTGTCGTAATATCAAGCTATCCATGGGAGAATATGTATTGAATAGCCCAATGCTTTCCATTCCAATGGGTGGTGTTGATGTTTTACTAGGAGTCCAATGGCTACAATCTTTGGGTACAATAGCTTTTAATTTTCAAGAACTTTTCTCGAATTTTTTTTGGGAAGGAAAGGAAGTTGAATTGAGGGGTATCAAAGGAAAGCCTGGAAATATAATCAACTCTAACAGCATGAAAAAGCTTCTAAATAAAGAACAATGGGGTGTAATTGCACAATTATGTTCACTAGAGGATCCCACATCGAAATCATGTATTTCTCCAGGTCTCCAAAACGTTTTGGACAATCATTCCAAGGTATTTGAGACTCCCAAAGACCTCCCACCTATTTGTGATGATTGACGAGCCCCAAAAATGTACAATTATTTGGGCTCATTCAACCTCCTAATTTGGCTTAGTCCACCATTCTCATTTGTTTATTGCATGTTTTTGATTATTTTTATGTTAATAGAGTGAATTTGGTTAGTCATTATGCCAACAAGTCTAATGGGTGCTTTGTGTAGTCTTTTTGGTCAGCTTGGAGACAACATTGAAGGTCTTAATGAGCACTTGGCAGCCAAATTCGTGGGAGAACAAGCTAGAGGATTTGTAGGAAGGTGTCCCCCTCATTTATGGGCCCTTACCTCAAATTCTCCACCATCAGCTCGGAGTTCAAAGGCCACCAAATCAATGAGCACAAGGGCAGCCAAGCAAGTCAAGTAGGACTGCTGTTAACTACAAGTCTTGGGCAGCCAAGTCCCTAAATTTTAGGAGGACTGTTGGGTCCTCAAATTGTATAAATAAGAAGGCTTAGGGCCTCATTTTGGTTAGCTAAGTTGGTAGTCATTTTGTAGCTAGTAGTTAGTCAATTTGTTTAGCTAGTTAGTCAATTTGGGTTTTTGCTCTTTGTAAGCCAGTTTTGGCATGATATCAGACTTTTGATTATGAATAAAGGCAAGCAGATTTGGATCTAATTCTGAGCTTTTAAGGGAGCTATAGCTCTCAGGTTAGGGCCCAACCTGAGAGCAATAGATCTCCTCTTCTTGTAGTGTTATTTGCCTTTCGTTCCAGCACTTTGTTTCTTTACTTTGACATGCAATTCGAAAATACAATCTGCTGATTTGGTTTGTTGTGATTAAGTAGGATTAGTTTATGGTTAATTTTGCTTTTAGTTGCTTAGATCTGAATAGGAGAGTTGTAATTCATTCGAGCTCCAGAAAAGGTTGAAAGGACCTCACTACCATCTCTGTTAGGGATTGGGGTGCAGTCTGAACCAACCACCAAAAAAACGCAGTCTTTTCATGTTCATGCAAGCTGCAACATAGTTACCTTAATCGTAGATCCATCCATGCACTCTGATCCTGAGCATTACTTCTTCATTCCACTTCCATGCACGAGTTTCCTTCACAATTTACATTGCTGTTCATTGGTTTAATATCACAAGTAGCACAGGTTAATGAGTTCTCGTTTTTAGTGACAGTCATCAGCAATTTTTTTTATTTACACTGCTCCACATCATTCCATTGCCTTCCTCTTCTTATCAACCACGCCTAAATCCACCTAATCGACCTCTGTCCAGCTCGTTTACCTTCCAGCTCTTCCATCATTCACATAGCCCCATTTTCTTGACCTTTCGTTGATCCCATTTTCCCATCCACCAACCGACTTCATGCATTCTTTCTCTACCTTATTCCTCTGCCCCTGAGCCATCACCAGCTCCATCTCCACCTTACTTATCCACCCAAACCATTCCATCACTTCACCATCACCCAAAACTTCCACTTACAGCACATCCTGTAGAAGTTAGCAGACTTCCTGTAGAATTCATTAGTTTCCTGTAGGATCCCCTGCAGACATCCTGTAGAAGCCTGCAAACTTGGTTGCCAAGCATCTGAACGTTGTAGGCTTCTGTGGACTGATGCTAGGGACCCCCTGGGACCTCTCCTAGCCCCCCTGACCTTTCCCAATCTTTCCTTCCCTTCGAACCGCTCCTACACAGTCAAACCCTAATCAAAAGCACCATCACAGTAAATCAAACCACTTAAGAACAAAATACAAAAACATGTCTTTTCAGATGCAAGTAGCTTAGATTCATGCATTTCAATTCACTAGAAGTAATGGCATCATTGGTAGAAGTTTCATTCACATTTTTGCATTGTAAGGGTCAAGCTAGTCAAATTAGGGTTTACTAGGGTTTCCATGCTTTGTTGGCTTTCAGTTTCCTTTTTGCAAAGTAGGTTAGCTTTCTTCGAGATAGCTTTCATCCATCACTCATAAAGCTTCTTCTGAGAACATATAGAAGTTGGCTTGAGCCCTAGCGGACTTGTGCCAGCTGACCAAGTGACAGCTGCGACAAGAGCTAGTACTTGTGCATACAGCACCGTCGCTTCCAAGTTTGTACGAAATACCGGGTTGATAAAATTAGAGATAGGAAGCTCCAGGAGTTGTAGCATTATTGCTACAATACTGGAGCCCACCATCTTTTTGGCGCCGTTGCTGAGGAAGCGTCAGAGTATTGGTGATTGTCGCTTTTCTTCTATTTTCCACTACAATCTTCTTCTAAGTAGTTTATTTCGTTTCCATTATGCAATTTCCTTTTTGCAAAAGTAGATTAGAATTTCCTGCTTTCATAGATTAGCATTTCCTGCTTTCATAGATTAGCATTTCCTGCTTTCATAGATTAGCATTTCCGTTCTGCCATTTCATTTCTTCAAGCGTAGATTAGTGTTTCAATTCTGCAAGCATAGCCTAGCATTTCATTCCTGCAATTTCATTTGAGCAAAATAGATTAGTCCTTTCCTGCTTTCATTTCAATTCTGTATTTTCATTTCAGCAAGATCGTTAGTTGCAGTTCAATCTATTTTAGTTTTGTAGGTAGAAGTAGAAAAAACAAAAAAAAAATCAACCAAAAAGATTTCATTTCATGCTTTGTAGGAGTAGAGATAAGTTAGAAAAATGATTGCAAAACACCCCCACTGCTTCACACAGCCTTCTCTCTTCTTTGATGGCTGTGATTGAAGAACCCCTGGGTGGACATCAAGACATATTTGAAGAACCTCTAGGGGAGAAGAAGAAGAAAACATTCCATTGGAGCAAATGGCTACAAGAAGAAATGTTGGGAGCAACATCTTGTCCAAAGATGAATTTGAAAATCAGATCAAAGATTTCAAGAGTGATATGAGGCAGTTTCTTGCCATGCAACTGGATACCTTGCGGATCCAACAGAAGCAAGAGGAAGCCAAGAGGGCTTTGGTCATTTTTTGTCCTAGGTGCACTAGAAAGCATCCTAGGAACGAATGTCCATTGTACTCCATAGAAGTGTGTTTTGTCTGTGAAGAATACCATCCTACAGATCAGTGCCCTTCCTTACCCAGATTCAAAGCTGCATATCAGAGAGCCAAAGGAGCCACTGAACCACTCTATCACATGAACCAAAGTTGGCTCCATGAACCTAGATCTTATCAGCAGGAACTGCAAGGGACACCCGAGACCTATTATGACCCCTATCAAGCCACTTTCATGCCTTCTTGGGGTCCCCTTGCTCATCCTTCCTGGTCTACACCTCCTCCTTGGTCATATCCTCCTTGTTCCTTCACAGATCCATATTATGCCCAACCAGTTGCTCATTCATTTCACTCTTATGCTCAGCCACAGCCTCAGTGGAATGCACCTTATCAGGAGTGGAGGTCCCAGTACAACTCTCATCCAACTCATTTTCCTCCACCACCTGCTCATCCACAACCATCGCCTCCTCCTCCACCAAGGCAACCCCAAATGCCTACCCAACCACAATGCCATCCATCTCCATCTCAATTTCACACCTCCACTCAACTATTCGTACCTCCATTTCCAAAACCCTGCAATGGAGCAACTCAAACCAATTGCAAAGATGAGGCACAACATGTGCAAATGACTCCTTTTGAGCTCAATGATGATCACCAAAGCTCAGGAAGAGTCTTGCAAAAGAGAGAATCTATTGACAACATTGAAGGACCAAAAGAAAAAGAAGATTCCAAAGAGGAGATCAAAGAACCATGGGTTGCACTTGATGAAGAGAAGAGATCAGAATCAGAGATCGAGAGAGTTCCCTCATGGTTACCATCAAATCTTCCATGTATTCAAGAGGAAGATCAGCAAAAAGAGGAAGATGAGAAAGTCATGATAGAAGGTGACATGAAGAATGATCCAGATCAGCAAAAGGACCAAGGATATCAAAGCTATATTGAGACATGGTTCCAGACAGTCACTAAGTTGCAGCAGTACTCTCTTCCTCAGCTATGTTTGATCCCTTCAAGGTCAGATCATTTGGTCTTTGAGATCTGGATACCTATCCAAGCATGCATTTCGAGCCTCCACATCATTTTGTCTCTAATCTCGATGTGCACATGGCTCCATTGGAAGTATTCTTATACTTGAAAATGATTTTGTTTTTCAAGTAGGGTAGGGTAGGAAAAAAAAAAAAAAAAAGAGAAAAAGAAAAAGGAAAAAATGAAAAAAAGAGGAAAATAGAAATCTAAGGTGAAAACCTCCTCGGAGGCGCCTTAGATTGGCTCATTGATTGAAAACCTCCATGAGGCGGTCAATGGGTTGAAAAAAAAAAAAGAGAAAATAGAATAAGATCTTTGGGTGAAAACCTCCCTTGGAGGCGCCCAAGGCAGGCAATTAGGGTGAAAACCTCCATGAGGCGCCCTAGTTTTTTTTCAAAAAAAAGAGAAAAATAAAAGCTAATCTCCATTGAATAATTTCATGTTGCAGCAATGACATTGCAGGTTGCAAGAAGGATGTTTCATGACAGGAGGAGCACTCAAATCAAGGTCAAAGGAATTTTCTTGCCTTCTACAGGAAGCTCTGTATTTCTACAGGAAACATCCTGTAGAACCTTTGGACGAGCCAAATCCAATTTCAAAAATGAATCTAATGGTGGGAATCTGTTGATTAGGCCTACAAGCACTTGTGTGTCCATCCCTTGCCTTCATCCATCATTTTTTCCACCTCCTTGTGCTTCTCATTGTGCTTCTAGAGGAACTTCCTGTAGAAATTGTGGGAAACTAGGCATGCATTTCAAAAAGTGGTTTGGCGAACATGGTAGCTTCCTCAAGGGTTCAAAAGTCCTCATGCAATCTTCCAACTCCTCCTCCATCATCTCCATACCTGCATCACAGCGAAAATTCATTTTGTCATACCATGCAAACACATGCAAAGTGCTTTGAAGCAAAAATCCATAGAGCAAAATTTGTTTTTGCCATAACTTGAAAACCATGCATCCATTTGACAAACCATTTTATGGGAAATTGTACAAGGTTGATGACAACATGCCTGAGCAGTTTTAGCCAATTCCAGTGCACGGTTTCCAAGAAATCAGCCTCCATCACCATCAGCCATTTTTGCATTTTCTCCATAAATGTGCATCCGTTTCAAAACCGGTTTCATAGGGATATGCCCGTGAGTGATGGTAACCTACCCAAGCAGTTTCAGCCGATTCCGATGCACGGTTTCCGAGAAATCGAGCTCTGAAATCTTCAGCCATTTTCCATTTTTCTCAAAATCCGTGCATCCATTGATCACGATTTTTCTATGGGAGATGCATAATGGTGATAGGAACATGCTCACCGAGTTTTAGATCAATCCGCTTCACCGTTTGGGAGAAAGGGCGGAAACAAGTTCTGGTCCTGTGAAAATTCAATGGCAGCAGTTTGAGGGTGCAGATATGAACGTGGAAATGAACTCTTGTTGCATGCATCTGGCCAGAGGACACCTGCACAAGGAAACCAGCCATGAATCAGCAACCAAGCCATCATGCAACCATAAAATCAAATGCATGCAGCAATGACAGCCCACAACAGCTCACGGCAACCATTCAACTTCGAGGTATGTGACTGATCTCATTCTTCTATTGCATAGGTTTAATTTGAAAACTACATGAATTGATGGGATGGTGGAATTAAGCCACGAATGGAATAAGTTTAACCCGACATCCAGTTCTCTAGCACTCCTGAAAAATCACGTAGCATGCGTGGATGAGATTCACGTGGAAGTTGAAAAATACCGGCAATGGTAGATGTGTTGAACTCCAGTGAACAGGGCATCAGTTGATTAACAAATAGAAGGGGACTACAGTTCATAATTACACTGCAGTGGAGACAACAGTTGCATGGGCCAGCACACGTCTTGGCCACCTCACTCAACCAAAAATCACGCGGAAGTCTGAGCGCTCAGCTGAAATTCAAAGATGGTTGTTCAACTTGCACTTGCAAAGCATGTTCTTTTCACCCAAGTTGGCTACGTTGTTGCATCAAGGAAACAATGTTCGGGTTTTCTTGCCTGGTTCCATTTCTCACATTGTCCAACACACAGCTCCAGGTTATTACCAAAACCAGGTAGTCTGTGTCAGATTCAAAGTTCCGCTGATATAAATGACGATACATCTTTGTCTTCTGACTGTTCCTTTAGTGAAGGAAGTTGCAGGGCCCTGAAAGTGGATCTGATCAAGAAATTGATCAATCATATGTGAGTTAACGCTTAGACCTTGAAATTATGTGCAAAGATCGGTCAAGATATTCACCAAGTAGCTTGACTAGAAACTCTTGTGTGAAGTTGAAAGCTTCCGAGTCAAATGAAAATGAGTAAAGAGGTAGAAGGTCCAGTTGCATATGATGAGAATACCAACGAATCTAGGTTACAAATCTAATATACATCATATTTCTTTATGATGGGCAGTTTAAAATGCCTCTATTCTTAGAGATTTATGCATGTTTTTCCGAAGCCTAGATTGTTTGGCTGTGTTTGTCTTGGTTAATGTTGCAGGTATTTTTCACCAACAGGGGATTTGCATTTGTGACTTCCAAGACTGTGGAGGCTACTAAGTAAGCCCGTAAGGAACCAAAAAAAACCATTGATGGAAGGATTGTTACTGTGAACCTTGCAGTTGATGGGCAGAGAAGACTGTGTATGTATATTGCAGCAATAACAAGGGTTACATCTCGGCTCTATATGCAGATCTGTCTAGACATATCACAACGAATATATGTGATACTCAGTATACCTGTGATTAAAGGAAATATCTATGGATGTATAAACCTAGGAACATATATGAACATCATCTCGTCAACCTGCAAGTGTTTTTTATCAAAGAGATGAAGTTGAAGGGTCTGTCCTATGATCAAGGATCTCAGCATACAGTTTATATTGGCCTGCATACCTCAGGGTGAACTGCAAATTGATATCTCTCAATGGGTATTTGAATTCCACGGTTGCAATCACAGTTTAGACACACATGGAGATCTAACCTTCAGGTAGACTTCATGGATATGATAAAGCAGCAAACAGTGAGGAAGAAGAGCAGAAGGGCGAGAAGACGAAGGCTGCCACAGCCAAGCTGAAAAGAAAAGCAAAACCCATGCAGCAAAGCAAGCCAAGGTGGCAATACCTGTGTCTACAGGAAAGCAGAAACAGGCTTCTACAGGAAGCCTGAAAACAGTAAAAGGGTCTTCTACAGGAAGCCCAAAAATCATTGAAAAAGGGGCTTCTACAGGAAGCCCGAAAATTACCAAAACAGGGGCTTCTACAGGAAGCCCGAAATTGGCTAAAACAGGGTCTTCTACAGGAAGCCCTTAAGAGGTGAAACCCAAGGAGAAGAAGGCGGACATCCTAGCTAGGGAGGCAGCAGCTGTGCTGGCCGCCCTAAGTACCTCTCCCAAGCCGAAGGAGAAGTAAAAGAGGGAGCTTCCACTATTTTTTAAGGCAAGAAAGGGCATGAGAATTGGCAGACCCCAAACACAGTCAAAGAAGCAAATTGTCATTGAGGACACACAAGCTAAACAAAAGAAAGAGTCTCCTTCAAAGAGATCCATCATCTATGAATGAGGAGGCTAAAAGCCTTCACCTAAAGAGAGCAAATCAAGATGATGGACTCAAAGACAGTTCTACAGGAAGCTGAGACAGTTCTACAGGAAGCTACAGGACTTTCTACAGGAAGGTCTGTTATTTTAACAGAAACATCCTGTAGAAGCCTTTGGGCAGGCCAGAATCAATTATGGAGAGGGATTGGAAGCTTGAAGTCTGTTGAGGAGGCATGCAACCACTCTTTTCTTCCATCCTCCACTGGTTTCATATCCTTTCACCACCATTTCCGCCATCAGATTGAATATACTTGCACAATCATACCAAGGCTGAGAATTCACTAGGAAAAGGAGCAGACAGTGGGAAGAGTAGAAAGGGGGAGAAGATGAAGGTTGTCACAGCAAAGCTGAAAGGAGAAAGCACCCTCAGCCAAGCAGGCCAAAACAGTGAAGACTATTTCTACAGGAAGACAGAGGACTGTTTCTACAGGAAGCCAGCGAACTGTTTCTACAGGGAGTTTGAAAAGAGGGAAGCCAAAGGAGAAAATAGCCGAGATGTTAGCCAAAGAAGCCACCAGGGCCATCAAAGATTAGGAGAGAGATTTGGTTGCTCAGAGGATGAGCAACACTTTCAGTAGGGGGGTGATGATGAGCCCCAAAAATGTACAATTATTTGGGCTCATTCAACCTCCTAATTTGGCTTAGTCCACCATTCTCATTTGTTTATTGCATGTTTTTGATTATTTTTATGTTAATAGAGTGAATTTGGTTAGTCATTATGCCAACAAGTCTAATGGGTGCTTTGTGTAGTCTTTTTGGTCAACTTGGAGACAAAATTGAAGGTCTTAATGAGCACTTGGCAGCCAAATTCGTGGGAGAACAAGCTAGAGGATTTGTAGGAAGGTGTCCCCCTCATTTATGGGCCCTTACCTCGAATTCTCCACCATCAGCTCGAAGTTCAAAGGCCACCAAATCAATGAGCACAAGGGCAGCCAAGCAAGTCAAGTAGGACTGTTGTTAACTACAAGTTTTGGGCAGCCAAGTCCCTAAATTTTAGGAGGACTGTTGGGTCCTCAAATTGTATAAATAAGAAGGCTTAGGGCCTCATTTTGGTTAGCTAAGTTGGTAGTCATTTTGTAGCTAGTAGTTAGTCAATTTGTTTAGCTAGTTAGTCAATTTGGGTTTTTGCTCTTTGTAAGCCAGTTTTGGCATGATATCAGACTTTTGATTATGAATAAAGGCAAGAAGATTTGGATCTAATTCTGAGCTTTTAAGGGAGCTATAGCTCTCAGGTTAGGGCCCAACCTGAGAGCAATAGATCTCCTCTTCTTGTAGTGTTATTTGCCTTTCGTTCCAGCACTTTGTTTCTTTACTTTGACATGCAATTCGAAAATACAATCTGCTGATTTGGTTTGTTGTGATTAAGTAGGATTAGCTTATGGTTAATTTTGCTTTCAGTTGCTTAGATCAGAATAGGAGAGTTGTAATTCATTGGAGCTCCAGAAAAGGTTGAAAGGACCTCACTGCCATCTCTGTTAGGGATTGGGGTGCAGTCTGAACCAACCACCAAAAAAACGCAGTCTTTTCACGTTCATGCAAGCTGCAACACAGTTACCTTAATCGTAGATCCATCCATGCACTCTGATCCTGAGCATTACTTCTTCATTCCACTTCCATGCACGAGTTTCCTTCACAATTTACATTGTTGTTCATTGGTTTAATATCACAGGTAGCACAGGTTAATGAGTTCTCGTTTTTGGTGACAGTCATCAGCAATTTGTTTTATTTACACTGCTCCACATCATTCCATTTCCTTCCTCTTCTTATCAACCACGCCTAAAGCCACCTAATCGACCTCTGTCCAGCTCGTTTACCTTCCAGCTCTTCCATCATTCACGTAGCCCCATTTTCTTGACCTTTCGTTGATCCCATTTTCCCATCCACCAACCGACTTCATGCATTCTTTCTCTACCTTATTCCTCTGCCCCTGATCCATCACCAGCTCCATCTCCACCTTACTTATCCACCCAAACCATTCCATCACTTCACCATCACCCAAAACTTCCACTTACAGCACATCCTGTAGAAGTTAGCAGACTTCATGTAGAATTCATTAGTTTCCTGTAGGATCCCCTACAGACATCCTGTAGAAGCCTGCAAACTTGGTTGCCGAGCATCTGAACATTGTAGACTTCTGTGGACTGATGCTAGGGACCCCCTGGGACCTCTCCTAGCCCCCCTGACCTTTCCCAAGCTTTCCTTCCCTTCGAACCGCTCCTGCACAGTCAAACCCTAATCAAAAGCACCATCACAATAAATCCAACCACTTAAGAACAAAATACAAAAACATGTCTTTTCAGATGCAAGTAGCTTAGATTCATGCATTTCAATTCACTAGAAGTAATGGCATCATTGGTAGAAGTTTCATTCACATTTTTGCATTGTAAGGGTCAAGCTAGTCAAATTAGGGTTTACTAGGGTTTCCATGCTTTGTTGGCTTTCAGTTTCCTTTTTGCAAAGTAGGTTAGCTTTCTTCGAGATAGCTTTCGTCCATCACTCATAAAGCTTCTTCTGAGAGCATATAGAAGTTGGCTTGAGCCCTAGCGGACTTGTGCCAGCTGACCAAGTGACAGCTGCGACAAGAGCTAGTACTTGTGCATACAACACCGTCGCTTCCAAGTTTGTACGAACTATCGGGTTGATAAAATTAGAGATAGGAAGCTCCAGGAGTTGTAGCATTATTGCTACAATACTGGAGCCCACCAATGATGATCATTCTATTCATTTGATTCCACGAAGTGTTCCTCCAAACATCACGCCTTACAAATATCCATATGCCCAAAGGAGTTGGAACTCATTCAAAAGTTTCCGAAGATCCCAGTTCAAACAGTATTGCAAGAACTTGAAAAGGAAGGAAAAATCATATTGGAACCTGAAGTAGTCATAGAACCGAGAAATTGAAAGCTACAAAATTTATCAATTTTAGAGTATCTCATCAAGTGGAAGAACTTACCCGCTGAAGATTCCACATGGAAGGACAAGAATTTATAGAGAAGCATCAAGAACTACTGAAGCATTGAGGACAACACTTTTTGAAGGAGAGGGGCATGTTAGGTCCTGATACTACTAGTGTAACCCCTTATTGTTATTAGTACAACCCCCTTATTATATTGTTGTGCCCATGAAATCCCCATATCGTTATTATTGTGCCCCATAGAAGACCAGTATTGTTATTATTATTCCCTTACATTATTATTGTTATGTCGGCTCTGATTATTGTTATGGAAGGCGAGGAACAACTTTGGTTGATTTACTACCCCTAGAGGCAATGTTGCGACAAGCACTTTGGAGACCTTGGTGGGTTGAATTACTAGTCCCTAGAGCCGCTTTAAACAAACACTATGGAAGCGCTAGAAGGTTGTGGGTTGAGTTACTAGTTCTTGAAGCCCTCAATAGTTGGGTAGAGACCGATGTGGTTGATGATAGTGATGTACGAATGTGAGGTGGAATCACTGGTTGAGGGTTGAGGTGGTTTAGTCTCTCTAAGCCTTTTTTTGGTTTTATCTTGGTTTATTCCATGAGATCCCCCATTCATGCTTGGAATATGGTGTGGGGGTGATTTTCTAAATGAAGGATTTGGTTCAGCCCAATATATGGTTGATTAGTACGTGGAAGTCCTTCACTTGGTTGGTATTTTCATATGTTAATATGAGACATTTTATTATTGATATCTATGAGAATTTGTAGTGATTATGTTGGTGATATTATGGCTAAGTTACCATGGTTTCTATTCTAGTTATTTTTTGGTTATGTGTTGGTTACATGATGTGTGATATCTATGGCTTTTTACATGTTTTTATGAGCTATTAAGCTGTTGATGAATGCATGGCCTAGCAAGTGTTATTGAAACTATGTGGAGAGGTCATAAAACCTTCTTGGTAATTATCAGATGAATATTTGGCTATTAGGATCAAATATGCATTCATGACTTGTAGCCTCTATGTTCTCCATGTGTTTGAGGAAATGTCTATTTTTTTCTAAAAAACCTAGGTCAAGTTCTTGATTCGAGTCTAAATCTTTAGCTTCATTATCATGTTGATAATGATTCTGGGAGGTTATAGGTAGTTTGGGGAAGTGGTCTAGATGTTGGCCTATAAATTTGGTTAAAATCCCGAGACCTCACCCTCTGAACTGGGCAAGTTGGGTCATAACCACACTTGGGCAGTGTTGTGCATACAGTTGGAGGCCTATAACCACATGGGCATCCTTTCATGCATGCGGTTGGGGGTTATGTTATGAGAAATGCAGCCCCAACTTAGGATTTGGTCATCTAGGGTGGTCCTTTGGCCCATAAGTGTCATGTATCATTGAGGAGATGTTGTGAGTTGTTAGTTTGTCGATAGTTTATAGGTCCCACCTCCTCAACTGGAGCTAGGAGGTTGGTTCATGTCATAGTAACTCTTCCTTTCATGTTTACCTTGGTAGACTAGTGAAATAGGGTAAATGTGGGAGTAGTTGGTTACATGGTAGTGTCATAGCTTCTCGGTTCAAACACTTGGACTATATGGGTAGAATGTGTTGGTCATGCATGCATGTTCATTGTCTATGTGTTTGTTATGAATGCATTATGATGGCTATTGTTTCATTTTTTTGTCATCATGTACAGGTTGATGATCATGGTATGGTGAGATGATTGATATCTTGATTTGATTATATATATATGTATATATAGTGTTAATCTGAATTTATAGTGCAAATGAGATAGCCTCCCCTGAACAAAACTGAGGTATGTTGATTATGTTTATATTTGGTTTATCTGACATGGTATGTTTGTAGGAAGTAGAATATCAGAGATGACTAGCAGAATGGTGGACTATAGTTCACATGAATCTCCCTATAGATCAGATGAAAAACTAAGAGATGAGTACTATCCTGACATAACAAATAATTTGAGAAGCTTAAAGGAGAAGATTAGGAGTTTCAAGATGGGTAATGAGAGAATAATTTACTCATAGGAAAGGCTTGTTTGGGCATAGGAAAAAGAAGCAGAGGTCAATGCAGTGATCCTTTAGATTCTATCATATTTTTCAGAGACACAGACATCCACCTATCAGTTATGGACATGACAGAAGGACAAATGGTGCATATGGTAGAAGGACTCATGTCAGGCACATGCTGGATAGGGATGACACAGTGAAAGGTGGAAGATGGTTGGATACACCTCATTGAAGAGGTAGTCATTATGAATTCTATTCTAGTTCCAGTTTATATAGACATCATGGTCATCATCATTCTCATCCTTACAGGAGGAGTGAGTGGGGATAATTTCCAGATGAGTTCAAGAAATGAAAGCCTCCTACATTCAATGGAGATTTGAAGAAGCTAAAAGATGAAGAGGTTTGGTTGCTTGGAATGAAGAATTTCTACAAGCTACATGACAATTAAGAGAATTTGAAGGTCAGGATAGTTATTTTCAGTCTCAAATGGAAAGCAGACATTTGGTGGGAATATGTGAAGCATGTCAGAGACATCAGTACAAATGGGTTGAGTTAGCATGAGTTCAAGAGACTTTTCAAGAATAAGTATTTGCTAGAAAGATACTACAATGGTAAGGCTAAGAAGTTATTGAGTTGAAGATGTGATCTGTGAAAGTTGAAAAATATATTACTAAGTTCTTGGAGATGTTGAGGTATGTACCATATCTTAAGGATGAGAAAAAAAAAGGCTCAAATATTCTTTAGTGGATTTCCATTAGCATTTAAGGATTAGATTCAACATGATGATCCTCAGACATTGGAGGAAGTCATTGGAAAGTTGAAGCATTGTTATGAGTAGGGAAAATTTTAAGGATGGACATTTATCTAAAAGTTTAGAAAGCTTGGTGAATATTACTAATCCTTAATATGCAAATATAATTTTTTTGGCGATATTTTTGTCAAATTATATGAGTTTATTATGATTTTAGATAGTCCTTACAAAATTTTGGTGCCTTTTAAGATACAATAGTTTTATAGTATAAAATTTGGGTGAATATTTTTTAGAAAAAATGGAAATTAGTTAAACTTTTTTTAGAAATGTCATGGAAAATTAGCCCATCTACGAATATTAGCCCCTAAAATTTTCTCTGGTTATGAGAAGTCTAACCATAAGTAGCAGCCTAATTAGGGTTGGAAATGTAATGACTATACTATAAAAAAAGTGGATAAGAAGTGACGAATACCTTAGGATGCAACTAACAAAGAGAATGCAACACCATACAAGAAATTCAATGTAGTTGACAGAGGACAAGGATTTCAATCTGAGGAGCAGAACAAGTGTGATTATAGGAAGCCTTTATAGTGTTGGACTCGTGGCAAGGATCATCGAAGGAAAGATTTTCCACAACATCAAAGTGGTGGACCTCATATTTAAAGTGCATAGGAGGCACATACATCTGGGGATGGTGGACATAGCATTCCTTGGATTTATGTAGCAATGGGTAATAGGCAGCTTGATCATTAGGCATCTATTATTGAGATGGAAGGCAAGATTTGTGATCAATTTTTTCTATTTTTATTAACCCTGGATCTAACTATAGTTATATCACTCCTGACATGGTGGATAATTGTTCCTTGAATAAATAATTGCACAGAGATTCTTGTTTGGTAGTTGGCTATAGGTACTAATAAAATAGTTCATCCTTGGGTAAATTATTATGTATTTAAACTAAATGATATGTCTACATCAACACATCTAAATGTGCTTCCGTTTGGGTCATATAGTATGTTGTTGGGTATGTAATGATTTTACATTCACAGGACTAAGGTAGATTACCATGATAAGGCAATTGATTGATTAGATGATGATGGAGAGAAGATAATATTATAGGGTAAGAAGAATCCTACATCAATGATAATGGTTACAACTATGCAGGTAAAATGTAGTATCAAAAAAGGATGTGCATTATTTGCAGTTCATATTTCTAGTGACAAAGGGAAGGATGTTGAAGTCTTGAAAAAGTATCCAATTTTGCAATAGTTTCAAGATGTATTCCCAACAGAGATTTCATACTTACCACCTCATAGGGAAATATACTTTTCTATTGAGTTGATGCTGGGATCAGCACCAAAATCTAAGGCACTCATAGGGAGAGCACTTTGGAGTTGGTGGAATTGAAGTTACAGTTCAATAAAATTATTGACAAGGGATACATTAGGAAAAGTGTATTGCTTTAGGGTGCACCGATGTTGTTTGGGAAGAAGAAGGATGGTAAACTTAGGTTATGCATCAATTACATGCAGTTGAATAAGGTGATAATCAAGAACAGACACCATTTTCCACATATTGATGATTTGTTTGATTTGTTGAAGGAAGAAACAATGTTCTCAAAGATTTATTTGAGATTAGGATATAATCAAGCACACATCAAAGAAGAGGACATTTACAAGACAACTTTTCGGACTAGTTATGGGCATTATTATTTTTTTGTGGTTCCTTTTGATTTGAATAATGCTACATATACTTTCATGTGTTTGCTGAATAATGTTTTGCATCCTTATCTAAACAACTTTGTGATAGTATTCATTGATGACATATTGATATATTGTAAGAATGAGGAAGAGAATGTAGAACACATAGCATCAATGTTGAGATTGCTAAGAGAGAATCAGTTATATTCTAAGATTAGTAAGTGTATTTTATTTCAAAGACAAGTTCATTACTTGAGACATGTTGTTTCCAAAGAAATTATAGTAGTGGACCCAAAAAATATCAGAGCTATCATGGAGGGGGGAACTTCTAGGAATGTCAATGAGGTCACATCATTCATGGGATTACTAGGTTACTACCTGAGGTTCATCAAGAGATTATCACATATTTCCTATCATACTACATATTTGCAGAGAAAATGAAAGAAGTTTGAATGGATATAGGAATGTGCAACTAGTTTTAAGCAAACGAAGTTGTTGACAAATGCTCTAGTCTTGAAGATTGCATATCCAGATAAAGATTTTGTGTTATGTATAGGTTTTTTTCAAGAGAGGAATTATTGGAGTCCTAATGTAGGAAGGATGGGTGGTATGCTACGTGTCAAGGAAGCTAAATGAGCATGAGTAGAACTATGTGACTCATGATCTTGAGTTAGAAACTATCATTCATGCCCTGAAGATGTGGAAACAATATCTTCTTGGAAGGAAGTTCATTTTGATGAGTGATCATAGTGGGCTGAGATACTTGTTTGACTAACCTAATCTAAATGACACGCAATCTATGTGGTTAGTTTTGCTCAATGAGTTTGATTTTGATATCAAGTATATTAAGGGTATGGAGAATGATATTGTAGATCCTTTTAAAAGAAGAGCAGAGGTAAATTACATTGTAGTTATGAGTTTATATGGGACAAATTTATAGGAGAAGATATTGTAGGTAGGACAAAAAAATGATAGGTACCAACAACTTAAGCACAGGTTCCAGTAGCAAGGTATAGGTGATCAAGATGTGGATTATCATCTCATGACAGATGGTTTGCTAACATTTAAGGACATGATCTATGTGCCAGACAATAGTGAGCTCAAGAACCTTATGTTGAAGAAATTTGATGCTAAGCCATATTCAGGTCACTTGGGATATCAAAAGAATTTGAAAGTTGTGAAGAAGTTATACTATTGGTTGAACCTGAAGAAAGAACTGGTTGAGTTCATCACAAGGTATTTGGGTTGTCAATAGGTAAAAGTATAGTGTAAGCACCCAAGTGGTTTACTACAGTCGATTTTGATTCCTGATTGGAAATGGGAGGTCATTTCCATGGATTTCATTACAAGTTTGCTAAAGACATCCACACAACATGATTCTATTATGGTTATGGTTGAAAGGTTGGAAAAGGTAGCTCACTTCATTCCAGTGACGTCTACTCATTCAACTAGTGAGTATATCATGTATTCATTAAGGAGATAATGATATTTCTTGGTGTTCAAAAGAATATTGTATCTGAAAGAGATGCAAATTTCACCTCTAGGTTTTGGAAGATTTTTTTTGTAGGTATGGGAACAAAGTTGGCCTTTTGTATAGATTATCACCCATAGACAGATGGATAGACAAAGACGGTCAATAGGATTCTTGAGGACATGTTCAGGATGTATATCATACATCAACAATAGAAGTGGATAGAGTATCTTCCACTAGTAGAGTTTGCAATAATGGGTATCAGGAGTCCTTGAGGATTAGCCCAAACAAGGTACTTTATGGGTGTAGTTGTAATACTACCATTAATTGGAGTAATCTAGTGAACAAGGTGTTGATTTGACCAGATATGTTAGATAAGATGGAATAGTAAATACAGGTTGCAAGGGAATACGAAGACAACATAGGACAGGAAGAAGAGTTATGTAGATCAACACAGGGCATTTAAGGAGTTTCAAGTTGGGGAACATGTGTACTTGCTCATCAATCCCAAGAATACCTCATTGAGGGTTGGATCATGCATCAAGATGGAACTTCGGTATCGTGGGCATTTTGAGATACTTGAGAGGATTGGACCCATGGCTTACAGACTTTCACTTACGCCAATAGTGAAGGTCCATGATTTTTTCGGTGTTTCATTGCTTAAGAAGTATATGAAGGATGTTGATCATGTGATTAACTAGTTTGTATTATAGGTGGAACCCAGGGAAGAATTCCAACCAAAACCATAATTCATATTGCAGCCGAAACATTTCATGCTCTGGAATTAAGCAATCGACCAGGTTAAAGTGTAGTCGAAGCACTTTGGGCCTAATGAAGCTACATGGGAGATGGCTGATTAGATACAGGTTATGCATCCTTCCCTATTCATCGATTGAGCTAACGTGTTTTGGTATATGTGTTTGATGTTGTATTGGTTACATGTATGTTGTAAATATCTCATTCAGTTTTGTTATAAAGATCCAATAGGTGGTATGTTTTTCTTCTTATAATGGTCATGGTCTCTGTAGTATGATGTGATGTAAATGCTGCATCGAGTTTCATTATAAAGCTCCATGGGTAGCATGTGTTTTGTTAGTTCATAGGTGTTATTGAACACCAAAGATGGTGCTCCCCCAAAGGGGAGGGTTTTTTAACAATTGTTAGGTCCCTATACTACTAGTGTAGCCTCTTATTATTATTAGTACAACCCCCTTATTATATTGTTGTCACCATGTAGTCCCCATATTTTTATTATCGTGTCTCATAGAAGCCCACTATTGCTATTATTGTGCCCTTACATTATTATTATTATGTCGGCTCTGATTATATTATGACCCCTTAGTCTCCTATATATAGAAAGGAGGTATTTTCATTTGTATCATCCAAGAATTGTTCATTTGTGTCATGTAAAGGAGGTTTTCCCCTCGAAGAAACTGATTTGTAAGGCATTGATATTTCTTTTCTATCTTTTTGTGAGTTGGTTTCATAACATTTGGTATCATAGCTTTGGATTCTAGGGTTTTGCTACTCCAAATAGGTCATTGTAGCATTTTTACTATAATGTTTTTTATGTGACATTTCAGAATCAAAAAAAAAAAATCCATTTGCAATGACATCTCGCTGAACATCAGGTCTGAATTTAAGATCTTTTCGCGCTATATTGTCGAAGATATGATCTAACGAAGTTAGAGTTTGTGAAAGCTCCAGAATTCCATCTCAAACAAGTCATCATGGAATGTTCGCTATAATTGTTTTTGTACAAAGTTTCAGACTATCAAATTAAAACCCATTTGATCAGAAAACTTGGTGAAGCTTGGGCCCGAATTTCACAGCTTGTTTCATTATATTTTCAGAGATACAGTCCAAGTCATTTAGGGTTTCTGCAAGCTCCCGAATTACATCCCAAATCGGTGACCTTGGTAAAATGGTCATAACTTTCTCTTTGTGCATCAGATTGAAATTTCATAAGAAGTTATAGAATGAGGATGGATAGTATTTTTCTTTGTATTGGTTTCAGGTCCTAAGGTTGAAACAATGACACGTGGTACATCATACAAGTGTGGTCTATAGAACTAGTCTATAATTAGGTCATCATGGGAGATTTGATATAACTCTTCCTTGCAGAATCCAATCTTGATCATACTTTTGGGCTTAGAAAGAGGACTCAGATGGCTACTGTAGGATGCAATTTTAAAACTTAGAGATCAAAAATTACATATTTACAGTTGTTTCAAGATCGAGCTCCTAAAAGCAAGAAAAGGTGATATGAGGAAGTTTGATGGCAATGATCTGTTAAATTGGATACTACAAATGGTGAAATATTTTGATCTACATGAGGTGCAACTATTACAAAAGGTACATATTGCATATTTATATTTAGAACCGAATAAATTTTTTTGGTATGAAGGGCTTTGTTCTTGTAAACCACTTGTCACGTGGTCAATTTTCATGGAGGAAATGATAACACATTATGAGGATACAAAGAAAAATACCTTCTTTAGCCAATTGATAAATCTCAAACAAAACGGTTCAATGCTAGAGCACATTGAGAACTTTCAAAAATTGAATATAAGGGTAAATGGTATTCCAGAGAAGCAAAGGATTGATGTCTTGATAGGGACTTTAAAGATAGCATTCAACATGAGGTTCGTCTTTGGGAACCTGATTCACTGGAGAAGGCATTCAAGTTGGCAAGAAAAATTGAAAGCGAAATTATGGAAACAAGGAATCCCACCATTCACAACTATAATTATGGAAGTGTTTTTTCTCCTAGCCTTCCACAACCTACAAGGTTTACACCAAAACAATTGGAATAAAAAAGAGAAAAAGGGATTTGTTACAATTGTGATAGAAAATACACTAAAGGTCTAAGTGTGCTGAGAAGAAATTATTTTACATAGAATATGAAGAGGAGGAAGAAAAGGATCAAGAAACATCAAAAGAAGAGGATATACACTAGGAACCAACCCCAAAAAAAGAAGAAATCAATTCGACCATATCTTGTAAAGCATTGGCAAGAATTACCACTTCTCAAACTCTTAAGATAGAAGGACATATCAAGAAGAAAAGGCTTCAAGAAGTGAAAGATCACATCGAGAAAGAAGAAATGAATCTGACCATATCCTATAATTCATTGGCCAGAATTACCACTCCTCAAACTATCAAGATAGAAGGACATATCAAGAAGAAAAATTTTCAAGAAGTGAAAGATCACATCGAGTATCAAGAAATGAATCTGACCATATCTTGTAATGCATTGGAATAAATTACCACTCCTCAATCTCTCAAGATAGAAGGACATATCAAGAAGAAAAAGATTCAAGTAATGAAAGATCACATCGAGCATCAACAACAATTTCTCCAACTTTTAAAGGATAACACCACTTTGGTGCATAATCGAATGAAACAACAGGTAGATCAACATCGCAGTGAGAGAAGTTATGATGTAGTCAATTGGGTATTTTTACGGCTACATCTCAAGAAAGCTATTTATGAGAAGGAAATGTTGGCAATACTACATGCACTTAAAAAAGGGTGACCTTACCTAATGGGGAAACATTTCAAGGTAAAAATGGATCATGGTAGTCTTAAATACTTTTTAGAATAATGACTATCTTTAGAAGAATAGAAAAAATGGGTCACAATTAAGTTGGGTTATGACTTTGAAATCAGCTACAAAAAAGGGAAGCAAAATGTTGTTGCAGATGCACTCTCAAGAAAGGATGAGGATGTGGAAGCATTATTTTGTGTTATTTCTATTATCCAACCAGATTGGATAAACGAAGCAAGGCATGAATGGAAGAAGGAAGAAGAAGTGTGGCCACTCATTCAAGAGTTGCAGAAGGTCCCAGTTCAAACAATATTGCCAAACTTGACAAGGAAGGAAAAATCATATTGGAACTTGCAACAGTCACAGAAACAAGAACCTGACAGCTACGAAATTGATCAATTTCAGAGTATCTCATTAATTGGAAGAGCTTAACCACTGAAGGTTCCACATGGGAGGACAATAATTTTATACAAAAGTGTCAATAACTACTCCAGCATTGAGGACAACACTTTTTGAAGGACAGGGGCATGTTAGGTCCCTATACTACTAGTGTAACCCCTTATTGTTATTAGTGCAACCCCCATATTATATTGTTGTGCCCATGTAGTCCCCATTTTGTTATTATTGTGCCCCATAGAAGCCCACTATTGCTATTATTGTTCCCTTACATTATAATTTTTATGTCAGCTTTGATTATATTATGACACCTTAGTCTCCTATATATAGAAAGAAGGTCTTGTCATTTGTATCATCCAAGAATTGTTCATTTGTGTAATGTAAAGGAGGTTTCCCCTTCAAAGAGGTTGATTTGTAAGGTGTTAATCTATTTTTTCTATATTTTTGTGAGCTGGTTTCATAACAACAACCCCTAGTTGATTTTTTATGTAAATAAAATAAGACCTAGGTCATGGGATTCCAATATGAATGTTGGGCAAAAATTAGTGATGGTTGTCAATGGTGATTAATTAATGACTATTTAAATTAGCAAAGGCATTGGCAATGGAAAAGTGGAAATAATTGGCATTTTATGTATGAAATAAAGGAAACTATGAGAAAAGAAAGGTGGAGAGACACAGATTGGCATGAGATGGAAATTGAAGGAAAACTGAAGGAAAATTAAGAAAATAGAGGCCTCAATGATAAAAGGCTTCTAAGGATCAATTTCTAGCCTTTTGATTATTTTGAATTGAGCTCTCTTCTATTCTCTCATTCTCTCTTACTCTTTCACACTTGGAGATTCTTGGAGCATGCTTGGATCCTTTTAGCATTCACTTGGATTTTGAGAAAGAAAAGAAAGAACAAAATAACATGTGGATAAGCAACTACAATTGGATTTCTTTGTAGGTAACATGTTGCATGCATGATTTCCTTGTTGATTTGAAGACGCATGGCATATGGATGTGATTTTCTAGTCATGTGCTATCATTGCCATGGATATTTTCCTAGATTGACAATGGTTTTAGCCTTGAATTACCATTTCCTAGATAACCATGGTGTTGTGGGTTTTTCCACTTGATGGTTTTATGATTGGTGCTCATAATTCCTTATCGTTGTGGGCTGAAACAAATGCTCTCGGAGCCCTATGACATCTTGGGTTGCGTTACTAGTCCTGGAGCCTAGGTTGGGACAAACGATATGGAGCCCTTGGTGGGTTGAGTTACTAGTCCCTGGAGCATGGTTGGACAAACGCTCTAGAAGCCCTGGAAGGCTATAGATTAAACTACTTGTCCTAGATCCCTTGAAAACTAGGTAGAGACTGATCTGGTTGGTACTAGTGATGTCCAATTGTGAGATGAAACCACTCGTTGAGGTTTCAAGGGGTTTGGCCTCTGGAAGCCCTCGTTTGGTTTTGTCTTCATTTATTCCATGAGATCCTACATTCATGCTTGGAATATGGTGCGAGGGTGATTGTTTGAAAAAGATATTTTTTTAACCTAATCTTGGTCAACTGATGCATAGAAGTCCTTGACTCAAATAGTATTTTCTCATGTTAATATGGGACATTTTACTATTGATATCTATGACTATTTATAGTAATTATGTTGGCAATATTATGCTTGAGTTGCATGGTTTCTATGTTGTTTATTTTCTAGTTATATGTTGGTTATATGATCCAAGTGGATATTGGTAGCCACTCGACAAGTCCACTTGGGCCCCCACCATTATTTCTTTCAGCTTTTCAATTACCTTAATTGTAGCACAGTTTACTATTTTTAGCATTTTTTCAATTCCTGAACTTCTGGAGCTATTTTAAGGCCCTAAATGACATTTTATGGGAAAACTGGGAGAAACATGGGTTTATGGATTGATGCTACTCTTCTTAAAGTTGTAGTTCTCGGATAGATCTTTCCAATGACATATTGTGCACATCAAATAGAGATCGTATGCCAAAGTTACGACCCCAGGAAGTTGATGTACTAATTTACCCAAAGAGGGCCCACCGTTTAGCGTTTCATCTTCTAGGGTTAGGTTTTTGGATTTTTAGGGTTTTTCCATTGTTTCTCAACAATAAATAGGCCCTCAAGCCTCATCATAACACATTTCAAAGGCATGTAACCACCACATCTCTTCTCAGAGATAAGTTACCATCTCCCTAGCTAGTTTATTTCCATTTCTATTCGTAAGCATACTTCATTATTTTACAGTAATGAAATGAAGTATTAGTTATGTTGCATCTCTATATGTATGGTTATATCTATAATTTGTTGCGTTCCTATTTAAATTTGGATCAGTGGTATCAGAGCGGTCTGCACTTTCTCTGTCTTTCTTTGCATGTCCCCAACGAGGTCGGGATATAAGGAGTTAGGGCTTGAACTAGTCGAACCTTTGCAAGACTAGCCTCGCAAAGCCCAACGACCTCCCATGGCAGATGAAAAGAAAGACGAGGGGGCAGGAGATCCTATCAAAATCTTGCTTGAAGAGGCCCTCGAGCGAGAAAGGAACGTGATGATGGACAACTTTTCCCAAATCCTTCAGCGACTACCCAAGGGTGACACATCTACTTCCAACAGCTACTCTGAAAGCACCACACCCTTTAAGTTAAAGTTAACTTTGACATTCCCATATTTGAGGGTCTGATAGATGAAGACACCATAGATAAATGGTTAAATCTGCTAGAAGGGTATTTTTCTATTCATGATTTTTCCGGTCGGGAAAAGATTACTTTCGTTGTTCTCAAAGCCGCCCCCATGTCAAGGACTAGTGGGAAACCTACTGTGAGCAGAAGGATGAAAGTATGGCCTCAGTGTTTTCAGCTGCACCCACTTGGAATTCATTCTACACTGCTGTCAAGGAGCAGTACTATCCTATCGAAGGCTATGAGGATCAATACATAAAGTGGACCATGCTGCAGTAGGGAAGGGACCAAGACGTTCTGGAGTTTACCAATATTCTCCATACCCTTCGCACAAAGTTGGGTGTCATGGATTTGGAGTAGCATTTGGTACTCAAATACCATGGCTGCCTGCACAGGTACATACAGGAAGAAATAGAATTCTTGAACATCTCCTCGCTCGACACGGAATACTGATATGATGTCAAGATCGCACAAAAGTTTAAATAGAAGAAGCGAGACTTTGGATCTGTGAATTGAAGCAAGGGAAACGCTACCCCAAACTCCAGAAAAAAGGACAAAGCTAATGCGAGATAGCCCAAGACAACCTGTGAAAGTTGCAAGCAAAGAACAATGCCATGAAGCTGAAGAAGGACATGGGAAAGTGGTGTGATTTCAATAAGAGCTCCACTCACAACACAATGGAGTGTCGGGCCAAGCAGTCACAGGTGGCTGAGCTAAAGGTTTCAGAATCAGATGCATGTTCTGACTTCGAGTCAAAACCCGACAAGGGTAATGACAAAGGGAATTAGATTATCAATTCGGATCCCAACGCCACTGTTGCCACCACGAAGATCCAGAGGAGGAGGAGTGTCTCTTCCACTCCCAGATTTGGTTAAAGGGCTCCTCGCTATAGTTCATTGTCGACAGTGGGAGCCAAAAGAACCTCATTTCGACATAGGTCATGAAGCAGCTGGGCTTACCGACCATAGCACATCCACAACCTTACACCATCAGGTGGCTTCACCAAGGACGCAATCTTCGTGTGAGCCAGCAGTGTCCCCTTCCATACAACATGAAGCCCTTCACAGATGAGGTATTATGTGACGTTGCTCCCCTTGATGTTTGTGATGTGTTGTTAGGACAACCATACTTGTGGAAGCGACATGTTTTGTATGAATCAAGGCCCCGTGCTATTATTGTTACTTTGGGAAATAAGTTTTACAGGATACCGGAGGTAGCACCACCTGTCGCCATCTCTTTGGTTATTGCAAAAAAATACAGTAAGATCATTTCCAAAACCAGGAATTTTTTTTCCTACTGATACGCCCTCAAGGAAAGAAGAAGACAGTGGCCATGACCTCCAAATAAGGCCCCTTTGCATGACAACTACAGATGGACAGGTCATGGAGGAGTACACGGACATCTTAGCCTCCCTCGCAGGGGTTCCTCTGCACTGTCAGGTCAAGCACACCATCAATCTGACCCCAGGTGCGCCACTGCGAAATGGACCAATCTATTGGCACTCCGTTTTGGAGAACGATGAAATCAAGAGGTAGATTCAGGAGCTGCAACAGAAAGGTCACATCCATCGAAGTTCATTGCCCTATGGGAGCTTTATTGTGTTGGTACAGAAGAAGGATGGGACTTGGAGACTCTGTATTGACTATCATGCACTGAACAAGATCACTGTCTATAATAGGTACCTGATCCCACGAATTAATGACCTCCTGGACCAACTGAAGGTTTTAGCAAGATCTATTTGAAGTCAGGATAGCACTAGGTACCAATCAAACCCTCTAATGTGTGGAAGACTGCCTTCAAAGCCAATGAGGACCTTTTCGAATGGTTGGTTATGCCTTTCAGATTGACGAATGCTCCTGCAACCTTCATGGGGCTAATGGATGAAATCTTGTAGCAATTCACCAACTCATTTGTAGTGGTATACTTGGATGACATCTTGATCTTCATCCAAAGTTGGGAAGAGCACCTCCACCACATCCGACAGGTTCTCCAAACACTATGGCAACAAAATTTATGTGCCAATTTAGAGAAATGCACTTTTGGTGTGACCCAGTTTTAGTATTTGGGATACATTATTGATGAACGGGGTATGCATGTGGATCCAACCAAGATCCAAGTCATTCAGGATTGGTCATCTACAACCACTCTGACAGAGCTCTACAGCTTTCTAGGTCTTTCCAACTTCTACCGTAGGTTCGTGTTGTGATTTTCTCATATCACTTGGCCCTTGAGTCAAGTCACCAAGGGAGGAGCGAAAGAAAAATTCCTTTGGTCTGAATCTCAATAGAAGGCATTCACAAAGTTGAATGATCACATCTACTTGGCACTAGTGCTCGCATTACCAGACTTGCAACAACCATTTGAGGTCGAGATAGATGCATCTAACTATGCTATTGGGGTAGTCCTTATTCAACACGCACATCCAGTGGCATATCACAGTGAGACACTTTCAGACATAGTCTAGAAGTATCCCACTTATGAAAAATAGATGTATTTTTTATTGTGCATGCCTACCGACAATGGAAGCATTACATTTTGGGGAAGGAAATGGTCATCCACACAAACCACCGACCCCTGCAGTTCATACAGACCCAAGGGAAATTACAGAATGATTGCCATCAAAAGTGGTCCACATACCTGTAACAGTTCCATTTGAATATCAAGTATAAGAAGTGCAGCACCAATAATGTTGCAGATTGCCTTAATCGACCACTGATCATGGTGTTAACCATTGTGCTCAACTCTTGTGGGTACGAGACTTCTGATTGGCCACTTCTCTACAAAAGCGACCGAGAATTTGGCCACACATACCAAACACTCTTGGAGTGTCAGCATGTTCTAGATTTTCACCCCTAGGATGCCCTGTTATGCCACCTGGGTCACCTTTGTGTTCCTTCAAGCGATCGTGCCAAGATGATTTGGGAGGCACACTATAGTTGGGCTGCTAGGAATTTTGGGGTTGATAAAATGTTGGTAGTATTGCAGAAGTATTTCTATTTGCCGAATCTTCGACAGGATATCAAGAAGTACATCAGATCATGCACTGCCTACACCATTTCCAAACCAACCATCAAGAAGCAAGGCCTCTATAACCCACTGCCTACCCCTAGTCAACCTTGGGAATCCATCTCCATGGATTACATGTCTGGCCTTCCTTCTACTAAGCATGGAAATGACCATGTCTTTGTGGTCGTCTATAAGTTCTTGAAGATGGCCATTATGGCGGCTTGCAAGAAGAATATCACAACAAAAGCCATTGCTAAACTCTTCATTGAACAAGTGTGGGTAAACTTTGGGATCCCACAATATATCATCTCATATTAGGACAGTAGGCTCCTTAGTAAATTTTGGTCTAGTCTCTAGTCGATGTTGGACATCAAACTCACTAAGACCACAGCCTTCCATCCTCAAACTGATGGCTAGACAGAGGCTATCAACAACATGATCATACACATTTTTCCCATGTACAACTCAAAGCATCCATGCACATGGGATGAGAGCCTCCCCTATGTTTAGCATAGCTACAACCGGGCTCTCCACAGCTCGAGTGGCCACAACCTTTTTCAGGTGGGCTTGGGATCCCATCCATTATGTCCCATTGATGTGGCCATGCCATTTGTAGCTACTCATGTAGATTTGACTCATGTCCAGTCCAAAACAGATAAGGCAAATAGCTTCATTGAGCACATCCAACATATTTTCCAGAAAGTCCATGACATTCTAGAGAACTAAAATTCCAAGTACAAGAAGCGACATGATCAACATCGAGTGCCACACAAGTTTGAGGTGGGCGATAATGTCTGGTTACATTTGCAAAAGGAACATGTTACCTGATCCTATTGGAAACTCAAACCACTCTGATATGTTCCCTACACCATCACCGAGGTTGTGGGAGAAAATGCATTTGAGCTCAGCATTCCCCCATTCCTTGGCCTGCACCCAGTGTTCAATGTGGACTGCCTTCAGCCATACTTTCCACCATTACTAGACACATCTGACATTGCAGAACAGCTCACACCCCTAGAGTTAAATCTAGATTGCATGGAACAAGATGCAACTGATTGAATCATGGACACATAGATCAGTCACACTCACCAGCAGAATATCCAACTGTATCGAGTTGTCAAAGTAGGCCAACTCCTTCACCAGGGAAAGTGGCTCACCAGGAACCAAGTTCAGTAGAAGTTTCCTCATCTCATGGAGGAACTCAATACAATGGGGACCATTGCTTCTTAAGGGGGAGGAATGATCCAGGTGGATATTGGTGGCCACCTGCCAAGTCCCCTTGGACCCCCACCATTGTTTCTTTTTAGTTTTTTAGTTTCCTTAATTGTAGCACAATTTACTATTTTTAGCAGCTTTTCAGGTACTAAACTTTCGAAGCTGTTTTGAGGCCCTAAATGACGTTTTTTGGGAAAAATGGGAGAAACATGGGTCCATGGACTTATGTTCCTCTTCTCAAAGTTGTAGTTCTCAGATAGATATTTATAACGAGATATTGTGCATGTCAAATGAAGATCATATGCCAAAGTTATGACCCTGGGAAGTTCATGTACCAATTTACCCAAACGGGGCCCACCATTTGGCGTTTCATCTTCTAGGGTTAGGCTTTTGGATGTTTAGGGTTTTTCCATTGTTTCTCAACAATAAATAGGCCCTCGAGCCTCATTGTAACATAGTTTAGAGGCATGTAGCTGCCACATCTCTTCTTAGAGATAAGCTACCATCGCCCTAGCTAGTTTATTTCCATTTTTGTTTGTAAGCATATTTCAGTATTTTACAGTAATGAAATGAAGTATTATTTCTATTGCATCTCTATATGTATGGTTATATCTATAATTTTTTGCGTTCCTATTTAAATCTAGATCTTTATATGTTGTGTTATACCTATGGCTCTTTACATGTTTTGATAAGTTATTGAATGGTTTATGAATTCATAGTATAAGAAATGTTATTACATCTATGTGGAGAGGGCACGTATGCTTCTTGGTGACTCTCCGATGAATCTCAAACTATTATCATCAAATATTCATTCATGAAATTTAATCTCTATGTTTTCCATGTTTTGACGAAATCTCCTATGTGTTCTAGATAGTCTAGGTTAAGTTCTTGATTCAAATTTGAATGTTTAGTCTCATTTTCATGACAATAATGATTCTGAGAAATTATAGGCAGTTATGGAGAGTGCTCTGGAGGTTGGTCTAGAAATTTGGCTCAAATACCAGGACTACACCCTCTAAACTAGGCAAGTTGGGCCATAACCACACTCACGCAGTGTTGCACATGTGGTTGGAGTCCTATAACCACATGGAGGCCTTAGCACGCATGCAGTTGGGGGTTAAGTTGTGATAAATGCATCTACATCTCATGGTTTGGTCATCTAGGGTGTTATATTGGCCCCAGAGTGTCGTGTAGCCTTGAGAGATGTTGTCACTTGTCAGTTTGTAGGCCCCACCTTCTCGAATAGAGATGAGAGGTCAGTTCATGTCACAGTAACTTTTTGTCTCATTTTTACCTTCGAAAGATGGTGAAATTTGGTAAATGTGGGAGTGTTACACAATATTTTGTCATGCCTCCTGTACTTCCCTATGACATACCCCAAAGTGCTCAAAACATGACCATTCTGTATTGTGCTCATTCATATATGCAGCTCAAATCGTTCCTAAGTCATTGATTGGAAAATTCCTTGAGCTTTCCCTGGAAGAAATAGCTCTAAAACCGTAATTTGAGTACCATCGTGCTTATGAGACTCAAAATAGTGATGGTTTCTTGTTGCACTACACTTGACCCATGATGGCATTGCCTTTTTCACTTGTATACCTGTGATGATCACAAAAAGGAAACTTTCCTTAAGAGGATGAGAAGATTCGTGATCCAGAAGCTTTTAGAGCAACAAGCTGGAGGTTGTTTTATATATATGAGGTCAAATTCTCCCTACTTTGCCTCTTGGTCTTATCCCTATGAGCTACCTCCTTGACATAAGGGCCTAGTCATATCTTTGGAGAGTTCCTAACTCCCTTTCCCAGCATATATGTTCATCTTCCCCCATTCCCAAATGGTTAGTCTATGCGTATTTGCACCCTTACGCTAAGATTGTGCCTATATGCTATTCATTTGGCTTGGAGAAGGAGTGCTTGGAGAGCCTAGCTTGGACTTGGATATTCATTCAAGGAGAGCTATCAACACCAAGGCTTGGTTGAATGGTTCCCCTTATTTTCTATTAATATACAACTGCTGGTTCATTTTTCCTAAATGTGTATGCTCATGTATCATTTAGCTTAACATTCCTTGTTCAATTAAGTAGGTTTCTTTTGAATATGCTATTTGTATCTGCATGCCTTGTTGTGTCTTGATATCTTGTGAAGGTGAAAAAAATGCTGAGAGCAACAAGAATGAGCTTGTAACGTGAGTGATCCAAGGTCTTCAACAAAGGAGATCCAGATAGCATCAGAATGAGGTAGGCCATCTTCTTGGTCAATCTTTTCAATTGCAACTTAGGAAAGTGTCTAGTAGATTGTCACTTTCGTTGCTAGACCCACTCATTGGGCTAGAGGATCATCTTCATCCGCAGAGAGGATTTACCTAGAAAAGAAAATGGTGACTCCACTGGGAAGCCTATGATCGTTTCCATCCAATCCTTCACCTTGTTTTTATGATGAGTTTGACCAACTGTCCAATCCCAGACTTGTTATCTTGTCAATAACTATTTTCAATTTCTGGTATTTACTTGAAGGTTCTTGATTTGTGTTTCTCTTGAAGATTTTATGTTTTTTCTTTATCTTTCTTGACCATCATGTTTTTGGCTCTTACAGTCACGAAGACATCACAAATATGTTGATTACACTAGCAATGATCATTGCTTTTTGTTAAAAGGTGTGATGATAATAGAGGTTAAAGAAAATTAGGGCTTCTCCTCTTGTTTTAAGTTTTTTGCCTTCTGTTAGTGGCTTACCAGTGTGACTTTAGTGTCCTTGTCTTGTTTGACATGTTTGTCCAGTGACAATTACCTCTTTATTTGGTTTGAAGTGCATTTGGAGCTTGATCTCTCTTCTATGGTTTTAGGTCTTCTAGGTCATCTTTCATTCACTCATTGTTCTTCTCTTCAAAGAACGACCACCTTTGTTAAAGAGTCTTTTTGTGTTTGGACATCTTTTGCAAATCACTTTTGGTTCTTGGGTATTAAGTTGTTTTAATTATTGTCGAATTGAGTAGATTCTTTGAAAGTCACTTTAGTACCATTCAGGAAGCAATAGATTACATAATTGTTTGTTTCGATTGAACTGAAAGGAAGTATTTGCTTTGGATTTTATGTTTCGAAAAGCAAAAAAGAAAGTGTTTATGTTTTAAGTAGGTTTCGAAGCATTTGATGCATTCAAAATCATTAATGTGAAATGGATTTTCATGATTATTGAAGTTGTTTGCATTCTCTTTTGATTTTTGCACTAGATTACATTGATTGCATTAAAGTGAAAAAGAAATCATCATTATATCTTAAGGTAGTTCACTTTATAGTTTTGTTTTGCCATTGCATTTTCTTATGATATGAAAGATGAGATTTCGTATTTTGCATTTAGCATTGGAAAATTGTCATTGGTGCATTTTTTATTGTTTGATGCATGATTTGGGTTTTTCTCTTCCTTACATAGATAACATTCATCGAATGAAAGGATTTCAATTTCATCATTTAGCTGCATTTTAGGAATAGGCGACATCGTTAAGGCCTTGAAATCAAAACATAATTTGAAGATTAACTTTAAAATCTATCAATTAATCTAAGTATAATTTGAAACATTAACGTTCATACTTAGTGGTCTACGCTAGAGACATATTCCAGCATCTATCAGACTCAGGAGTTGTCGTTCACTCTTGCATTAGACAGTGTTAGCACAGACTTGTGCTCCCCATACCATCGAGTATATAAAGGGAGACCCTTATAGGTTGCAAACCTTTATCCATAGGAAGCTGAGTTTGTCAATCTATAAATGTGATACACTAAACACAACATTCGGGTAGATTGTCATCACGTACATCAAATCCTTGGTAAATTTATTTGTTGAGTTGTATATTGTAGTTCATGGTTACTTGGTACTCCATTTTCCTAGAGTTACATGAGTGGTCATTTTGATCTTTTCTGACTCTTTAAATTTGAAAAGATCATTGAGCACTTGTCCTTTCAAGCTCTCTAAACCTTTGAAAGCAACTAGAGTCACCTTTTCATCCTTTTCTTGACTCTTAAAAGATGAAAAGGAAAAGTTTTTGCTTCTAAAAATAATTGCCCACGATAAACATGTCAAACCCAAGCAGTTGCTTCTTGGACCAATATTGAGTAATTCCTTGTTAATTTCAAGATTGTTGATAATACCACAACAAATATCCTTTCCTTTTCTGCTCTTGAGAGGTAGTAATTGTGGCTAGACCATTGATTTCATCTCACAGTTCCCCTTCATTGTCTGATACTGAAGGGTCGTCCCAAGGAGTTCATTCGGAGCTTCCTCAGTCACTTGAAGATTAAGGTTTTGAACTTGGGATTATTCCATGTATCCAACCCCTATCTTCTCATCCACCTCCATCAAATTCCTGGTCACCTTAATAATCTCATCCTGAGACCCTAGAAAATCGTATTCAGACCACTGAGAGTCCACAGACCCCTGAGAGTTTGCCGAGGCTTGTCATTCATCTACCGAATCCATTATTCAATTTTGTTGTGATATCTCCTCAGCATCCTTACGATCAACCTGGTATTCCTTTGGAGTTATCTCCCCGCACATCTTGGACTCCTCATTAGCATTTGTTTCGATCTATGGAGTCAGAGGGTGAAATCCAAACCTCTTCTCCAGGTCATTCAGATGTTTTCGCTACTCATACTCTTCATGTTAATGATGAACAAGAGTATGAATTTCCTCTAGAAGGATTTCCTTTTACAGGAAGAGTTTCATCTCTCACCCTTCCTGAAACTAGTGGACCCATGTTTCCACCTGGTTATACAACCTTAGCTCAGTTAATTTCAGGTACTCCTAGTGCTTCATCTTTGTATCAAAGTCCCATTTGGTATTCAAATGCTTTTCCTACATCTAGTTCATTCATTCCAAACGTGACCTCTTGTACTTATGTACAAACTGTTTTCATGTCAGTTCCTGTTCAACCTACAATTCCATCGCATCCTATATCGTCATTTCAACTGACCCTTTCGGTATAACTGATTGTTTCAGGTTAGGTTTCAGTTAGTTCTTCTGCCCCTCTATTAAATGGATTGAATGTTGCATTGTCTGGGGGGCATAATCTAAATATTCCTCTTGTGTCAAGTGAAACCAATGTGAGTGGATTACAAATTCACATGGTTGGAGTTAATAAACCTTTTCTTGTGGTTTTCATAACCCTTTTGGTCCATCCAAGTCAGGTAACATCCAGTATCAACAACCTTATATGGCTCAAATTCCACTCTAACAGGATTATGTCCCATATGGTTCTCAAGCCATGGTTAATCTGTCTTACATTCCTCAAGTAGGAGCTTATGTCTAGCCTGGTCAATCCGTTATTCCTGGTGGATATGGTCAATTTCAATTCTGAATTTATCAATATCCATAGGTTATAACCCAAGGAACTGTCCAAAAACCACTGCAGCAACAAGGACAACCTTTGCAGCAGCAAGGGCGCCCATTGGTGCAGCAAGGGAAACTATTGCAGTACTAAGGGAAAGCATTGTAGTAGAAAGGGAAACTGTTATAGCAGTAGGGACAATGTTTGCCATAGTCTCAGCAGCCTTTGCAGTAGAAAACTTAGTTAGTTTAGTAACCTACTGAACCTTTGTACTCGTAAGGCCAACCTTTGCAGTGGCAAGGTCAACCTTTACAATAGCAAATTCAGCCTTTGCAGACACAAGGTCAACCTTTGCAATAGCAAGCTTCATATGCGTATCAATAAGGTCAGCCCTTGCAAGCCCATGGTCAACCCCTACAGTAGAAGGGCCAATCTCTTTAGGTTCAAGGTCAATAGGTTCAACAACCTTACAATCCATATGCCGCGTATAATTCTTATCAGCGGCCTATGGTAGGTCAATATCAAATCTACCTTGTAAAAAATCCACCTTATGGTCAAGGCAACCCTCAATGGGGGAATAGTCAAGTTCCGTGTGGAAAAAATCCTCTACTGTGGGGTAAAATTCCTTACCAACAAGGTTGGAACCTGTAAGTTGGGTCTCCTAAAAGGCCCTACATGTCGTTCAATACGCAATTGCCTTTCTTTGCTACGTTGGAACTACCTGATGTATCACTGCTCCCAAATTATCCTATTTTTCATTCACCTTATGGGCCTTTGGTTCCAACTAAAATTCCAAGTGATTTCCCTAAATTCGAAGGAAACTCTAAAGAGGACTCGCAAGCCCATGTGATGACATATCACTTATGGTGCTCTTCAAATTTGTATGTTGGCGATTCTATCCATATTCGCCTCTTTCAGAGAACCTTAATAGGTGCTGCCACCAAATGGTATATCGATTTTCCTCGAGAAACCTATGCTGACTTTAACTCTCTAGCTATGGCCTTCCTCACCCACTTCCAATTTCCAGTTCAGTATGAAACTGGAACTCATTTGCTCACATCCCTTAAGCAAGATATCGCGACCCACATTTCCGATCATATCCATGAATGGAAATGCCAGGGTCACCTCATCAAATTCGAGATTGTTGATGAGTTGTTGACTAAATTGTTCACAAAATCATTCGTTAACAAGATTGCTAAGGATATAGCTATGGGTGGATGTGTTACTGAAGAGAAATTTATTTCTTGTGCTTAGTATCTATACTTAGTTTATTCACAATCTGGCACGTTATATGAGATGTTTCCTGATTCTCTGAGACCATCTTTAGAGATGGCAACCTCAAATTCTCCCAATGTACCACCTATTGATCGTGGAATTGGTTCTGTGTCTTAGACTTCCATGAAGGCTTCCTCGAAGAAGAAATCTATTTCAAGCACTGGTTCCAATAATCCTTCAAAAAATTCATCAAATCCTGGTAAAACATCTGAGGTACATGTTGTTTAGTCTATCGAACTAGATAAGGCCCCCAAAGGTAAGAAAAATGGGAAAGGTAAAGAAAAAATCGATACCCCAAAATAGGATCCACCCAAATCATCTGCTGATGATGCTTCTAAAAGAAAGCAGAAATATCCTTGCCTCATTTGTGAGGAAGATCATTACACCAAGTATTGTCCCAGGCATTCTGAAGTTAACTGCTTATTGAAAGGGATTCCAACTATTTTGAAAGAACATTTTCCATCTCAATAGATGCAATTGGTAGATCAACCGCAATCATTTTCCTCCTCTGGTTCCCAAGTTTTTATGATGCAAGGTTCATCACCTATTTCGATTGCTACTCGAACAAAAGACTATCAAACATCGCAAAAGTAGACAGTGGAGAAAGAAGTCATTGATATACCTTCTACTTCCACACCGTCCAGTTCTGGTCCACTCCATATTGAGCACCCTAATAATGGGTTCATAATCCAACCACCTCCCAAAGATGTACTTCGTAAATCGTCTTATAATACAAATGCTAGAGTGCAACACAACATTATAATATTGTTGAGGATTTAGCCCAAGAACCTTTGGCGATATTTTCTTTGGGGGTTATCCAAACCTGTCAAATGTAGCAAAAATTGTTGTTGTCTGTTATAGGTTCTATTGATCTTGTTGATTCGAGTTTAATTACGTTTGATCTTGAAAACCACATTCCTCGTCTTCCTCATCAGATTGCTTTTCTGATAGAATTTCTCATTAAAGGAAAGACGATTAATCACACTATTATTGATGAAGGTGCTTCCACCTGCATCATGTTTGTTTCATGTTGGAATGTCATTGGCTCTCCTTCTCTTAACCAATCCCCAAACACTTTGGAGGCCTTTGATGGCAGAGGCTCCCATCCATATGGTATTCTCACAAACTTGTTGATTACGTTGGAGGGAAAGATCATTGAGCTAGAAGTGGAAGTTGTAGATGTGAATCTCAACTACAGCCTTCTTCTCTGGTGAAGCTAGACCCACATTGTGTTTTGTGTGGTTTCTTCTTTGTTCCAGGTGCTTCATTTTCCTCATGAAGGAAAAATTGTCATTGTGGATGAGCTATATTTTTTCTCTTCCGGTTCATCAATCGAAAATGTCCCTTATGTGGGAAATACTAAGATTCCTTATGAGAGTGTGGGAGCAAGTCCTTTCAAGGACTCTCCTTTAATGGGTATTTTTACTCTCCCACCTCTGAATGTTTCTTCTATCAATATGATCTCATTTTCTACGAATCTTTGGATTATTCATACTCGAGATCAAATTGATTCATTTGGTGATTCTATGCCTTAAGTCCATTAGAACAAAGCTATCAAGAAATTGTCTTAGCTTCGATGGCCACTTTAGAAAGTCATGTTGTTTTTAGTATGAACCTGGACACTTATGTGCCATCTCCTTGGCTTGTTCCTTCGGATTCTCTGGATCCTTTGAACGAGACATTCTCGACTGACCAAAGTATTGTTGAGATTATGTCTCTGAACAAAACTCCTTGGAATGGTCTCCATCATCGTTCTTCATTTATTCCCAGCCTCAATGAGATGCCTCCATGTCTTGAAGCATTTTTTCCTCATTTCCCAATGCATCCACTTCAAACACCTGTCTGGTGCATGAAGTCCTATCAGAGGGTAATATGGGAAACATTACTGCTACTATGCCTCTTGACATTTCCATTAAATCTGGAATTGTCGAGAACATTCATATTTGGGTTTCCTATTCTCTGCTATAGGACAAAATGCATGGTGTATGGAGAATGGAGATACCCTCAAAGGTATTCCCGAGACCTTTGGTAGACGGTAAGATTATCTAGAGTTGTCACAAAGTTACATGAATGTCCATAAACAATAACTAATGATCAAAGCAAGACAAATTGATTACCTCAAGCCTCCGTGTAGATTTGCTGGAAAGCACAACACAGCTAGGTGGAAGTCCCCTAAGCCGGCTCTAGATCAAGTCCTACACATAGTAGAGACAAGCATAATCACAACATACAACCTTGATAACTAATACATGAATATATAAAAGACATCTAGTTACACATAACTAAACTACTCATGCTAAAAGGTATTGACAAACAAGTAAATGAATGATAGTACAAACACCACGGAGTAGATAGTACAACTGCAGTTCTATATTAATGTCGGAAGAGTAATTACAACCATCTATTGCATCTACCTTCCCTTACCCCTCCAACTTCTCTCTCTCTCTCCCTTCATACCAACTTTTTATGCTTAGATTTGAGACTATGCTCGACAATCAAGTAAGCTAACCTTTCAAATGATCTGATCTCTATCACCATAGCCCTATCTTTGCTTATGCAGCAATTGAGTTAGGGTTTCCAAGTTCCTCCATGAGTCTCTCAAGGTAAAAGCAATGATGTTGCCATGCTTTTCAACTCTTTCCCATTTGCCTCCTTCATTAGGATTTAGAAATCCCACAAATAGGTCAAACTTGAGATGTTTTCTTTATTTTTTGAGTGGATTTAGGAGGGAATATAGAGATATTTATGAGTCAATTTTTTCCTTTGACCTCTAGATGCTCATTAGGATCCACTAATTCTATTCCCAGACTAATAACTAGAGTTAGTAGGGTCACTAACGCTCCCTTAGGCTTACAGAGAAGCTTTATAAAGCATATTGTCAGTGTTTAGCCAACGTTAGTGTGGAAGCAAGGCTTGTGATCTTGGTCTTTGCTTCAGCTATCATGTCTTTCCCCTCTGAGCTGATGAGGGGGTCATTTTGCTGTATAATAGATGCCCCATAAAGTGTTAGATCAGAGGCTGCGACGATGGCCGAAATACTTTACTTAACTGTAATTTTCCTTCTTCGACAAAAAGAGAAAGAGGATCAGAGCTTCGGGTGGTATGGGAAACCTGATACAACACGTATATATAAAACAACTAAAATCATGTCCTGAGTCAGGCATTTCCATCCTTAGTAGCTATGTCAGAGTGATTTTCTTAGAAAAGAGATATGACGATGCTAGCCACCGATAAGAACAATGTGGATCTGGTGTCATAATAGGACCATTCTTATGAGTTGTCTCCAAAAAACCATTTATGCAACTTGGGAGAGGAAGCAAGGCTGATTGATGCAAGCCTCTACCCAAGGTCTTGATTTCCACTTCATCGAACAGCATATATTGATACGTGTGAATATATGCATTGATGTCAAACATGCATGAAATCATCTGATTACCAATCAATAATGGAGACCATTAACAGATGCGAGGAAGGCCACCAATAATGGTGATGGTCTCCATGATGCACAGTACAGTCCAGCGAGTGTGAAAAATGCTTTTGTTGTCGAACACTTGTAGAATCACTTAACCAGGAGCCAATAATGAGAACCCCTGATCAAACACAAGGTGACCTGCCACTAATGTCTGCAAGTACCAAGGCACTAAATGTGTTTCTAGGTTGTCTTCCTATACAGAGTATTGAAGTCGATAGGAAGATACCTGTCGAAAGGTAGGCAATAATGTATCCTACATCAATCGACACGAAATGGGACAAGAATGATTTGGTTTTTGAGGAGTCTTTGAGCATTGGGTCTAAACGACGGAGGGCATGATGAAAGGATATGTTTGAGGGGTTGATGGAGGAAACGAAAGGTTAACCCTTGAACAACAGAAGGCAAGACAACAGTTTTAACCATGCAACACTAGACTCATGAACACCGAAGAATGTTAGGATACAGAGATGCAAGAACATGGGGGTATTTAGGCTAAAACTCATATGACGATAGGATTCATATTGAAAGGCCGTCACAAGGAAGGTTTATCTGAGGGAATGCCATATTCAAGGGAATGACTACAACCAAACCACACTCTCTAACACTAAATGCAGTTGTATTGTCTTCTTTCCTCATCTGATTAGTTTAGTGAGTCTAGATGGTTAAAATCGTTGATATTTTCATATTTTAAGAGTCTGAAAAGGATCGCAAAAAGAGGGACTTTATGCCCTATCTGATTAGTTTAATGAGTCCAAACAGGCAAACTCATCGATCTTTTCATGTTTTGAGAGTTTGAAAAGGATCGTAAAAAGAGCAACTCTATACCTCATCTATTTAATTTAATGAGTCAAGACGAGACAACTCGGTGGTCTTTTCATATTTAGAGAGTCTGAAAAGATCATAAAGAATGACTCCAGGGTGGTCCATTTGTCATAGTTGTTAACTGGGTGCGACAAAAGGTTAATAGTGTACCCGGATCGATTGATTTTCTGTGAGTTAATCTATTGAATCCGGATAAAGAGTAAACCTATGTTCAAATAGATGTCGACCTCATTTGTTACGAGTACGATGAGACAGACTAAACTCATTTTTCGTCGTGAATTTTGAATGAGTCACGCGACGATAAACTCAATACCTTCATCAAATTTTTAATGAGTCAAATGAAGAAATCTCAAGGTATCTTTTTCAGTTTATTGAGTAAGAAAAAAGAGGTAAAATAACTGCTCATTCCTTCTTTGTAGATTTAACGAGCCCAAAGAAGGGGAAAAACTTGGGGATTTTTTGATTTAAGAGCGAGAAATGGTCCCAAAAAAGCAAGTGCTCTTGTTGCTGTCGTAGATGTTTTAACAAGCCTAGTGACAAAAACTCAGGATTTTTCAGTTTAATGAGCAAGAAAAGTACCTAAAAAATGTTCGGGTAATCTATATAAATGTTTAACGAACCTAAAGAAAAAACTCGGGATTTTTTCAGTTTTATGAGTGAGAAAAAAGCGCCTAAAAAGAATGCTCAATGATCTTTTTCAGTTTAATGAGCTAGAAAAAGAGTGGAAAAGAGTTGCTCAGGCCGTCATCGTATGCGTTTAACGAGGCTAACAATGATAAACTTGGGGATTTTTTAGTTTTTGAGAGCGAAGAAATATCCCATAAAAGAAAAGCGCTCATTGAGAATTACATGCAGTGCTTTACTGCTTTTCATCCCTAAGGGTACTTTCATCAAAAGTGGAAAAAGGTATAAAAAGGCAGCAATTCCCATCCATATGGGTTCATGCATGATAAAAAATCATGGGGAATGGACTACTTCCTCTTTAATGATTCCAAAAAATCATGTCTCTAAAAATAAATATAAGGAAGTTTTTTGAGCTTTCACATTCAGCATTTTCACTATTTGAGAATTGTGAGAGCATCTTCGAGCCAAAGAGGAGCATATTTACCACGAACCATTGTAGGAGATCCAAGCAACCATTCGATGTTTCATCAGTCTGAGGTAGAGGTTAAAACCTTGCTCTATGCATTGATTAACCTTTCTTATTAGTTTCTTGGGTGGATTTTTGCATATCTGAGGTACCCTAATGCAGTATTTGTGCACAAATGCCCTCTGGCTAGCCTGTAGGGAGTGTTAAATACCCTATACAACCTACTGGAGGGTGTTAATCCTCCCTGTGTACCACTGGGGGAGTGTTAGAGCTTGAGGGCATAGTTTAAAACCTCATGCAGTGATTCCTGAAGTTGTATTGCCCCATTTTTGACCTATTTTTAGGTTATTTTACATAGGTTTCAGGCCATAATGACTAGCCTATGGAGAGAGCAGACCCATGATAGCCAGGAATTGCTGATGTGAAATGATCTAGCATGCATACTTGCTTTTCACTATTGCGGTTTATTGAATTATGCAAAATTAGAGTTGATGAAAGGGCAGGAGGATTTATTGAGATGGATTATCCAGCGTTGGGATGAACATGAGCAAGTGTTCAGGATTGTAGATCATGAGATGGCTATTAACCATGATGAAATATACTTTTTAACCAGTCTATCATGTTGTGGGGCATAGGAAAACCTCACTGGGGGTAGGCCTGATCCACGATCTACCTTAGAGTTGGTGCAATCCTACTGCATCCCTGAGAGTGGACTTGTCAGCAACAAGGTCCCCATATAGAGGATAAGGTCTAGGTCTATGAGGGCCATTTTATGGTTGATTGTGTGGTTGGCAGGGTCAAATAGTTCCCATGTTGTGACAAAGGTCCAACTGTTGCTTGCAGTTGACTTTGTCCAACTACAGATGTTCAACTGGTGTGAAGCAGTGCTTCACCAGTTGATGGCAGAGTTAACAACATGCAAGACTCAAACCCAACAAAGTTTTGGGTATGGTACTCTCATAGTCTCATTCATTCTTAAGGGGGTACTTATTATGCGCCCAAGGATGAGCTTAGGTCCCTTTGATCCAAGGTAGCAAAGACAGGGCCGATGGTCATCACTTGATCCTCGCACAGGAGGAGGACCGATCTGACATTTCTTCAAGGAAGATTTCTTCTAGTGGCTTCATGGCCAGATCGTGATGATTGATGACTATGCTTATGAGGGCATGGAATTCACCGATGACCCTGACTTGATGCTGCCGCCCGGGACCAGCTGGGGTCCTCAAGGTGAGAATGAGTTTTCAAAGTACTTCAAGTATTTTTTAGCTTTGAATGTTTATGTGATGTTTTTTTATGGGTGAACAAGTACTGACATGAAGCTTTATGCTTAACACAAATGTGGCACCATTACGACCTACAGGCGAACCCCTCCATATGAGATGAGAAGGCAAACTACCTGCTGAGGGGGGGTGATGTCGACAGTATTCATGAGGTTCTGAGGAACCTAGAGGGCTTGAGCATGGATGTGCCCCCCCTTCCTATGAGGGATATTCCCGCTCATATGCAACGACACACAATCGGTGTACCTGAGCAGTTTCTAGTTCCTCTTCGGAGGATAGCTAGAGTGGTTTTAGCATTTCAGGAGTAGTAGGCTCTTTTTAGTAGGTGTTTTGGTGTAGCCAAAGGGTGTTTGTAGCTAGGCTTAGTAGCCATTTTGTACTTAAAACATCCAAGTTTTGGAATATTTTGATGTAAAAGACTGGATTTTATCTATATATATATATATATATATATAGACATTTTGGTATTTTGATGGCATAATTTTTTTTTAAATGTTTTTGTAAAAATTTTAACTCTGTAAATTTTTACTTTTCATGCATGCTTCTATAGTGAATGAGACAAATGCCAATCTAACACATAGTTTGTTAATGAATCAGCAACTGCATCAAATTCTCTAGGAATGTGTTCATATATGATTATTTCAAATTGACGTTCCAAGAGTCGTACCCTTAAATAATGATGTAACAAGGTTGGATTACGAATGTGATAACGATTTGTAAATTGCATAACAACTAGCTGAGAGTCTAACCTGACCACCAGATTGGAGATGTCCCTTGATGACGCTTCAGTGAGAAGTGAAATATTTACTCAGCAATATTGTTGGTGGCGGTACTAAGAAAGACTCCTTAGAACAAAATAGTTCTGACTCAGGTGTGTAGATGACCTAAGCAGCTGATGCAATGTTCAGTGTGTGATGATTGGCACCATCCACATATCCTATGTATGCTAAGGGTAGCGAAGACATCTGAATTCCGAGAAGGATGTATGATACAAATACTCCAATAAATATCAAAACAATTCATTTGCACCGAAAAGGGAAACAAAACTTATAAATACATAAAATTACAAAGCACATGCCTAGTGAAATACTAGACATAATACTTTTTCAGATAGAGCCCATTTCTGGGCTCGACTCCTTCCCAGTCCTAAAGTTCATATGCCCCTTTTGAGAGGGCTTTCTTGATGACATAGGGACCTATCCATAAGGGTTGAAGTGTTCCTACCCCCAAGAGGTCATGTTTTTTATCATAGAGAAAAACAAGATCTCCCTCTTGGTAAGAACGAGGCTTGACCTTTTTGTCATATTGGGTTTTTACCCGATGCTTGGGAGCCTCGAGTGTTAATTCGACATCTCGATGAGTTTCATCTAGTATATTGAGGTATAGTAGGCACTCCTCTTCAACAATAGTTCCAAGTAGGATTTCAATGACTATTTGTAGGGAAGGGATCTGACACTCAATGGGTAAAACTTCTTCAAGGCCATAAGCTAGTTGAAACAGTGTAAAGCATGTGGCAGTTTTTACTAAAGTTTGATATGCCCATAGCGCTGAATATAACATTCGATGCCAATTGGTTTTATGATTTCCTACCAACCTACGGATCATGGTCTTTAAGACACCATTAATGGCCTCTACTTGACCATTAGCTTGGGGGTAGTAGGAGGATGATTGATCCTGGCAAAAACCTAGCAGCGATGTTAAGTCAGACATCATGTGATTCTGGAAATGAGACCCATTATCTGTAAAGATAGTGCGGGGTATACCGAAGCGATAGATAACTTGATTAAATAGGAATAGCATCTTGGTTTCCCCATCAGCCCTGTGGGTGGGAAGGGCTTTGGCCCATTTCGTGAAATAGTCCACAGCTACTATGATATAGTTGTGTCCAACAGAGGAAACGGGATTGCAAGTTACAAAGTCTATCCCTATTTGGAAAAGGGGCCCACAGAGATAACCGGGTGCAGTAGGGCCAGAGGAGCGTGCATTTTCTTTCTGAACACTTGACAAGGATGGCATTACCAGATGGCATTAACACAATATCTGAACAAGGTCAGCCAGTAATAGCCTACGCACAATTTTTTATGTGCAACAAATATGCCACAAAGATGACCACCACATGCCCCAACATGGAAGTCATTTAAAACATGTTCCACCTCTTCATAGGTGAGGTAACATCGAAGAACTGTATCTGCACCATGACGATATATAGTATCGTTAATCACTAGATAGTTTCATGCTTGTGGCGGATCTAACGATGGTCACCTGTCGATAGTTCGGGGCAGAACTGTTGTGCTTAGAGGTAGACAAGAATGTCACTGTACCAAGGGTTAGTGGTGTCAATAAGATAGACAACTTCATCCAAAAGAGGATTGTGGGCTATCTCGTTAGGATCTATGATGGGAAGGTCCGACAAAAGTTCTGCGAAGACTAAGGAGTTCTTCGCCTTAGCAGCTGTAAAAACCAAATCAAATTGTTGGAGGATCACTATCCATTTCAAGTATTTTCCTCCAATTACTTAACGATACAAAATATGTCTCATGGGATTCTCCAAGGCGATGACAGTAGTCTATCGTAGTAGGATGTATAGTCAGAATCAGTTGACAGCAAAGGAAACTGCCAATGACAGCTTTTCCACATGTGAATATCTAAGTTCGGGCCCACCCAGGCCTTTCGACAGATAATAGGTCACATGCTCACTCTGGTCATCATGAGTTTGAAACAAAACCATTCCAAGAGAGGATGGAGAGGCTGCTAGGTATAGAAGAAAGTCGCAGCCAGAGTTGGGAGCACTAGGGAGTGGGGCTGATATAAGCACATTTTTCAAGGCATAAAATGATCATTGAGCTTTATCATCCCACAGATATGGCACTCCCTTCTTAAGTAGGTGCATAAAGCCTTTCGTCAACTTAGAATAGTTTACAATGAACCATCGTGAAAACTCTGCCTTCCTTTGCAAACGTTGGAGCTGTAGAATAGATTGAGTAATTGCCTTTACCTTATCGGGATCAACCCTAATCCCATACTTGGAGAAAATGAATCCAAGTAAGCGTCCAGATTCAACAAAGAAAACACATTTATATGGATTCAGACGGATGTTGTAAAACCCACACCTAAGAAAGATGGCTCTTAAATGGTTTAGGTGTTGCGTTCGTTGCTTGGAATGGGCTGGAAGGTCATACAAGTAAGCTTGAATGATATGGCTAATATCGTGAAATGTGTATTCCATGGCTCTTTGAATAGTTGCTCCGACGTTCTTTAAATCAAATGGGAGTTTTTGATAGGCAAAGATGACCCATGGGTAGATGAAGGTGGTTTTGTGCTAGTCTTTGGGTTTTATAGCAATCTGGTTGTAACCTAAGAATACATCCATGAATGAAAAAGATTCACAACCGTCGTAGTCATCGATGATTTTATTAATGAATGGTGTCAAATAATTATCCTTGGGACACGTGGAATTCAAGTCTTGGTAGTCAACACATACGTGGATGGTTCCTTGTTTTTTATCGACAGGAACCAATTGGAAACCCATTCCATTAAAGGAACAGGATAAACAAAATGAGCATGCAACAACTTTTCTACTTCATTTTTGATGGCTGCCATTTTGCGGGGATGGACTGGTCAAAGTCTTTAATGAACAAGTTTAGCATTGTCGTAAAGCTTGATCTCATGCTCAACAATAGAAGTATCTATGTCGAGCATTTCCTCGTAAGACCAAGCAACTACATCGCAAAATTCCTTAAAAAGGCAAGTGAAGCATGCAATTTCCTCAGGATTGCAATCACTCCAATATGGATGTTTTCCACGATGTTTGTCTTGACAGAAATATCGATGAGAAATTTCTTTGAAATATTGCCCATGTTTCCTTCCACCTCCAGAGTTTGGATAGTTGTATAGGGTGAGGAAACAATTTCTGGTATGTCAGGTGATAGGATTTGAAGAGGCATCATGTCCGAATAAGATATTAAAACATGATTGTTATAGAAATTTTTGGGCACTGCAACCCCAAGCATAAAATTTCCATAAACCAAGGGCTCCTAAGTCCCTAAAAGTGTTGTTCCAACCCCTAAAGGAACAAGGTCAACTGATTACAACTTCTCCCAGAAGTTCTCCATGAAAAACCACTCAGAACCGGTCAAAACAGGATCATTTCACCTACTCCATAGGCAAAGTGCATTGCATATCACCTAAATACACTCTGTGGGCACGTTGCATTTCAAAAATCCCTTCTATGGGGTGCGATGGGCGAGAAGAGACAAATGGCAGTGTCAATCCGCGAGGTGGAGAAGCATGGAATCTTCTAGAAACTTCTCCTGTGACACTTGCCATTCTGAATTCGACCAAGGATGAGTAAGAGATCATCAATCTCCAAGTGGAAGAAAGAACTATCAGAGGGAAGACACTAATCAAATCACAAGCTGACTCATCTCCCTTACAGATATCTATATATGGATCCCTCATCCCAAAGATCCAGAGGCTGGAATTTTGCATCTTGTAAGGAATTGTTGTTGGTTTCTTGAGGCAACATCATAGCGTTGGGTGATCTAAGCTTTTCATGAGGTGAAGAAGGGCTTACTTGTTGAGAGGATGATGCTGGGTCAGAACAACTGGTTGTAACTCTCTTGGCTCTTTCTTGATTATCAATAAAGATATTCAAGTTTTCCTCCATACTCTTGTGTCATTTATGTTTCATGCATTTGTATGGTCAATTTACATCTGATCCTAGATTGTTTATGATTATAGATCCATGTTCTTGTATAGTGTTATGCTACTTTGATTCTACAGGTACTCTGTGAAGCTGGGTGTACAAGGAAGCAAGTAGCAAAGGACTATCAGAAGAGAGAGGAATCGAACTAGGAACCAAGCACAAGACAGAGGTTGGTCTCCTTTATTCTTCTCTCATCTATATTTCATAAAGGAAAACGAAAGTAGTTTTACTTTGTTTGTTTCTAAGGTAGCTACCAAACCTTAGTGGGATTAGCAATTCTGCATAGACACTTTTCCCTGTAACAAAATGGCGACTCCACTGGGGAGCGACTAGGTTGTTTGTTTATCTACATTTTTTTATTTTATAAACTTACAGACGGAGCCTAAAGTTGAGCCAGGTAGCTTTCGAACTGCATTTTCTATGCAAATGCAAAGTAGATAAATGCCGCTTCAGTCAAACTCTGGGTTTTGTTTATGAATTAAACAACTGATTTACAAACTCTCTAATTGCCCTTGTGGTGGCTCTAGTAACCTCCTTAGATCTTCCCCTATTGTTGATTTACTGATTACCACTTGCTCAGCCAAAATCCCTGAAATGAACTGCAAACTGTGACCCGGAACCCAAGCAAAGTCTCGTCTCTGGCCCAGCACACTCTCTGTTCTGTGAATCTGAAATTCAGCACACTCCCCGAGTGTAGTAGGTGCGCTGCATTTCAAATTCACTGTGTTACAGGTGCGCTGATTAGACTAGACATTATTCCTGAATGTTGGTTTCTGTTCACTCTTTTCAGATCTATTCAAGAATTTTGCTGCCTGTAGTTAGTACACCTTTGTTTGAAACCCCTTTCCTTGCTATTATTCCACCTCCAGTGTGCAAAGAACTGTAAATGTTTTTGTGTATTTGTTAAGTCATTTTCAGTTCTCTTTGCAAAAAAGTAACGTAATTGTACTGTCGTTTCTTGATTTGAAAGTGTCGCAAGTGTCGTTTTCAGTCATAGAAGAGAGTCTGATTGCTCTTGATAGTCGATTACCCTGTTACTATTGTATTTGATCTAAATTTGTAGTTTTTCTAGTGTCGAAAGCAAGTCTTCATTTCCAAATCGCAAAGTGTTGTCATTATCTTCATTTTTGATTTTGAAAAGAAACTTGTTAGTGATTGTCACTTGAAAAGTAATTCAGATTTGTGCATTAGCTTTCTTTTTATCATTCACATATTAAGAAGGCTGAAAACAAATACATGCATGTGCATTTGCATTTAGATTGTTTGATTGGTTTGATTTAGGACAGTGCATATAGTGTGTGCTCTTTGCTCTTTGTTGAAAGAATTCTATATTTCTTTCCTTAGTAGCTAGGATTTTCATTGCCCAAAGAAGATAAAAGATTGTTTATCATCTTAGATTGTATTTTAGGAATTGTACATCTACATCACGCGGTGAACCTGAATGGAAAATTTCTTAAGCAAGATCAACTATAAAATAAATTTAATGAATCTAACAACGCTTTGGAACCTAACGCACAACATCTAGAAGTCTAGGCTAGAAACGTATTCCGGCGTCGTAAAGCCTGGTAACTGTTGTTCTCACTGTTGGTTGGGTGATTCCTCCACTTTGAGACGATAAGTGCCAGTATGGACTTGTGCTCCCATGTACCATCGAGTATATTTTGGGGGACCACAATAGGCTTAATCCTTTATCCATAGGAAGCCGTGTCTGCCGCCCTATCGATCGCAATGCACTGAACACAGCATTCGGGAAGATTGACTGCCATACCATAAAAAGTATTCTGTAGTTTTGCGATTGGTTTGGTAATCCCTCTACCTAGATTTCCAGAGCAGTCCCTTTCATTCCTTTTCAGACTCCTTAACGAAAAAGGTACATCTGAGCACTTGTCACTTCAGGCTCATAAAAAATTGAAGGCAACTAGAGTCATCTTTTGTTTTTTCTCGACTCTTAAAAATTGAAAAAACAAGTTGTGTCAAAGCATCTAAAATTCATCTAATTCGGAAACATACTTCCCCTTGATTTTTAGTTGATCGAGTAATCTGCAATCGTGGAAGAAAGTCAATTGAAACCTCATCGTTCGCAGAGGCTTACGAGTCAACCGTCTTTGTCTCCGGAATCGAAACTATTACGGACAAAGCGAACTCGTTTAACCGGTTCCAAATCTCCTGGTAAAGTTAGAACAAGTGTTCCAACAACATCAGAGACTCCGGTTACTCCAAACATTTCTGGTATCCCTGCCTTTACAGAAGAAGTTCAGCAGCCACCGAAGGACAGTAGTATTGATCCTAGTCTGAGGGCAAACACTTGTATTACTGAACCAGTTCCATCTACAACCGGTTCAGAGAGTGTTGTTCCCCAAACATCTGTCGCTGCAGATTCCATACCTTCTTCGGCACCAGAAATATTCTACGGACCTGACGGTCTACCTCTTCCACCTGGTCTGATTGCTATAGAAGAGATTTTGGAGGATCCTCCATCTAGTACTCCATCGCAATTTGGAGTCGGGATCACTCTGTATCCTTCTTCATCAGAAATTAGTCTACCACCAGCGGAAGCTCCTGTAGAATTGCTAGGTAATCTTTTGGATAGACTAGAAATGTCTGAACAACCCTCAACATCTAGGACTGTGTCATCCGACACAGCGATGACAAAACTTCCTGCTATCACTCCAACAATGTTCGCCGGTATACCATCTGTCCCAACTAGCTCTCAATCGCTAGAAGGAGCCCACTCAGGGGCCATTTCGACGGTATGGTCCGTTCCTGTTTGTTCATCCGGAATAGTATCCGGGAACTCTTATGTTGAGTCTCAGCAAATTGATCCATTTGGATGTCAATTTGGGCAATCTAGTCCTCAAGGGAAAACCATTCCCTTAAGTACCGGATTACCGCCGTATGGGGGGCAGTATACCCTTTCATTGTCCCCTCTGGGAGGACATCCATATGGGAGTTCACAACAAAATTCGGGTTATGCTGGAATTACATCAAGCGGTTGGGTACTGATACTACCTCAACAACCAAGAGTTGTATATTTGATGCAACAATGTTTACCTATGTCAAATATACCAACTACGCCAGCTATTGTGACGGTGTCGCAAGTACAAGCGTTGCCTGTTGTATGCCAACCTCAGGTTTCTCAGGTTGTAATGAAACAGCCTCTTGACCCTGCGACTCAACCACAATCGCCGATTGGTGGAATGACACAGGTCCAAACGGGTACAATTACCCCTCATCTTGGTCAAACAGTTAGTATCGGGCAACAGCGCATGGCTTCACAACCCTGGCTGGTGCAATACCAACAACCGTAATTCCAACAAGTATACTAAGGATCTGAGCAACAAATCTTTGCAAATAGTGGGCAGTCGTATATTCAAAACGGTCAAAATCAACCATTCTACAATGGTCATGCCCACCAACCTTACCAAAGTTACCAGCATCAAATGCATTATGCTGGTATGCAAAGACCAACTGCTCAGGCGATCCCATCTTATCCTGGGTATGCTTCACCTAACCTGAATAAACAGTTACCCTTCGTGGCGACTTTAGAGTTACCTGATTTAAATCGATTAACAAACGATCCAATTGCTTATGCCCCTTGGTGGCCAACGATTCCGCATAAACTTCCATCAGATATTCCTAAATTTAATGGAAATCCAGGTGAAGATCCGTTGAATCATGTGATGAACTTTCATCTATGGTGTTCATCAAACACCCTAAACGATGATTCGATTAGGCTTCGCCTTTTTCAGAGGACGTTAACTGGTCCAGCAACAAAATGGTATATCGAATTGCCCAGAGCTTCGTTTGACAACTTCAGTACCCTAGCCACAACCTTTCTAACCCATTTTCAGTTACCGATAAGGTACGAAACGGGAACGGAACTTCTTACCAATTTCAAACAAACAACGGCCACTCACATATCTGATCATATACATGAGTGGTGACATCGACGTAGAATGGTAAAAACGTATGTTCCTGATCAGCTTTTAGCTGAATGTTTTATTAAGTCATTATTGCCTTCCATCACGGAAGATGTGGAAAAAGGGGGAGTCATCACCGAAGAGCAGGTTATCGCTCGTGCATAATATTTGGACTTGATTTACACTCAGTCTGGCACGCTCTACGGTAAAATACCTGATGCTCCTAGACCGGAATTCTCAGTCCCTCCTCCTCCTAAATCAAACAATGACTCTCATGCCGGCGATGGCGTGATTGTCGCAACAGACATGAAATCGACAAAGGCTACATCTAAAAAGGCCCGTAAGATTTCTAGTCAAAATGCGAAAGATGAACTTCTTGCCTCGGAAGTAAATGCCGTCTCGATAGATAAAGGCAAAGAAACCAAGCAACCAGGGGGAAACAAGAAAAGCAAAGGGAAGAAGAAGAAACAGGAGGAATCATCACCTAAAAAATCTTCTACAAACCCTTCTGGAAATAGGAAACCAAATTGTCCATGCTTTATATGCGATGAGGATCACTGGACAACAGATTGTCCACACAGAGCTGAGCTTAAAAAATTCTTCAAGAATTTAGAAACCTCGACATTATTAACTGATCCGTTTCCAAATCCAAGAACAAATCTGGTTGACAATGGAAATGCTTCCCCGTCTCAAGTGTTGATGTTGTCGGTTTCCAAATAGAAAAATGATGCTTTGATATCGACAAGGAACAAAGATTACAGGAATCCACAGCTGTCGAACAACAAGGATAAATATCAACCTAGTAGTTTGACAACAACTTCGACAGAAGTTGCGCCGCCCATCATTCCTGAGTTGACAATAAAACTGCCAAAGGGAGTAGTACACAAGTCGACATTTAATCCTCGTGCTAGAGCAGCACAGCATTATAATATAGTGGAAGATCTAGCCCAATCGCCATACACTATGTCGACACTTGAGGTACTGCAAAATTGCCCATCCCAAAAGCAGGCTTTATTATCAGCCATCGGTGGGATAGACCCAAAGGATTCCAATCTTGTGTCCTTTAATCATAAAGGATACGATCCTCAGTTACCAGCTCAACTAGCTTTCCTCGTTCAAGTGAAAGCCCTCAACAAAACTTTTCATCGAACAATTATTGATGAGGGGGCATCTACATGTATTATGTCGATGAGTTGCTGGAAAACTTTAGGATCTCCAACCTTGTCACGATCTTCGATGACATTAAAAGCATTTGACGGACGAACATATACCCCATACGGTATTCTAAGTAACTTGAAGGTTGAACTAGGAGGGAAAACAGTAGAAATAGATGTCGAAGTAATCGACGGAAACCTCGATTACAACATCCTACTGGGAAGACCATGGATATATGCTATGGCAGCTGTTGTGTCGACTTATTTTAGGAAGATTGCATTCCCCTTTCAAGGAGGGATTACAATCGTCGATCAAAAAACTTTCCTCCCCAATGGTTCTCAAGTTACAGGAAGCATTCCAATGATCCATGGAAGCCCGCATTCGCTTCAAAATATTGGAGTAGGCCTACTAAAAGACCCTATATTAATGGGAACTTTTGCCCTTCCGCCTCCAATCAATTTGGCAGAAGTAGCATCGGTAGGAACCTGCAATATGATATCTTCGATTAAAAATATCTCAGAAAATGATATCAACATGGATCATGTGCAGGTATTGCCTCCAAGCCCAACAGAAATATTGTAGCAATCAATGTTCCTAGCATGGGAGGCAAACCCAAATCAACGCTCATCAAGCGTTTGGATAGATAGGTCTAAGGAATATGGCACCCCTTCAGATCCTTGGTCGCGAGTGCATGACACCGACGAATGAATTGTTCAATAAATGGTAATTGAAGGGGCACCATGGGAAGATTACCACCATTGTTCCCTTCTTTCGAATTGTGAAGAATATACTCCTGATGACCTTTATCATCCTTCAGTTTTTGATTTTCTATCAAATACTGTAAACACGGTGGATTTCGAGCAAAAATTGTCCAACATTGAAGAGACTATCGCCATAAATATCTCGACCAAAACAGATGTTGTAGAGAATATTTATGTTCGCAAAAGTTGTTCTCCTTCAGAACTGGAAATATATAATGCTCTTTTTCGCGAATTCAGAGATGTCTTTGCTTGGTCATATGAAGAAATGCCAGGCATTGACTCAAGTATAGTTGAACACGAAATCAAGATGTATCCAGATGTCAAACCAGTACGACAACGACTACGGCAGGTGCACCCCAAGAAAGTCACTGCCATCAAAACAGAAGTTGAAAAGCTTCTCCATGCTAGTTTCATTTACCGAGTTCTTCTAACCGATTGGGTATCGAATATTGTTCCTGTTACGAAAAAATAAGGAATGATTAGAGTGTGGGTCGATTATAGGGATGTAAATCAAGATTGTCCAAAAGACAACTACCCTACACCCTTCATTGACCAGATAATTGATGAATGTGCCGGATGTGAAATCTTTTCATTTATGGATGGATTCACCGGGTATAATCAAATAAATATCCGCCCACAGGACCAGTCAAAGACTGCATTTATTTGTCCGTGGGGCACATTCGCATATTGAAAATTACCCTTTGGTTTAAAGAATGCAGGGGCAACATTCAGAGGGCAATTAATTATGCCTTCCATGACATCAAAAACATCGTTCAACCATATCTTGACGACCTTCCGGCTCATTTGTGAAAGCGGACTGATCATCCGCAGCATTTAGGAGCGATATTTCTACGTTGCCGACACTACAAGATACGACTCAATCCACACAAATGTGTGTTATGTGTCAGTTCTGGTCGTTTACTTGGCTTTGTAGTCTCAAAGGACAAGATTCGTCTCGACCCATGTAAGGTTCATGCAATCATAAATTTTCCTCCACCTTCGAATTTGCTTCAGATTCAGAAACTCCAAGGGAAAGCAAACTTTCTAAGGAGGTTCATTTCAAATTACGTCGAACTTGCTAAAGGTTATACAAGTCTTTTGAAAAAGGAAGTGCCCTTTGTCTGGGATCAGGTTGCGCAAGCTTCCTTTGATGCTTTAAAAGAATCCCTAATGAAAGCATCATTAATGTACGCTCCTGATTATCAAAAAGACTTTAATCTATATCTGGCTGCAATGGATACAACTATCGCAATGGTTTTAGTTCAAGAAGACAACAGAATTGAACATCCTATATATTATTTAAGTAAGAAATTAAATGATATAGAAAGAAAATATTATTATGTTGAAAAGCTAGTGCTCGTAGCTGTTCAAGCGATACAGACATTTCGACACTATGTCCTCTTCCAAAAAACTACCATTCTGTCAGATTGCAACCCCATGACTTATATATTGTCGCTACAGTTTCTGGGGAACAAATATTCAAAATGGATAGCGATTCTACAAGAGTTTGATCTGGAATTTGTAAAATCCAAGTCAAAGAAAGCACTGGTTTTCGCAGAATTATTATGCGATCTCCCATCGTCGTCCAACGATGAAACATCCGAAGAAACAATCGTGGATGAATCTTTGTTTCTGATATCTTCAAGCAATCCATGGTATGGAGATATAATCATCTATCTCCAAACCCAAAAGTATAGGCCTAATACCTCCCACTCCGAACAAAAACGTATTCAATACCAATCAAAAGACTACATGATCGTCGGTGATACACTTTACCGTCGTGGTGTCGATACAGTTCTACGGAGGTGCCTCACCCATGAGGAGGCCGAAAAAGTCCTGAATGATTGCCATTCAGGCGCGTGTGGGGGGCATCAATCCGGTTACGCTACGGCGCAAAAATTTTTACGAGCAGGGTACTTCTGGCCAACAATGTTCAAAGATTGCATAACCGCAGTCAGAAGTTGCCATGCCTGTCAAATTTTCGATAGCAAAACCAGAAGACCACCCGCACCTCTACAGCCAATAGTTGTTGTTGGGCCATTCGCCAAATGGGGCATCGATTTCATGACATGTAACCCCACCTCAACCGGGGGGCATGGGTATATCATAGTCGCAGTTGACTATTTTACCAAATGGGCCGAGGCGATGCCTACATTAGATAACACTGGTGAAACAGCTGCCCTCTTCTTTTTCAATCATGTAGTCGCCAGATTCGGCGTCCCGCAAGCTATAGTCACAGATCATGGATCGCATTTTCACAATCACATGATGGTCGAATTAGCTGCCAAATTAGGGTTGTCTCACGACAGCTCTACTCCATATTACCCGCAAGCCAACGGAAAAGTTGAAGCAATCAACAAGGTCCTGAAGTGCATGCTGCAAAGGATGATTGGAGTTCACAAAAGGAGTTGGCACCTGATCCTGTATTCAGCCTTGTGGGCATACCAAACATTGGTAAAAAATGCAACCGGGTTTACACCTTTCCAACTAGTGTATTGCCTAGAAGCAATTTTACCTGTTCAGTGTTAAATCTTGTCCCTCAAAATCGCAATCGACCTTCTCCCTGGGACTTCAGAAGAGGAGGCTCGTTTCTTGTAACTAATCCAATTGGATGAAACCCATCGTGATGCCACTTTGGCTAACGAAGCCCATAAGAAACGAGTCAAGGCGCAGTTCGACAAGAATGTCAAACCCCGTGTCTTCTCAGAAGGTGACTTGGTCTTGCTTTATGACCAAGAATCCGATAAATTGGGAGCAGGAAAATTCAAGTCTTCATGGATGGGCCCCTATATTGTTAAGCAAGTGTTAGCAAAAGGGGCCTACGAGTTAATGGATTATGACGGGATTCCACTGGCACAACCTCGTAATGGGTTGTACCTTAAGCGTTACTATGCGTGATTCGGTGTGGTAACCTATATGCTTTGTTACATTTTTTTTTTCGCTAAAGTATTTGTTTTAGTCAAGTAAATCCAATTTTTACATTTGTCGCAGATGTCGAACCTGTTGGAATCTTTTGTTGGATATGCCGACGGAGCAAGTCGTAGTTTGCAGAACCTATCTTCTGTGGCCTGGGCCATTTTTGACCCAAGCGGCGAGTTAGTAAGTTTCAGAGGGGTATGCATTGGTCGGTCAACGAATAACATCGCTAAATATAGCGCTTTGATAGAACTTCTCTCTGATGCCATCACACATGGCATACGCCGACTGGTCGTCAGGCTAGACTCACATCTCGTCATACTACAACTCACTGGTAACTACTCCGTCTGAAATCCAGCTATCTATCGCATGTTCCTAAGGGTCAAGATTTTGGAAAGGCAATTTGATTTTATTCAATATCAGCATATTTCCATAACCTTAAACACATTAACTGACTCATTGGCAAATTATTTGTTAGATAGACATTTGCAACATTTATAAAAGGAAGCATCTCATCAATATTTGCATCAGGATAATGCAACTTAACCAAAATAAAACTCTGAAAATCAAAAATATATATATAACTGTTTATGGTTTACACATAATGTTCTGTAACCAAGGCAAAATTGGTCAAATGACCCAAAACTCAAAACGCTAGGGGGCACCCTAGTCTAATGATGCTCGTGATAACAAGTCATAGCCTGTGCGATCATGCGTAAAAGCCTAGTCCATCGTCTTCGCACACCAGTAGTATGCCGCTGCAACCTCAAAGGCAGCTCGTCAGTCCTCACATCTGGAATACCGAGAGTGAGGCCCTCGACCTGATCCTGTAATGTTGAAAGAGTCTTGGCCACATCGATGTCACGAAGAATAGCCCTTCCAACAGCCTCTCCTACTGGGGTGGCATCTGGCACTCTCAGGCGTACTACCGGTCGAACAGGACCGACATCTGCATGAACACGAGTTCTGATTAGTCTTGACAAAATAAAGCACAAGGAAATTATAAAAGAAAAACGATAAACAGGAATATGGTCAAAGAATTTACCAATGGCACCCCACTATTCGCCAGCCGGCAGTACCAAATCTGGGTCATCCCGGAAGTCCATGCCAGCATATGGATACTCGAAATAAACCATCTCCTGACAATCAAACCACCCGAAGAAGGTATCGGAAAAGGAAATCTGAGACTGACCAGCATGCCTAGACATATGGTCGACCTATCTCTGCATACGTGGTTCAGTCGGTGGAGGTAAACCGAGTGCAATATACTGCGGCTGCATCAGTGGTATCTTTTCCAAGGCGAAGGTGGTCAAGATAGAACCATATCCAAAGTTCTTCAGTCTCTCGCTCTTCACCTTGGTCAACTGTTCTTTCATCACAAGGAGTACTACGTCACACCAGTTGAACACCTTCGGTTGGCCACATGAAGAGCCGCACCACCAGCCATCCTACCAAAAGTGAATAGGATAGTCCTCAGGGACCTATCAGTGACATCTCAGATGATGATCTTGCCGTATTTACTCGGCTGAGATCCCTCTCTGCAATACCTGCGAACATAATCTCTTACAGATTCACCTCCTTGGGCCTAACCTGATAAAGAGATGGGGGCACCTCGCCTCGATAAGTTGGTCAAAAAATAGATGTCCACTATAGTCAAGGGGATGGATTTACCCCTAATCTGGAACACCTGGCTGGTGGGATCCCAAGCATCGAGCAAATACTACAGCAAGTTGATTTGTTGTCTCATGCTAGAAATGCGGAAAAACTTCAGCAGGCCACAGTTCCGCAGTGCGTTTACTGTAACCAGATCATGTAAAGCAAGCATGTCCTCTTCTTCATGCTCACGTTCTCGCCATGTAATAGTCATCTTGCTCCAAAAAAATCTCTGAAAAAAAACAAGAGAAGAGTTAGATCCTGATTTGGTGAGAAACAGACAAAATTTCCATCAAAAAATTGTGCATGTCAGTTGGCCAGTAGACAGGTTAACATCCAACGCACCTTTCGATACACAAAGGGTGCGATGGAGCCAGGGCGAGTTTTTCAAACCCCAGAGGCTCAGAAAAACTAGAAATCATGCTCAGAATGAAAAATGGAAAGCATGAAATGAAAGAGCTCAGGTTTAGCTCCTACCTGGTCCAGATGGTGCCGAAAATCGTCCATAGAATCTCTCGGAATCAGTTGATGAAAATCAAGGGGGGAAAGCACCTCCCAAGCTCCAACAAGCCAAAGTTCAAATGAAATGGTAAAATGAGAGGTAAAAGCACTTTTAAATTACTTTTTACGTAATTCGAGTAAAATATTAGTGTCCTAACTCATTTTTCAAACATATATTGTTCATTTCTAACTAGTTTGATGAAGCAATTGAGCATGCAGTACAATCTTTGAAAGAACAAAGCCATTTGTGGTAAAGTCAAGAAATGACCGTTATATCGAGCAGTTTTAATGCGGACTTCATGCTCATTAAAAAATAAACATAAGCAATGAGCAAATGTTTCCTCCAGCGTTTAAGCTCAATAAAAAATGAACCAATTTCCGGTAAATAATCATCGTGAATGTAGTACTTCAGCCTTTAAAGCCTTGGTTGTGTTCCCATCATCACCTCCACTCTGTATTGGCCAATCATTAACCTTGATTTGATTGTTTACCCCTTTTGAGGAACAACTGCGAAGAGTGATCCTATTAGCCATCCTTGTAACACTGCCGTGATTGGAAAATTCCAAACCTTACCTGGAATCAGCTGCTACCCAATTTTATCACTCATTCCTCAAAAACGAGTCTCCTTTAAGCTCTTTTCAACTAACTCGTAAAATATGAAAAGATTGCCGAGCCATTGGCCTCTCCAGCTTGTTAAAGGGACCGGAAGTGCTATCCCTCCTTTAGATTTTAATCTTTTTGGAACTGAGGGATTATTACACAAAAATATCGAGCGCTTGTTTTGTTCGGCTCGTTAAAAGTATCGAAAATTCATACCTTCTGTATTGTTTTATACTTTTTCAGACTTAAGGGATTAGATGACGAAAAAGGATTTTTGGAGTTTCCTTTACGTCCCTTTTCAGACTCTCTAAAATTGAAAAGGACCGAGTTATCTTTGTCGTTAAACTCGTTAAAACTTAATAGCGACAAACTTGTCCATAGCAGACAAGAACGAGTTTCACTATCACTAGGCTCGTTAAAACATAGCGATGGGTTTGCCCGAAGTGAAAATTATAGAACAAGAATATATTATCCTCCTCAAGCTTGACAAAAATAAAGAGGTACTGATCAGCAATGACTGGGGAAAAATTGGGAAGAAAACTTGAATAAACTTTGTTGGTAGCAAGTCGCTCTTGAACATGACACTTTCACTCCGCATCCAAGTCGGGTTGGGTTGTTTCATTCACCGGTCACATCACCATGGTCCCATCACACCATCCACATTTGGGGTTAATGCTACCAATCCATCACATTAGTGTCACCGATATGTTCAAGAGAAGTCACTCAGAGAATTCACCTGTGTCTCACCCGCTGCAATACATTTACGCTCCATTCTTTCATGACCGCCACCCTGAACCTTATATCACCAGATAGTTTTCACCTCTATTAAAATCATCTGCTCCGTTCTGTGTCATTGATGTGGGATTCATTAAGGCCCTCCTATGACGGATCGCTTCTTGTCGACATTAGCTCATTATCCAAGAAGTCGATTTAGGGACACCCCTTTCAGTACTTTGAAGCTTGCATGCCTCAATGGCAAGTTTCTCACTTCCGGCGACAGGTTTACATCAATGGCCTTCGACCGAAAGATTTTGCGTGGTGTTCGACGCCAAGTCCTTTATTCACACCACGTGAATTGTACTGCAGTACCTTGAGGGTCATTATCATTATCAGTGATTCCTCTCGCGCCTGTTAACAGCTTACATCATTGGCTGGTAATCAGGCTATATCTTTCCATGTTCGACTCCAGAACATCTCTCACATGGATTGACTTGTACTTTGAGTGAAGATCGAATGAGATTGAAGACCCCGAATCTAGTTTCATCCATCCGGGCTGCGATATATATTCAGGAAAATAAAGACATCAAATGTACATCATTGCTGCACAGATAATCATCCAATCAAAGGGATGATGGCTCTACCAGAATCATCAGTCTACACTCAGACGATTGTCTATCCTATGTACATGAAAATGAATTTATAAAGCTAAGCATGGGAATGCCCGCCTCAGCTAGGTCATGAAAATATTATGAAGATAATGTATTGTATTGTATCTTATTACAGGTCTCCTCCCAGCTTGAAAGAACTTCGGATCCTCATGATAAAGCATTTCACCCGACATCAAAAAGATTAACGACCTCATGCTTTAGGGGGCAACTGTTATAGACATTTTTGGGCACTGCAACCCCAAGCATAAAATGTCCATAAACCAAGGGCTCCTAAGTCCCTAAAAGTTTTGTTCCAACCCCTAAAGGAACAAGGTCAACTGATTACAGCTTCTCCTAGAAGTTCTCCATGAAAAACCACTCAGAACTGGTCAAAACAGGATCATTTCACCTACTCCATAGGCAAAGTGCATTGCATCTCACCTAAATACACTCTGTGGGTGCGTTGCATTTCAAAACGCCCTTCTATGGGGTGCGATGGGTGAGAAGAGACAAATGGAAGTGTCAATCCGCGAGGTGGAGAAGCATGGAATCTTCCAGAAACTTCTCCTGTGACACTTGCCATTCTAAATTCGACAAAGGATGAGTAAGAGATCATCAATCTCCAAGTGGAAGCAAGAACTATCAGAGGGAAGACACTAATCAAATCACAAGCTGACTCATCTCCCTTATAGATATATATATATATGGATCCCTCATCCCAGAGATCTAGAGGCTGGAATTTTGCATCTTGTAAGGAATTGTTGTTGGTTTCTTGAGGTAACATCATAATGTTGGGTGATCTAAGCTTTGCATGAGGTGAAGAAGGGCTTACTTGCTGAGACGATGATGCTGGGTCAGAACAACTGGTTGTAACTCTCTTGGCTCTTTCTTGATTATCAATAAAGCTATTCAAGTTTTCCTCCATACTCTTGTGTCATTTATGTTTCATGCATTTGTATGGTCAATTTAAATCTGATCCTAGATTGTTTATGATTATAGATCCATGTTCTTGTATAGTGTTATGCTACTTTGATTCTACAGGTACTCTGTGAAGCTGGGTGTACAAGGAAGCAAGTAGCAAAGGACTATCAGAAGAGAGAGGAATCGAACTAGGAACCAAGTGCAAGACAGAGGTCGGTCTCCTTTATTCTTCTCTCTTGTATCTTTCATAAAGGAAAACGAAAGTAGTTTTACTTTGTTTGTTTCTAAGGTAGCTACCACACCTTAGTGGGATTAGCAGTTCTGCATAGACACTTTTCCCTGTAACAATGATGGTGTGATTCCTCCCAAGGTCGCTCTTCTAAACTCATGATTTCTCTAATAGCATCATCTGTAGGTAGGACTTGATTGAGTGGATCAAAAGAAGGATCCATTATGGTAGGGGCATTGGTACCATTGGTCGTAACCAAAGTGACCGGAGATTCGGATGCAGATTGAATGGATTGGTAGGTTGATTCAGCTGGTGATAGCGGCATTTGTTCTTCGTAAGTGTGTTATGAAACCAACTCACAAAAATATAGATAATATAGACGAATGCCTTAGAAATAAGCCTCTTCAAGGGGGCAACCTCCTTTACATTACAAAAATGAATAATTCTTGGATGATACAAATGAAAAGACCTCCTTTCTATATATAGGAGTCTAAGGGGTCATAATATAATCAAAGCCGACCTAACAATAATAATGTAAGGGCACAATAATAACAATAGTGGGCTTCTATGGGGAACAATAATAACAATATGGGGGCTACATGGGCACAACAATATAATAAGGGGGTTGTACTAATAACAGTAAGGGGTTACACTAGTAGTATAGGGACCTAACATGCCCTTCTCCTTCAAAAAGTGTTGTCCTCAATGCTTGAGCAGTTCTTGATGCTTCTATATAAAATTCTCATCCTTCCATGTGGAATCTTCAATGGCTAAGTTCTTCCAATTGATGAGATGCTCTGAAATTGATCGATTTCGTAGCTGTCAACTTCTTAGTTCTGCGAATGCTTCAGGTTCCAATATGATTTTTCTTTCCTTGTCAAGTTCTAGCAATATTGTTGGAACTAGGATCTTCGACAATTTTTGAATGAGTTCCCACCCTTCATTACCATTCTTCCTTTCATCCCTTACTTTGTTTATCAAATTTGGCTGGATAATTATACCAACCTCTACCATTTCTGCAACCATATGTTCAATTTCACTCCTTTGGGCATATGGATATCTATAAGGCCTAATGTTTGGAGGAACACTTCCTGGAATAAAATGAATAGCATGATCATGATCACAAATACGTGGGAGACCTTTGGGAGTCCCAAATACCTTGGAATTATTGTCCAAAGCTTTTTCGAGATCTGGAGAAATGCATGATTTCGATGTGGGAACCATTAGCGAACATAATTGTGCAATTACGCCTTGTTGTTCTTTCTTTAGAATCTTTGTCATTCTGCCAAAGCTGAATATCTTTCCTGGTTTCCTTTTGATACACCAATTCAACTTCTTTTCCTTCCGAAGAAATTTTCATGAAAATTTCTTGAAAATTAAAAACTATTGTACCCAAGGATTGTATCCACTGGATTCCTAGTACAACATCAGTACCACCCATTGGAATGGAAAGCATTGGTCTATTCAATACATATTCTCCCATGGATAGCTTGATATTATGGCAGTTTCCGGAGCCATTTATGGTTCCTCCACTTACAACCATCACTTGACAATCTGGAGTTGGATATAGGAAGCAATTCAATTCCTTGGCTATCTTACAGTTAACAAAATTATGGGTGCTACCCAAATCAATCAACACTATTACCTTTTTCTTCTTAATATGTCCTTCTGTCTTTATAGTTTGAGGAGTGGTAATTCCGACCAATGCATTACAAGATATGGTCAGATTCATTTCTTCTTTCTCTGGGGTTAGCTCATGGTGAGTATCCTCTTCTTTTGATGTTTCTTGACACTTTTCTTCCTGATATTTCATGGTTGTTACCTTCTTCTTCTTGATATGTCATTTTATCTTGAGAGTTTAAGGAGTGGTAATTCCTGCCATTGCAATACAAGATATGGTCAGATTCATTTGTTCTTTCTTTGGGGTTGGTAACTGGTGTATATCCTCTTGTTTTGATGTTTCTTGATCCTATTCGTCATTAGGAGGCCTTTCTTGTAGCAGATTTGTCCTACCTTCCTTCAAACCTTCCATGTCATTCTTCAAATATTCCATGCCTTTCTTCCAATATGCTTTCATACCATTGATATCAGCTTCCATGGCATAGATAATACTATTTATCTTTTTCTTCTGTATAATATCATTTAACTTTATATTCAATTTTTGAAATTCCTCAATGTGCTTTTACATTGAACCCTTTTATTTTAGATTTATCAATTGGTTAAAGAAGGTGTTGCTCTTAGTATGCTCATAATGTACTATCATTTCCTCCATGAAAATTGACCATGTGACAAGTGGTTTACGAGAACAAAGCCCTTTATACCATAAAAATTGATTCGGTTCTAAATAATTAGATGCAATACATACCTTTTGTAACATTGGTACAACATGTAAATCTAAATATTTCTCCATTTGTAGTATCCAATTTACTGGATCCTTGCCATCAAACTTTCTCATATCACCTTTTCTTGATTTTAGGAGCTTGATCTTGAAACGACTATAACTCTGTAATTTCAGATCTTCTAGTTCTAAAATTGTGACCTGCAGTATCCCTATGCGTCCTCTTTCCAATGCCACTAGTCTGATCGAAATTGGATTCTCTAAGAAAGAGTTATGCACAATCTCCCAACATGACCTGATTATATACCATTTTAGAAGAGCAAACATGTAGGAAATACAATGTGTCACTATTTTGACCTTTGGATCTAAAAATATATACAGGAAATCACAGTCCATACTCTTTCCGCAACTTCTTACAAAATTTCAATTTGATGCTCAAAGTGAAAGTTATGACGATTTTCCCAAGGTCACCTGTTTAGGATGTAATTCGGGAGCCTACAGAAACCCTAAATGTCTTAGATTATATCTCCGAAACTATAGTGCGACAAGATTTGAAATTTGGACCCGAGCTTCACCAAGATTTTGGTCCAAATGGGTTTTAATTTTAGAGTTTGAACCTTCATAGAACAAATATTATAGTGAAAAGTTGACGATGTCCTATTTGAGATGAAATTTTGGATCTTGCAAAGACCCTAACTTCCTCAGATCATATCTCTGAAAATATAGTGAGACAAGATCTTAACTTTGTAAACATGGTTCAGAACGATTTCTTCTCAAATGGTTTTTTTTTTTTAGTTTCTGAAACTTTGTAGTGAAAAAGTTAGAGCGAAAGTTCCACAATGACCTTTTCGGAGCAACAAAACCCTAGAATCCATAGCTTTGATACCAAATGTTATGAAACCAACTCACAAAAAGAGAGAAAATATAGATGAATCCTTAGAAATAAGCCTCTTCGAGGGGGTAACCTCCTTTATAATACACAAATGAACAATTCTTGGATGATACAAATACCTCCTTTCTATATATAGGAGTCTAAGGGGTCATAATATAATCAAAGCCGATCTAACAATAATAATGTAAGGGCACAATAATAACAATAGTGGGCTTCTATGGGGCACAATAATAACAATATGGGGGCTACATGGGCACAACAATATAATAAGGGGGTTATACTAATAATAGTAAGGGGTTACACAAGTAGTATAGGGACCTAACAAAGTGTCAATGTCTGAAGGAGCCGGTAGGATCCATGGATCAGTCTGTTCATGAGGAATGAATGAAAGCATATTGACCATCTATGAAACCTTAGGTGGCTGAAGAGGGAAAAAAACCCATGAGGGAGGAAACCTTTAGTAGACTGGTACTGACATTGATGTAAGAGTCAAGTACACCACCTACTAGGGGTACAGAGCCACTTGGTAACGGGGAATAATCAGGGGTGCAAAAGGACAGCTAGTCCACTGTAACTACCTTTCCATCCAATGGAAATAGGATGATGTGAAAGACATTAGATATAATGGCCATCATGGCATACGTCCAACTGTGACCCAGCAAAAGATTATAGTCGAGTTTTTTATTTATGACTTCTATGTCAATCATTACTGTTTTCCCATACAAATTGATGGGGTAGCTACCTAGGTAACCTTTTGGGATGAAAGTGTGGCCATCAAAATCTTTAAGGGTATTTGATGGCAGGGATAGGTTTTGAGAACCCAAAGCAAGCCAACATGATGCTCACATGACGTAAGTAGAAGCACCTTCATCGATGACAGTTCTGTGTATACCTTTACCTTTCGAAAAAAATTGCACTTGAAATGTAAGCTAGTGGGAAAGGGGAGGTTTACACTTTTCCATGTCAAAAATTGCAAGCATGGAATCCTGTGGGTCGATACCACCAATAGTCAAAAGCAAAGCTTTCCTTTGTGTTGGACATGTCTGTAATACTTCGAGCACCGACATATCCAATGGCGCTTGCGCCAAATCTTCTACAACGCTGTAGTTTTGCGTGGCACGTGCAGATGTATTGTGCATTGTGCGTCGAAGTTCCCCTTTAGGGGGGAAAATCACAAGGTCAGCAATCGGCCTTTTGATATGCAAATCGTTGGGCAGCGGTGTGTTTTGACTTGAGGAAGGTTCCTCTGCATGAGCAATAGGAACTCCATAAGATTTGGCTCTTGTTTATATATCTACCATTTGAAAGGTGTAAATAGTAGAAGATCCTTCACCAGCTGAAGCATGTTGTGAACCACCATTGCCCCCTTACAGGGGTTGGGGTTGGTTTGCAATGAGGTGTTGCTACTGCTGAGCGGGGATAGGATTATTAAGGACACCGGGGGTCCTACCAGTATCCTTTTTAGCAATGAAATATATGCATTCGTGAATACGCGGGTAGCGATAGGTAATGTGGTCTTCAGCACGGATTTTGCAAGGGAATCTAGTAGGTTTATCCTTTCCATCATCAGGAGGTGCAGGGGCCTTCTGTTTTGGGTTTTGCTGCTTTATCGACTGGTCCTTAGAAGGAGCAGTCTTTTTCTTATTCTTCTTGTTCTTACCACTGGATTTTTGCGTAGACTGCACAGAGTTTATCGCGGTAGTAGGAAGAGCAATCGATTTGGTAGAGGGTTCCACTGACATCTAGGCAATGTGACCACTGAGTTGTTTTACAGTAGTCCCAGAGGTTGCGCTAATAATCCCATCGGTGTGCGCTCCAGGCTAATGAGTAGCGAAAGCATTAGAGTTGAGAGGGGCATTGGGGATTATGTCCTAAAGAGTGCCAAACTGTGAATATATTATATAGAAGTGATGGGCACGATGTATGGACTAGTCTTCTATGACCACACCACCTAAGGCGACATATTTAGCGATTTGGGGAAGTAGGGACTTGCAGAACTAGTCCACTAAGAGATAGTCTGGGAAGGGATTTTTGACTAACCTCCGCCTACGTCTCCATTCATGTATATGATCAGAGATGTGGGTGCTGGTATCCTGATGTAATGAAGTGCATAGCTCTGTCCCAGTCTCATAGCGGATAGGTAGCTGGAAGTGCTTTAAGAACTCCATCATTAGAGCATCGAAGGTATTTATTGACGCGGTAGCTCAATGTACCACTTGGCTACGTTGTAGGTGAGGGTGTGGGGAAAAGGGTGTAACCGGACACTATCATCCACCATGGAGTTAGAAACACACCAAATATGATAGGTGGTGATATGGGTGCCTGGATCCTTCCCTTGTTTCCCATTGAACTTGGGGATGTCTATTGGTATTTTATACGGGATTGGCGGCCAAAGTAAGTTATGATAGATGGAGTCATTTGTAAGTTTTTACAAGTTGAGGATATCCAATGTTTCCAAGAAAGGCAAAGTGTGTGGTACCCCCGACTCAGACCAAGGCAATGACATATGACTTGAGGATCCTTGCGGTCCTCCCATCGATTGAGTCCTAATATTATACATAATCTACGTGGTATTGTAGTTGCCTTGGGGTATGGAATTGTAATGTGGATTTCCATGGGGATTGTGATGTTGGGGTATAGAATTGCCCCCAAGATAAGCAGTGCCCCCTTGACTCATTTGAAATTGTGCATAGGGTGGCCCCATGGATTGGTTGGGACCTCCTTGAGGATTCCCGCCTACCACAGAACTAACAATATGTCCTTGATTGACATAAGGAGTGCTCATGTCAATCAGTGACTAACCATGCATGACTGAAAATGGAGGGGGAACTGTTACGTTCCCGACCGGTATATGCATATTGGGAGTGCCCCTAGATACTTGAATCTGGGGGTTTGAACTATACAATGGATGCCAACCATTTTGTTGGTTGAGGGGACCCGTGCTAGCCATGCTATATTGAGCGTTTTAAGGAGCACTAGATGTAGCACTTATTGAAGGTATAGAGTTTGACACTAAAGGGGCGGAACCTGGCATAGGTTGGGTTCCACTCGTGGAGGGTGTCATGTGAGTGTTTGTAACTAGTACAAATGGGATAGCAAGGTTTTCCATCAACGGTGTGGTGGTTACTGTCTGCTGGGGAAGTGATGGGGGACCAAAAGTGTCCACAAAGTTCCATGACTCGTTAGTCATCGACAGGATGGATGGAAATGTTACAACTAAAGACACAGGGGGTACAGGTGCCACGCGAACCAACAGTGGGTCCAATGGATTCGTGATCAGAGGGTTGTAGGGAGGAAGAAATCCTTCAGTGAATAAATCCTCTGGTAAACTTGAATCATCGGTTGTCCAAACAGATTCTGTGTGAGATCTTCGAGATTTATTTCCCGAAGATGGGGAATAAGGTTCACTAGAGCTCGGCGGATCTTCTACAATGCGTGGAGGAAGTCCTAACTATTGTCGATATTGACGACGAGGGTAGGATGTAGACATGATGACCGTTAATTTTTATCAATAAATTTTATCGTGATATTTGTTAAAGTCTCAATGATAACACTCGAGTGGCTAAGAAACAAAAAATAACAAATAAGAAATACACTAAGTGAAACAGTTAGCAAAGAGATGGAAATGACCCTGTCTGATAAGCACCAATCATTGCAGATGAAACCCAATATCAAAATGCATAACATAGAGGGTTAGAAAAATGTACAGTTATGGTTACTCTAGAGCTTCACCCGAACCTTAGATTGAGGGGTCAAGTACTCTCGTGAAGACGAGCACCCTCCCAAAAACTGAAGACAGAGTAGGTCCATCTGTGTTAGGTACTAGGGAAAACCGCCCCAGTCACCTTGTGTAAGTCCCTAAAATTATGGCCACTAAGGATACCTCAGATCACAGACACTACCGGGGGGGGACATAGTCACAGACAATACACTGTGTGGGCAGGATAACTGAGTCCTTGACTCAGCTGTGAAATCCTTAAAGGGATCCCTAATACACTGAATACCCAAAGGAGTTGCAAGAGAAGGTAGGCTACCTTCACTTACAGTCCGATGTTGTCTCGTATTTAGCTCCTCTTTAACTGGAGTGGTCCCAGTAGTATGAGTGAAGAAGGAATTTTCTCTCTTTTACTGACACTAGTTTTGGTTTCTGATCTTGGATAGTTTACTCACATTGCCTATCCCAAGATCCTACCCTCAACTAATGTTTGTTTTCTCTATAAAGAGTTATTGATTGATTTGAGGTAAATTTTATGTGTACCGTTTTAGTGTCTTCGATAGGGGTGTTGATGTATGATGTGTGGTGGGACTCTGACTCAAAAATCATGCAAAATACAATGCTTGAAAATATTCAATTTGATGAAATAAGTTGTATTCTACGAGTGAGAATATTTCAAACATTCATATTTGTTCCATGCATCCTAGTCATTAATACACATGCATAACCAAAAAAAATCTTTCCAATGCTTTCTAACAACTATCTGAAACCAAAATAAAGCAGAGTTTAACCAGCTAAGTAGAAGAATGAATAAAAAAAAATGTTGATTTTTCTTTTATAAAAACTATTTAAGAAAGGAAAAAAACTTATTTCCTAAAAAAATTTCTTTTAGGACACAAATATTGCTAACAAAATGTAACTACATATCCTCTTTCAGTCCATGAGCAGGTTTCCCATCCCGTTGAGTTTACAGACACAACTTTATGTCAAAATTTGGGGGACTAATGCTCTGTAGCAGTGGCCACATAAAGTTACCGGGTCCACTAATGCATTGTTTGTGCAAACACAGAGCTTTATAAAGCTCTATTTACTTTGCTAACCTGTGTTAGTATGGGAAAAGAGTTCAAAACAAAGCTTTTAAGATCAGATCCAAGGCTGAATATGTGAGGGAAGAATGCATAAAGGCCTTGATGGGCCAGAAAAGGAATGCAAAAGTATGGGAAGGTCTAGAAGGAGGAGGAAACTGAGAACTGTCTGGGTGAACTGGGAACTAAATGTATAGTCCCCAGCAGAGTCACCAATTCTACTATAGGATAAAATACATGGTGTATGGAGAATGGAGATACCCTCAAAGGTCTTCCCGGGACCTTTGGTAGACTGTAAGATTATCTGCAACTGTCACAAAGTTACATGCATGTCCATAAAAAATAACTAACTATCAAAGCAAGACAGATTGATTACCTCAAGCCTCCGTGTAGATTTGTTGGAGAGCACAATGCAGCTAGGTGGAAGTCCCCTAAGCTGGCTCCAGATCAAGTCCTACACATAGAAGAGACAAGCATAATCACAACATAAAACCTTGATAACTAATACATGAATATATAAAAGACATCTAGTTACACATAACTAAGTTACTCATGCTAAAAGGTATTGGACAAACAAGTAAATGAATGATAGTACCAACACCACGGAGTAGACAGTACAACTACAGTTCTATATTAATGTCGGAAGAGTGATTACAACCATTTGTTGCATCAGCCTTCCCTTACCCCTCTAGCTTCTCTCTCTCTCTCCCTTCTTACCAACCTCTTATGCTTAGATTTGAGACTATGCTCGACAATCAAGTAAGCTATCCTTTCAAATGATCTGACGTGTATCACCATAGCCCTAGCTTTCCTTATGTAGCAATTGAGTTAGGGTTGCCAAGTTCCTCCATGAGTCTCTTAAGGTAGAAGAAATAATATTTCCATGCTTTTCAGCTCTTTACCATTTGCCTCCTTCATTATGATTTAGAAATCCCACAAATAAGTCGAACTTGAGATGTTTGCTTCCCTTTCTGAGTGGATTTAGGAGGAAATATAGAGATATTTATGAGTTAATTCGCTCCTTTGACCTCTTGATGCTCATTAGGATCCACTAACACTGTTCCCGAACTAACAACTAGAGTTATTAGGGTCACTAACGCTCCTTTAGGCTTATAGAGAAGCTTTATAAAGCATGTTGTCAATGTTTAGCTAGCATTAGTGTGGAAACAAGGCTTGTGATCTTGTTCTTTGCTTCAGCTATCATGTCTTTCCCCTCTAAGCTGATGAGGGGGTCATTTTACTATATAACATTTTCCCAATTAGATCATGGTTTACACTCAAGTTTTCAAAGAATTTCGAGATGTCTCTGCATGGTCATTTGAGGAAATTCCTGGTATTGATCTAGTAATAGTGATGCATGAAAGATAGACCTATCCTGCTACCAAGCCTGTTCACCAATGGCTTAGCCCCGTGCTTCCTCGAAAGGCTACTGTTATTAAAGAAGAAGTGGAAAAGATTTTAGAAGATGATTTTATCTATCCAATCCCATTGACAGATTGGGTGTCCCACATTGTCCCTCTTTCTAAAAAGTAGGGTACGATCTATGTCTGTGTTTATTACCATGATATCAATCACGCATGTCCAAAAGATAATTATCCCACTCCTTTTATCGATCAGATCATCGACGAGTCTGCTAGTGTTAGGTCCCTATAATACTAATGATTCCCCCATTACCATTGTCGTTGTATCCTTTATTGTTATTGTTGTGCCCAAATTGTCCCCATATTTTTATTATTGTGCCCCATAGAATCCCTCTATTATTATTTTTGTGCCTTATATTATTATTGTTAGGTCAGCTTGGTTTTATTGTGACCCCTTAGACTCCTATATATAGAAAGGAGGTTTTGTCATTTGAATCATCCAATAATTGTTCATTTGTGTAATGTAAAGGAGGTTTCCCCCTTGAAGAGGTTGAATTCTAAGGCATTGATCTATATTTTCTATCTTTTTGTGATCTGGTTTCATAACATTTGGTATTAGAGCTTTGGATTCTAGGATTTTTCTTCTCCAAACAAGTCATCGTGGAAGTTTCGCTATAACTTTTTTTCTACGATGTTTCAGAAGCTAAAAAAAAACATTTGAGAATAAATCACACTGAACCTGCAGTTGGAATTTCAAATTTTGGCTTGCTACATTTGCGGAGATATGAATTGAGGAAGTTAGGGTTTCTGCAAGCTCCATAATTTATTCTAAAATAGGTCATTGTGGAATCTTCACTATAACACATTCGCTACGAAGTTTCAAAAGCTAAATAAAACCCATTTGATAAAAAATTTGTCTGAATCTCGGCTCCAAATTTCAGATCCTGTATCACTATATTTTTGGAGATATAATCTGAGGAAGTTAGGGTTTTTGTAGACCCCCCGAACTACATTCCAAATAGGTCACCTTGGGAAAATCATCATAACTTTTGTTCTAAGCATCGGATTTAATTTTCGTAAGAAGTTATAGAAAGAGGACGGACTATAGCTTTTTAAGGTATCATTTTCATAACCTAAGGTCGAAACAGTGACCTGTGGTACATCGTACAAGTTTAGTCCACTGAACTAGTCTATACTCAGGTTATCGTGGGAGATTTGGCATAACTCTTCATTGGAGAATCCAATATTGATTAGACTTGCGGGGTTAGAAATATTACTCAGAGGACTACTGAAGGAAGCAATTTCAAACTTGGGAGATCCAAAATCATGGAGATACATCAGATTCAATATTGAGCTCCTACAAAGTGAAAAAATGTGTGTGGTTTTCTTTTAATTTTTGCATAAGCTTGGTTTGAAAAATTAGTTTGAAGGAATTCAAAGGGCATAGTGAAGCATTATTATCAGTAATTGATGCCCTGAAGAAAGAAAATGGAAACATCTAGTAAGCAACCTGAAAGCTCTAGCATGACTCATGAAGAAGAGGAAGAAATGCAACATGATATATCAAAATTACGATACCAAGTGCAACAAATTTCACTCGCACAAAAATTAACAGAAAATAAGATGGATGGTTTAAAGAAAGATGTAGAAGCTAATATGGATGTTTAAAGAAAGGTGTGGAAGCTAAGATGGATGGTTTAAAGAAAGGAATAGAAGCAAATATGAATGACGTGGAAGCCAAGATGGACGGCGTGGAAGCTAAGATGGACAGTGTGGAAGCTAAGATGGACGACGCGGAAGCTAAGATGGATGATTTAAAGAAAGGTATGGAAGATTTGTAGACAAATTTGAAGACAGATTTGATAAATTTTCTACAAGAAATGCTTACTAATGGCGAAAGGGTAGTAAAGGAAGCTCATGATGAGAAAAAAATAAATGTTAATCATGATTTCATAGACTAACGCTAGATCGAAGAACCACCATGTTCCAAAGGTCGATATGAGGAAGTTTGATGGAAAGAATCCCGAAACATGGATACTACAGATGGAGCAATGTCTCGATCTCCATAATGTGCAAAACACACAAAACATACGCATTGCAAATTTATATTTGGAACCAAATCAATTTGTATGGTATCGATGGCTTTGCTCTCGTAAACAAATTGTCACTTGGGCTATTTTTATGGATAAAATTATAGAACATTACGAGGATACAAAAAGCAACACTTTTTTTAGCTAATTGATAAATCTCAAACAAAATGGTTCAACGATGGAGCACATTGAGGACTTCCAAAAATTGAATATAACGGTAAAATGTATTCCAAAGGAGCATATGGTTGATGTGTTCATAGGGACTTTAAAAGATAACATCCAACATGAGGTTCCCTTTGGTAACTAGATTCATTGGAGAAGGCATTCAGGTCGGCAATAAAAATAGAAAGAAAAATTATGGCAACAAGGAAGCCTACCACTCACAATCATAAACATGGAAGTGTTACTGCCCCTAGCCATCCACAACCTACAAGGTTGACACCACAACAACTGGAAGAAAAATGAGAAAAAGGGCTCGGTTACAGTTGTGATAACAAATACATTAAAGGTCATAAGTGTGCCAAGAAGAAATTATTTTACATAGATTATGAAGAGGAAGAAGAAAAGGAACAAGAAACATTAAAAGAAGAGGATATACACCAGGAACAAACCCTAGAAAAATAAGAAATCAATCCGACCATATCTTGTAATGGATTGGCTTGAATTACCACTCCTCAAAATATCAAGATAGAAGGGCATATCAAGAAGAAAAATGTAATAGTGTTGATTTATTTGGGAAGTACCCATAATTTTATTCATTGTAAGATAGCCAAGGAATTGAATTTCTTCCTATATCCAGCACCAGAGTGTCAAGTGATGGTTGCAAGTGGAGGAACCATAAATTTCTTAGGAAAGTGCCATAATATCAAGCTATCCATGGGAGAATATGTATTGAATAGCCCAATGATTTCCATTCCAATGGGTGGTGCTGATGTTGTACTAGGAGTCCAATGGCTACAATCCCTGGGTACAATAGCTTTTAATTTTCAAGAACTTTTCATGAAATTCTCTTCATAAGGAAAGGAATTTGAATTAAGGGGTATCGCAGGGAAACTGGGAAAGATAATCAGCTCTAACGGAATGGAAAAGCTTCTAAAGAAAGAACAACAAGGCATAATTGCACAATTATGTTCACTATAGGTTCCCATATCGAAATCATCCATTTCTCCAGATCTCCAAAAAGTCTTGGACAATTATTCCAATGTATTTGAGACTCCCAAAGGCCTCCCACCTATTCGTGATCATGATCATGCTATTAATTTTATTCAAGGAAGTGTTCCTCCAAACATCAAGCCTTACAGATATCCCTATGTCCAAAAGAAGAAATACCCATTACTTTTGAAAGTCGTCCAATCAAAGGAAAGTATTTACACAAAGCTATTTATGAGAAGGAAATGTTGGCAATACTACATGCACCTAAGAAATGGTGACCTTACATAATGGGGAGACACTTCAAGGTAAAAACAGATCATGATAGTCTTAAATACTTTTAAGAACAAAGATTATCTTTAGAAGAGTAGAAAAAATGGGTCACAAAGATTTTGGGTTATGACTTTGAAATCATCTACAAAAAAGGGAAGCAAAATGTTGTGGCAGATGCACTCTCAAGAAAGGATAAGGATGTGGAAGAATTTCTTTGCACCATTTCTATTATCCAACCAAATTAGATAAACGAAGCAAGGGATGAATGGAAGAATGACAAGGGAGTGTGGGAACTCATTCAAAAGATACAACAAGGTCCCAGTACATCTAATACATTTAGCTGGAAAAATTATTTGTTATGGTATAAGGATCAGTTATGTCTATGTAAGAATTCCCAACTCAAACAAAAGATTCTTAGGGAATTGCACACCTCTCCCTTAGGAGGGCACTCGGGATTTCTAAAAACCTACCACAGGGTTAAGAAGGATTTTTTTTTGGATGGCCTTAAATCGGATATTCAAAGTTTGTGGCAGAATGTTTGGTTTGCCAACAAAATAAAGTTGAAACAATTAAGACCCCAGGACTATTACAACCTTTATCCATTCCAAGCTTTGGGAGGAGGTTTCAATGGATTTTATCACAGGTTTACCCAAGGCTGAAGGAAAGAGTGTTATCATGGTGGTAGTTTACAGACTTACCAAGTATGCACACTTTTGTGCATTATTTCATCCATTTAAACCGAGTACAATTTCTACTGCATTTATGGAAGCAATTCAAAAGCTACATGGAAACCCAAAGATTATTGTAAGAAACATAGATCCAATTTTCACTGGAAATTTTTGGACAAAATTATTTTCTTCTCTTGGTACTCAGTTAACTCATACTTCATCTTATCATCCTCAATCTGATGGGAAAACTGAGATAGTAAACAATTGTTTGGAAGGATATCTTCATTTCTCTATATATCATAAACAAACATAATGGGTCAAATGGTTGCCTATGGTGGAATGGTGGTATAACACTTCCTTCCATACTGCAACAAAAATGACCCCATTTATGGAACTTCATGGATATCATCCACCATCCATCACATCATATTTAAGAGAAAATTCTAAAGTTCAAGTAGTGGAAGGTCACATCGAGCATCAGCAACAAGTTCTCCAACTCTTAAAGGATAACCTCACCTTAGCGTAGAATAGAATGAAACAATAGGTAGATCAACATTGTAGCGAAAGAACTTTTTATGTAGGTGATTAGGTATTCCTATGGCTACAGACATATAAACAAATGTCCCTCAAGCAAGCTAAGAAGGATAATAAATTATCACCAAAGTATTATGGTTTGTAACTATTATAGACATTTTTGGGCACTGCAACCCCAATCATAAATGTCCATAAACCAAGGGCTCTTAAGTCCCTAAAAGTGTTGTTCGAACCTCTAAAAGAACAAGGTCAACTGATTACATCTTCTCCCAGAAGTTCTCCATGAAAAACTGCTCAGAACTGGTCAAAACTAGACCATCTCACCTACTCCATGGTCAAAGTGCGCTGCATCCCACCTAAATACACATGGGAGGTGCGATGCATCCCACCTAAATACACACATGAGGTGCGATGCATCTTGAAAAGCCCTTCTATGGGGTGCGATGGGCGAGAGTGGACAAATGGCAGGGTCAATTTGCAAGGTGGAGGATCATGGAATCTTCTAGAAACTTCTCCTGTGACACTTGCCTCTCTGCATTTTCCCAGGGATGAGTAAGAGATCATCAATCTCCAAGTGGAATCAAGAACTATCAAAGAGAGGATACTAATCAAATCTCAAAAGCTAACTCATCCCCCTTGCAAACATCTATATATGGATCCCTCATCCCAGAGATCCAGAAGGCTGGAATTTTGTATCTTGTAAGGCAGTGCTGCTGGTTTCTTGGTGCAACATCATAGTGTTGGGTGATCTAAGCTTTTCATGAGGTGAAGAAGGGATTTCTTGCTGAGAGGATGATGCTGGTTCAGAACAATTGGTTGTAATCCTCTTTGCTATTTCTTGATTATCAATAAAGCTATTCAAGTTTTCCTCCATGTTCTTGTATGATTGATGATATATGCATTTGTGTGGTCAATATATATCTTGTCCTATGTTGTTTATGATAATAGATCTATGTTCTTGGATAGTGTTATGCTGCTTTGATTCTACAGGTGCTCTTTGAAGCTAGGTAGACAAGGAAGCTAGTGGCAAAGATCTATCAGAAGGGAGAGGAATCAAGCAAGGAACCAAGCACAAGACAGAGGTTGGTCTCCTTTATTCCCCTCTTATCTATTTCTCATAAAGGAAAACAAAAGTGGTTTTAGTTTGTTTGTTTCTAAGGTAGCTACCAGCCTTAGTGGGACTAGCAGCTCTACATAGACACTAGATTTCCCGATAACAAAATGGCGACTCCACTGGGGAGCGAATAGATTGTTTGTTTATCTACATTTGTTTACTTTATAAACTTACAGATGGAGCCTGAAGTCAAGCCAGCTAACCTTCGAACTGCATTTGCTATGAAAGTGCAAAGTAGATCAATGCTGCTTTAGTCTATCTCTGGGTTTTGTTTATGAACTGAACAATCAATTTACAAGCTCTCTAATTTCCCTTGTGGTGGCTCTAGTAACCTCTTTAGATCTACCCCTGTGATTGATTTACTGATTACCACTTGCTCGGCCTAAATCCCTGAACTGAGCTGCAAACTGTGACCCGGAACCCAGTTAAAGTCTCGTCCCTGGTCCATCGCACTGTCCCTTCTGTGTATTCTAGATGCATCACACTTCCTGAGTGTAGTAGGTGCGCTGCATCTCTTTTTCCCTGTGTTACAGGTGCGCTGATCAGACAAGGCTTTTTCTGCTCTTAGATTTTGGTTTCTGTGTTCACTCTTTTTAGCTCTATTCAGGAGTTTTGTTGCCTGTAGTCAGTACACCTCTATTGAAACCCCATTCCTTGCCATTATTCCACCTCCATTGTGCAAAGTACTGTAACTGTTTTTATGTATTTTGAGCCATTTTCAGTTCTCTTTTACAAAGAATTAGCGTAATTGTATTGTCGTTTCTTGATTTGAAAGTGTTGCAAGTGTCGTTTTCAGTCATAAAAGAGAATCTGATTGTTCTTGATAGTCGATTACACTGTTACTCTTGTATTTGATTTGAATTAGTAGTTTTTCAAGTGTCGAAAGCAAGTTTTCGTTCCAAATCGGAAAGTGTCGTCATTATCTTCATTTTGTCTTGAAAAGAAACTTGTTAGTAATGTCGCTTTGAAAAATAATTCAGATTTGCACTTAGCTTTCTTTTTATCATTCACACATTAAGAAGGCTGAAAACAAATACATGCATGTGCATTTGCATTTAGACTGTTTGTTGGTTTGATTTAGGACAGTGCATATAGTGTGCTCTCTACTCTACGTTGAAAGAACATCATCTTTCTTTCCTTAGTAGCTAGGATTTTCATTGCAAAAAGAAGATTAAATGATTGTTTATCATCTTAGACTGCATTTTAGGAATTGTACATCTACATCACGCGGTGAACCTGAAAGGAAAATTTCTTAAGCAAGATCAACTGTAAAATAAATTTAATGAATCTAAAAACGCTTTGGAACCTAACGCACAACATCTAGAAGTCCAGGCTAGAGACGTGTTTCAGCGTCGTAAAGCCTGGTAACTGTTGTTTTCATTGTTGGTTGGGTGATTCCTCCACTTTGAGACGATAAGTGCAAGTACGAACTTGTGCTCCCACGTACCATTGAGTATATATTGGGAGACCACAATAGGCTTTATCCTTTATCCATAGGAAGCCGTGTCTACCACCCTATCGATCGCAATGCACTGAACACAACATTCAGGAAGATTGACTGTCGTACCGTAAAAAGTATTCTGCAGTTTTGCGATTAGTTTGGTAATCCCTCTATCTAGATTTCCAGAGCAGTCTCTTTCGTTCCTTTTCAGACTCCTTAAAGGAAAAGTTCCATCTGAGCACTTGTCACTTCAGGCTCATTCAAAATCGAAGGCGACTAGAGTCATCTTTTGTTTTTTCTCGACTCTTAAAAATTGAAAAGACAAGTTGTGTGAAAGCGTCTAAAATTCATTTAATTCGGAAACATATTTCCCCTTTATTTTAGTTGATCGAGTAATCTGCAATCATGGAAGAAATTCAATTGAAACCCCGTCGTTTGCGAAGGCTTACGAGTCAACCGTCTTTGTCTCCATAATCGAAACTATTACGGACAAAGCGAACTCGTTTAATCGGTTCTAAATCCCCTGGTAAAGTTAGAACAAGTGTTCCAACAGTTTCGGAGACTCCGGTTACTCCAAACACTTCTGGTATCCCTGCCTTTACAGAAGAAGTTTAGCAGCCACCAAAGGACAGTAGAACTGGTCCTAGTGTGAAGGAAAATACTTGTATTATTGAACTAGCTCCATCTACAGCTGATTCGGAAGGTGTTATTCCCCAAACATCTGTCGCTACAGATTCTATACCTTCTTCGGCACCAGAAATATTTTATGGGCCTGACGGTCTACCTCTTCCACCTGGTCTGATTGCTATAGAAGAGATTGTGGAGGATCCTCCATCTAATACTCCATTGCAATTTGGAGTCAGGATCACCCTATATCCTTCTTCATCATAAATTAGTTTACCGTTATCGGAAGCTCTTGTAGAATCGCTAGGCAATCTTTTGGATAGACTAGAAATGTCTGAACAACTGTTGACATCTAGGATTGTGTCATCCGACATAGCAACGGCAGAACTTCCTGCTGTCACTCCAACAATGTTCGTCGGCATACCATCTATCCCAACTAGCTCACAATCACTAGAAGGGGCCCACTTAGGGGCTATTTCGATAGTATAGTCCGTTCCTGTTTGTTCATCCAGAATAGTATCCGGAAACTCTTATGTTGAGTCTCAGCAAATTGATCCTTCAGGGTGTCAATTTGGGCAATCCGGTCCTCAAGGACAAATAATTCCTTTGAGTACTGGATTACGGCCATATGGGGGGCAATATACCCTTTCATTGTCTCCTCCGAGAGGACAACCATACGTGAGTTCACAACAAAATTCAGGTTATGCTGGAATTACATCTAGCGGTTGGGTGCCAATACTGCCTCAATGAGCAAGAGTTGTATATTCGATGCAACAATGTTTACCTATGTCAAATATACCAACTATGCCGGCTATTGTGACGGTGTCGCAAGTACAAGCGATGCATGTTGTATGCCAACCTCAAGTTTCTCAGGTTGTAATGCAACAGCCTCTTGTCCCTACGACTCAACCACAATCACCAACTAGTGGAATGACACAGGCCCAGACGGGTACAATTACCCCTCATCTTGGTCAAACGGCCAGTATTGGACAACAGAACATGCTTCACAACCATGGCTGGTGCAATACCAACAACCGCAATTCCAACAAGTATACCAAGGATCTGAGAAACAAATATTTGCAAATAATGGGCAGCCGTATATTCAAAATGGTCAAAATCAACCATTCTACAATGGTTATGCCCATCAACCTTACCAAAGTTACAAGCATCAAATGCATTATGCTGGTATGCAAAGACCAACTGCTCAGGCAATTTCATCTTATCCTGAGTATGCTTCACCAAACCTGAATCAACAGTTACCCTTCATGGCAACTTTAGAGTTACCAGATCTAAATCGGCTAACAAACGATCCAATTGCTTACGCCCCTTGGTGGCCAGCGATCTCGCATAAACTTCCGTGAGATATTCCTAAATTTAATGGAAATCTGGGTAAAGACCTGTCAAATCATGTGATGACATTTCATTGTGGTGTTCATCAAACACCCTAAACGATGATTCGATTAGGCTTCACCTTTTTCAGAGGACGTTAACTGGTCCGGTAGCTAAATGGTATATCGAGTTACCCAGAGCTTCGTTTGACAATTTCAGTGCCCTAGCCACAACCTTTTTAACCCATTTTCAGTTACCGATAAGGTACGAAACGGGAACAGAACTTCTTACCAATTTCAAGCAAACAACGGCCACTCACATATCCGATCATATTCATGAGTGGCGACGTCATCGTAGAATGGTAAAAACGTATGTTCCTGATCAGCTTTTAGCTGAATGGTTTATTAAGTCATTATTACCTTCCATTACAGAAGATGTGGCAAAAGGGGGAGTCATCACTAAAGAGCAAGTTATTGCTCGTGCGCAATATTTAGACTTGATTTATACTCAGTCTGGCACGCTCTACGATAAAATCCCTGACGCTCCCAGACCGGAATTTTCCGTCCCTCCTCCTCCTAAATCGAACAATGACTCTCATGTCGGCGATGGCATGATTGGTACGATAGACACGAAATCGACAAAGGCTACATCTAAAAAGGCCCATAAGGTTTCCAGTCAAAATGCAAAAGAACTTCTCGCCTCGGAAGTAAAAGTCGTCTCGACTGATAAAGGCAAAGAAACCAAGCAACGAGGAGGCAAGAAGAAAAACAAAGGGAAGAAGAAGAAACAGGAGGAATCATCACCTGAAAATTCTTCTGCAAACCCTTCTGGAGATAGGAAACCAAAAATTCCATGCTTAATATGTGATGAAGATCATTGGACAAGAGATTGTCCATATAAAGTTGAGCTTAGAAAATTCTTCAAGAATTCAAAACCTCGGCGGTATTGACTGATCTGTTTCCAAATCCAGGGACAAATCTGGTTGCTAGTGAAAATGCTTCCCCGTCCCAAGTGTTGATGTTGTCAGTTTCGAAACAACAAAATGATGCTTTGATATCGACAAGGAATAAAGATTACGGGAATCCATAGCTATCGAAAAACAAGGATAAAGATTAACCTAGTAGTTCGACAACAACTTCGACAAAAGTTGCGCCGCCCATCATTCCAGAGATAACAATAAAACTGCCAAAGGGAGTAGTAAACAAGTCAACATTTAATCCTTGTGCCAGAGCAGCACAACATTATAACATAGTGGAAGATCTGGCCCAATCGCCATATGCTATGTCGACACTTGAGGTACTACAAAATTGCCCATCCCAAAAGCAGGCTTTATTATCAGCTATAGGTGGGATAGACCCAAAGGATTCTAATCTTGTGTCCTTTAATCACAAAGGATATGATCCTTAGTTACCAACTCAACTAGCTTTCCTCATTCAGGTCAAATCCCTCAACAAAACTGTTCATCGAACAATTATTGATGAGGGGGCATCTACATGTATTATGTCGATGAGTTGTTGGAAAACTTTAGGATCTCTAACCTTGTCACGATCTTCGACGACATTAAAAGCATTTGACGGATGAACATATACCCCATATGGTATTCTAAGTAACTTGCAAGTTGAACTAAGGGGAAAACAGTAGAAATAGATGTCGAAGTAATCAATGAAAACCTCGATTACAACATCCTACTGGGAAGACCATGGATATATGCTATGGTTGCGGTTGTGTCGACCTACTTTAGGAAGATTCCATTTCCTTTTCAAGGAGGAATTACAATTGTCGACCAACAAACATTTCTCCCCAATTGTTCCCAAGTTACGGGAACCATTCCAATGATCCATGGAATCCCCCATTCGCTTCAAAATATCGGAATAGGCCTACTAAAATACCCTATATTAATGGGGAGTTTTTCCCTCCTGCCTCCAATCAATCTGGCGGAAGTCGCGATGGTAGGAACCTGCAATATGATATCTTCAATTCAAAAGATCTCAGAAAATGATATTAACATGGATCATCCGTAGGTATTGCCTCCAAGCCCGATAGAAATATTGTAGCAATCAATGTTTTTGGCATGGGAGGCAAACCCAAATCAACGCTCATCAAGTGTTTGCATAGATAGGTCTAAGGAATATGACACCCCTTTAGATCCTTGGTCGCAAGTGCATCACACCGACGAAGGAACTGTTCAGTCAATGATAATTGAAAGGGCGCCATGGGAAGATTACCACCATCGTTCCCATCTTCCAAATTGTCAAGAAGATACTCCTGATGACCTTCATCATCCTTCAGTTTTTTATTTCCTATCAAATACTGTAAACACGGTGGATTCCGAGCGAAACTTGTCCAATATTGAAGAGACTATCGCCATAAATATCTCGACCAAAATGGATGTTGTAGAGAATATTTATGTTGGCAAATGTTGTTCTCCTTCAGAACTGGAAATATATAACGCTCTTTTTCATGAATTCAGAGGTGTCTTTCCTTGGTCATACGATGAAATGCCAGGCATTGACTCGAGTATAGTTGAACAGGAAATGAAGATGTATCCAGATGTCAAACCGGTACAACAAGCGCTACAGAAAGTGCACCCCAAGAAAGCCACTGCCATCAAGGCAGAAGTTGAGAAACTTCTCCATGCTGGTTTTATCTACCCGGTTCCTCTAACTGATTGGGTATCAAACATTGTTCCTGTAATGAAAAAACAAGGAACAATTAGAGTGTGCGTCGATTATAGGGATGTAAATCAAGCTTGTCCGAAAGACAACTACCCTACACCCTTTATTGACCAGATAATTGATGAATGCGCCGGATGTGAAATCTTTTCATTTATGGATGGATTCTCTGTGTATAATAAAATAAATATCCACCCACAGGACCAGTCAAAGACTGCATTTATTTGTCCATGGGGCACATTTGCATATCGCAAATTACCCTTTGGTTTAAAGAATGTAGGGGCAACATTTCAGAGGGCAATGAATTATGCCTTCCATGACATGAAAAACATCTGTTCAACCATATCTCGATGACCTTCTAGCTCATTCGCGAAAGCGGACCGATCATCCGCAGCATTTGAGAGCGATATTTCTACGTTTCCGACACTACAAGATACGACTCAATCCACACAAATGTGTGTTCTGTGTCAGTTCTGATCATTTTCTTGGCTTTGTAGTCTCAAAGGACGGGATTTGTCTCGACCCATGTAAGGTTCAGGCAATCATAAATTTGCCTCCACCTTCAAATTTGCTTCAGATTCAGAAACTCCAAGGGAAAGCAAACTTTTTGAGGAGGTTCATTCCAAATTACGCCAAACTTGCTAAAGGTTATACACGTCTATTAAAAAAGGAAGTGCCCCTCGTCTGGGATCAGGTCATGCAAGCTTCCTTTGATTCTTTAAAATAATCCCTAATGAAAGCATCATTAATGTACGCTCCTGATTATCAAAAAGACTTTAACCTATATCTGGCTGCAACAGATACAACCATCGCAATGGTTTTAGTTCAAGAAGACAACGGTATTGAACATCCTATATATTATTTGAGTAAGAACTTAAATGATACAAAATGAAAGTATTACTATGTTGAAAATCTGTCTCTCGCAGCTGTTCAAGCGATACAAAGATTTCGACACTATGTTCTCTTTCGAAAAACTACCATTTTGTCAGATTGCAACCCCATGACTTATATATTGTCGCAACAGTTGCTGGGGGGAAATATTCAAAATGGATAGCAATTCTCCAAGAGTTTGATCTAGAATTCATAAAATCCAAATCAAAGAAATCCCTGGTTTTCGCAGAATTACTATGCGATCTCCCATTGTCATCCAACGATGAAACATCCGAAGAAACCATCGTGGATGAATCTTTGTTTCTGATATCTTCAAGCAATCCGTGGTATGGAGATATAATCATCTATCTCCAAACCCAAAAATATAGGTCTAATACCTCTCGCTCGGAACAAAAACGTATTCGATAACAATCGAAAGACTACATGATCATCGGTGATACACTTTACCGTCGTGGTGTCGATACAGTTCTGAGGAGGTGCCTCGCCCATGACGAGGCCGAAAAAGTCCTGAATGATTGCCATTCAGGCACGTGTGGGGGGCATCAATCTGGTTACACTACAATGCAAAACATTTTATGAGCAGGATACTTCTGGCCAACAATGTTCAAAGATTGCATAACCGCAGTCAGAAGTTGCCATGCATGTCAAATTTTCGATAGCAAAACCAGAAGACGACCCGCACCTCTGCAACCGATAGTTGCTGTTGGGCCATTTGCCAAATGGGGCATTGATTTCATGACATGTAACCCCACCTCGACCGGGGGGCATGGGTATATCATAGTCGCTGTAGACTATTTTACCAAATGGGCCGAGGCAATGCCTACATTAGATAACACTGGTGAAACAGCTACCCTTTTCTTTTTCAATCATGTAGTCGCCATATTCAGCGTTCCACAGACTATAGTCACCGATCATGGATTGCATTTTTGCAATCACATGATGGTCGAATTGGCTTCCAAATTAGGGTTGTCCCATGATAGCTCTACTCCATATTACTCGCAGGCCAATGGAAAAGTTGAAGCAATCAACAAAGTCCTAAAGCAGATGCTGCAAAGGATGATTGGAGTCCACAAAAGGAGTTGGCACCTGATCCTGTACTCAACCTTGTGGGCATACCGAACATCGGTAAGAAATGCAACCAGGTTTACACCTTTTCAACTGGTGTATGGCCTAGAAGCAATCTTACCCATTCAGTGTGAAATCTCGTCCCTCAAACTCGCAGTCGACCTTCTCCCCAGAACTTCAAAAGAGGAGGCTCGTTTCTTGGAACTAATCCAATTGGATGAAACCCGTCGTGATGCCGCTTTGGCTAATGAAGCCCATAAGAAATGAGTCAAGGTGTAGTTTGACAAAAATGTCAAACCTTGTGTCTTCTTAGAAGGTGACTTGGTCTTACTTTATGACCAGGAATCCGATAAATTGGGAGCAGGTAAGTTCAAGTCTTTATGGATGGGCCCCTATATTGTTAAGCGAGTGTTAGCAAAAGGAGCCTACGAGTTAATGGATTATGATGGGATTCCACTGGCACAACCCCGTAATGGGTTGTACCTTAAGTATTACTACGCATGATTCAGTGTGGTAACCCATATGCTTTTGTTACATTTTTGTTTTCACTAAGAGTAATTGTTTTGGTCAAGTAATCCACTTTTTACATTTGTCGCAGATGTCGAACCTATTGGAATCTTTTGTTGGATATGCCGACGGAGTGAGTCGTAGTTCGCAGAATCTATCTTCTGCGGCCTGGGCCATTTTTGATCCAAGCGGCGAGTTAGTAAGTTTCAGAGGGGTATGTATTGGTCGGTCAACAAATAACATCGCTGAATATAGCACATTGAAAGAACTTCTCTTTGATGCCATCACACATGGCATAAGCCGACTTGTCGTCAGGCTAGACTCACAGCTCGTCATACTACAACTCATTGGTATCTACTCCGTCCGAAATCCAGCTATCTATCGCATGTTCCTAAGGGTCAAGATTTTGGAAAGACAATTTGATTTTATTCAATATCAGCATATTTCCAGAAAATTAAACACATTAATAGACTCATTGGCAAATTATGTGTTAGATAGACATTTGTGACATTCATAAAAAGAAGCATTTCATCAGTATTTGCATCAAGATCATGTAACTTAACCAAAATAAAACTCTGAAAATCAAAAATATGTATATAACTGTTTATGGTTTACACATAATGTTCTGTAACCAAGACAAAATTGGTCAAATGACCCAAAACTCAAAACGCTAGGGGGCACCCTAGTCTAATAATGTTGGTGATAACAAGTCACCGCCTGTGCAATCATGCGTAAAAGCCTAGTCCACCGACTTGGCACACCAGTAGTATGTCGCTACAGCCTCAGGGGCAGTTCATCAGTCCTCATGTCTGGAATACCAAGAGTAAGTCCTTCGACCTGATCCTGCAATGCTAAAAGAGTCTCGACCACATCAAGGTCGCGAAGGATAGCTCTTCCCACACCCTCTCCTGCTGGAGTGGCAGCTGGCACTCTCAGACGTACTACTGGTCGAACTGGTCCAACATCTGCATGAGAAAATGAGTTTTGATTAGTCTTGATAGAATAAAGCACAAGAACATTATAAAGAGAAACGATAAACAGAGATATGGTCAGAGAATTTACCGATGACACCCCACTGCTCGCCAGCAGGCAGTACCAAATCTGGATCACCCTGGAAATCCATACCAGCATATGGATACTCAGAAAAAACCATCTCCTGACGGTTGAACCACTCAAAAAAGGTATCAGAAAAGGAAACCTGGGACTGACTAGCATGTTTGGCCATAAGGTCGACCCATCTCTGCATCCGTGGCTCAGTCGGTGGAGGTAAACCAAGTGAAACATACTGCGGCTGCATCAGCGGGATCTTTTCCAAGGCGAAAGCTGTCAATATAGAACCATATCCAAATTTCTTCAATCATCAATTTTTCACCTTGGTCAGTTGTTCTTTCATCACAGAGAGTACTTCATCACACCAGTTGAACACCTTTGGTTCAAGGCATTCCAAGACATACTACATATAAGACCTGTTGGCGACGTGAAGTGCCGCACTACCAACCAGTCTAGCAAAAGTGAACAGAATGGTCCTCAAGGACCTATCAGTGACGTCTTGGATAATGATCTTGCCGTCCTTACTCAGCTGAGATCCCTCTCTGCAATACTTGCGAAAGTAATCTCTCACAGATTCACCCCCATGGGCCGAACCCGATAATGACATAGGGGCACCCCGCCTCGATAAGCTGGTCAAAAAATTGATGTCCATGATAGTCAAGGGGATGGACTTGTCCCTAATCTAGAACTCTTGGGTGGTAGGATCCCATGCATCGAGAAAATATTGCAATAGGTTGATTTGTTGCCTCATGCAAGAGATGCGGAAAAACTTGAATAGGCCACGGTTCCGCAGTGCATTTACCGTAACCGGATCATGTAAACCAAGCATGTCCTCTTCTTCATGCTCATGTTCTCACCATGTAACAGGAATTTTGCTCCAATGAATCTCTGAAACAGACAAGAGAAGAGTCAATATCCTGATTCGGTGAAAAACAGGCAAAATTTCCATGAAAAATTGTGCATAAATTGCCCTCTTTCCGCCCATCGCACCCCCAGCAGTGTTCTAGGTGGGATGCATGCTAACTGGCCAATGGCAAAGCCAGCATGCATCACACCTTTCGATGTAGAAGAGGTGCGATGGAGACAGGGCGAGCTTTTCAAACCCCAGAGGCTAAGAAAAACTAGAAAACATGCTCAGAATTCAAAAAGGAAAGGATGAAATTAAAGAGCTCAGGTTTAGCTGCTACCTAGTCCAGACGGCATCGAGAATCGTCCACAGAATCTCCCGAAATCAGCTAGTGAAAATCAAAGGGGAAAGCACCTCCAAAGCTCCAACAAACCAAAGTTCAAATGAAATGGTAAAATGAGAGGTAAAAAGCACTTTTAAATTACTTTTCATGTAATTCAAGTAAAATACTAGTGTTTTAACTCATTTTTCAAACATATATTGTTCGTTTCTAACTAGTTTGATGAAGCAATTGAGCAGGCAGTACAACCTTTGAAAGAACAAAAGTTTTTAATGGTAAAATCAAGACAACCAATGACCATTATATCGAGCAGTTTTAATGCGGAATTCAAGATCGTTAAAAAATAAACATAAGCAATGAGAAAATGTTCCCCCAAAGTTCAAGCTCATTAAAAAATGAACCAATTTCCGGTAAATAGCCATCGTGAATGTATTATCGTCAGCCTTTGAAGCCTTGGTTGTGTTCTCATCATCACCTCCACTTTGTTTTGGCCGATCATTCACCTCCATTTGATTGTTTACCCTTTTTGAGGAATAGCTGCGAAGAGTGATCCTGTTAGCCATCCTTGTGACACTGCCGTGATTGGAAAATTCCAAACCTTACCTGGAATTAGCTGCTACCTGAATTTATCACTCATTCCTCAAAAAACGAGTCTCCTTTAAGCTCTTTTCAACTTACTCGTAAAATATGAAAAGATTGCCGAGCAATTGGCCTCTCCAACTCGTTAAAGGGACCGGAAGTGCTATCCCTCCTTTAGATTTTAATCTTTTTGGACTTGAGGGATCATTACACAAAAAGATCGAGTGCTTGTTTTGTTCGGCTCGTTAAAAGTATCGAAAATTCATCCCTTTTGTATTGTTTATACTTTTTTGGACTCAAGGGATTATATGACGAAAAAGGATTATTGGAGTTTACTTTACGTCCCTTTTTTAGACTCTCTAAAATTGAAAAGGACTGAGTTATCCTTGTCGTTAAACTCGTTAAAACCGAATAGCGACAAACTTGTCCATACAGACAAGAACGAGTTTCACTATCGCTAGGCTTGTTAAAACATAGCGATGGGTTTGCCCGAAGGGCACATTATAGAGCAAGCATATGTTATCCTCCTCAAGCTTGACAAAAATAAAGAGGTACTGGTCAGCAATGACTGGGGAAAAATTGGGAAGAAAACTTGAAGAAACTTTATTGGTAGCAAGTCGCTCTTGAACATGACACTTTCACTCCACATCCGAGTTGGGTTGGTTTATTCCATTCACTGGTCACATCACCATGGTTCCGTCACACCATCCATATTTGGGGTTAATGCTACCGATCCATCATGTCAGTGTCGCCGATATGTTCAAGAGAATCTGCTCAGAGAATTCACCTGTGTCTCACCCACTACAATACATTTACGCTCCATTCTTTCATGACCGCCACCCTGAACCTTATATCACCAGATCGTTTTCACCTCCATTAAAATCATTTTCTCCGTTTTGTGCCATTGATGTGGGATTCACTAAGGCCCTCCTATGACGGGTCGCTTCTTGTCGACATCAGCTCATTATCCAAGAAGTCGATCTAGGAACAACCCATTCAGTACTTTGAAGCTTGCATGCCTCAATGGCAAGTTTCTCACTTCCGGCGACAGGTTTACATCAATGGCCTTCGACCGAAAGATTTTGCATGATGTTCGACGCCAAGTCCCTTATTCACACCATGTGAATTGTACTGTAGTACCTTGAGGGTCATCATCATTATCAGTGATTCCTCTCGCGCCTGTTAACAGCTTACATCATTGGATGGTAATCAGGCGATGTCTTTCCATGTTCGACTCCAGAACATCTCTCACATGGATCGACTTGTACTTTGAGTGAAGATCGAATGAGATTGAAGACCCCAGATCTAGTTTCATCCATCCGAACTGCGATATATACACAGGAAAATAAAGACATCAAATGTACATCATTACTGCACAGATAATCATCCAACCTAAGGGATGATGGCTCTACCAGAATCATCAGTCTACACTCAAACGATTGTCTGTCTTATGTACATGAAAATGAATTTATAAAGCTGAGCATGGGAATGCCCGCCTCAGCTAGGTCATGAAAATATTATGAAGATAATGTATTGTATTGTATCTTATTACAGGTCACCTTCCAGCTCGAAAAAACTTCAGATCCTCATGATAAGGCTTTTCACCTGACATCAAAACAGATTAACGACCTCATGCTTTAGGGGACAACTATTATTGACATTTTTGGGCACTGCAACCCCAATCACAAATGTCCATAAACCAAGGGCTCTTAAGCCCCTAAAAGTGTTTTTCCAACCTCTAAAAGAACAAGGTGAACTGATTACATCTTCTCCCAGAAGTTTTCCATGAAAAATTGCTCAGAACTGGTCAAAACTGGACCATCTCACCTGCTCCATGGTCAAAGTGCGCTGCATCCCACCTAAATACACATGGGAGGTGCGATGCATCTTGAAAATCCCTTCTATGGGGTGTGATGGGTGAGAGTGGACAAATGGCAGGGTCAATCTGCAAGGTGGAGGATCATGGAATCTTCTAGAAACTTCTCCTGTGACACTTGCCTCTCTGCATTCACCCAGGGATGAGTAAGAGATCATCAATCTCCAAGTGGAATCAAGAACTATTAGAGAGAGCACACTAATCAAATCTCAAAAGCTGACTCACCCCCCTTGCAAACATCTATATATGGATCCCTCATCCCAGAGATCCAGAAGGCTGGAATTTTGTATCTTGTAAGGAAGTGTTGCTGGTTTCTTGGTGCAACATCATAGTGTTGGGTGGTCTAAGCTTTTCATGCGGTGAAGAAGGGCTTTCTTGTTGAGAGGATGATGCTGGGTCAGAACAATTAGATGTAATCCTCTTTGCTATTTCTTGATTATCAATAAAGATATTCAAGTTTTCCTCCACATTCTTGTATGATTGATGATATATGCATTTGTGTGGTCAATATATATCTGGTCCTATGTTGTTTATGATAATAGATCTATGTTCTTGGATAGTGGTATGCTGCTTTGATTTTACAGGTGCTCTTTGAAGCTGGGTAGACGAGGAAGCCAGTGGCAAAGATCTATCAGAAGGGAGAGGAATCAAGCAAGGAACCAAGCACAAGATAGAGGTTGGTCTCCTTTATTCCCCTCTTATCTATTTCTCATAAAGGAAAACGAAAGTGGTTTTAGTTTGTTTGTTTCTAAGGTAGCTACCAGCCTTAGTGGGATTAGCAGCTCTGCATAGACACTAGATTTCCCGATAACAGTAAAAGGTGTTGCAAAAGATAGGTACTATTGCATACAAATTGGAGCTTCCTACAACTTCCCGAGTGCACCCAGTTTTCCATGTTTCATGCTTAAAGAAGGTTATAGGTGACAAGATTCCAGTTCAAACAATATTGCCAGAACTTGATGAGGAAGGAAAAATCATCTTGGAACCTGAAGCAGTCAAAGAAACAAGAACTTGACAATTATGAAATCGATCAATTTTAGACTATCTCATCAAGTGGAAGAACTTACCCGTTGAAGATTTCACATGGGAGGATGAGAATTTTATACAAAAGCATCCAAAACTACTCAAGTGTTGAGGATAACACTTTTTTTAAGGAGAGGGGCATGTTAGGTCCCTATAATACTAGTGATTCCCCCATTACAATTGTCATTGTATCCCTTATTGTTATTGTTGTGCCCCTATTGTCCCCATATTGTTATTATTGTGCCCCATAGAATCCCTCTATTGTTATTTTTGTGCCTTTATATTATTATTGTTAGGTCGGTTTGGTTATATTGTGACCCCTTAGACTCCTATATAGAAAGGAGGTTTTTTCATTTGAATCATCCAAGAATTGTTCATTTGTGTAATGCAAAGGAGTTTGCCCCCTCGAAGAGGCTGAATTCTAAGGCGTTGATCTATATTTTCTATCTTTTTGTGAGCTAGTTTCATAACAGCTAGGAGTGAGATTTTCTCATTCATGGATGGTTTCTCTAGATACAACCAGATCAACATTTCACCTGCTAATAAACATAAAATGGCCTTTATCTGTCCCTGGGGAAATTTTGCCTATAAGAAGCTTCCTTTCAGTTAAACAAATGTTGGAGCTACTTTCCTAATAGAAATGTCTTATATATTTCATGATATTCAACACATTGTTTAGCCTTACCTTGATGAATTACCAGCCCATTCTGCTAAGCATCATGACCATACAGATCACTTAAGATCCATCTTTCTGCGATGTCAGCATTATAACATTCGTCTCAACCCGCACATGTGTGTTTTTTGCATTGAATCGAGTCGACTCTTGGGTTTTGCGGTGTCACACGAAGGTATTTGAATCGATCCTTTAAAAGTTAAGGCCATCATCAACTTATCCACCCCTACCTCATTACTGCAATTGCAAATCCTACAAGGAAAGGCTAACCTTCTTCGTTGATTCATTCCTAACTACGTTGAAATTATCAAGGGTTTTACTTGCCTGCTTAAGAATGGAATCTGTTTCATTTGGGAGGAAGTTGACCAAAAATCCTTCGATGCTTTGAAAGACATGCTTATCAGTGCTCCTTTACTACATCCACGTGATTATCAACGTGATTATTTCCTATACTTGGCTGCAACTAATAGTACTATTGCTATGGTGTATTTCAGGATGGCAACAATGGCAATGAACATGTGGTTTATTATTTAAGACAAAATGTTCTTGACATTAAGTCTTGATATGCCCATGTCGATAAGCTTCCCTCAGCAATAGTGCATGTTGTCCAAAAATTTTGACATTATATCCTTTTACGGAAAACCATAGTCATTTCCGATTGCAACCCCATGACCTATATATTGACTCGCCAATTACTAAGGGGGAAATACTCCAAGTGGATTGTTATCCTACAAGAGTTTTGTTTGGATTTTACTGCTGTCAAATTGAAGAAATCTATTGTTTTTGTTGAATTGATATATTCCCTTCCATCTGCAAGAACTCCTTCTGATTTGACTGAGCAGATTCCCGATGAAACTCTATTTCTCGTAAGCACTCTTGACTTGTGATATGGAGATATTATTGTTTACCTTCAAACCTAGACCTTCTGATATGAGCTTTCTCGATCCGATTGACGTCGTATTCAACATCAGTCCCAACCCTATCAGATTCTTAGTGATACATTATACCGATTCGATGTGGACTCTGTTCTTCGCAGATGTCTAATGCTTGAAGAGGTTGAACGGGTTTGGAATGACTGCCACTTTGGTGCCTGTGGTGGTCACATGTTAGGCTATGCGACTGCTTAGAAAATCCTCCGTGCCAGTTATTTTTGGCCTTCTATCTTTAAGGATTGTATTATGGCTATTCAAAAATGCCATGAATGCCATATTTTTAACCGTAAGAAGCATGCCCTGTAAGAACCCTTACACCCTGTAGTTACCATTGGCCCATTCTCTAAATGGGGCATAGACTTCATGACATGTAACTCTCACTCAGTCGGGGGGCATGGTTATATTATCGTCATAGTCAACTATTTCATGGAATGGTCTGAGGCGATGCCCACATACAATGTTGACGGTATTACTGCTGCTCAGTTCCTCTTCAATCATGTCATAACACATTTTGATGTTCTTCAAGCCATTGTAACTGACCATGGATGAGATTTTCATTAGTATGTGATGGAAGAGTTGATTTTTTAGTTCGGCCTTTGTCATGATAGCTCAGCTCCTTAGTATCCACAAGCTAATGGCCAAGTAAAAGAAATCTAAATTTTTTTTATTACTATGCTTCAATGTGCCATTAGGAAGCACAAAAAGGACTTGAATTTGATGTTATTCTCAGTTCTCTAGGTTTACAGAACTTCCACTAAGACAACCATTGGATTCACTCCATTTCAACTGGTTTATGGTTTAGAGGAAACTCTTCCAATTGAATGCGAGATCCATCCACTCACATTAGCTATCGAATTTCTTCCTAACACCTTGCCTGAAGAGGACCCGTTACTCTACCTTGAGAGGATTCACAAGACCCATCATGTTGCCACGATGGTAATCGAAGCCCAATAGAAACATGTTAAAGCTCATTTTGATCAAACCATTTCTACCCGTACTTTTTCCAAAGGCAACATGGTCCTCCTTTATCATCAGGTTAGCCATAAGTTAGACACTGGAAAGTTCGAACCTATGTGGCATGGGCCATATATTGTCAAACATGTTTTGTATAAAGGTGCCTATGATCTAGTTGATTACAAAGGAAATGCATTGCCATAGCCCCGAAAGGGGTTGTATTTGAGAAAGTATTATGCACGAAATTCGTGTAATGACTTTTTGTACATTAGTGTGTGGATTCATTAGTGTGCGTTTTTTATTTTTGGTGTGTTTTTTTTCTTTGGAGACATGTGTTTTTCTTATTACCTTGTGTTCCACTCATTTTGCAGATGTCGTTAAGTAATTATATTAGTTTTGATAATGGTGCTTGTCATAACACACAAAATTTGTTCTCTGCGGCTTGGCCACTCTTTGCCCCTAATGGCAAGTTGATTGAGTTACAAGGTATATGCCCCAGTCCGACAACTAACAATATTGTTGAATACAGTGTAGTCATTGAACTATTGTTAGAAGTAGTTTCTCTTGGCATTAGAGAATTAGTTTTCAAGTTAGATTCATAGCTCATTGTGTTACAGTTAAACAATAATTATTCAGTGAAAAATCCACAACTATTGTGTATGTATCTACGTGTTCGATTACTAGAAAGAGATTTTGATTTTTATCACATATCAACACATTTCATGCAATTTGAATACATTAATAGATGAATTAGCCAATTATGTTCTTGATTGACATTTCCGTCATTTATAAAACTGATCATATTCTAGACACATAAGTGGGAAATAAAACATGTATCTATATATATATATATATATATATATATATATATATATATATATATATATATATATATATATATATATATATATATATCAATTCTGTCAAAGTTTTTACATCAAAATCTCAAAAAATAAAGTGTTCTGGGACACTTGACTTTTAAAGCCTACAAAATGTGTAAAATAGCTAAAAAGGCTATTAGCCTGCACAGTGCTCATGGTAGCATGAGACTACTCTAATCACTCAGCCTAATAGTCAATGCAGTCTTGCAGATACTCCCACTATGTGTCTCTGCTAGCACAGTGGCACCTCGTCTATAGTAGCATACTCTGGAACGCCCCGAGTAATCGCTTCTAATTTATGTTGCATCTAAGTTAAGGGGTCCACTTCTTCCTCATAGTCAATGCCCATTATCATATGAGTATCCCACCATGCTATTAGCGACATGCTAGGTAGTCTTTCGGGTTCTACATCTACACATTTACCATAAGCCAAGTCTCAGTTTACAATTTTACAAAAAATCATAAGACTCGAAAAAATCCAAAAACAAGTGTTTACCTGCATCAGTCCACTATTCTCCTAGTGGTAGAGGTAGATATGGATCCCATCAGAAATTTGTGCCAGTATATGCATATTCATCCACCACGAATAATTAGCGCTACAGCCAACTAAAAAAATATGGAGGGTAATGCATATGCTGACCCGTCCCTCCTCGAGGCATGAGTTGACTCCACATCTCTAACCTTGGGTCTTGGGGGGTAGGATCTAATACCTCTTCCCACTAATACCAAAATAGGGGCACCCACTCTAGGAAGAAAGTCACCAGTATTGAGCCGAACCCAAATTTTCTCAGGTTCCCTTGCTTCCCTTTGGTCAACTGTCTTTTAATATTCACCAGAAGGCCTCCACACCAGTTGAATATGGTGGTGGTCCGACACTTAAATCCATACTAGAATTGGGATTTTGAACTCTCATGCAAGGCTTTCATCCCAGATACGTGAGCTATGGTGAATAGGATGGTTCACAGAGGAAGGTTGTTGGTGATTTTGGCAATCTTCACCTTCCCACCCTTTGTCATCTCTGCACCTGAGAAATCCCTCCTAATCAAAGCACTAGTACTCTCACCAGCTGGGCAAGATCTGAAGAGTTGGACTCTTTCTCCTCTTCGAGAAAATCCCATGATAAAATAGATGTCCAATTCTTATATCTCCAGTTCTTGGCCTTTGATGGTAAATATCTCTCAATCCACATCCCAAAGACTGATCAAATAGGGTAGCAATTCCATCTGAGCCCTCAGTCCTGTGGTCCTGAAGAACTTCAGAAACACAAAATCTCTCAAGGCATTGATGCATTCTGGATTTTGAACTGCTTTGTGGTCTTCGACCTCATAGCCTCTTTCTTTCCATTCTATAACCATGATCTTCTGCAAAATGTCATTTAACACCAATTAGAACCTTTTTCATGGATTAAAATCAAGAAATTTTAAAAAGGGTTTTTTTCCTTCAAACTTTTTCGCCTCAACACCATCACGCCTATTTTTATAAACAGAGTGATGTCATCACATGCATATTTTAGCCTGAGAGCGATTATCATGGGACCGATGATCAAACATGCGATGATCGCTAACGCTCAAAAATTTACAAATCCTCCCTTTTAGCACAAAAAATTCCATTAAACATACATGAAAATGCGATGAAAAGAAAGAACAATGACAAACCTCTTATCTGTTGTGTATGGTTCACGAAATGGCGCCCTGGATACCCAGCAATGGTCACTTGAAAATCAAGCAAATTAGGGCACAAATACACTTTCAGAACTTACTATGGTAAAATGGTAAAATCTAATGTTACTTTTGATTATTTGTAAGTTTTGAAGTCATTTTTTGTCAATATTTTATTATCATTTCTCGATATCAGTGATGGGTGCATTTCTTTGTGCAGTTACAGGTGATTTCGGTGGACAGTGATTATTTTTTACTGATTCTCAGGAGTTGTTGGTGTATCTCTTATTCAAACTCGTTAAAAATAAACAAAAAAGGAACCCCCCAGGAGTCATATTTAAGCCCTTTTCTGACTCTCAAAAACTAAAAAAATTATTGAGTACTTGCCATTTCAAACACGTTAAATTAAATTATTTGACACCATCTTAGCATACGTTTACCCGTTTTTCGACTTGAGGTTGACTATTTACGAAAAAGGTACATGTTGATTGACATGGTCAAGAGGTTCTCTCGGATATTGTTTTCTACCTTTTTGGGTTCGAGGGAAAAATTACGAAAAGGGACATGATGGTGTTTTCCTTTTTAGTTCCTTTTCAAACTTTCTAAATATGAAAAAGGTACCAAGTTATTCTTAGGTCAAAATCCTTAAAATCTTACAACAAAAGAATCGTTACCATGATGAGACCGAGTTTCTCCTTCTGAGGACTCATAAAATCTACAAGGATGGATCCGTTCGAAGAATGAACTTACATGACAAGAATATGCTAACCCCTTCAATCTTGTGATAGAAATAATTGGGGTAATTGCTAGAAATAGTGGGGAAAAAATGAAGATGAAACATCCTTTGTATAGGCAGCATGTCACTCTTGAACATGACAGTCTTCTGCTTTTGTATCAGGTTTGGGATGTACTCACTCAGTCACTTGTCCTCCCATGTTCGGGTGATCCATACTTTCCTCTCATTTGACTATTCCATTTCGTCATCATGACCTTTAGTCCTATGTTGAATCAAATGATGCCACACTCCGGAGTCGTGTCACGAATGTTCAAGAGAAGTCCTATCTGCAGTTATTTACCTATACATTGTCTGACCCACTTTTACAGTCTTGGATCTTAATTATTTCATTCCACTTTGTTCCTTGTTTCATGTCGATGACGGGAGACTCATCATTTCCCTCCTTTGATGGGTCGCTTCCTGTTGAGTTCAGCTCATTTTCTAGGAAGATGACTTAGAAACCCCCTTTCAGTATCTTAGAGCTTACATGCCCTAATGAAAATTTCTTCGCATCCGATGACAAGTCTTAATCATTGGCCTTCGATTGGATAATTCCACAAGTGTTTCACTTCAGTCTCATTATCACATTCACAGATTATACTATCATTCCCGTTACACAGTAATTTGTCACTGTCATTCACTCCAGTCTTCCTACTGTGTCATGAGTCCAAAGTCATTCATGCTCATGCTCTCTGATGTTGCCAAATGACCAATTTTCCAAAGTTTCTACCTCATCGCGTTTGTTGGCCAAATAAACGCGCTGAAGGGAGCTTCAAAACAGTCCAGAAGCACTGCCATCGCGGAAGTACACGTGATTCCCGCGATGGTCGAATTTCATGTGCCAGCGCAACTGTAGCTTGTAGTTTCCCGCGATGACATGACTAGCTACATTATTCAATAGTGATGTCAGCACGGCAGACCAGTTATGTTCCTGCGATGATCCAGATTGGGCGAATTTGTTCCAATAGTCAGCCTTCCAGATGACTCCAGACCGGGTTGTTGGCCTCGTTTATGTCACCCTCCTTTCTCTGGCATGGTTGTTCCATCATTTATGCTACCTTCCTTGGAGATAATCTCATCCTCCCGCCTTTCATGCAGACTCCTTCTCCTATTTAAAATCTCACCATTGCTATGTGCTGCTAGTTTGCAATTCTTAGTCTTTGGAGTGTTGTTGATAGTACTGTGAGTTTGCTAGATAGCTAGTGTGAGTGTGACAAGTGTGGGTTTGTTGATAGCTTGAGGAAGGTTGTGAAGTGCCTTTAATATTGTGTAAAACTTGTGAGTGAGAGAGACTTGTATGTTGGGAGATCCATCTTCAAAGAGTGAATGCTTGAAGAACATGTTGGCTAGATCCCTCTGAGAAGGCTTGTGATGTCAAGACCTTGGTTGTAAGCTTACTCTATTTTCGTAATTAATGCAATCAATGATGTTTTCCTATGTCTTGTATGTAATGTACTAGATAGCTCATGACTTCTTGACTTTGTTGGTAAATAGATCATTGTTGTTCCGATTACGTGCTTTGTTGTATTTCCTTTGCATTGTTTCAGGTTGATTACTCATTAGAAGAAGGAAGCGGAAGCTAGAGCAGTGTAACGGAACTCCATCGACCACCGGTTGAGGTAAGCCTCCAACTTGAACTATTTAAGGAAAGCTATTGTTGATTTGTCCTTGTTTGTGACTAGACCCACTCCAGGGCTAGAGGGGTTGCCTCTGTCCATAGAGGGAACACTTTCCTGCATCAGAAATTGGCGACTCTGTTGGGGAGCTTTGGCCTTTGTTCTTCTCTTGTTTACTCTTGTCTTGATTTTTTTTTGATTTGGTCTCTTTTGAAGTTTGGGGATTAATTATCAATCTTTTGAGTTTCCTGGGTTAATCTTGGAAATACCTCTATTTGATTGAAGGGTTGACTAGTTTTGGTTCAGGAGTTTTTGTTCATTTGTCATTGTTTTTGAACATCATCGCGGAAAAAAGTCTAACAGTCACGATGTCATCGCTACTTTGTAGCTTTTTACCCACGATGATCTTGGGTTGCTAGCTTAATTCCCGCGACGACTCTTGAAATCACATCATCACGAAAAATAGGTGTTTTTCCGTGATCATCTCGGGTTGTCTGTGTAAAATTTGCGATGACATCTCAGGTTGTCTGTGTAAAATTTGCAATCATCTCGGGTTGTCAGTGTACAACTTGCGATGATTCTTGAAAAGTGGTTTTTATAAATTTACCTCCTGAATTCATCAATCTTGCTTATCCCTTGTTGTTTCTTGTCTCTCATTAGCTTGTTTTAAATGCTTTTGGTTAGGGTACTGTCTCTTTGATTTAATTTGAGTGAGTCTTGTGTTTTTTAGACCATGTGACCTAGCCCTTTAGAAGTTTCGTCAAGAAACCATTTGCTTGGGTTACTTGTCTGTTCAAGGTTCATCCACAACCCTCTTATTGACTTGCTTGAGGCTTTCTCACTGCTTGTTTTCTTGCTGGTTGATTTTTAGTGTCGATTATTGAACCAATTTTTTTATGTTGATTCGATTTCTTCACTACCAAGCATAGATCACAATTGTTTGGATCGATCAGTTCACACTTGCTTGTTTACAAAAAGAGAAAAATCAACAGTTTTCATTCATTTAGCATACGAAAGTGAAAGTACATTTGCATTACGAATTTTCAAGTTTAAGGAATTGGAAAGAAAATTTTAAATCTTTCATTAGTAGTATCGATGCATCGTGAGATTAGTGTATTGATGCATTGTGTTTCTTAGTGTTTGCATTCACTTGTCTTGGTTTGGGAATGATCTCTCTACCCTCCCATAGGTAGGTGTTCATCGAAAAAAAGGATATTTCGTTCATTCTAGCTGCATCCTAGGATTTGTTATATACATACGGTAAGGCCTGAAAACTAAAACATAATCCAAGATCAACTTTAAAATGAACTGAATAAATCTAACAACGCATTGGAACATAACGCACACATTTAGAGGTCTAGGCTAGAGACATGCTCCGGCGTCGTTAAACCTAGTCACTTTTGTTTCCACTCAAGGTTGGGTGATTCCTCCTTCTGTGACTCAATAGTGGTCTAGTACGGAATTGTGCTCCCACGTACCATCGAGTATATGGGGAGACCCCACTAGGTTAACATCCTTTATCCATAGGAAGTGGTGTCTGCCGCCTTACAAGCCGCAATGCACCGAACACAGCATTCAGGAAGATTGACTACCGTACGGAAAGTCCTTGGTTTTCATATGACTGCCAAGGTGTATATGTAGTTTTACGGATTTGTCGGGTAAACCTTTTGCCTAGTTCTCCAGAGTAGTCACTTTCGTTCCTTTTTGGACTCCCTAAAAGAAAAGGTCCATCTGAGCACTTGTCACTTCAGTGTCACTTCAGGCTCATTAAATATTTGAAGGCGACTAGAGTCATCTTTTGTCCTTTTCTCGACTCATTATAAATGAAAAGGTCAAGTTTTGTTCCTATGTCTTAAAATTTATTTGGCCACGATTCACATTTTCCCAATTAGATCTTGTTTGTGTTAGCTTGAGTAGGGTTATTTTTTTTCGTTCTTGATGGCAACATTCCCGAGTCTACCAACCAAGGTTTTCCCTCAGATGGAAATCCTAGTCCATTTCCTTCTTTTGGAAATGTCGGTGCTCCGTTTATGGCAACATTGTCGTTGCCCGGGATAACCATCGGTTTACCCGTATGGTTGTTTTCAACCTCAGTGATCCCGAGTGTCATGAATCCTGTTCCATCGTCTCCTTTGTCTAAACCAAGACATGTTGATTTCAAGGTTGAGCCTATGCCTTCTTCTCTTGTTTCCTCCTCCTCCTCTCCTCCTTCACCTGGTGAAAGTTTCACATTAAGTAACCAGGAGCCTAAGCAGAAGAAGAAGAAGATGAAGAAGAAGAACAAGTCCGATAAATCCAAGGTCACCTATGCAGTTACCGCTCCGAGTCCATCCCAGGTCGAACCACCTTCTACTCCTTCGCGGAAGGTTAAGTTTCCTTGTAAATTATGCAAGGGTGACCATCTTCTTCGTGATTATCCTGGCATTCCAAGGATCCTAGAAGTATGGTCTCACGATCCGGTTCGTCCCTCATCGTCCTCTGAAGCTCAAGGCGATGCTATTCTAGCAACTGCCAATGGTAAGAAGGACAAGAAGATTCGATTCCCCTGTAGGCTATGTGAAGGCATCCATCCCCTTCACCTTTGTCTGCTCATGGATAAAGCTTCCGCCATTTTGGAAAGTCTTACAGCTTCTCCCCCCCAACTCCCCGTTGGTTATCAGCGGCTCTCTCTAGAATATCCCTCCATTGACAAATTGATTGACTCAGATTCTTCTCTTGTCCGTCCTCCTCCTTCCGAGCCTGGCCATGTTTCGCCTGTTCCAGACCAACCATTGGTCGAAAAGAGTGTCGACTTAGGTTCACCACCTGTTGATCACTCTGTCTCGGAAGAGCATCATGCTCATGTTCTTCTCGTCTCCTCAGATTCTCGAGAGCCCAGAAACGACTCTCCTATCCCAGCTGATCTAGGGAGTCCTCCTCCAGTCCCTGGGGGGCAAGGGGGCAATCATACGATTCCCCCACCAAGTAGTTTGGTTGTCACCTTCGACTAGAGCCATTTGACCGCTTTCCGCCTTCCATCCTATGTGCCCTTTGAGATTACAGTACACGTTTATGATAAGGCAGTACCTGGCACTGTCTTGGATGAGAGTGCATCTATCAGTCTTATGTCTTCCACTACTTGGCAAGCTTTGGGCTCCCCACAGCTTGTGCCGGTTACACAGAATTTGTTGGCATTCGACAGAGAACCTTGTCAACCTCTCAGTATCCTCCCAAAGTTTCCTGTTACTTTGGGGGCCAAAACCATCTATATAGATGCCATGGTTGTCCAAGGGGAAAACTTCAGTCTTCTCCTTGGCTGTGATTATATTTATGCCATGGGGGCCCTCGTTTCTTCCCTTTTCCGTGTGGTTTTTTTTCCACATGATTGAAGGATAGTGACTATAGATCAATTGTCATTCTTTAGTCCCCTGGTGCCTCCTGCACAGCAGTCATCCCCTCTCGGTTCCTGCTTGCAAGCGGTGCCTTCCTTGCCACAGGTCAATTATGTGGCTACCCATTCCATTTCTGCCTCTGCTAATGAGACCTCCTGGGAAGTCCTGGTTACCGGGTGCAAGCCCCGGAAGTGATGATTGATGCTATGTGATTCATTCTCCACATTTCACTAGTTTCAATCCCACTTCTTCACCCCTGTGAGCATCACCCGATGCAATGAGTGCTAAGTGAACTATTCAAAAATCATGAGAAATTAGTCAGTTACGACTACCTCTCAGGGAAATGGTCATACGTTTGAATGACTTACTTAACGCAGTTGAATCCCAAAAATGATATCTAATATAATGCACTGCGTAAATCCCCCATACTTAAATTCAAAAAGAGTCAAGGGATCTCTACTTGAATGGTTCATGAGGCACAATACTTGCTAAGGTTTTGCAAATGGGGTAGCAAGCTAAGTGGGCTTGATTGTGGAAAAACTCCACAGTTAAGCGCGCTTGAGCCAGAGGAGTTCTGGGATGGGTGACCTCCTGGGAAGTCCTGGTTACCGGGTGCAAGCCCCGGAAGTGATGATTGATGCTATGTGATTCGTTCTCCACATTTCACTAGTTTCAATCCCACTTCTTCACCCCTGTGAGCATCACCCGATGCAATGAGTGCTAAGTGAACTATTCAAAAATCATGAGAAATTAGTCAGTTACGACTACCTCTCAGGGAAATGGTCATACGTTTGAATGACTTACTTAACACAGTTGAATCCCAAAAATGATATCTAATATAATGCACTGCGTAAATCCCCCATACTAAAATGACCATGCAGCTGGTCTGGTACAAGATGTACTGGGGGAATTGGAACCTGACCTGTCATTGGTGCACCCTAACATGGCTTTCTCCCAGAGTGCGTTTCTTCCATCCCGTGGAGGCCTCTTGGGAGCCAGGTTCTTAGATGGCCCATGAACAGGGTTACGAGCATAGTTCCTGATCTTGTGTCAAGCTCGTTAACAAATGAAACAAGGTGCCCGAGGATAGTTCCTGATCTTATGTCAAGCTCGTTTAAAAATGAAACAAGGGTTACGAGCATAGTTCCTGATCTTGTGTCAAGCTCATTAACAAATGAAACAAGGTGACCGAGCATAGTTCCTGATCTTGTGTCAAGCTCATTTAAAAATGAAACAAGGGTTACGAGCATAGTTCCCGATCTTGTGTCAAGCTCGTTTAAAAATGAAACAAGCGTTATGAGGATGGTTTTGTTACCGTGTCGACCTCATTCAAAAATGAAACAATCTCCCCCTCCAAATCGAGTCTTTTCTTAAGATCGCGTAAAATCCAAATCGAGTCTTTCCAAAATCCCACAAGTGAACCTTCATTCCATCCACTTCGTAGATGTAATGAAGCTTGGGGGGCATGCACCTCGATTAGCATCATTATGCTGGGGGGCATGCGAACATATAACAAGCATAGATTTTTGTTTCAAGCTTGTAAAAACATGAAACCGAATCCAAGCAAAGTTCTCCATGGTTCAAGCTTGTGTAAAAATGAACCCGCACCTCATCTACACCTCGTAATTGCCGTGTGTTTTAGCAGGTGTGTTGTGTGTGTTTGGCTTGGTGTGAAGGCATGATTGTCATTTATTGTGTCTTTTGTTTCTTGTGCAGATGCCTGTTGCACCTTACGTTGGTTTCTGTCAGAGGCCATCGCACTTTAAGGTTTCATTTACGTGTTAAATTGTCAGAGAGGAATTTTGATTTCATTACCTATCAACATGTTCCATGACAATTAAACACGTTAACTGATGCATTGGCTAATCATGTATTAGATAGACATTTGTGTAACATGTAATCAAAACATCATACAAGAAATAATATAAAGCACAATAATAGACCATAGGAATATGTATGTATGTATATATATATATATATATATATATATATATATATGTATGTATGTATGTATGTATGTATGTATGTATGTATGTATGTATGTATGTATGTATGTATGTATGTATGTATGTATGTATGTATATATATATATATATATATATATATATATATCGTGTGGCACACCGAGGCGCTCAAAATAAGTGTACATGTCCAAATAGAGTTTGTTTTCTCCCTACATCTGAGACACATGTCTCTCGAAAATCACCAGCAGAAAATAAAAACCTAGGTGTCTACTATGGTGGGTTGTGCTCCCTATAGTACAACACAGCTCATGTCACCTGCCTCAATAGGCGGTGCATCCTTGGTTCCACTCCTACTGTGTGGATCTGGGATGCTCTAGGGACCCCCTTGATCCCCATTTAATCTGGAATCCCTGCTAGCAGGCCCTCAAGGTTCTGGATCACTGTCTCCATTGTATCATCTTCTGGAGGAGCTAGGGCTAGTGCTGCAATGCCTTGCGCGTCCCTCCGCACCTCTGGAGCCAACGCAAGCGGTTTCACTGGTCCTACATCTGCATACCATAGCGTTCGTCACTAGGACATGTACATGAAAAAAATCAAAAACATCATAAAAAATAAAAATGCAAAAAATGTAATCAAGTGTCTTACCACCGTCATCCCACTGATCTCCAACAAGCAGCTACATGTCAGGATCTCCACGGAAGTCCATGCCAGCATATAGCCAATCCTCCATGAAGATCGTCTGTCGCTCTAGCCACTCTCAGAAAAATGTCCCCCACACCGCTGGTCGTCCGCCACCTCCTCGTGGCATGACATGAGCCCATCGCATGGCCCTCGTCTCACGTGGCCTAGGTAAGTCGAAGTCCATGTCTTGCAACTGCAGCGCCGGCACCCGCTCCAGCATGAGCGGGACTAAGATGGATCCATAACCAAACTGCTTCATCTCTCCTCGATGGAAGTTGGTGAGTTGCCTCTTTATGTTTGCTGTCACCATCTCTGCCTAGTTAAACATGGTGGGATTGATACACTCGAGAGCCAGCCGGAGCTGAGTCTTCGAAGCCTCATGTTGGGCTTGGGAGCTCGCTGCCCGTGTCACCATGAAAAGCATAGCATGAAGGACTACATCGTCCACTGTTGGGATTTCCACCTTCCCACTCCTTGTCTTGCATGCCCCTGGGCACACTTGAGCCATCATGATATCTAAGGAATCACCCCCGGGTCGCTGCCCCTCTAGAATAGGCCTCTCACCTCAACGGGACAGCCCGGTCAAAAAATATATGTTTTTATAGTCAAACTCAATATCCTGGCCTCGGATGATAAATTTCCCATCTGTGGGATTCCAGGCCTTGATCAGTAGCTCCAGCAAGTCAGGATGTGACTGCAAGTGTGGAGTTAGGAAGAATTTGAGCAATTCGCATGCCCGTAATGCGTTTCGGCACCCCGCATCGGCAAAAGCTTCTATATCGTTGTTATCATGCACATGTTCTTGCCAGATGAATGCCATTATACCCTGCAGGATGAGGGAAATTGGATTAGTACTTTGTTTGAAAATTTTAACGTGTAATTTGCAAAAAACATGAGTTTGCGTCGTCATCACGTCTGTTTTAAAAACAGACGTGATGATGCAAGGTCTCTAGTTCATTCTTTCCGCGGTCATCGTGAAAGTACATCACTCTTCCGCGATGATCGGGGCACACCTTGTGTAAAATTTTTCGGCCATCGCAGACCCGATAAGATAAACCCGCAATGACCGAGCAATGGAACCCGGTTTCAAATACCACCTAAACTAACACTTGGAACGTTCAAAACGCATCAAAAAAGCATCAAAATGAAGCGCAGGGCAACGTGTGTCTACCTAGAACTAGTTTCGGGATGAATGATGCACGGACGGGGCCGAACTTCGCTCGCCAACTTTAGTGCTCCAAGTTGCTCGACGGTGAATTGAACAGTGCTATGGTAAAAATGAATGAGTTAATTCCTTTTTATAATGATTTTTGAAAATTTAGAAATTACATTTCATAAATGTCGGTCTTTTCTCATTATTTTACCATATGAATTGTTAAAATATGCTTTTAATTATGTTTTTATATGTATTGTTCATATTATCTCGAACGGGTTTATGTGTGACGTGTTTTGTGCAGAGCTTCAGGTAGTGGAATTACGACAGTCTCATATACACTTGATCCTGAAAAGTTGTCTTTAAGCTCTTTTCCAACTTGAAACATGAAAAGATAGCCGAGTTTTCCTCTTGGCTCGTTGAAAAGAAATGAGAGGTGGTCGCCTTTAAGCTCTTTTTCCGACCATTTAAACACAAAAAGATTTCCGGGTTTTTGTCGTTTCAGGCTAGTTACTGGTTACGAAATGGCGTGCTTCCGACCGCTTTTCTACTTTTTCGAGTCGAAGTCACTAGTTACGAAAAGTACTCCTCGATCGCAATGGTCGAGAGGTTCTTTCGAGTATCGTTTTATACTTTTTCGGGCTCGAGAGACACAACTCTACGAAAAAGGACCCCCCTAGAGTTTTCTTTTCCGTGTCTTTTTCAAACTCTCTAAACATGAAAAAGACTCCGAGTTTTACCTATGTCGGACTCATTAAACCCTGACGACATTGGATTCGTCACCATGACAAGACTCGAGCTTCTCCTTCCTAGGGCTCGTTAAACTATTACTAGGTTGGACTCAACAACAGGTTTATCATTGATTGTCTATGGAAGCTAGTCACTCTTGAACATTGACACTTTGCTTCTTGTCGGGTTGGGACATCCGTACATCGTCACTTAGCCTTCCGCGTGTTTGGGTCATCATTCTAGCCTCATTCCATCCAGTTCATGCCGTCTCCTTCGAGCCTCAGATCCCTTGGTGCCTGAATGCTACCATCCCCCTCCGGAGTCATGTCGCCGACATGTACAAGAGTATAATCCTTCTGCAGTTTACACCCTTGTCTTCTCCTCTGATACTATGTTCACCATTTGCCTCTTGTTCCTTATCTCATGTCGTTGATGGGGGAAACATTATGGCCCTCCTGTGACGGGTCGTCTCCTATCGACTTCAGCTCATTATCCCAAAGATTGATATAGAGATCCCCTTTGGTACCTTAGAGCTTGCATGCCTCAATGGCAAGTTCTTCGCACCTGATGGTCAACTTTCATCATTGGTCGTCGATTGGGTGATTCCATGAGTGTTCGACTTCAGCTCCTTTTTCACACTTTGTGGATTGTGCTGGACGGTACCTTGAGAACCATTGGCATTATTGGTCGTTTCTCTCGCGCTTGTTAACAGTTTTCATCATTGACTGGTAATCAAGTGATGTTCTATCATGCTCGACCTCAGCACATCTATTCGCATGTTAGAATTTGTACTAACGATTGGATGGGTTCAAGACCCCGAACTCATATTACACATGTTCAGGCTGCGTGGATTGGTTTATGATTACATGATTCATTGATGGATGGCTGCGACCATACCTGAGCCTTCCTGGATGGCTGCGACCATACCTTTATCATCATCATGGTCTCATTAGCTGGATGGTTGCGTCCATACCACAGACCTATTTCGTATGTCTTTTGGATGGCTGCGCCCATGCCTAGCCTACATGTACTTCATTATCAGAGATATCAGTTGTACTTGCATGCAGGTTCTTCCAGATGGTGTCCCAGTCTAGTCAGTTTCGTAAAGCATTTCACCCCTCCCTCTCTCTCGGGCTTCATACTTTAGGGGGCATCTATTACACAGTAATTTGTCACTGTCATTCACTCCAGTCTTCCTACTGTGTCGTGAGTCCAAAGTCATTCATGCTCATGCTATCTAATGTTGCCAAACGACCCACTTTTCCAAAGTTTCTGCCTCATCGCGTCTGTTGGCCAAATAAACGCGCTGAAGGGCGCTTCAAAACAGTCCAGAAGCACTGCCATCACGGAAGTACATGTGATTCCCGTGATGGTCGAATTTCATGTGCCAGCGCAACTGTAGCTTGTAGTTTCCCACAATGACATGACTAGCTACGTTATTCAAGAGTGATGTCAGCGTGGCAGACCAATTATGTTCCCGCAATGATACAGATTGGGCGAATTTGTTCCAATAGTCAGCCTTCAAGATGACTCCAGACCTAGTTGTTGGCCTCGTTTATGTCGCCCTCCTTTCTCTGGCATGGTTGTTCCATCATTTGTGCTACCTTCCTTGGAGATAAGCTCATCCTCCCACCTTTCATGGAGACTCCTTCTCCTATTTAAACTCTCACCATTGCTATGTGCTGCTAGTTTGGAATTCTTAGTCTTTGGAGTGTTGTTGATAGTACTGTGAGTTTGCTAGATAGCTAGTGTGAGTGTGACAAGTGTGGGTTTGTTGATAGCTTGAGGAAGGTTGTGAAGTGCCTTTGATCTTGTGTAAAACTTGTGAGTGAGAGAGACTTGTATGTTGGGAGATCCATCTTCAAAGAGTGAATGCTTGAAGAACATGCTGGCTGGATCCCTCTAAGAAGGCTTGTGACGTCAAGACCTTGGTTGTAAGCTTACTCTATTTTCATAATTAATGCAATCAATGATGTTTTCCTATGTCTTGTATGTAATGTACTAGATAGCTCATGACTTCTTGACTTTGTTGGTAAATAGATCATTGTTGTTCCGGTTACGTGCTTTGTTGTATTTCCTTTGCATTGTTTCAGGTTGATTACTCATTAGAAGAAGGAAGCGGGAGCTGGAGCAATGCAATGGAACTCCATCGACCACCGGTTGAGGTAGGCCTCCAACTTGAACTATTTAAGGAAAGTTGTCGTTGATTTGTCCTTGTTTGTGACTAGACCCACTCTAGGGCTAGAGGGGTTGCCTCTGTCTGCAAAGGGAACACTTTCCGCATCACAGTTCCTTGAGAGCAATTATCATTATTGGTGGTTTCTCTCATACCTATTAATGGTCCGCATCATTGGATAGTAATCAGGTGTTTTTCTCGCATGTTCGACTTCAACACATTTATTCACATGTTAGAATTCATACTTTGATCAGGGCGGGATGGAGCGCAAGACCCTAAGTCTTGTCTAATATGACGGCTGCATGGAGTTCTATGTTATTCTTGATTGTATGCATGTTTCTACTATATGGATGGTTGTGACCATACTGTGGGGTTTAATATTTGGTGATCCTTCTATATCATATGGTTGGGACCATACCTTGGATCTTAGATTCACAGATGATCCTTTTCATTTGGATGGTTGCGCCCATACCATGGATCTTTCCATATAGTACTTATCATCTAGATGGTTGCGTCCATACCGTGGATTCATGATATAAGACATCTATATGTATATAAATCCTTGATTTTGAGGTCTCCTGATTGTGATTATCCTCGTCCTTGCAAAATCCCATAAAGCATCTCATCCATCACTCCTCGTTCTGCCTTCATGCTTTCGAGGGCATCTGTTACATTATATTTTGACACACCTCTTGCACTTCCTTGTGAAATACCCCGAAGTTCCTGAAACATGACCATTATGTAGTGTACTCATTCATATATGTAGTTTAGAACTTTCCTAAGTCATTGATTGGAAAATGCCTTGAGCTTTCCCTCAAAGAAATAGCTCTAAAAGCATAATTTGAGAATCATCACACTTATGAGACTCAAAACAGTGATGATCACTTGTTTCCCTGCACTCAACCCATGATGGCATCACTCTATTCACATGTATACCTGTCATGATCCCAAAAAGGCAATTTTTCTTAAAAGGATGAGAAGCTTCGTGATCTATAAGCTTCCAAAGTGGTGAGCTCAAGGTTGTTTTTCATAGATGAGGTCAAATTCTCCCAACATGGCCTCTTGGTCTTATCCCTATGAGCCACCACCTTGAGATAAGGGCATAATCCTATCTTTTGAGAGGTCCTAACTTCCTTTCCCAACCTATATATTCATCTTCTCCCATTCCAAAATGGTTGATCTATGCCTTTTTGCACCCTTACGCTAAGATTCTGTCTATATGCTATTCATTTGGCTTGGAGAAGGAGTGCTTGGAGAGGCTAGCTTGGACATGGATATTCATTCAAGGAGATCCTATAAACATCAAGGCTTGGTTGTATGCTTCCCCTTATTTTCTATTAATACACAACTATTGGTTTATTTTCCCTAAATGTGTATGCTCATGTATCATTTAGCTGAACATTCCTTGATGAGTTAAGTAGGTTGCTTTTGAATATGTTATTTGTATTTTCATGCCTTGTTGTGCCTTGAGCTCTAGTGCAGGTGAAAAAAATGCTGAGAGCAGCAGGAACAAGCCCGTAACCTGAGGGATCCAAGGTCTCCAACAAAGGAGATCAAGATAGCATCAGAACGAGGTAGGACATCTTCTTCTTGTCTCTTTTCAATTGAAACTTAGGAAAGTGTCTACTAGATTGTCACTTCGGTTGCTAGACCCACTCATTGGGCTAGAGGAATCATCTTCATTTGTAGAGAGGATTTACCTATACAACAAAATGGTGACTCCAATGGGGAGCCTATGATGCTTTCCATCCAATCCTTCACATTGTTTTTATGATGACTTTTACCAACTGTCCAATCCCAGACTTGTTTTCTTATTTGTAACTATTTTCATTTTCTGGTAGTTGCTTGAAGGTTTTTGATTTGTGTTGCTTTTCTTTATCTTTCTCTACCATCGCAAATACATTGATTACAGTAGTGACCATTGCTTCTTTTCTATTAACAGGTGCGATGATAACAAAGGTTAAAGAAAATTAGGGTTTGTCTTCTTGATTTCAGTATTTTTTCTTTTGTCAATGACTTACCAATGTGATTTTAGTGTCCTTCTCTTGTTTGACATGCTTGTATGATTAAAATTGTCTCTTTATTTTGTTCTAAGTGTGTTTGGAGCTTTATTTTCCTTCTAGGGGTTTAGGTCTTCTAGGTCATCTTTCATTCACTCATTCATCTTCTCTTCAGAGATCGACTACCTTTGTTAAAGAGTCTTTTTGTGTTTGGACATCTCTTGCAAATCACTTTTGGTTCTTGGGTATTAAGTTGTTTTAATTAGTGTCGAATTGAGTAGATGCTTGAAAATCACTTCAGTTCCATTTGGGAAGCAATAGATTACAAAAAATAATAATTCGATTGAACTAAAAGGAAGTATTTTCCTTGAATTTTATGTTTCAAAAAGAAAAAATGGAAGTGCTTATCTTTTAAGTAGTTTCTGAAGAATTTGATGCATTCAAAATCATTAATGTGAAAGGTATTTTCATGATTATCGAAGTTGTTTCCATTCTCTATTTCTTTTTCCACTAGATTACCTTGATTGGTAGTTCTCTTTAAGTTTTTGTTTTTGCATTTCATTTTCTTATGATATGAAAGATTAGATTTCATGTTTTTCATTTAGCATTGGAAAATTGTCATTGGTGCTTTGTTCATTATTTGGTGCATGATTTTGATGTTTCTCTTCCTTACAAAGATATCTTTCATTGAATGAAAGGATTTCAACTTCATCATTTAGCTGCATTTTAGGAATAGGTGACATTGTTAAGGCTTTGAAATCAAAACATAATTTCAAGATTAACTTTAGAATCTATCAATTAATCTAAGGAGCATTTGAAACATTAACATTCATTCTTAGTGGTCTAGGCTAGAGACATGTTTCAGCATATATAAAACCTAGCAGTTGTCATTAACTCTTGCATTAGACAGTGCTAGCATGGATTTGTGCTCCCCATACCATCGAGTATATAAAGGGAGACCCCTATAGGTTGCAAACCTTTATCCATAGGAAGTTGAGTATGTCACCCTGTAAATGTGATACACTAAACACGACATTCAGGGAGATTTCCTGCACATACGTCAAATCCTTACTAAATTTATTTTCTTAGGTGTATATTGCAGTTCACGGTTACTTGGTACTCCTTTTTCCTAGAGTTACCTGAGTGGTAATTTCGATCTTTTCATACTCTTTAAATTTGAAAAGGTCATCGAGCACTTGTCCTTTCAAGTTCGCTAAACCATCAAAAGTGACTAGAGTCACCTTTTCATCCTTTTCTTGAATCTTAAAAGATAAAAAGGAATTTTTTTGTTTCTAAAAATAATTGCCCACGATAAACATGTCGAACCCAAGTAGTACCTTCTTCAACCAATATTGAGTAATTCTCTATTAATTTCAAGATTGTTAAAAAGCCCTCAACAAATCTCCTTTCCTTTTATGCTCTTGAGAGGAAGTAATCATGACTGAACCATTGAGTTCATCTCACAATTCCCCTTCATTGTCCGATACTGAAGGGTCCTCCCAAGGAGTTCATTTGGAGCTTCCTTAGTCAATTGAAGATCAAGGTTTTGAACTTGGGATTATTCTAAGTATCCAACCCATGTCTTCTTGTCAACCTCCACCGGGTTCATGGTCAACTCAAGAATCTAATCATCAGACCCCAAATAATCCCATTCATACCACTGATAGTCCACAGACCCCTGAGAGTCCATAGAGGCTTGTTATTCATATGTCAAATTTGGTATTCGATTCTATTGTGATATCTCCTCAGCATCCTTATAGTCTTTACAATAAGCCTCGTATTCCTTTGGAGTTATCTCCTCACACACCTTGGATTCCTCGTCACCAGTTGTTTCCATCTATGGAGTCAGAGGGTGAAATCCCAGCCTCTTCTCTAGGTCATTTGGAAGTTTCCACTACTGATACTACTCATGTCGATGATGAACAAGGGTATGAATTTCCTCGAGAAGAATTTCCTCTTACAGGAAGAGTCCCATCTCTCATCCTTCCTGAAACTAGTGGAACCTTATTTCCACCTTGTTATACAGCCTTAGCTTGGTTAGCTTTAGGTACTCTTCGTGCTTCATCTTTGTATCAAAATCCCATTTGGTCTTCAAATGCCATGCCTACATCCAATCCGTTCATTCCAAGCGTGACCTCTCCAACTTCTATACAAAATTCTGTCACGTCAGTTCCCATTCAACCTATGATTCCATCATAGCCTATATAGTCATTTAAACTCACCCTCCCAGTACAACCGATTGTTTCAGGTTAGGTGTCAATTACTTCTTCTACCCCTCTGTCAAGTGGACAGAAAGTGCCACCGCATGGGGGGCAGTATACGAATATTCCTCTTGTGTCGGGTGAAACCAATGTGAGTGGATTACAAACTCACATGGTTAGAGTTACTCAACCTTATTCTAGTGGTTTTCCTAACCCTATTGGTCCAGCCAGATCAGGTAACATCCAATATCAACAGCCTTATATGGCTCAAATTCCACTCCAGCAAGCTTATGTCCCATATGGTTCGCAAGCTTTGGCCAATCCATCTTACATTCCCCAAGAAGCAGCTTATGTACAACCTAGTCAATCCTCTATTCTTGGTGGATATGGTTAGATTCAATTCGGAAATTACCAATACCCATAGGGTATATCCCAAGGAATTGTCCAACAACCCTCGCAACAACAAGGACAACCTTTGTAACAATAAGGGAAACCATTGTAGCACCAAGGGAAACCATTGCAACATTAAGGGAAAATAATGCAGCAACAACGACAACCATTACAGCAGTAGGGAAAACCTTTGCCATAGTCTCAGCAGCCTTTGCAGTAGCAAACCCAATTTTTTCAACAGCTTTCTCAACCTTTGTACTCGCAAGGCCAACCTTTGTAGCAGCAAGGTCAACCTTTACAACAACAAATTCAGCCTTTGTAGAAACAAAGTCAACCTTTCCAACAACAATGCTCATATGGATATCAACAAGGTCAGCCCTTGCAATCCCAAGGTCAACCCATGTAGTAGTAGGGCCAATCTCTTCAGGTTCAGGGTCAACAGGTTCAACAACCTTACAATCCATATGCCACGTATAATTATTATAAATGGCCTATGGTAGATAAATATCAAATCTACCCTGGAAAAAATACACCTTATGGTTAAGGTAACCATTAGTGGGGGAAAAATCAAGTCCCGTATGGAAAAAATTCTCCCCTATGGGGGAAAAATCCTTACCAGCAAGGTTGGAACTGTAGTTTGGGTCTCCTCAAAGGCCCTTGCCTTTCTTGGCTACGTTAGAATTGTCGGTGTCTCATGACTCACAAATGATCCTATTTTTCATTAACCTCAGTGGCCTCCAGTTCCAACTAAAATTCCAAGTGGTTGCCCTAAATTTGAGGGAAAGTCTAAAGAGGACCCGCAATCCCATGTGATGACATATCACTTATGGTTCTCTTCAAATTCGTATATTGATGACTCTATTCATCTTCACCTCTTTTAGAGAACCTTAATAGGTGCTTCTCCCAAATGGTATATTGAGTAGTCTCAAGCAACCTATGCTGACTTTAACTCTCTAGATATGGCCTTCCTCACCCACTTCTAATTTCGAGTTTGGTAGCAAACTGGCACTCACTTGCTAACATCCCTTAAGCAGGATACCGCGACCCACATTTCCGATCATATCCATGAACGGAGACATTGGGGTCACCTCATCAAATTCGAGATTGCTAATGAGTTGTTGACTAAATGGTTCACAAAATCATTCATTAAAGATTGCTAAGGATATAGCTATGGGTGGATGTGTTACTAAAGAGCAAGATATTTCTCGTGGTCAATATCTAGACTTAGTCTATTCCAAATCTTGCACGTTATATGAGATGTTGCCTGATGCTCCGAGACCATCTTCAGATATGGAAACCTCGAAGTCTCCCGATGTACCACCTGTTGATGGTGTAATTGGTTATGTGTCTTAGAATTCCACGAAGGCTTCCTTGCAGTAGAAATCTGTTTCAAACATTCGTTCCAATAATCCTTTGAAAAAATCATCAAATCCTGGTAAAACCTCTGAGGTGCATCCTATTCAATCCACCGCAGTATATAAGGCCTCTAAAGGTAAGAAAAAGGGGAAAGGTAAAGCCAAAACTGATACCTCGAAATAGGATCCACCCAAATCATCTTCTAATGATGCTTCTAAGAGAAATCCAAATATCCTTGCCTCATCTGTGAGTAAGATCATTACACCAAAGATTGTCCCCAACGTTCTGAAGTTAGCCTCTTATTGAAAGGTACTCCATCTATTTTGAAAGAACCTTTTCCATCTCAATAGACGCAATTAGTAGACCAACTGAAATACTCTGCCTCCTCGGGTTGCCAAGTTTTCAGGATGCAAGGTTCATGACCTATTTTCATTGCTACTCGAACAAAAGACTATCAAACCCCACACAAGTAGACAGTGGAGAAAGAAGTCACTGATATACCTTCTACTTCCACTCCGTCTAGTTCTGGTCCACTCCATATTGAACGCCCTAACGATGAGTTTGTAATCTGACCACCTCCCAAAGGTGTACTTTGGAAATCGTCTTATAATCTGAATGCTACAGCGGCACAACATTATAATATTATTGAGGATTTAGCTCAATCACCTTCGGTGATATTTGCTTTGGAGGTTCTCCAAACCTATCCAATGCATTGGAAATCATTATTATTCTCTATAGGTGCCATTGATCTTGCTGATTCGAGCTTAATTACCTTTGATCTTGAAAACAACTTTCCTCATCCTCCTCATCAAATTTCTTTTCTAATATAGGTTCTCATTAAAGGAAAGATGATGCATTGCAGTATTATTGATGAAGGTGCTTCCACCTGCAACATGTATGTTTCATGTTGGAAGCCCATTGGCTCTCCTTCTCTTAACCAATCCCCATACACTTTGGAGGCCTTTGATGGCAAAGGATCTCGTCCATACGGTATTCTCACAAACTTGCATATCATATTGGAAGGAAAGACCATTGAGCTAGAAGTGGAAGTTGTAGATGCGAATCTCAACTACAACCTTCTTCTCCGGTAAAGCTGGACACATGATATGTTTTGTGTGGTTTCTTCTTTGTTCCAGGTGCTTCGTTTTCCTCACAAAGGAAAAATTGTCACCATCGACCAGCTATCTTTTTTCTCTTCTGGTTCATCAAATGACAATGTCCCTTATGTGGGAAATTCAGAGATTCTTTATAGAGTGTGGGGGTAGGTCTTTTCAAAGACTCTACTTTAATGGGTACTTTTACTCTCCCGCGTTCGAATGTTTCTTTGATCAATATTATCTTGGTTTCTACAGATCCTTAGATTATTCCTACTCCAGATCAAATTGATTCATTTGGCGATTCTATTCCTTTAAGTCCATTAGAGAAAAATTATCAAGAAATTGTTTTGGCTTAGATGGTCGCTTCAAAAAGTAATGTTGTTTTCAGTATGAACCTGGACACTTATGTGCCATATCCTTTTCTTGGTTCTTGGGATTCTCCAGATCTTTTGAATGAGAGATTCCCCATCGCCGAGATAATCGTTGAGGTTATGTCACTAGACGAAACTCCTTGGAATGGTCTCCATCATCGTTCTTCATTTCTTCCTAGCCTCGGTGAGATGGCTTCATATCTTGAAGCATTTGTTTCTCATTTCCCAACACATCCACTTAAAACACCTGTCTTGGTGCATGAAATCCTGTCAGAGGGTAATATGGGAAAAATTACTCCTACTATGCCTCTTGAAATTTCCATTAAACCTGAAATTGTCGAGAACATTCATATTGGGGTTTCCTACTCTCCCGATGAGATCAAGGTTTACACTCAAATTTTCAAAGAATTTCGAGATGTCTTCGCATGGTCATATGAGGAAATGCCTGGTATTGATCCAGAAATAGTGGTGCATGAAATATCGACTTATCCTGGTGCCAAGCCTATTCTCCAATGGCTTCAACCTGTGCATCCTTGAAAGATTGCTGCTATTAAATCGAAAGTGGAAAAGACTTTAAAAGTCGGTTTTATCTATCCAAACCCATTGATAGATTTCATGTCCCACATTGTCCCTATTGCTAAAAAGAAGGGTATGATCTGTGTCTATATTGATTACCATGATCTCAATCACGCATGTCTAAAAGACAATTTTCCCACTCCTTTTATCAATCAAATCATCGACGAGTGTGCTGGGAGTGATATTTTCTCATTCATGGATGGTTTTTCTTGCTACAACCAAATCAACATTTCACCTACTGATCAACATAAAATGACCTTTATCTGTCCCTAGGGCACTTTTGCCTATAAGAAGCTTCCTTTTAGTTTAAAAATTGTTGGCGCTACCTTCTAGAGAGCAATATTTTATGCATTTCATGATATTCAATGCATTCTTCATCCCTACCTTGATGAGTTACTAGCCCATTCTACTAAGTGTCATGACCATCTAGATCACTTAAGATCCATCTTTCTGCGATGTCGTCATTATAACATCCATCTCAATACACACAAGTACGTTTTTTGCATTGAATCTGGTCAAATATTAGGTTTTGTGGTATCCCACAAAGGTATATGAATCAATTCTTTAAAATTTTAGGCCATTGTCAACTTACCCCCCTACCACATTGCTACAATTACAAAACCTAGAAGGAAAATCTAACTTTCTTCATCAATCCGTTCCTCACTACGCTGAGCTTGATAAGGCTTTTACTCGCTTGCTTAAGAAGGGGATCCCTTTCAATTTGGATGAAGTTGACCAAAAATCCTTCGATGCTTTGAAAGACATGCTTATCAATGCTCCTTTACTGCACCCCCCTGATTATCGACACGATTATTTCCTATACTTGGCTTCAATTGATACTACTATTGCTATGGTGTTAGTTCAGGATGACGATGATGGAAATGAACATGTGGTTTATTATTTAAGCCAAAATATTCTTGACACTGAGTCTCGATATGTCCATGTCGAGAAGCTTGCCTTGGTAGCAATCCATGTTATCCAAATATTTTAACATTATATCCTTTTACGGAAAACCACGGTGATTTCTGATTGAAACCCCATGACCTATATATTGACTTGTCAATTATTGGGGGGCATATATTCCAAGTGGATTGCTATCCTAGAGTATTTTGATTTGGAGTTTACTACCGCCAAATCGAAGAAATCACTTCGTTTTTCTTAATTGATATGTGCCCTTCTGTCTGCAAGCACTCCTACTGATTTTACAGAGAAGATTCCCGATGAAACTTTGTTTCTCATCAGCACTCTTGACCTGTGGTATGGGGATATTGTTGTTTATCCTCAAACCCAAACCTTCTGATCTGATTTGTCTCGATCTAACTGACGTCGTATTCGGCATTAATTCCAATCCTATTGGATTCTTGGTGATGCATTATATCGAGTTAGTGTGGACTATGTTCTTTGCAGATGTCTAACGCTTGAAGAGGTTGAACGGGTTTTGAATGACCACCACTCAGGCACCTATGGTGGTCACATGTCCGACTATGACACTACTTAGAAAATCTTCTGTGTCAGTTATTTCTGGCCTTCTATCTTTAAGGATTATATTATTCCTGTTCAGAAATTCCATGAATGCCATATTTTTAAATGCAAGTAGCGCGCCCCCACTAGCACCCTTACACAACGTAGTTACCGTTGGCCCATTTTCTAAATGGGGCATAGACTTCATGACATGTAACCCTCGCTCAGTCGGGAGGCATGGCTATATTATCGTCGCCATCTACTATTTCACTAAATGGGCTGAGGTGATGCCCACATACAATGCTAACGGTATTACTGCTGCTTAGTTCCTCTTCAATGACGTCATAACATGTTTTGGTGTTCCTCAAGCCATTGTAACTAATCATGGATCACATTTTTGTCAGTACATGATGGCAGAACTGACTACTCAGTTGGGCCTTCGTCATGATAACTCAACTCCTTACTATCCATAGGCCAATGGCCAAGTCGAAGCAGTTAATAAATCTTTGATTACTATTCTTCAACGCACCATTGGGAAGCACAAAAAGGACTAGCATTTAATGATATTCTCAACTCTCTAGGCTTACAGAACTTCCACTAAGATGGCCACTAGATTCACTCCATTACAGTTAGTTTATTGTTTAGAGGCAACTCTTCTGATTGAATGCGAGATCCCTTCACTCAAATTAGCTGTCAAACTTCTTCCTAACACCTCGCCTAAAGACGAATGGTTACTCTACCTTGGGAGCATTGACAAGGCACGTCGCATTGTCCTGATGGTATTGAAGCCCAACAGAAACATGTTAAAGCTCATTTTGATCAAACCATTTCTCCCCGAACATTTTCCGAAGGTGACTTGGTCCTCCTTTATGATCAAGCTAACCATAAGTTAGGCATTGGAAAGTTCAAACCTATGTGGCATGGGCCATATATTATCAAACGTATTTTGTAGAAAGGTGTCTATGAGCTAGTTGATTACGAAGGAAATGCATTGTCACAACACCGAAATGGGTTGTATTTGAAAATGTATTATGCGCGAAATTCATGTAATGACATTTTTTACATTAGTGTGTGGATTCATTAGTGTGCGTTTTTTTTTTTTTGGTGTGTTTGTTTTCTTTGCAGACGTGTGTTTTTCTTCTTACCTTGTGTTCCACTCAGTTTGCAGATGTCATCAAGTCATTATGTTGATTTTGCTAATGGTGCTTGTCATAGCACACATAATTTGTTCTCCACAGCTTGGGCACTATTTTCCCTTGATGGCGAGTTGATTGACTTACAAGGTATATGCCCTAGTCAGACAACTAACAATATTGTTGAATATAGTGTAGTCATTGAACTATTGTCAGAAGTAGTTGCTCTTGGAATTAGGGATTTAGTTGTCAAGTTAGATTTGTATCTCATTATGTCATAGTTTAAAAAATCATTATTCAATGAGAAATCCACAAATATTGTGTATGTATCTACGTGTTCGATTACTGGAAAGAAATTTTGATTTTATCAAATATCATCACATTCAACACAATTTGAATACATTAAAAGATGCATTAGTCAATTATGTTCTTGATCTACATTTGTGTCATTTATAAAACCGATCATATTTTGGATACACAAGTAGGAAATAAAACACACACACACACACAGATATATATATATATATATATATATCCAGTCTCTCAAAGTTTTTACATCAAATTATCAAAACATAATGTGTTCTGGGACACTTGGATTTCAAAGCCTACAAAATGTGTAAAAGATCTAGAAAGGCTATCAACCTGCACTGTGCTCATGGTGGCACTAGACTACTCTGATCACTCAACCTAACAGCTGATGCAGTCTTGCGAGTACTCCCACTATATGCCTCTGCCAATGCAGTGGCACCTCGTCTATAGTAGCATACTCTGGAACTCCCCAAGTAATTGCTTCTAGGTTTCACTCCATCTTGGTTAAGGGGTCTTCTCCTTCCTCATAGTCAGTGCCCACTATTTGATGAGAAGCCCGTTGTGCTATTAGTGATGTGCTAGAAAATCTTTCAGGTCCTACATATGCACATTTATCATAAGTCGAGTCTCAGTTTACACTTTTACAAAAAAATCATAAGACTTGAAAAAATACAAAAACAAGTCTTTACCTACATCAATCCACTGTTCTCCGAGTGGGAGAGGTAGATCTAGATCCCATCGGAAATATGTGTCAACATATGCATAGTCATCCACCATGAGTAATTGCAGTTGTGGCCAACTAAAAATTTGTGGAGGATAGTGCATATGCTGACCCATCCCTCCTCCAGGCATGAATTGACTCCACCTCACTAACCTCGGGTCTTCGAGGGTAGGATCTGGTGCCTATACCCACTCATACTAGAATATGGGCACCCTCTCTAGGAAGAAAGTCACCAGTATCGAGCTGAACCCAAATTGTCTCAGGTTCCCTTGCTTCCCTTTAGTCAGTTGTCTTTTCATATGCACCAGAAGGCCTCCACACCAGTTGAATATGATGGGGGTCAAACACTCAACTCCAGACTAGAATTTGGATTTTGAACTCTCATAGGGCTTGCATCCACGACACATGAGCTATGGTGAATAGGATGGTTCATAGAGGAAGGTTGTTGGTGATTGTGGCGATATTCACCTTCCCATCCCTCGTCATCTCTGTACCTGGGAAATGCCTCCTAATCGGAGCACTAGTACTCTCACTGTTGGGTTTCTATACCAATAGGAGTCATAATTTTGAATGACTAAGGTTAAGCCTTGTAATATTGTACATACCTTTTCTTTCTGCAAATGTTTTCCATATTAGAAATTAAAAAATCTAAAGAGCTTATGTCATAAAAGAAATATCAAAGGACAAAGAGAATAAGAGAAGGTCAAAAAAATGAAAATATATGAACCCCAAAGAGACCATGAAAGTGTGCAAGACTAAGTGCCACTACTATTTACTTTTATGCATAATAATGATTTTGTGGAGCTTGTTATTCATGCCACAATCCATGGTAATCAAACTGTTTAATCTTGATTCTTTCATGCTTTGAATTTTATGTTTATAGTTAGAGAATAAAATCTGACCAAACAGTTTAATATTGGCAGATCAGTAGATAGGTAGAGAAAATAAAAGGAGCTCATCATTTTAATCTGAGCCCTTGGATGATATAAGGTTAGAATTAGATAGATTACTTTTCAAAAGAAAAATGGATGATAAGGGTTTTCTAGTGTAAATGCACCCAAATAAAATGAAGAAAAAATGGCAGGGTAAGTAAATGGGTAAGTAGAAGAAAGGTTACTGAAGTATAAAGTTGATTGGATCAAAACACATGCATCATGCTTAGACACATATTTCAATATGTATGATGAATTATGGAAGCAAAAACAAAGGTTTGCAAGTTAATCTAATTAACTCCCCCTCATTCATTTTTCCCCTTACTTACTAATTCGCTATCCACAAGTATATTCTAGCCCTTTAAATACTTCAAGTAAAAGAGGATCAGAGCATTTCTCTGACTTTCGGTGCGATTGGACCCTTGGCTTAATGACCTATGGACATCAAGTGTTAGAATCCCCTTCATAAAATTCATCCCCCTTCACTACCCTAACAAAACCCCTTTTCCTAAGGTTAAACTTAATTTTCCTAGGAAAAGTAAAAACCCCCATGTAAATTCCATTTCACTCAAAAAACCCACAAAAGTATTTTATCCTAAGTATCAAATGTATGTGAATAAAATGCACAAATTTTTTATGCTAAGGGTATGCTCACTCCGCTCATTTCATATTAATTTTTAACTTTATTATATAAATCCCCGATATAGCTTTTCTTGTATATTAATTAAACCCCCTATAATAAATATCCCAACCGTTAGTTTTAAATATAAACTATAAAAAATCACCCCATATTCTGACAAAATCCATTTAATACATCACTGTGCGGTAGGGTTAAGCTAATCCCATCATTAAGCCCCACCCAATCGATTAGATCCATGATTAAATTCTAAATTAACCCCAAACCACCCAGGATTAAATCCCTAGGCCCCCCGACACCTCTACTTTTATTATTCACGCACCTCCCTCGCCCGACTACCATCCGATCACCATCCCCCTCATCCAATGGTCCATAGTCATATTTGTTGCACCCGATGACTGACCTTTGCCTGCTTGATAAGGTGGTTTTCCCTACCCCCCGACTGCTATGTGTCAATCGATGGAGTAGATCAGGTGACCCCTCCTCAATACTGCCTCCTCCACAAAAGTAGTGTGATGTCATGGGAAACCACCTTCCCGCTCAACCCAATAAACCGCACACTATTCATTAATAAATTACCTGCTAAAAATTACCATTGCTCCATAAAAAGGCTGAGAAGCCATTTTTCGCCTTTTTTTGCTCATTTTCTTTGTGAACCTCTATGAACTAGTGTAATTCTTTCAAACATTGAATTCACCAATTGAACTCCAAATCCACTCCTGAAGAAGTTGTAAAGACCCCAATCAACCTCTCAGTCCATACCAGAGCCATTCAAACTTCTGCAGCTGCCGTGAACTCCAGATTTGAAGATAATTCACCCAATTCCAGGCATTTCACCACAAATTACCACTCACCCTTTCAAATTTTAAAACATTCAGCCTGTAAAGTGTTTTAATTATGTAAAAATATTTAAAATTACTTCAAATTTGAAAGTCTGTCGCCCAAACCCTTCTCAAAATTGTGAGTTTCCATCAAAACCTTTGAATACACTTGTGAAAGTCAAATTCAAATCCACAAGAACTGAATTATGTCTGTCCCCGTCGCCACGGATGTTAGACCCATCACAACTCCTCATTTGGACCTAGACCACGTCCCCTTAGAAGACAGGGATTTTCAAATCAGAGATACAAGTACATATGAGGTCCTGCTCATACTTCATTGTTTGAGTAGGCATAGATACCTGAACCATTCTGATGAAATTGGTCTTTGGGAATCCAATTTGCACAAATACCAATTTCCCCAAGTACAAGTTTTCCTGAAATTGTCCATATGTGCCATACCTGTTACATTCCCAGCCAGAGAGTTGTAATGTCCCCTGACCAGAAAGTCTTGTTTACCATCACAGCTGAATCAATCAATGACATGTTACAAGTCCAACCAGGTCCAAACCTAACCCCACTCTCAATTGGAGATTTGTTAGACTAGTACACCAAGTTGAGTCCATCCAAACTTTCCCAATTGTTCCAAACTTTTATTGTAGAACCAAAGATGCCCCTCCATATGTTTCTACCATTTTCTCTGAAGGAGGCATGCATATTGTCACTATGATGTCATGTATTTTTGGCTGCACCACTAACGAATTTGTTGATGAGCTTATCCTGGCCTTCATGTCCGCTTTCACCCTAAGAAAGCCTCATGCTACTATATACAATTATGCCCAGTTCATAGCTGAAAGGATGCATGAATAGTTTACTAGAATGCATAATGAGAGAGTGTTCAAGTACTCATCTATACTTTACCATATGGTTCTATATTACCAGTCAAATATATTTCTCTTTACCCTCCAGAAGCTTGATACTAGGGCCAGCCTAGGTCTATCATATTTTAGAAACCACCTTCCCACAAAAATTCATCACCATACACTTATACAAATTTCATTGATTCTTTTGTCCATCTAGTCATGACTATGCTGACAGGAAGCCCTCCACCCAAAATAAGCCAAGATATCAAAAGAGTCCTTCAGTTATCCAAGAAAAGTAAAGTGTGAGATTGGTACCTTTACCAAAACCACACAGGAATAAGAATCTATGCATGCCAGCTTGCCCCATACAAACTCCCAAAATACCCCCCCCTCCATGAGGTTATTTGCTCTAGAGTACTATAGGAAAATAATGAACTCTAATGAAGTCAATTTTGTATCAGCCAAGAAAGGAACACAATTTAGAGTCAAAAACTAGTTAGGCCCTTTCCTTTGCAACTCCATAGAAGTAGGGCATGAGGCAGATATGATTTTGCAACAGATGAAGTTCCAAAATAGTTTTATGTGGAGATATGACCCTTAAGGGTTCATGACCAGACTTAGACAAAAGGTCAAATTAGGGCCTTGCATTTATCATCCCATACCAGAGATAGAAAGATACGAAAATAAATCTGAGTGGTTGGAAAACACTCTTGTAGATCGGGATAGTAAAAAGGTATATGTTGAAAATACCTTGATTGATTTAGAGAGAGAGCTTGATGAAAGCACATTCCTATAGGTACCACAACAAGAAGCAACCATGAGTACCCCTGCTATTTTACAAACTCCTCAGAATGAGGAAAAAAATCCCAAGAGGAACAGAGAGGGAGCCTCCACTTTAGACATGGACACCTCCAATGTGCAGTATGAAGGCAGCCAAAGAAAAATGCCAAGGTACAATCCTATTTCAAAATAGGAAGACACATAAGGCTCAACACATGTAACTAATACTGAGTTTGACATGAGCAGATGCACAACTCCATCTGGAGAAACTCAAGATCCATCCACATCACAGGCTCAAATGTTGGAAAGGGAGCTCATTGTAGAAGTCTCCTCATTCAGTAGGCCTGTTGATAAAGACAGACATTAAAGATAGGTATAAAGAAATAAAAATGAGAAATGAGAAACTAAAAGCACATTCTTATGCACAGTATTTAAAACTCACACCTACAAATCAAACCAGGTTGATGTTAGCTTTTGACATCAAGGAAGGAAAGATGAAAATGTCCTTTGTAAAACTAATTGTGCAACCACCAAGGACATCAGCAGATTATAAAAAGATTGATTTTGAGGTATTGGCAAGGGATATTCATCCCATTGACAAAATTGAATTTCACAAATAGGCTGGAGAAATGATTTACTCCACCCTTACAGGTAAAGCCATAGCTGCCCATCAACTACAAAATTCTTTGACCAATATCTCACCTCAATATTAGTTAGAGAGGGCCTCCTCACAGGCCAAGGATAGCAGAATCAAGTCTTTGGAAGACTTGGTGATTGAATTGGGACATGATCCCAAAGACATCAAAGTGTTGGCATTATGACACAGATTTGGCACTATGACACAGGTGTTGTCCTTGATGGCAACTCACTGTTGGAAATAATACTGAGAGGGGGGGTGAATCAGTATTATCTAGCAATTTAATAAATCTTCCTTATTTGATCTTTGAATTATTTTAGCATGTCAGTACCATAAAATAATGAGCATGAAAAACAGATAGTCACACCAAAGAACACAAGATGTAAGGTGGAAACCCAATGTGGGTGAAAACCACCTGCTGCAATATGTCTCTATCTTCTTTCAATTTAGAAACATCTTTTACAATGATTTTGTACTGGTGCAGTCCTTTACCAGTACGTAGGCTGCAACCTGCAGAGAGCTGCAACTCTCTCTCTCTCTTGTTTTCCAGTCTACTCCTGGAAGGGAGCTACAACCCCCTACTTCTTTTCATAAAGCATCAGATGATCAACAAGTACATAACAGATATAGATCACTACAGATATCAGATCAGCAACAACAGAACTAACCCAGAACACCTTATCAATAGAGAAATTCAATCAACAGAACATCTTAAAACAGAGACGCAGTTTTCCTTTCTGTGGCCTGCGACCAGACGCTGTTAACCTTCTGCTACTCTGCGTCCACCCGCAGATATCCTTCTGCTTCGCTGCGTGCCCACGCACTGTTCCTTTGACTGCTCTGCGTTCTGTTGCTTCAGGGACGCACCCAAGGATACTATCGTGCCGCGTCTTTCGCTACAGAGACGCACCTGAAAACACTATCGTGCCGCGTCCTTCTGCTTCAGAGACGCACCTGAACCTTGATCGCCCTGCGTCCCCACGCAGGTCTCTCTCTACTATACTGCGTCTCGGCGCACTTGCCCTTTACAGTACCTGCGTCCCGGCGCACTTTCCCTTCACTGAACCTGCGACCCTTCAGATATAAATGATATGAAGACTTCAGAACAAACCCAAACAGTCAGATCTATCGATCTGTTCATGCGCCATAGAGATCACAGTCCATTAGAAGATTCGCCTTTTAGATCTGGACTAGATCTCACCAAATAAGATATTCAACCCAAGACTATTGCTCAATCCAAATGAACTCCTTTGCTTTATATAGGCAAGCTTCTCCCCAAAACATGGAACAATACCACGAGCCGACAACACAAAACCGTCGGCTAGATACCACACAAGAAACCCCCACGTGCTTTTCTCTGCCTTGAAATGTGTGCACTGGGTGGACGCACCCCCTGAACGGCCGGCCAGCGTCCCTGGACGCGGTTTCTGCATGGTATACCTGCGGGGGCGCACTTTCTGAACCGATTGCCTGCGTCCTTCTTAATTTTCATCAAACTGAGAGCCTTACCACTGGAGTTGCCATCAAGTACAACATCTGTAACATACAGTCATACCAGAAAACATAATGCCAACAATCTCCCCCTTTGGACTTGATGGCAACCTCACAAGCTTCAGCTTCATTCTCCCCCTTTGACATCAATAGCAAAGGGTATGCTCCCCCTAAGTGCATGCTCCCCCTGAATATGAACCGGATCTGTAGCAACGCACCACCATGAAAGAGATAGAGACATATTGCAGCTATTTCCAAGATCTCCTTCTCCATAATGCCAACAATGCATTATGTGCTCCCCCTGAGCCTGTACCACCAATAAGAAGAGGTTCAACAAGATGATGCATCAACAACCCCCAGCTTTTGCCTGAGGTATTCAAACGTGTCCCTGGGCAATGGTTTGGTAAGAATATCAGCAACTTGTTCCTTGGAAGGAACATACTCCAACTTGACTTTCTGTTCAAGCACTTGTTCCCGGAGAAAATGGTACTTGATTGGTATGTGCTTGGTTTTTGAATGCATGACCGGATTCTTTGAGATGTTGATTGCACTTGTGTTATCACATAAGATGGGGATAGGTGGTGTACAAGTGATTTGAAAATCCTGCAAAGTCTGCATCATCCAAAGGAGTTGAGTGCAACAAGATGCAGCAGCAACATATTCCGCTTCAGCTGTAGACAAGGCAATCGAACTCTGTTTCTTGCTGAACCAAGATACCAGTCTGGAACCCATAAAGAACGCACCACCACTTGTGCTTTTCCTATCATCCACGCTTCCGGCCCAATCTGCATCTGTATAAGCATGAAGAGTAAGATCTGTATCTCTAGGATACCATAAGCCATAATTTTGAGTCCCTTGAAGATATTTGAAAATTCTCTTTACTGCTTGAAGATGAGTCTCCTTCGGATTTGCCTGAAATCTTCCAACTATTCCAACTGCATGCATGATGTCTGGTCGGGTACCTGTCAAATATAGTAAACTTCCAATCATAGATCTGTAGGTTGGTTGATGTACTGCTGCAGATTCATCATTTGCACTGAGACTACATCCTGTGACCATGGGTGTACATACAGGTTTTGCATCTTCCATGCCATATTTCTTCAAAATCTGCTTGAGATACTTGGTTTGAGATAAAAAGATTCCTCCTTCCTTTTGTTGGATTTGCAAACCAAGGAAATATGTCAGTTCTCCTAGCAAGGACATTTCAAATTCTTTCTGCATGACCGAGGCAAAGCTTTGACTCATAGCTTCTTCATTGCTGCCAAAAATAATGTCATCTACATACACAACAAGTATTAGCAATTTGTCATTTTCAACTTTTATATACAGATTGCTATCTGCTGAACCTTTTGAGAAACCTTGTTGATGAAGATATTTGTCCAACCGGTAGTACCAAGCCCTTGGAGCTTGTTTGAGACCATAGAGAGCCTTTTTCAATCGGCATACAAGATTTGGATCATTTCCAAGAATGAACCCATCTGGTTGTTCAATGTACACTTCTTCTTCCAAGTCTCCATTCAGAAAGGCTGATTTCACGTCCATTTGAAATACTTTGAAGTTTTGAAAACTTGAGAGAGCAAGGAACATTCGGATGGCCTCAAGTCTTGCAACAGGAGCAAAAGTTTCTTCAAAGTCTATTCCTTCTTGCTGCGCATACCCTTTACAAACAAGTCTGGCTTTGTTTCTAATTACTTCTCCATTTTCATTCAATTTATTTTTGAAGACCCATTTTGTTCCGATAACATTCTTATCCTTTGGTCTAGGAACCAGCTCCCAAGTGTTGTTCTTTTCGATTTGCTCAAGTTCTTCATCCATTGCTTTCACCCAACATTCATCTTTGCATGCTTCTTTCACATTTTGTGGTTCAGTAGAGGAGAGTAATGCCAAATAGCTTGAGGCTTCTGCAACTGTTCTTCTTGTTTGTACACCTGCTTCTTTCTGCCCCACAATCTGAGATTCTGGATGATTCTTCTGAACATATCTGGATGGAGTTTTCTCTTCTATTCTTGTCTGCTCCTCTGGTTCTTCTTGAAGTTCTCCTTGGGGTTCTTCTTCTTCATTATTCTGTCTTTGAGGGTAGCCTTCATCTTCTTCTATATCTTCATGATGTACTTGCCTAGGAATATATCCCTTCTCATCAACCACTACATCAATGCTGTCAACAATTCTGCCAAGTCTTTTATTGTAGCATTTGTATGCTTTGCTGTGTGGAGAATAGCCAAGAAGAATGCCTTCATCTGCTCTAGGTTCAAGTTTGCCAAGCTGCTCATCAGTATTCTTGATATAGCATTTGCTCCCAAAGATTTTGAAGTGCTTTACCGAAGGAGTTTTACCACTCCAGAGCTCATGAGGAGTTTGAGTGCTGTTCACCCGGACATTTGTCTTGTTGAGAATAATAACTGCAGCATGTGCAGCTTCACCCCAGAAAGTTGCGGGAGTTCCTGATTCATCAAGCATAGCACGAGCCATTTGTTGGATTGTTCTGTTCATTCTTTCAACAACTCCATTTTGCTGAGGAGTTCTAGCTGTAGAGAATTCTCTCCTTATCCCATGTTCATCACAGAAATCGAAAAATTCATTTGAAGTAAATTCCCCACCTCTGTCGGATCTGAGGCACTTAATTTTGTGACCTGATTCATTTTCAACCAAGGCTTTGAAGGTCTTGAATTTTTCGAATGCTTCATCTTTGTGCTTCATAAGTCCTAACCAGACAAACCTGGAGAAATCGTCAATAAATAATATCAAGTATTCCTCTCCTCTAGGTGTTCTTTTCCTGACTGGGCCACATGTATCTGTATGTACTAGCTCAAGAGGCATTCGATGCCATAACCAGTGCTCTTCATCCTTGCTAAGATAGCATTGTTGTTGTCCTTCTTCAAATATGTACAGATTATTTGGAGTTCTTTTGCCTTTGAGTACTGTTTTACCTGTATCAAGATCACGAACAAGACATCCATTCGATCTGAAAATAACCTCGGTTTTTTTATCACACATCTGGCTGACACTTAGTAGATTATGCTTCAATCCATCAACATACAAAACATTTCCAGCCTTGACCTTTTCTTTTAAAGGAGCAATACCTTTTCCTTTTATAGTTGCAGGAGTATCATTTCCAAAAGAAACTTTCTTTCCCTTTTCTAAAGTAGAATAAGATTCAAGTTTTTCTTTATCACCTGTCATATGTTTCGAACATCCACTGTCAATGTACCATAGATTTTCCTGTCCTTCTGCATAAAATGCTATCCCACATCTTTCTGTTTGAGGTTCCTTTATTCTCCATGTTTTGGTGCTTGTGGCTTGTTCCTTTTTCTCCTGAAACCTGCTCCTACATTCAGAGTCTTCATGACCAAAATTATTGCAAATAGAACATTCAACTTCATTTTCAAGAACCGAAAAGTTGTTATAGGTCCTTTTTGTAATCCCTGTCATACTTCTTTGTTTTTGAGCTTCCCTAGTCATGATTGTTTTATATGCAACACATTGAGCTGCTTTGTGACCAAAGTTATGGCAAGAAAAGCATTGTCCATTGAAGAAGCTTCTGCGGTTATTGAATCTACCAGCCAACTGATTGTAATTTCTATTTTCATCTATTCTTGAACCAAACTGGAAGATTTTACCTGTGGCTGGTTGTAGCTTTTGTTCACCCTTAAGCTGGATTGTCCCTGATAGTTTCTGTTTGTAATTCGTCCCTGCTTTACCTGATTATCTTCATTGTTCTTCTGCTCATTTCTTCTTGCTGCATCAAGATAACTTTTTGAGGTGGATGCTTGAGAGGTTTCTCCATTATAGCCCAAACCTGTCTTGTTTAGAGGAGACCGCTGCACATTGATAATCTCATCCAAAGTTTCAGATCCTTTGACAAACTTAAGATTAATAGCTTTTGTTTTCTCTATTTCTTTTCTGAGACCAACAATTTCACCTTCTAGTTTTTCAAGATGTTTTTCCTTTTCATCAATTTGAAATTGCAAAGTATCAATGATCACATTCTTTTCTTCTATGCATCTCTTGAGTCTAGTAATTTCATCATAGAGATTATCCACATCTACAGCATCCTCATAATCATCATCTTCAAATGCCATTAACAGCTTATATTTATTACCTTGTTCATCTTCATCACTGTTTGATAAGCCATCACTATCTTCATGGGTGTAGTAGCTTTTCTTATTTGCACTTTGTTTCTTGTTCCATCTAGCAGGTTCTTTTCCTTTATCCTTATAAGGACATTTTGCAGCATAATGACCTACTCTTCCACAAGCAAAGCATTTGAAAGGTAGCTTACCTCTGAACCTTCCAGAACCCCTTTGAAGACTTCTGACAAAATTTGATTCTTCTTCCTCTTCTTCTGGAACATGGCTTGCTTCATAGTAATCTTCTTTGCCTGATGCCTTAAAAGCAGCTTCCCTTCTATCTGATGGACCTCCCTTTCTCATTTCATAAGCAGTTAGAATTCCATGTAGCTGAGACATAGTGAGAACACGGAGATTTTCCTTTTCTTCTATTGCAGATACTTTAGATTCAAACTTGGGGGATAATGATCTTAGAATCTTTTGAACTACTATAGTCTCTTTTATTTCTTCACCCAAATTTTTCATACAATTAACAATCTCATCTACCCGAAGAAAATAATTAGCCACACTTTCATCATTATACATCTTGAGAGTCTCATATTGAATCCTGAGAGTTTGAAGTTTAGCTTGTTTTACCTATTCATCTCCTTCATAGCTAGTGATCATTTTGTCCCATATCTCTTTTGCTGATTTGAAGTGCATGACCTTCATGAATTCTGTTTGGGATATACTTCCTAATAGAGTACTGACTGCTTTTGCATTTGTTTCATACTTCTTTTTCTCAGCTGGATCTGTAGGAGTAGCTGAAGGAAAAGCATAGCCTGTTTCTACAATGTCCCAAACTTCTGTACCAAGAGATTGAAGATATGCAGTAACTCTTACCTTCCAATAATTGAAGTTTGTCCCATCAAAAATCGGTGGCCTGATTGATGCTTCTCTCTCATAGTTGCTCATGATGAACGATCTACCTTCAAGCGATCAAGCTTCTCTGAAGGACCTGCTCTGATACCAATTGTTGGAAATAATACTGAGAGGGGGGGTGAATCAGTATTATCTAGCAATTTAATAAATCTTCCTTATTTGATCTTTGAATTATTTTAGCATGTCAGTACCATAAAATAATGAGCATGAAAAATAGATAGTCACACCAAAGAACACAAGATGTAAGGTGGAAACCCAATGTGGGTGAAAACCACCTGCTGCAATATGTCTCTATCTTCTTTCAATTTAGAAACATCTTTTACAATGATTTTGTACTGGTGCAGTCCTTTACCAGTACGCAGGCTGCAACCTGCAGAGAGCTGCAACTCTCTCTCTCTCTTGTTTTCCAGTCTACTCCTGGAAGGGAGCTACAACCCCCTACTTCTTTTCATAAAGCATCAGATGATCAACAAGTACATAACAGATATAGATCACTACAGATATCAGATCAGCAACAACAGAACTAACCCAGAACACCTTATCAATAGAGAAATTCAATCAACAGAACATCTTAAAACAGAGACGCAGTTTTCCTTTCTGTGGCCTGCGACCAGACGCTGTTAACCTTCTGCTACTCTGCGTCCACCCGCAGATATCCTTCTGCTTCGCTGCGTGCCCACGCACTGTTCCTTTGACTGCTCTGCGTTCTGTTGCTTCAGGGACGCACCCAAGGATACTATCGCGCCGCGTCTTTCGCTACAGAGACGCACCTGAAAACACTATCGCGCCGCGTCCTTCTGCTTCAGAGACGCACCTGAACCTTGATCGCCCTGCGTCCCCACGCAGGTCTCTCTCTACTGTACTGCGTCTCGGCGCACTTGCCCTTTACAGTACCTGCGTCCCAGCGCATTTTCCCTTCACTGAACCTGCGACCCTTCAGATATAAATGATATGAAGACTTCAGAACAAACCCAAACAGTCAGATCTATCGATCTGTTCATGTGCCATAGAGATCACAGTCCATTAGAAGATTCGCCTTTTAGATCTGGACTAGATCTCACCAAATAAGATATTCAACCCAAGACTATTGCTCAATCCAAATGAACTCCTTTGCTTTATATAGGCAAGCTTCTCCCCAAAACATGGAACAATACCACGAGCCGACAACACAAAACCGTCGGCTAGATACCACACAAGAAACCCCCACGTGCTTTTCTCTGCCTTGAAATGTGTGCACTGGGTGGACGCACCCCCTGAACGGCCGGCCGGCGTCCCTGGACGCGGTTTCTGCATGGTATACCTGCGGGGGCGCACTTTCTGAACCGATTGCCTGCATCCTTCTTAATTTTCATCAAACTGAGAGCCTTACCACTAGAGTTGCCATCAAGTACAACATCTGTAACATACAGTCATACCAGAAAACATAATGCCAACACTCACACATATGACAGATCACAGTTCAAGCTCACATAATGAAGAAAGAGAGTTATACGCAGGTTCCCATTGACCAAGCAGCGTATACACGTGGGTTCGTGTTGACCCCAGGTATTTGGTCTAAGGTATTGATTCTAAGTGGTTTTGAACCATGGTATTGAGTAAGGCCTAAGACTATAAAAGGAGGAGAAGATCATTAGGCAAAGGCACTCATGAATTGAATATCTAATGAAGAGCAAGATCTAGAATACAGGTGATTAGGTTATGGTGCACAACTGGATCTGAATCAAGGATGAACCTGAGCTCGTGATGAAGGATAAGTTCTATTGATGGGTAAAGATATTAAGGCTTGAAGAGAAGTATCTTTGTGTGGTTTTAATCTTTTATCTAACTAATTGGCACATGTCGTAATCTGTAAATATGATGATCTGGGTATAACTGATGTCTGAATAATTGTAAAGATTAAAATCATCATTTACAGATCTATACGCATGTTTATTATAGCAAAGGCACATATACACACTGGTTCGTCATTTCAAAAGTGCATATACATAGGTTTGCCTTGATACAAGTGCATATGCATGCAGGTTCATCATATTGAAGTAGTGTACACCCCATAAAATATGCTTTACCTACTTCTAATTGTTGTTGCAGTGTTCTGGGTTTTGGCTTGGGTTCTAGTTACTGTTACTATATTCTGGTTACAGCATTCAAAGAAGTGATTGTTTGATTCAGTTTTGGTTGGTGCAAAGTACATTGGTTGATGCGGATATATTTGAAGTTTGATTGATGTTATTGATGGATCCAGTCTGAAAATTTATGAAACGTGGTCCCTGGAAGAAAAGAGAAGGTTGTAGCCTTCTGTAGGTTAGCACCTACGTACTAGTAAACACATCATTTAGTACAAGAGCTAAGGGGTTGTAGCTCCCTTCCAAGAGAAGCTGGAAAATGAGAGCAAGTTATAGCCTTCTGCAGGTAGAAGCCTGCGTACTGGTATGAGACTGCACCAGTACAAAATATTGTAAAAAGAAGTTTCTTGTTAAAAGAAAGATAGAGACGATTGTAGTAGGTGGTTTTTAGCCACATTGGGTTTCCACCTTATATCTTGTGTTCATGTGTGTGACCATCTGCTTTGTTTTTACTGCTCCTAGTTATTGTTTATATGGTTCTGATGCACAGATTAAAGATCAACATATGAAGAATTAACCAAATTATACGTTTACAGGGTATACGCTAGTTGCCTTATATATAGTTGTGTATACACGCAAGTTTCATTAACTGAAGTAGCGTATATGAATCAGAACATGGAAATGAAATATTATTGACTTGCTAATATTGATTCACCCCCCCTCTCAGTATTATTTCCAAAAATTAGTATCAGAGTAGGTCCTTGAGAAGATGCTTGATCGCTTGAAGGAAGATCTGTCATCATGAGTAACTATGAAAGAGAGGGATCAATTAGACCTCCAATCTTTGATGGGAGCGACTTCGTTTATTGGAGGGTAAGAACCACAACCTGTCTTCAATCTATTGGAACAGATGTTTGGGAAATTGTGGAAGGAGGATATACATTCCAACAGCAATTCCTATAGATACGGTTGGTAAAAAGAAATATTAAACCAATGCCATGGCCGTCAATACATTATTGGGGAGTCTATCACAATCAGAATTTGTCAAGGTTATGCAGCTCAAAGCTGCCAAATAAATATGGGACAAGATCGTTCTAAGCTATGAAGGAGACAATCAGGTAAAACGTGCAAAACTACAATCTCTGAGAATTCAATATAAAACTCTCAAAATGCACAATGATGAAAGTATAGCTCATTACTTCCTACGTATAGATGAGATTCTTAATCGCATGAAAAACTTGGGTGAAGAGATAAAAGAAGTTACTTTAGTTGACAAGGTTTTAAGATCCTTGTCTTATAAGTTTGAATCAAAAGTTTATGCCATAGAAGAAAAGCGGGATCTTTAGAGTATTACTATGACACAGTTGAATGGAATCCTAACTGTTGTCGAAATGAGAAAAGTTGGTCCATCAGATATGATAGAAGCTGCATTCAAGGCTTCAGGAAGAGAAGAACTCAATGAATCAGGACATATTTTAGGAGGAGAGGAAGAAGAAAACTTTGTCAAGAACCTTCAACGGGGTTAAGCTTGATAAAGGTAAGGAATCAACAAAATGGAATAGAAAACAAAGTGTAAGTAAGAAGAGCTACTATACGCATGAAGATAGCGATGGTTTATCAAATAGTGATGAGATGAAAATAGTAATGATTATAGACTTCTGATGGATTTTGAAGATGATGATTTCTTGGACGCTTTAGATGAACATGGTCTTTATGAAAAAATCTATAAACTTAAAATTTGTTTAGAAGAAAAGAATATGATTATAGATACTCTGACATTCCAACTTGCTGAAAGGGAAAAACACAATGAAAAATTAGAATGTGAAATTGTGGGTCTAAGAAAGGATATTGAGAAAACAAAAGCTCTCAATCTTATATTTGCTAAAGGATCAGAGACCCTAAATGAAATTATCAAAGTGCAACATTCTCCTCTGATAAAGACAGGTCTTGGATATACTAAAGAAGCACAGAAACTGTCCACCTCCACTAAAAGCTATCTTGATGGAGTAAAGAGCAGTGAACAGTTTGACAATCGTCAGCGAAGGTATAAAGTAGATCACCAAGTAAATCGGGGTCAATCTACTTCAAGGATGAATAGAAGCTACAATCAACCTCAGGTAAATCATACTCAGCTTGCTTCAAGAATGAATGTAAATGGAAACTACAATCACCAGGTCAGTAGGTTCGATAATCGCAAGAATTTCTTTAATGGACAATGTTTTCCATTTCATAACTTTGGACACAAAGCTGCTCAATCTGTTGCTTACAAGACCATCATGACTAGAGAAGCATAAAATCAAAAGAATGTGACAGGGATCATGAAAAGGACCTACAATAACTTTTCGCTTCTTGAAAATGAAATAGAATGCTCTATCTATAACAACTTCAGTCATGAAGATTTTGAATGCAGGAAAACATTTCAGCAAACATCGCAGAAGGAGCAAACTTCATTGGGTCCCAAAACTTGGAAAAAGAAAGAACTGCAAACAGAAAGATGTGGTATAGCCTTGTATGTAGAAGGATAAGAAAATCGGTGGTACATCGACAGGGGATGCTCGAAACACATGATAGGTGATAAGGAAAAACTTTAGTCATATAATGCCTTAGAAAAGGAAAAGAAGGTCTCATTTGGAAATGACACTCCTACTGTCATAAAAGGTAAAGGTTCTGTTCTCCTAAAATAAAAGGTTAAAGCTAGGAATGTTATGTATGTTGATGGTCTAAAGCATAATCTATTGACTGTCAGTCAAATGTGCGATCAAGGAAATGAAGTAGTATTTCGATCAAATGGATGTGTTGTTCGTGAGCTTGATACAGGAGAAACAGTGATCAAAGGTATAAGAACTTCAAACAACCTATACATATTCAAGGGAGGACAACAACAACGATACTTAAGCAAAAATGATGAACATTGGTTATGGCACAGAAGATTGGGGCATCTAAGATTCTCTCAAATAAGAAAAGCATGCAGATTCCTTGTTGTTCGTGATCTTCCTGATATCAGCATTCCAGAAAATAAAATATGAAAATCATGTCAATTTGCTAAGAAAACCATAGCTCATTTCCTTGAGAAGGAAGGATCAGCTAATAAGCCTCTTGAACTTGTTCATACTGATTTATGTGGTCCATCAAGGAAAAAGTCACCTCGTGGACATGAATACTTTATATTGTTCATTGACGATTTTTCCAGAATGTGTTGGATAGGACTTCTAAAGCATAAAGATGAAGCATTTGAAAAGTTCAAAGCCTTCAAAGCATTGGTTAAAAATGAATCAGATTGCAAAATCAAACACCTCAGATCTGATTGAGGAGGGGAATTTACCTCAGATGAATTCTTGGACTTTTGTGAAGAACATGGAATAAAAAGGGAATTCTCTACCGCAAGGACTCCTCAGCAAAATGGAGTGGTAGAAAGGATGAATAGAACTGTTCAACAAATGGCTCGTGCCATGCTAGATGAATCTGGAACTCTTGCAACCTTCTAGGGTGAAGCTGCATTTGCTGTAGCCACTATTCTTAACAAAACAAACGTTCGGGTAAATAGCACTCAAACTCCACATGAACTTTGGTATGGTAAGACTCCTACTGTAAAATACGTCAAAGTTTTTGGAAACAAATGTTACATCAAAAGGACTAATGAAAAACTTGGCAAGTTTGAACCTAGAGCAGATGAAGGCATTCTCCTTGGTTACTCTTCCCGAAGTAAAGGATATAAGTTTTATAATAAAATATTAGGGAAAATTGTTGAAAGTATTGATGTTGTGGTTGATGAATCAGGCCAAAATCCAAAGCAGGTAAAAATCGAAGATTATGAAGAATATGAAGATTAACCTTCCACATCAAATTAGACTAATTCTGAAGAAGAAACCAATGAAGCACCAGAAGAATAGATAATGGTAGAAGAAAAGACTCCATCCAGGTATGTTTAGAAAAATCATCCAGAGACTCAAATTTTGGGATAGAAAGAGGCAGGGGTGTAGACAAGAAGAACTATTACAGAAGCTTCAAGCTATCTAGCATTTCTTTCCACCATCGAACCTCAAAATGTACATGAAGCATGAAAAGATGAATGTTGGGTCAAGGCCATGAATGAAGAGCTTGAGCAAATTGAAAAGAATAATACTTGGGATTTAGTTCCTAGACCTCATGATAAGAATATAATTGGAACCAAATGGATATTCAAAAACAAGATGAATGAAAATGGAGAAGTTATTAGAAATAAGGCTAGACTTGTTTGTAAAGGATATGCTCAACAAGAAGGTATAGATTTTGAAGAAACTTTTGCACTTGTTGCTAGACTTGAAGCCATAAGAATGTTCCTTTCTCTTTCTAGCTTTTAGAACTTCAAAGTATACCAAATGGATGTAAAATTTGCCTTTCTTAATGGAGACTTAGAAGAAGAAGTATATATTGAGCAACCAGATGGATTCATCCTTGGAAATGATCCTAAACTTTTATGCAGACTCAAAAAAGCTCTCTATGCTCTAAAACAACCTCCAAGGGCCCGGTATTACCATCTTGACAAATACCTCTATCAATAAGGTTATTCAAAAGGATCAGCTGATAGCAATCTATATACAAATATTGACAGTGATAAATTGCTAATACTCGTTGTGTATGTTGATGATATCACTTTTGGTAGCAATGAAAAATCCATGAGTCAACAATTTTCTTTGGTAATGCAGAAGGAATTTGAAATGTCCCTGCTTGGTGAACTCACATATTTTCTTGTTTTAAAAGTTCAACAAAATAAGGATGGTATTTTTCTATCACAAACCAAGTATCTCAAGCAGATCTTGAAAAAATATGGCATGGAAGATTCTAAACCAGTATGTACCCCTATGGTAACAGGATGAAGTCTCAGTTCAAATGATGAATCAACAACAGTACATCAACCAACCTACAGATCCATGATTGGCAGTCTACTTTATCTAACATGTACCTAACCAGACATCATGCATGCAGTGGGAATAGTTGGAAGATTCCAAGCAAATCCAAAGGATTCACACCTTCAGGCAGTCAGAAGGATTTTCAAATATCTTCAAGGAACACAGAACTTTGGTTTATGGTATCCTAGGAATACAGATCTTACACTTCATGCATATACAAATGCAGATTGGGCAAGAAGCGTGGATGACAGAAAAAAGCACTAGTGGTGGTGCATTTTATATGGGTTCCAGATTAGTATCTTGGTTCAATAAGAAACAAAGTTCAATTGCATTATCTACAGCTGAAGCAGAATATGTGGCTGTTGCATCTTGTTGCACACAACTCCTTTAGATGATGCAAACATTGAAAGACATTCAGATTACATGTACTCCACCCATCTCCATTATATATGATAATACAAGTGCAATCAGTATTTCAAAGAATCCAGTCATGCATTCCAAGACCAAGCACATACCTATCAAAGATCATTTTCTCCATGAACAAGTGCTTGAATAAAAGGTTAAATTGGAGTACGTTCCCTCCAAAGAACAGGTTACTGATATATTCACCAAACCACTACCCAAAGAGACATTTGAATATATAAAACAGAAGTTGGGAGTAGTCGATGCATCATCTTGCTATTGAAACTTATCTGTTTTAGATAAAAGTGGTTGTACGTGAGTTTCATGAATCGTATCCGCGTACATACATCAGTTGCTGTGGATACAATTGTGTATATGTTGGTTTGAAGAAAAAAAGTGGGCCAGGCTCAGGATGAAAAGGGTCTGATATGGGTCTGACAGTAATCATATGGCACAGGATCAGGGGGAGCATATACTTCTAATAATGCATTGTTGGCATTATCTTAAAATATCTTGGTACAAATTCACAGATTCAGGTGGAACAGGTGCAAAGGGAGATCATGGTTGTTGATCTGGATGGTGATTGATAGATGCTACTGATGATAGTTGCTGATAACTATCATAGTCTTGTTTTAGATATTTTGTCTCTATGTCATGTATATCTTTTATTATCAAGGTCATGAAATGACCTATTTTGTTTCCCCACTATGCATGGGATGGATGATGTAATGTTGTTGTTTTGTCATGTATAAACATTTGGTATATCCCCACTTGGTTGGGTGGATGAGTCAATCTTGGTATATCCCCACTTGGTTGGGAGATGGATGTATGTATGAGTCTTTGGTGATAGGAAAGTCATGTATGATGTATAGAGTCATATTCTTATTATAGAACATCTTTTTCCAGACCTTGCTTACAGTCAGAGGGAGCATGGACAACACACTTCAGCATATCAGAGAATGTAGCATGTACTCAGGGGGAGCATAACCCTTTTCCCTTGATGACAAAGAGGCAGAGTGACTTGGGGTTGCCATCAAGTCCAAAGGAGGAGATTGTTGGCATTATGACAAAGATTTGGTGCTATGACACAGGTGTTGTCCTTGATGGCAACTCACATAGATGATAGATCACAGTTTAGGCTCACAAAATGAAGAAAGAGAGGTATATGCAGGTTCCCATTGACTAAGCCACGTATACATGCGGGTTCGCAGACCAAAAGGCGCATATAGCATACACACGCACTTTCACGAAAGGAAAGGTGCGTACATGTTGGAAAACTTGGTATTTGGTCCATGGTATTGTATTGGTCCAAGGTATCTTATCTGTCGTGTTGACCCTAGGTATTTGGTGCAAGGTATTGATTCTAAGTGGTTTTGGACCATGGTATTGAGTAAGGCTTAAGACTATAAAAGGAGGAGAATATCATTAGGCAAAGGCACTCATGAATTGAATATCTAATGAAGAGCAAGATCTAGAATACGGGTGATTGGGTTATGGTGCATAGTTGTATCTGAATCAAGGATGAACCTGAGTGCTTGATGAAGGATAAGTTCTATTGATGGGTCAAGATCTTAAGGCTTGAAGAGAAGTATCTTTGTGTGGTTTTGATCTTTTATCTGAAAAATTGGCGCATGTCGTAATCTGTAAATATGATGATATGGGTATAACTAATGTCTGAATAATTCTAAAGGTTAAAATCATCATTTACAGATCTGTACGCAGGTTCATTATAGCAAAGGCATGTATACATGCTGGTTCGGCATTTCAAAAGTGTGTATACGCAGGTTTGCCTTGATACAAGTGCGTATGCATGCAGGTTCGTCACATTGAAGTAGCGTACACCTCATAAAATATGCTTTAGCTACTTCTGATTGCTGTTGCAATGTTCTGGGTTCTAGCTTGGGTTCTGGTTACTGTTACTATATTCTGGTTACAACATTCAGAGAAGTGATTATTTGATTCATTTTTGGTTGGTGCTAAGGAGATTGGTTGATGCAGATATATTTGATGTTTGATTTCAGATTGATGGATCCAATCTGAGAATTTATGAAATGTGGTCCCTAGAATAAAAGAGAAGGTTGTAGCCTTCTATAGGTCAGCACCTACATACTAGTAAACACATCAGTTAGTATAAGACCTAGGGGGTTGTAGCTCCCTTCCAAGAGAAGTTGGAGAACGAGAGAAAGTTGTAGCCTTCTGCAGGTAGAAGCCTACGTACTGGTATGAGACTACACCAGTACAAAATATTGTAAAAAGAAGTTTCTTGTTAAAAGAAAGATAGAGACGATTGCAGCAGGTGGTTTTCAGCCACATTGGGTTTCCACCTTATATCTTGTGTTCCTGTGTGTGACTGTCTGTTTTGTTTTTACTACTCCTGGTTACTGTTTATATGGTTCTGATTCACAGATTAAAGATCAACATATGAATAATTAACTAAATTATAAGTTTACAGGGTATATGCTAGTTTCCTTAGATACAGTTGCGTATACACGCAAGTTTCATTAACTGAAGTAGCGTATATGAATCATAATATGGAAATGAAATATTTTTGACTTGCTAATACTGATTCACCCACCCCACCCTCCTCTTAGTATTATTTCCAACACAAAGCCACTAAACAACTTATCAAAAAGAAGAATGATGACATTGCAGCACTTAAAAAGTAATTGAAGATACCTCAGCTGCAGCATCCCTAGACACAGGAAGTCTTGGAAAACCAAACCAGACATGAATAATTAATGGACTTAGTCCTAAAATTAAATGATCATTTAAGGGAAACAAGGAAGGAATTGGGAACTTTAATTCAATCGAAGCACAATGATATTCCCACAACATCTGTAAATGTCATCCCAACAGTCTCAATAGTTGTTCCTTCTACATTGGCAGCCTCATTGGCTCCCACAGTTGCTATGGATATAGATTTCAACACAGTCTACATCAACAATAGGTACATCAAATGAAGTAGCAAAATTGGTTAGAGCCATGGAGGAAATTTCCATATAGGCTACAGAAATGAATAAGCTGAAAGAAAAGGTGACAAGCTTGGAAACTGATTGCAAGCTTGCCAAAATCATGCATAAGGAAGAAGTGCAGAAAGTAGCTAGAATGAATGAAAGAATAAAATCCATGGAGAAGGACCTAACACTAAAAGAGCCTCTTGGACAAGCTAAGGAACTGCTATGGGCCAATATCATTGACTCTGTCAATGATATTTGGCCATCTATTCAGGTAATTTTTTAGCAGATAGATCTAGTAAATATGGCTACAGAAGCCATCCAAAGGGGGTAAAAGAAGAATTAGGAGAGATGCCTGAAGATGCCACCATAATCATCCAATTCCCTAACAGTAAAAATAGATATGAGCTTCAGGAATTGGAAATTGAGGACAGAACTGAAACAATTTTGGAAGTAAGGAAGGTTGTTTCCAAGAGAAACTTGATGTTAAACTTGGAGGACAAATGTCAGAATATGTAGGTAGGCTAAGTTTCAAATTTTGAGAGAGAAAGGGTTACCCAGTCCCTTAGTCATAAATGACAAGCTCATGACACAACAGGATTACAATAGCAAACTCAGAGAGCTAGTAAAAGACCAAATGAACACATCTTCAATGAAGACATTGCCAACAGGGAAAGTACTATACCAGAACTTTGAAAACTTGTTTTACCTCCAACATGAGTTAAAACACTCGTTTGTCAATAAACCTACTTTTTCCAAGTACACCGAGGCAGATGAAATATACAGAAGGATGTTGAAGATCCAATTACTTGATGCTAAAATGTGGAAAAAATTGACTAATTAACTGTAAGAAAAATGGAGTAAAAAGGTAAAAGTAAAACAGCAAGGTGAAAAGATGAAGACAGGTCAGTAGAGTCAAAGAGTATCAGTGTCAAGGAGTATCAGATGAAAGCCAAAAGTAAATGAAGATTCCACCGTGAAAGATCAAAAAGTAGAGTAGCACAAAGGGCTAAAATCAAACCATAAAGGCTAGTAGTACCAAAATAAATGGGACAGCATGAAAGCAGTTCAATAACTATCTCTATCTTCTTGCAAGAAGATATTTTTATTTCCTAGATTAAATCTCAAATTAGTTTGAGATATTTTGTAATAAATTTTTTATAAATACTTCACAATTCAAAGTATGTAGTGTGGATCTTTAGACATTTCTATAGAATTTTGATCAAAAGGACTGTAAAGCTATTGCATCATTGACTGAGCCAGCAAGCTGGATTGATGAATAAAGACAAGATATTTCACAGGATTCATGTGTTGAGCGAAGTGTAGATAAGTATTTTCTTATGTTATCATTTTCTTTCTTAAAGTTTATCCACAATCTTTAATGTATTTCTGAATTTGAATGCTATAACTGGAATAATATCTCAGAATTTGTTTAGTTACACTCTATTTTAAAAGTTATGCATATAAATGTTTTCAACTAATATCTCAATTAAGGAATTCTTAGTTGCTCCTTAGTTTAGGTTATATCTTGTTAATCCAGATCAAAGGATTCTTAATCACCCTTTGCTTTCGATTACCCTCTATTCCTCGTTTATATTTCGGTCTAAGAACCCTTTATTGCTCTCTCACCCTAATTAAAACTATTCCACCCCACTGTCCCAAAGACCTTCACTTTAATCTGCTAGCTTGCCTTTTGAACATTCCCTTTAGTGAGTTGATCTAGTTCTGCTGCCCTTCTATTGACTCCATAGCCCAATGGTCTAAATACATCATTCTATCCATCTGTTTCAATGATCCTAGCACCCAATCTTGAATATAAATCAAAAACCCCCAGAGCATTCATAACTAGCCTAAAATCCCAGCAAACAAAGCTAAATCATATAGAGGGAGCCCTCTCTGAGCCTATGTTGGCTAGAGCCTATGCTCTAAAGTTGGCTTGTGGTTACCTTGGTCATTTTCTTCCTTCTAATAACTTCTAGAGAAATTTCTTAGTGATAACATAGTGGCGACCATGCTGGGGACCAGCAAATCCTCAGTCCTATTAAAGCTTTAAGAAAATTCTAAATCTACATTCTGAGCCTCTTAAAGTCATTTGTTAGAAGTTATTTTGAAAAAATCTCACAAAAACAATTAAAAATTTTGAAATTCTGGCTTCTAGGAAGACTCATTTTACTAGGGCTAATCTAGATCCAAACCCTACCCTAGTATTGTATAATCCCAACCTAATTTCAAGAAAATCTAAAAAAGAAGAAAGTTTGATTAGCCAAATACCATTAGTTAAAGCCAATTCATGTCCTGATGAGTGGTTATTTTTAGAAGAACTTCCCTTTGATGTGCCATTTGATCTTTCATTATTTAGAACAAAATATGAAAATGCAATTGATGAAATAGTTCTAGATCCTGATTTTATTGAAAACCTTGAAATTCAACAGGCCAACAAATCAATTGATGAATACATTCTGAAATCTCCAAAATCATCCATTAATACTACCACGACCCCTGAGCTTTCTGAACAATTTTCCACTACTTTGAGTTCACCATTGTTCCCTTCAACTTCAACAATAATACCTTCTGAAGTCCATTATTCACCACCATTTATACCTACACTCCCTCACCAACCTATCATTACTCATTCATCATCTACTAGTCCTGGTTCTTCATCCACTACTGGATCATCTCCAAGTACCTCAACCCCACATCTCAGCCTCTCCCAACTTACAGTAATGGAAAACAGATATGCCCCTCTTGTTTTACCTGCCCAAATTCATATTATGCCTGTAGATTATCATAGTAATATTTTCCAGATTGATGCTACTAGTCATTACACTACCCAGCAGCATGTAAACAAGATGTCTAACTTTTTTGAACTACATGAAATAGATGAGGCAGATGTCCAAATGAGACTCTTTTCCCAAACTTTAACTAGAGATGTCAAGAAGTGGTTTAAAGCCTTTCTTTCAAACCACATTGCAAACCTAGCAAATTTTCAAAGATTATTTATTGATAGGTGGGAAAATAAAAAGAATCCCCTACAAATCCTTTCAGAATATGAGAATATTATACAAGGGCCTAATGAAACTGTTCAAGATTACTGCACTAGATTCAATAATATATACAATGCAATCCTAGTTAACCTTAGGCCCCCAACTGACTTAGCATTAATAAATTTCCTTGATGGTTTTGACACAAATATGGCATACCAACTTAGGGAAAGAGACCCCCCAACATTAGAAGAAATGCAAAGTGTAGCAGTTAGTGTAGAAGCTAATTTGTTAGCTAAAAGGGCTAGAGTTAGAAATGAAAGCAGAGGAACAACAAAGGATGAAACTTCACCATCTAACATTAAAATAGATAGTTTAGCCAAAAGTATGTTAAGACTAATGGATAGAATAGAGAACATAGAAAGGAAAACCCAATGGGATAACCAACAAGAACCTCTAGTTAGAAACCCAAATTTTAGAAAAAAGCAAAACATTGAGAAAAATGGACCAGATCAAAACATTAGGCCTCCTTTTCAAGAAAATTATGCAGAGACATCCCATCCAGAAGATCCAGAACAAGATAGACAAATTAACGTAATGGGAATAAATGACGAGGACACTTTTTTTCTAACCCAAGATGAGGAGGAACTGTATATGCTGCAACAATTACAAATACAGTCTGGGGAAATCATTTGATTACAAATAGGGATATGATTCTACCATCTTTGAAGTTCATAAATAGTATAACCTAAGAAACAAAAAGAATGTTGATGTCCTAACCAAACTAAGAAAACAGTTCAAAATCGATCCAAGAAAATAAAAGAAGCCACTGTTTCAAAAATCCTCCAAACTCTCCCTAGGGAAAACCCAAAACCTTCTAGCCCCACATTTGTAGATATAACCTCTCATCAACCTTATGTTGATCAACCATCCACTTTAATTCCACCTAAGGAACCATTGGATGAAGCTCAAAACATCAAATTTGAAAATGCACGTAAGGAGGTCCCTGATAAAGGAAAAGAGGACAAGCCTACTTAAATCCCTGCTGCAAAAATTCAAAATCTTCAAACAGAAAAAGTCTCTTTCCCATTCAATTTGGGAGCAGAGATAGGAAAGCTAAAGATTTAAGTTCCTTTAACAGAACTAATCAAGAATGAAACTTATAAATCATAGATAACCCACACCTTAAAAAATTCTGAAAATGAGGATTCAGTCAACTTTTTTGATGACCAACCAAAACTCATATTTGGTCTAGATGTTAATGGTAAACCATTAGAAGGAGGAGTTCCACCTTTTTACATTAGCCTTAGTATCCATGAAAAAATTCTACACAATGCAATGTTGGATGCTGGGGCCTCTCACAACTTAATGCCCAAATCAGTGATGGAAAAATTAAACCTAGAGATTACAAGGCCTTACAAAGACTTATTCTCATTTTACTCTAATCAAGTAAAGTGTCTAGGATTGATTAAAGACCTGTGTGTCACTTTAGCCCAATATCCTGCCAAAATCATCCTTATGGATATTGTAGTTGCTGACATCCCACCAAAGTATGTCATGTTGTTATCCAGATCATGGGGAGCCAAACTTTAGGGATTCTTACAATTAGATATGTCATATGCAACAATCTCTATTTTTGGACAACCTAAGAAACTATATTGAGAAACCTTAATGAAATATATGGTAAGTAGCTAGTACCGGCCTCAAAACTTTCCCATCTACTCCGTACACTCAGAGATCGATTCTTTTATCCTGTATAATGTTGATCAAACACAAGAAGGAATTTTAGATAGTACTAATACAGAACCAAAAGAAATTGCAGTTTCTAAACAAAATCAAACAGACCAGACTACAGAACTGTTCAATGAAAAAGACAGTCAAATTGCTACAAATGATGAAAAGTTTGTTGCACCAAATAGTGTAAATATAGATCATGAGATATTATGGCATTTAGAATTTGATGGATCAGTTAATAGGTTAGGAGTAGGAGCAGGAGTGTGCATATATAATTTGGAAAATAATTACTCAGAAGGCCATGCATGTAGATTGAATTTTAAATGTGCCAATAATATGGCCAAGTATGAAGTGTTAATTTTAAGCCTTAAGTTAGTTAGGAATCTAGGAGCTAAAAGTGTTCTTGTCATGGGAGACTCTGAAATAATTGTAAGATGGTGTATATATGACAAAGGACTCTATATTAAGTTGTTTGTTAGCCTCTCTCATAAAACAATAATAAATCCAAAAATAAATTAATTAATTAAATATTCCAAGTTAGGAATTTGTGCCTAACTCTTGGGTTGTTCCTCTAAGATAGGAGTTAGTTTAGGTAACTCCTATATTGGTGTGTATCTGGTGAGAAATTATCTCAACCAAAAGTGTCTAATATAGCACGCACTATCTTGAGAACACTATCTCTCATCTATTTATTTGTAACATTATATTCAATTATTTAATGAATGAAAATGAGAGAGAATATCTGAGGAAGCATGAGGCTGAAGCTTTTTCCGTCAATATTTTTTGTCTGGTTTATTATGTGTGCTTTATCTATTTGTCTAAGTTAATTTCCATTTTCAATATGTGGTATCAGAGCCAATATCTGTGTGTTGGAATTGTCGCTGATTAAGAAATTGTGAGATCAGATGATGTCAGAGATACTTGACAGATGTATGCTCGTGTGAAGTCGTTATTAAGATTTCTTACTGCATAGACGGACATGAGGTTATAGTTAATGCGTGGAGAATACATTGTATATAGACTGCGTTGATGAAAATGAGCCATGGTCTAATTGTGAAATCGCTTAAGGGAATCACTCCACTGTGAGAAAAGTTTTGTGCCCTGTAGATGGTAGTACATCACTGTCCATGGTGTGCTAAGCGCCAACCTTCACCCCTCATCCCAATTGCATGGCCGTCTGGAACCTGCAAAAAGATGCACGATTTTTACGAAAGCTACGGAGGGCACGCATCGTGGACATAAGCGACTCGCGCTCGGGACTGAACCAAAGAAGAGAGTTGCAAGAATGCAACAAACTAATCCGGGTAACTGATCTGAGAGGTTAAACATGTAGAATCTAGAGATGCAACGGATAGCGGGTTACATGAAAACCCTAGGCGAGATCAGGCAGTCAGAGAAACGATTAAAGGAATGTCAAATCTAACCAAGGCGTAAATCTGACGTGTTGTGGGTAGTGCCCCAGGGTTTGATGTCGTTGTTGAACTGCATTAGGAAAGCGTAGTCTAAGGAGGACAGGATTTCATATCCAGAGTGCTCTTAACCCAAGGTGTGGAGAATTTGTACGAATGCATGCAGAAACAACTGTTAAAGTAATTTGTTGGGCCCAATTGGAACACTGCCAGTTCAATTTTCGAAGCTTCTCCAAGACTTCAAAATCCAACTCCACATCCTCCTTGTTCTTACAGTTTTTCAGTAATGAATCACGCCAAGCATTCGGAGGCCTAACTTTAGCCTTCAATGAGTCTATAATTTTAAGGTACAACTCCTGTACAACTTCTGTAGGCTCTTCTTTTATAAGGTTTTCTTTTAGAATCTCTGTTTCTGTGGACAAATACAACCGCTTCATTCTAAGATCTACCGAATATTGGCAATTAACATGTCGTGTATTATTCTGTGAGACCAACGTGCTGAAGCTCTTGCAAATATTCGATTGCTTGATGTCTGAACATTTCGGGGATGGAGATGATGATGGAAAAACTTGTACTGAATGATACATAAATGGCCTTCTGAGAGCCTTGTAGATCCTTGCTTTCTTCGTCTTTCTTAGCCCCAGTTCTGCGTCTTGAAAGACCTCCAAGTTCCTCTTTTTCTCTGAGAAAACCGTAGTCTTGAATATGTTTGCTTGTGACTACCAGAACTTTCATTAAATATAGCGCGGTCTATCATAGGTATTACAATATCCTTGAGTTGTAGTTCTGTGTCCTCGTCTGACCACTAGGCTACGCAATTGATCTCATCTTGAGACAGATATCGTAAATCTATGACAGGAATTTTGCGAAACTTTGGATGGCTATGGCCTTTTAAACACGACAGATTTCTCACCTAATCCGGATTATTACAGTGCACTTCTTTGGCATCGATTTATGGGAACACGTGTTCTTGACACAACTTCAGAAGGATCAGAATATGTACGCGCTTATGCACATTGTGCCAAGAATGCTAGGGGAGTCACTTTGTTGTTGATCAACTTCAGCAATAACACTCATGCCTATGTGCGGGCCTTTGTAGGTTCAAGAAATTCCACATAGAAAGAACTAGATTTGAGTATCATAGGCTGCCACAGCCTATGCACAAATAAGAAGCGACAACAAAATGGTAAATTTTTTTTGAGAGATAAGTTTTTAACATAAAGCTTTTTCTTTTGGAGTGGCTAGTGATATTGAGACTGATAAATTGAGTTTTGTGGAGTTAAAGGTGAATTTCTGAAGTCGATAAATTTTTTTACTTTCTCACACTTTGAATTGGATAGTTTAAAGAAAGTAAAAGAACATATAATAAAAAAATTTAGGTTGATGGTTGTTTTTAAGAAAATTGAAAAACATATAAGTGGAGATGGCATAAATGTAAGTGTCCAAAAATTTTGTAATTTGGAGCAATAAGTGATTTTTTGGAGTGATAAGGATTGAGTTTTCTTTCTCTGTAAGTTTGAAGTGATCGGTTTTTCAAAAGAAAGCTCATTGTTGTAGGAGGTTGAGTCAGTTTTTTGAACGCATTTGCTTCCAAAATTTGTGAGCGCCAGATTCTCACTATTTGAGAAAGCTTCAGTGGCAATGTTGTAAAAGATGAAAGATTGATGACCTTAATACTTAATAAAGACATATTATTTGTGGTGATTGTGTCCTAGATCTGCCCGAAATTGAATAAGGGGATCTTAGGTACACCATGTGTATTTGTGATGAGAGTGTTTTTATGGCTTCATGTTGTTGTTTTGATTTGTGTCTAGTTTTGACACATAAATGATCTCATTTAACACACATAAAGTTCAATGCAAGCAAGCACAACGCTTGTAACAAAATAGCTGTAAGGAAGGATAATTAAGCTCAACACATGCATTTGCGTCACTACAACAAATAATCAAATTTTTCAACATCAGCATTCTAGCTCAACAAACAAATTCACTCAATACAATCAAGTTCATGAAACTGCAAACTCCAGCATTTCAAAGAAAAGTCTACATCACTACAATCAAGTTAATGAATCTGTAAACTTCAACGTTTCAGAGCACAGTCTACATCAACATTGTTGAACTTGTAATCAAACTCAAATCACATTGAATTGTAAGGGTGCATTCTCGGTTGAAACCAACACCCAAGTCTTGAATTGAGTCAAACTGAATTCATTGTAGTGAGTCATTAAAATCATTGTAAGCTTTTTTGGGTGCATTTTCGACAGTGTTCGACACCCTTCCTTTAAGCAGAATCAAATGAATGCACAAATTTTTAACTCTAAAGCAAGCAAGCAACAAGTTCACATCTCCTACAAGCGAGCGTGAGTATTCATTCAAGCAATTTGTGTCAAAACGGTACAAAGTTCAAATCTTCAGGCAAGCCGAAGTGAAGTTCATTGAAGCAACCATCAAAGCAACCAAACAAGTTCAACTCTAACACCAATCAAGCAAGTTGAGATCAACATCAAGCGAGCGTGGCTATTCATTCAAGTGAGCGTGAAGTCATTCATGCAAATACGATCATCATCAAGCAAGCGTGAATTCCAGAGTTTAAGCAAGAACATTCTACAACTCTAGTAAGTGTTCCCAGCAAGGGAAATAAGCAACAAATTAAGCAAGCATACCATTCAAGTCCCATAGCAAGTGAGCCTGTCATTCAAGTAACAAAATCAAGTGAAACAATTCAAAGCACGACATCTACGACAAGAGAGCCTGATTTCAAGTGAGCAAGTTCAGATGGCACAACATATTAAGTTGTTACACATTCTTCACAATTTGATCATCTCCAGTGATGAAGACATGGTGCACATCAGCAAAGAAACTCTTGTTTATCTTTCACGGAATCTACAACAAACACATGAAACCATTGAGTTTCTTCAACTAGAGTCACAACTACAAAGAGATGAGCTGCAACAAAAGAGTGCTTCTTCCAAGTCATTCAACCATACAAATGAAGATAAAGATGTTGATTCCAAATCACTCATCCAAACAACTTCAAGTGTCGAAGTTGTTCATGATCAAATTCAAATTTCTTCCAAACCCATCATCAAGCCCTGGGAAGAGATTCAAAATAACAAGAATCGACGAGGCTTAGGATATGTCACTGATGACACCAACTTACATATCCCAGATTATTCCAAGCCAATTAAGTTCATGAGTGCAAGATTTCTTAAACAACACACCTCAACAAGTTCTGAAAAAGTGACAGACAAACAGAATTGCACGCAACCTGAAGTTAATGTCCAACTGAAATGTTCTCATTGTCAAAGAACCGGTCATATGGAAGATCAGTGTTTTGATCTCCATCCTTGTTGCCATTGTGACAAGCCCAATAATTCTTCAGAAAAATGTAGCAACCAACAAAAATCAGCCAGATTGAAGATACATTATGAATGGATTGATCCTTGGGAATGGTCATCCACAGTCAAACGGTTATCTCAGTTCTACAATCGACTGCAATCACACATAGTGCAGCCAGCAATGAACAGATGATGGTACTCTCATGCAGTTGAACGAGGGAGTACAACAGTGAAACTCTCCTACACCTGAAGGGGGGGAGTTCAAATATGTTTTGGAGAAGATTGTCTCTCCTTTCAGTTGAAAAAGGGGGGAAAATGTCAATGAAATTGACAAGTGGTTGTCAGACTGAAAGTCTCGAAAACATCAGCGAAGCAGCCAGTGGGCATCTTCATCAGCCAGTGGGCATTTGTCTCAGCAGTGAGCATCAGCAAATTCACCAGTGGGCAATCGACAACAAAAGCAACAGTGAGCATCCTTCATCATAGCAAAAGCAACATTGAGTTGTTTTTCGACATCTTCAACCAATGGGCGATCATCATCAGCAAATACGCTAGTGGGCATTCATCAAATTGTGTCAGTGGACACCGGATGCTGTTTTCAAGCAAAGGACAGTTGGATCCTTTTGCGGCTTGGCACATGATGGAGTTGTCAAGTTTCCTTTTGAGATGAATCAGTCATGCAGCTGACTCACTCTCCTCATATTGCAGTTTCTTCAGCATCCAGATTTGGCGGTTTTTTTAGACAGTGTTTTTGAGGATCAACATGAGAACTTGGAAGATGGTTCCTCGATCTTATTTTGGATTTATCATTGAAGGGGGGAATGTTAACCTCTCTCATAAAACAATAATAAATCCAAAAATAAATAAAGTAATTAAATATTCCAAGTTAGGAATTTGTGCCTAACTCTTGGGTTGTTCCTCTAAGATAGGAGTTAGTTTAGGTAACTCCTATATTGGTGTGTATCTAGTGAGAAATTATCTCAACCAAAAGTGTCTAAGATAGCACGCACTATCTTGAGAACACTATCTCTCATCTATTTATTTGTAACATTATATTCAATTATTTTAATGAATGAAAATGAGAGAGAATACCTGAGGAAGCATGAGGCTGAAGCTTTTTCCGTCAATATTTTGTGTTTGGTTTATTATGTGTGCTTTATCTATTTGTCTGAGTTAATTTCTTTTTTCAATATTGTTATAGGGGAACTATCGTATAAATATTTAACACTTTCCTAGAAACAAAGATTGCAGTAATTCCTAGAAAACATAACATGCAAGCCCATAGTTTAGCAATATTTTCCAGCACCTGCAAATTACCCTTCCAGCCCAACCATTAGTACACTGCTGAAGTTAGGCATTGACCTACAATTCCAAATAGTTTGAAGAATCGGAAAATATTTTCTAATGATAAACAGATAAATAAATTTTTAATTTTAGAAGAAGAGTTTACTAATAACAATATAGATACTGATACATCAATAGATCTTGACGCTAAGGATGAGATAGAAATAAATGAGATAGAAGGTGATGAAATAGATAGACTCAACCCAACTAAATTTACCAAATTAGATTTAGATAACTTAGAGAAAATTGGGATTGGTGAAATAATCAGTGAAGAAATTGAAGTAATTAATCTCAAGGATAACTTCTTACCAAAGGGATTAACCCCTCTGGAAGATTTATTTGATTCAAATGATATTCCTAGGAAACCTAAAATGGAACCTTCAAGGTCTGATATAGAGGAATGTAATATAGGCACCGATGAAAATCATAAACTGATCAAACATTCAAAATCATTACCCCCAACTGAAAAAGTGAAATACATTGAGTTGTTGAAACAATTTCAGGGTGTCTTCTCTTGGAGTTGTTAGAGTCGGTCTAGTCAGCCCTCCGTCAGAGATCAAAACTCTTTGTGCATTTCAATTTTAGGTGTCCCGCTCCATTCACCCAGCTGCATTTCGCTAGGGACATGCCATGATCTGACAGAGAAAGCCATGCTAGTCATTTTCCCTCATGTTTGACCCCTACTATCTTAGGTCTTCGTCCATAATCACCGAAGCTCATGACAGTCAAAGTCTGGTCCTTTACAGGGCAAAATCATCTTTTATGTTTGGATCTAGGAATTTAGCAATTTGGTCTTTGAAAAAATGTCTAGAACAATCCATGCAGGCCAGAGGGAGGCCCCTATACAACTTGGATTCAGAGAGCTTCATCATCACCTGGAGAGACATCGACTCTTCTTCAAAACTCTGTTTTGAAGAAAAGTCAAACAAGGTCAATTATGACAAAATTTTGCAAAAAATCACCAGTTGACTTTTCAGATGCAGTTATGATTTACATGGCCAAATGCCCTGTCATACAGTCCCTGCAAAGAGGTGCCAAAAATTTCATCATTTGAGTCAAAATGTCAAAGGGAAAGCGAAAATCAGTGTGTTTGAAGGTCAATGAAAAAGTGCGAAACTCAACATTAGAAAAGGGGGTTTTCAAAGAGGCAAAAATCAAACCCATCTCCTACAAGGCTATAAATACATGTTTTGACCCAAATCAAAAGCATTGTGCTCTTGCAAGACTTGGAGAAAGCATTTCAAAGGTGAGAAAGCGAAATTGTGAGCGTTTGAGTGAGTGAGAGTTGGATTTTGAGGGCGCGGTGCATACACCAAGGAGCGCGGCGCACACAAAGGGCGCGGCACCCACGTAGCTAGCCCACAGTGGGAAATTTACAAGGGCGCGACGCACACCCAGCACGCGGCACACTAGGCTTGGCGCGCGACGCACACAGCCAGGGGCATAAAAAATTTCCAAACCGCTTCAAGTCTTGGTGAAGGCTAGCAAAATAAGAGGTAGTCCCTGTGGACACCTCTTCTCCATCAATTTTGTCATTGATATGGTGTTTATGAGATTTTTAAATGTCACCCAAAAGCATAAGGTCAACCATAAAAAAATCACCAAGAAAACAATGGCTGGGGTTGCAAAAATATGATGATAGCACCAAGGTTTCACTCCACTCCCCTTGTCCCCTCACCCATCATCTTTCTCATCTCCCCTTGACCATTTTTCCTAAGAACCCTACCCTAAAACCAATACATAACCCTTTCCCTATCCCTGGAAGCAATTCATGGTGAAATTCTGAGTGTGTGGCGCACACACAAGGAGGTGCGGCACACTCATTGTGCACGGCACACTAGGAACCAGTTCACAGTGTAAAAATGCCATGGGCGCGGTGCACTCAGAACATGCGGCGCACTGGTCAGTGCGCGCAACGCACAGAGATATAAGCCCAAAAAACCACCAATTTGCCTAAAATTTTGTGAATTCCTATCAAACTTGAGAGGTAGACCAACTACCTTCACTCTTGGCATTAAACTTGAGAAGAATACCATGATTTTGATGAGTATAAATCTAATGCCAAAATTTTTTTAGTAAACAAAACAAGACATAAAGAAATCAAGCTCCTAGGGTTTTTGCTACAGTAACAGTGTTGTCAAAGTGTTCTCCTACCCTACCCCTATCACCATTTTCCCTGCATCATTTTCCCCTTATCATCACCCTAACACCATTGTAATCATATTCCTTTTTCCCCCTCCTCCTATGACTCAAAAAACCCAAACCCTACCAAAATAAATTCAAACCCTACCCCATCAATACTATACACAAAAACACTCCCAAATCCCTGATAAATCTCTCCCTTTAACCCCTATTCCCCTTTCATCATTCCTCTCATAATACTCCCTGTTTTATTGTCCCCTTGGTGGCAGATTTTCAGAGCATCTACCAGTTCCATTGGATTCAGAGGGCAACATAAAACTCAGGGTACAAACAGCAGTAATGGCATCAGAAGTTTCATCAGAGTATGAGGAGGGGACCCACAGTGACACATCTTCAGGAGAGACGGCCCATAGGAGACATCACCGGAGTGGCAAACATCTTAGAGATGAGCCAAAAACCCTCACTGAGCTGCAGGCATGCCCTCTTGCCATGTCTTGTTTCCAGCACTTGGCATGTTATGAATTTTGTCAAAAGGTGGCAAATGTCAGAGTCCATCATGAGTTGGCCCGTCTTTTTGCGCTTCATCTACAAGGAGGTCAATCTGTCCTGGCTAGGGTCACTTTCACATTGACACTGGAAACCATATCAGTGGCAATAGGAATACCAAACATTAGGTAACAATGGCATAAGAAAAAGAAGGTGGAGGGGCATCATTATGAGCCTTACATCAAGGACAGTTGTTTGAGCCAGCTCACCAGAGTTTTTCCATTCAGATTTTTGAGGGATGAGTATGCCCCACTCATGATATTGATCATGAAGTATTTCAGTTGCGAGGGGAGGTTTTCTCGCCTTTATGCCTATCACATCAGGTTGCTCATGCACTTCACCAGGGTGCGGATGATGAGCCTCCCATTTTTCATCTGCGGGAACATAGAGAGGATGAAGAATTTCATGCAGCACAAGACCCCTCAACAGCAGCTCAACAACGTTTATCACTTTGCTCTTATCCGGATTTTGGTGGACCATCAATTGGGATTGTAGGGTATTTCTTAGGAGGACTTCATCACCCGTGACTTCTTCAGCGCTCCACAGGTAGTTTCAGAGGCAGAGCATGAGGTAGGGGGCCCATCTCATCAGTATGAGCGACATGAGACTGCCACCATGCCAGTATACATCACCTATCAGAAAGGCAGTAGACCCTTATTTGCAGTAGAAAAGCGAGTGTTATCTCCACCCGGGGTGGAAGGGGCCTCACTTCCGACATCAACATCACAGGAGCAGGGTAGAGGTAAGGAGCCAGTGCATGATGAGGGGCCTTCAGGTGAGCCATCAGGTGAACAAGAGACAGAATTCGTTCTCCTCCTAGATGATGAGACAGATGCAGAACCTACAAATGCTGAGCTTGGAGAGATCATTCAGGAGCAGCAATCAGTGATTGAGAACTTATCCCTAGACTTGGAGAGGGCCAAGTAGAACGTGAAGTATCTGGAGTAGAGGAACAAGCAACTTGAGGATCAGCTAGCTGAGATAGAGTTGCAAATGATCAAGGAAAACTGGCAACACATCATGGCAGCACAAGGCAGACCTATGGAGAAAAGAGATGAGGACCGGGAGTATGTGTTAGAGAAAGTGAATGTTCACTTGGAGCAGTGTTTGGATAAGGCTAACAGGGAGAAAGACATGCTGAGGTGCATGACTCACCACTACATGGCCCGAAACATGAGCTCCAAAGCAAGAATCAGGAGGTTGAAGGCAAAATTGAGCAAAGCAACAAAAGAGGCAAAGGAGGAAAAGGAGCAAGATCAGCTTCGAATCTTGGTTGAGGCTTCCTTGGCACAGCATAGCACTTCATAGGGAACATCCAGCCCAAATTTCAAAAAATTTGGGCAAATTTTGGTCACTTGGCAAATTTTTGGATAAAAAACAGGAAATTCCTCCCTGCGCTAAAATTCTAGGGCTCCAATGGAGAAACCGCTTGCATATTTGGATTCAGCATTGAAAATTACGACTACTAGTGTCTGGGCAAGAGATTTGGGCAAGGTCTGGGTCTCCTAAAGGTCAAAAAACACCCAAAAATGGCCTCTCTGCCACTTTTTTGACACACAGAAAGCAGTCTTGGGAGAATGAAGATTTGGAGGGGAAAATGAGCACCAAATTTGAAAATTCCAGTGGGGTTAGAAAGTAGACAGGACAGGCTTTCCAAAAAGCCCACTTGGGCACATTTTGGATGCCTGAAAGTGACCCAAAATGGGCCCCAAAGTAGCGCGACGCACAGAGAAAATGGCGCAGCGCACAGAGGAAAAATTGCCAATTTTCTTCCGTTTCGCGAAATTTCGGTTTGCGACTTCTCCAAGTGGGCCCGGTCATCTACACTTCGATTTTTTGGCACCAAAGGTGGCATTTAAAGATTTTTTTCTCCAGATTGGCTTCTATCCAAGTGGCGAAGGAAGGCAAACGGTCACCCCAATGCCAAATGTCATGTTTGCAGCGTTGCACCTGTAGCTGATGGTTGGCTCTCCATCTCCATTTTGTAATGATTCGAGTAACTTCCCAACCCCTGGGCGTTCTATCTCTTCCTCACACATTCTATATATTGTATGCAAGTTATTTGCAAAGGGTTGGTTGGCTTGTAACTTCTGGGAGACTGTGGGAAAGAAACTCTGTTTCTTCACTGTGTATTTTTGACAGAGAATTAATGAAAGGCAGCGGCTCTGTTTCATGAGATTCTTGTGGTTGTGAGTGTAGCAAATGTATTTCTTATGTGTTCATATGTATTTAGTTATGTTTCATAATCCATTTCATGCTCATTTCCAGTGAAATTTTCTGAGTGAGATTAGGTAGAATCCAATTTTTATTGCTCTGCCTGTGGGAAAATTTCATGTTTCAGTGTTATTTCTTCTGTTGAAAAGGATTCATGTCACTATGCCCTTTTCACTTTCTTCAGCAATCTATTCATGTCGTGATACCTCCAACTAAATTGTTACATTTTCCGCCTACCTTGCCTCACGGAATAATCTGTGCCTTCATATTCAATTCTCTGTTCTTTGTTGAGTGCCAGTCCCATAACATCCCAGAAGCTCGATCATTTCATAAAATTGTTTCCAGAATCCCTATTCACTTACTAGCCTAAGGTAAACAATTTATTGTAAGTCATCTCAGACCGTTCGATCATCTATTCACTGAGCGTGACTCGGAGAGAGCCCTCTCCTACTCTGGTAGGGCTAGCTACCAGACTGAGCGTGGTTTGTGGTTACCCTAATTTTTGCCTTCCTTCAGCCTAAGGCAGATTTAGGTGCTAACATAGTGGCGACCATACTGGGGAAATCTAAGTTGAAATCAAATCCCCTTGTTTCATAATAATTCTAGGCTTCCAGATGATGAGCCTAGGATTGGAAAGGCTGAGTAAGTTGGTTGTGTCCCGTAATTTCTCTCAATAGCATGCTGGCTTCGAGACGATATAACCGAGCAAATCCAGACCCGGACCCTCCTCATATTTACAAAAACCCCAATTTGATCCCAAGACTCCTTCGTCAAGAAAGCACCATAACTCCCGTGTTCAAATCCCATTCATGTCCCGACATTTTTGAGTATCTTGAAGAGCTTGAGTTTGACGAACGATTTGAAATACCTTTGTTTGAGTCTAAATCCGAAAGGGCAGTGGATTATACCGTCCCCAATCCGTAATTTCTTGTAGACCTTGAAACAGAAAGAGCCAATAGATTAATTGATAATTACATTGCAACACAGCCCCAAACTCCAATTGCAAGCCCCTTGCAAACTGTGCACACTCCTCCAACACCTCCAAGGCCAAATCCACCGAGAATGATGGCTGCCCGTTTCGCACCCCTTGTTCTGCCCCAAGTCCTAGATGACATGCCAAATGATTATCAAAGTAAAATCCCATTTTTTGATGGCACTCCTAACAACATTACTACTCAGCAACATGTAGACAAAATGGCAGACTTCTATGAACTTCATGATATTGATGCAGAGAACGTGGCAATGAGGCTATTTGTACAAACATTTGCAGGTGATGTGAGGAAATGGTTTAGAGGCTTGATGGCTGCAAGTATCACTACCTTGGCTGAACTACAAAGACAATTTTTTAACCTGTGGGAAGTGAAAAAGAATCCCCTTCAAATTCTGGCTGAGTATGAACAAATCAAACGGAATGTCAGTGAGTCGGTCCAAGATTATTATGTTAGATTTAATGCAGTCTACAAAGAAATTCCAGACCATCTAAAGCCACCTGTGGGACTAGCGATGATGAAGTTTCCAGATGGTTTTGATGCTGACATGGCGTACCAATTAAGAGAGAGAGAACCGGCTAAAATGGAAGACATGCAGAAAATTGCGGTCAGCATTGAGGCAAATCTGCTGTCAAAAAGAGCTAGAGCGAAAGCAGAAAAGAAAACCACCGTGAAAGAAGAATCTTCTTCAATGGATCAGCTTCTCAAAAAGGTAGAGCAGATGCTTGAAAGGGTAAAACTTGACAAGCCAGAGCCACAAGTTAGGAATCCTAAATTTCATGGCCAACAACAGCCCCAATATAGGATAAGACAAAGAGATAAGCGAACTCAAGAGCAGACAGCACAACAGCCGGTACAAACTCCTTTGCAGCAGAATTTTGTACATGGACCGGAGTCAGATGAGGACGGAAATGTAATAGGCGAAGAAAACCATCTCTTTACTCCAGATGAGCTGCCTACTTACATTACCGAAGAGGAAGAATGTGTAGTGAATTCAGCTGCACACCAAGACACTGATTTTATTCTAGCTAGCAACACCGTGTTGGAAGAACAATCAGAAGAATATCAAAGGGGGTATATGAATGCTCTGTCTGCTCAACAATAGCGATATTCTCTTAGAAACGGAGATGTGCCGGCTAAACCAATTCAGAAAAAGAAGGAGGGTGAAACAACAAAGAATGATCCATCAGCTACACAAAGAAAGGGAAAGGAGGCGGTTGGTCCGGAGAGCAGCAAATCAAAATCAGCAGAACAATCACAGCAACCAGCCACATCAAAAGAAAAGGAAAGGAAAGAGATCCCAGTCAAAGAGGTAGAAAAAACTCCCGCTTTCATCCTAGAGAATGAGATTTCTAAGCTAAAGGTATCCATCCCTTTGACTGAAATAATGAAGAACAACAGCTATAGAGGATAGATTTCTAAAATGTTGAATTTGGACCCAATGTCAGACATGGTAAATGTAGAAGATGATCAGCCTGAAATGATTTTTGGGCCAGCAACAAATGGTGAGTCTCCTGATAGCGATGTGCCACCCTTCTATATCAGTTTACGATTGCATGACTTTGTGTTACACAATGCCATGTTTCATTCCGGAGCTTCTCACAATCTCATGCTCAAGGCTATCATGGATAAGCTCGGTCTGGACATCACCCGACAATATCATGATCTCTATTCATTCGATTCCAGCAGGGTAAGGTGTATAGGGCTCATCAAAGACTTAGTTGTGAGTTTGGATCAGCTTCCTATGAAAAATGTTCTGATGGATGTGGTGGTAGCAGATATTCCTCCAAGGTTTGGCATGCTTCTTTCCAGTTCTTGGGTAGCAAAATTGAAAGGGACACTACAGCTAGATTTCTCCTATGCAACAATCCCGGTGTTTAGACAAATGAGGAAGTTATATCGGGAATAAAAAATGAAATATATGATCACAAGCAAGGAGAAACCTATAAATCATCCCGTTAATTATGTACATACAGATTTAGAGTCTTTTGTTTTGTTTTCAGATAGTTTAAATGAGATAGATAGTCAGATAGTAGAAGCAAATGACATTCAAGAAATAACAGAAAATTTCAAAGAAATTTTCAAGAAAGAAAGGCAAGAAAAGCAAGAAAATGCTGGGCAATCAGCTGAAAGTGATGGACAGCAAGCAGAAAAGGCATGGAAAACAGATTTCCAGCACTTACAAGAGGAGGAAGAGGGCTTGTGGACCATGGATTTCGATGGAGCAGTAGGGAATGATGGCGCTGGTATTGGAATTTGGGTACGCAGTCCTTTCTCTGCCCCAAACAAAGTGCCTAGCAGCGTGAGAGTTTGCTCTTACAAGCTGGCCTTTGAGTGTTCAAATAATGAAGCTGAGTATGAAGCTCTGATTGCTGGCCTGAAGATTCTTAGAAAGCGGATTGCAAGGAGGATTTCGGTATATGGCGACTCCGAGTTGGTAATAAAACAGGTCATAGGTGAGTATCAAGCAAAACATCCTAGGATGCGGGCCTATCGTAATGCAGTTTTAGACATCTTCAAATTATTTTCAGAATACACCTTGACATGTGTGCCACGTATACAAAATAGTATTGCTGATGCTCTTGCCAAGGTAGCGAGCAGCTTGAAGATCCCCATGAACTCCAGCAATAAATTTGAAATCCATGTCAAGCATCGTCCAACCATTCCAGACAATCAGCGATATTGGCAGGTGTTTCAAGATGATGAGGAGATTAAAGATTTTCTGCTCAACAAAGGCAAGTTCAAAGAAACCTCAATTGATGTGGAAAACGACGAGGGCAAAGGGAATGGTACAGATGAAGTGCAGATCAATCAAATGGACATATTACAGCTGAAGAATAACATCATTCCTAAAGGCTTGATACCTCTAGAGGAACTTTTTGATCAGGATGATGTAGCCCGCAAGCCAACATTGCAGCCAACAGAGAAAGGTGTAGAAGAGGTCAACATCGGTACAGCTGCCAATCCAAAGTTGGTAAAATTGTCCAAAGCATTACCACCAAAGACCAAGGACAAATACATCAGTTTGATGGCTTCATTTGCAGATGTGTTTGCTTGGGATTATTCTGATTTGAAGACCTATGATACAAATGTTATTCAGCACACAATACCCATCAAGCCCAACCAAAAACCATTTAGACAAAAGCTGAGAAGGATAAATCCAAAGTTGCTGCCATCTATCGAAAAGGAGGTAAATAGGTTGTACAAGTCAGGTATCATTGTGCCTATCAGATTTTCAGATTGGATATCTAACTTAGTGCCTGTACGCAAGAAGACCGGTGAGATCCGCCTGTGCATTGATTTCAGAAATCTAAATAAGGTCTCATTGAAGGACAACTATCCACTTCCCAAGATGGACCATATACTTCAGCGAGTAGTGGGGGCATCTCGTATGTCACTGCTTGATGGTTATTCCAGATATAACCAAATTTCCGTCCATGAAGATGATAGAGACAAGACAGCATCCACCACTCCATGGGGAACCTTTCACTATGCCAAAATGCCCTTCGGTTTAAAGAATGCAGATGCCACATTTCAGCGGGAAATGGACTTGGATTTTGCAAACGAGAAGGATGTGTTTTTGGTGGTGTACTTGGATGATTTGACGGTATTTTCCAAATCTGATGAAGAGCACATGCATCACCTAAAAATTTTCTTTCAAAAGTGCAGGAAATATAGTCTATCGCTGAATCCTAAGAAGAGCTTGTTTGCCATGGAGGAAGGCAAATTACTTGGGCACATCATTTCAAAGGATGGCATTCATATAGACCCAGCATGTGCAAGCAATTCAGCAAATCGCTCTGCCTAGGAACAAAAAGGAGATACAATCATTCAATGGTAAGATGAATTTTCTACGTCGCTTTGTGCCTAATCTTGCAGAACACTTAAGAGAAATGACCAACATGCTTAAGAACGACAGCCAGGTGAAATGGACAGATGAGGCTGTAAAAATTTTCAACCTGGTCAAATTGGCCCTTTCTTTAGCTCTAGTTCTAGTCAACCCGGACTACACTCAGGATTTCATATTGTTTTCATTTGCTTCTGAGCACACTATACCAGCAGTATTATTACAGAAGAGAGATGATCATGAAAGACGCATTGCATTCTTCAGCAGGGCTATAAGGGATGTAGCTTTAAATTACAACATCATTGAGAAGCAAGCCCTGGCATTGGTGAAGGCATTGAAGGATTTCTGGGTGTATATCCTACATTAGTGCAGACCGATCCGGAAGGGAGAAGAGGAAAATGGATCGCAGCCTTGCTGGAATATGATGTGGAGATAAAGCCTACAAAGCTGGTCAAAGGGCAGGGGTTGGCGATGCTAATGGCTGAATCAAACTTGCATGCCTTGGACATAAATTTGATTGCTGCCATGTCCGATGAGAATGAGGAAGGAATGTCAATTCAGGTATCCGAAATTTTTTCTTTGTCCCATGGTATTCAGATATAATACATGTGCTGAAAAATCTATCGCCACCGCCCAACATGACTAGAAACAAAGCGAGAACACTCAAATTGAAGGCTGCCAAGTTTTGTATTTTGAATTCTGCACTGTATTGGAAAGATCCCAGTGGCATTTTGTTAAATTGTTTGGTGGAAGAGGAGGCAAAGAAAGTCATGGAGGATTTCCACGGAGGAGAGTGTGGAGGTCATCTTTTTTGGAAGTCAACAACGAACAAAATTTTGAGAGCAAGGTACTACTGGCCTACTTTGTTTGCTGATGTGCATAAGATGGTCAAGCGCTGTCATAAATGTCATATTTTCGAAGGGAAACAGAAATTACAGTCTTTTCCACTTAAGCCCATTGAGGTGAGCGCTCCCTTCCAGCAGTAGGGGTTAGATTTCATTGGGGAAATTCATCTCGCCTCTTCCAGAAAGCATAAATGGATCCTTATAGTGACAGACTATTTCATAAAATGGATTGAGGCAGCTCCTACCAGACAAGTGACGGACACGGTAATCATTTCATTTCTGGAAAATAACATCTCGTCTCACTTTGGTTGTCTAAACAAATTAATCACTAATAATGCAGCAGCTTTCAAATCGAAAAGGATGGTAGAATTTTGTCATAAATATCACATAATTTTGGGTCATTCAATTGCCTATCATCCGCAAGGCAATGGATTGGCATAATCTTCGAATAAATCTTTGGTCAACATCATCAAGAAGCTGCTGGAAATAAATAAGAAGAGCTGGAACAAGAGGTTGGTCCATTGGTATGTCACCATTTGAGCTTGTTTATGGAGTTGACACAATATTCCCAGCCACTCTTGCTGCCCCGGTGGTTAGACTTCTTCAGGAGGCCGGCAGCGAAGAAGATCCCATGCAGAGAAGGCTGAATCAAATGATCCATTTGCAGCAAACAACAGAAGAAGTTTTCAAGAACACATCCAAGTTGCAGGAGAAGATAAAGAAAATCTATGACAGAAAAGAAAAAGTAGATAAATTTCAGTTGGATGATGTGGTGCTGAAGTGGGATGCAAGGAATGAAGAGAAAGGCAAGCACAAAAAGTTCGAAAATCTGTGGAAAGGTCCTTTCAAGATTGCAGCATATAGGGGTCAGAATTCCTTTCTTCTGAAGGAAATGAACGGGGAATATTGTCCTAGAGGACTGATCAATGGTCGACTGCTCAAGAAGTATCACTGTTGATCTATTAACGCTACTTCCACTATCATTGTAAATACCATTTTTATTTCAGTTTGCAAAGTTAGTTTTTAAGTTATTTCAATGTCAAGTAAAGCCAATTTCTTGGTCATTTCAGTTTTATAAATAAGTCAGAGTCCTGTGTTGTTTATCAAAATGATGACTCCATAGCCCAATGGACAAAAGGCATTGTCTAGCTCCTCCAGAGATCTGTTGTTCTTGGCACCTCCAAGGAGCTACCATCCCCCATTGGAGCCAATGTTAGAGTCGGTCTGTTCAGCCCTCCGTGAGAGATCAAAACACTTTGTGCATTTCAATTTTAGGTGTCCTGCTCCATTCACCCAGTTGCATTTTGCTAGGGACATGCCATGATCTGACGAAGAAAGTCATGCTAGTCATTTTCCCTCATGTCTGGGCCCCGTTGGCTCAGTTCTTTGTCCATAATCACCGAAGCTCATGACAGTCAAAGTCTGGTCCTTTACAGGGCAAAGTCATGTTTTATGTTTGGATCTAGGAATTCATCAATTTGGTCTTTGAAAACATGTCCAAAACAAGCCATGCAGGCCAAAGGGAGGCCCTTATACAACTTGGATTCAGAGAGCTTCATCATCACCTGGAGAGACATTGACTCTTCTTTGAAGAAAAGTCAAACAAGGTCAATTATGACAAAACTTTCCAAAAAATCACCAGTTGACTTTTCAGATGCAGTTATTATTTACATGGCCAAATGCCCTGTCATACAGTCCCTGCAAAGAGGTGCCAAAAATTTCATCATTTGAGTCAAAATGTCAAAGGGAAAGTGAAAATCAATGTGTTTGAAGGTCAATGAAAAAGTGCAAAACTCAACATTAGAAAAGGGGGTTTTCAAAGAGGCAAAAATCAAACCCATCTCCTCCAAGGCTATAAATACATGTTTTGACCCAAATCAAAAGCATTGTGCTCTTGCAAGACTTGGAGAAAGCATTTCAAAGGTGAGAAAGTGAAATTGTGAGCATTTGAGGGAGTGAGAGTTGGATTTCCGGGGCGCGGCACATACACCAAGGAGCGCGGAGCACACAGAGGAAGAGGCGCCCACGCAGCCAGCCCACAGTGGGAAATTTACAAGGGCGTGATGCACACCCAGCGCGCGGTGCACTAGGCTTGGCATGCGACACACACAGCCAGGGGCATAAAAAATTGCCAAACCGCTTCAAGTCGTGGTGAAGGCTAGCAAAACAAGAGGTAGGCCCTATGGACACCTCTTCTCCATTAATTTTTTCATTGATATGGTGTTTATGAGATGTTTAAATGTCACCAAAAATCATAAGGTCAACCATAAAAAAATCACCAAGAAAACGATCGCTGGGGTTGCAAAAATATGATGATAGCACCAAGGTTTCACTCCACTCCCCTTGTCCCCTCACCCATCATCTTTCTCATCTCCCCTTGACCATTTTTCCTAAGAACCCTACCCTAAAACCACTACATAACCCTTTCCCTATCCCTGAAAGCAATTCATGGTGAAATTCTGAGCGCGCGGTGCACACACAAGGAGGTGCGACACACTCATTGTGTGCGGCACACTGGGAGCCAATTCACAGTGTAAAAATGCCACGAGCGCGGCGCACAGAGATATAAGCCCAAAAAACCACCAATTTGCCTAAAATTTTGTGAATGCCTATCAAACTTGAGAGGTAGACCAACTACCTTCACTCTTGGCATTAAACTTGAGAAGAATACCATGATTTTGATGAGTATAAATCTAATGCCAAAATTTTTTTAGTAAACAAAAGAAGACATAAAGAAATCAAGCTCCTAGGCTTTGTGCTACAGTAACAGTGTTGTCAAAGTGTTCTCCTACCCTACCCCTATCACCATTTTCCTTGCATCATTTTCCCCTTATCATCACCCTAACACCACTGTAATCATATTTCTTTTTCCCCCTCCTCCTATTACTCAAAAAACCCAAACCCTACCAAAATAAATTAAAACCCTACCCCATCAATACTATACCCAAAAACACTCCCAAATCCATGATAAATCTCTCCCTTTAGCCGCTATTCCCCTTTCATCATTCCTCTCCTAATACTCCTGTTTTATTGTCCCCTTGGTGATAGCTTTTCAGAGCATCTACCAGTTCCATTGGATTCAGAGGGCAGCATAAAACTCAGGGTACAAATAGCAGTAATGGTATTAAAAGTTTCATCGGAGTATGAGGAGGGGACCCAGAGTGACACATCTTCAGGAGAGAGGGCCCATAGGAGACATCACCGGAGTGGCAAACATCTTAGAGATGAGCCAAACACCCTCACTGAGCTGCAAGCATGCCCTCTTGCCATGTCTTGTTTCCAGCACTTGGCATGTTATGAATTTTGTCAAAAGGTGGCAAATGTCAGAGTCCATCATGAGTTGGCCCATCTTTTTTCACTTCATCTACAGGGAGGTCAATCTGTCCTGGTTGGGGTCACTTTCACATTGACACCGGAAACCATATCAGTGGCAACAAGAATACCAAACATTGGGGAATAGTGGCATAAGAAAAATAAGGTGGAGAGGCATCATTATGAGCCTTACATCAAGGACAGCTATTTGAGCCAGCTCACCAGAGTTTTTCCATTCAGATTTTTGAGGGATGAGTATGCCCCACTCATCAGATTGATCATGAGGTATTTCAGTTGCGAGGGGAGGTTTTCTCGCCTTTATGCCTATCACATCAGGTTGCTCATGCACTTCACCAGGATGCGGATAATGAGCCTCCCATTTTTCATCTGCGGGAACATAGAGAGGATGAAGAATTTCATGCATCACAAGACCCCTCGACAGCAGCTCAACAGCGTTTATCACTTTGCTCTTATCCGGATTTTGGTGGACCATCAGTTGGGATTGTAGGGTATTGCTTGGGAGGACTTCATCTCCCATGACTTCTTCAGTGCTCCACAGGTAGTTTCAGAGGTAGAGCATGAGGTAGGGGGCCCATCTCATCAGTATGAGCGACATGAGACTGCCACCATGCCAATATACATCACCTATCAGAAAGGCAGTAGACCCTTATTTGCAGTAGCAAAGTGAGTGTTATCTCCACCTGGGGTGGAAGGGGCCTCACTTCCAACATAAGCGTCACAGGAGCAGGGCAGAGGTAAGGAGCCAGTGCATGATGAGGGGCCTTCAAGTGAGCCATCAGGTGAATGAGAGACAAAATTCGTTCTCCTCCAGGATGATGAGACAAATGCAGAACCTACAAATGTTGAGCTTGGAGAGATCATTCAGGAGCAGTAATCAGTGATTGAGAACTTATCCCTGGACTTGGAGAGGGCCAAGTGGAATGTGAAGTATCTGGAGTAGAGGAACAAGCAACTTGAGGATCAGCTAGCTGAGATAGAGTTGCAAATGATCAAGGAAAACCAGCAACACATCATGGCAGCACAAGGCAGACCTATGGAGCAAAGAGATGAGGACCGGGAGTATGTGTTAGAGAAAGTGAACGTTCACTTGGAGCAGTGGTTGGATAAGGCTAATAGGGAGAAAAACATGCTGAGGTTCATGACTCACCACTACATGGCCCGAAACATGAGCTCCAAAGCAAGAATCAGGAGCCTGAAGGCAAAAATGAGCAAAGCAACAAAAGAGGCAAAGGAGGCAAAGGAGCAAGATCGGCTTCGAATCTTTGCTGATGCTTCCTTGGAACAGCATAGCACTTCATAGGGAACATCCAGCCCAAATTTGAAAAAATTTGGGCAAATTTTGGTCACTTGGCAAATTTTTTGATAAAAAACAGGAAATTCCTCCCTGTGCGTCACGCCACTGGCGCGACGATAAAATTCTAGGGCTCCAATGGAGAAACCGCTTGCATATTTGGATTCAGCATCGAAAATTACGACTACAAGTGTCCGGGCAAGAGATTTGGGCAAGGTCTGGGTCTCCTAAAGGTCAGAAAACACCCAAAAATGGCCTCTCTACCACTTTTTTGACACACAGAAAGCAGTCTTGGGAGAATGAAGATTTGGAGGGGCAAATGAGCACCAACTTTGAAAATTCCAGTTGGGTTAGAAAGTAGACAGGACAGGTTTTCTAAGAAGCCCACTTGGGCACATTTTGGATGCCTGCACGTGCCCCAAAATAGCACGACGCACAGAGAAAATGGCGCGGCGCACAGAGGAAAAATTGCCAATCTTCTTTTGTTTCGCGAAATTTCAGTTCGCGACTTCTCCAAGTGGGCCCGGTCATCTACACTTCGGTTTTTTGGCACCAAAGGAAGCATTTAAATATTTTTTTCTCCATATTGGCTTCTATCCAAGTGGCTAAGGAAGGCAACGGTCACCCCAATGCCAAATGTCATGTTTGCAGCGCTGCACCTGTAGCTGATGGTTGGCTCTCCATCTCCATTTTGTAATGATTCGAGTAACTTCCCAACCCCTGGGAATTCTATCTCTCCCTCGCACATTCTATATATTGTATGCAAGTTATTTGCAAAGGGTTGGCTGGCTTGTAACTTCTGGGAGACTGTGGGAAAGAAACTTTGTTTCTTCACTGTGTATTTTTGACAGAGAATTAATGAAAGGTAGTGGCTCTGTTTCATGAGATTCTTGTGGTTGTGAGTGTACCAAATGTATTTCTTATGTGTTCATATGTATTTAGTTATGTTTCATAATCCATTTCATGCTCATTTCCAATGAAATTTTCTGAGTGAGATTAGGTAGAATCCAATTTTCATTGCTCTGCCTGTGGGAAAATTTCATGTTTCAGTGTTATTTCTTCTGTTGAAAAGGATTCATGTCACTATGCCCTTTTCACTTTCTTCAGCAATCTATTCATGCCGTGATACCTCCAACTAAATTATTACATTTTCCGCCTACCTTGCCTCACTGAATAATCTGTGCCTTCATATTCAATTCTCTATTCTTTGCTCAGCGCCAGTGCCATAACATCCCAGAAGCTCGGTCATTTCATAAAATTGTTTCCAGAATCCCTATTCACTTACTAGCCTAAGGTAAACATTGTATTGTAAGTCATCTCAGACCGTTTCGATCATCTATTCACTGAGCGTGACTCGGAGAGAGCCCTCTCCTGCTCTGGTAGGGCTAGCTACCAGACTGAGCGTGGTTTGTGGTTACCCTAATTTTTGCCTTCCTTCAGCCTAAGGTAGATTTAGGTGCTAACAGGAGTTATGAGAACCTCAAATCTTATGACACCAACATCATACAACACACAATTCCTATTAAAGAAAATCAAAGCCTTTTAAACAAAAAATTAGAAGGATTAATCGTGTCTTATTACCTGCAATCAAAAAAGAAATTCAGAGGATGTATGGTGCTAAAATAATTGCACTAATCAGATTTTCTGATTGGGTCTTCAAGTTGGTGCCAGCTAGAAAGAAAACTAGTGAGCTCAGACTCTATGTGGATCTCAGAAACCTCAACAAAGTGTCACTAAAGGACAATTACCCTCTCCCCAAAATGGACCACATTTTATGGAGAGTAGTTGGATCAACCAGAATCTCATTGTTGGATGGGTTTTCTGGTTACAATCAAATCATGGTTCATCCAGATGACCAACCAAAAACTACCTTTACTACTCTTTGGGGAACATTTATGTATGTGAAAATTCCTTTTGGGCTAATGAATGTATGAGACACTTTCCAAAGGGCTATGGATATAGCCTTTGCAAAAGAAATTCATGATTTCCTTGTGATATATCTAGATGATATTACTGTTAAGGGATAAATTCCCCTAGGGTCTTGGGTTGATACCCTAACATATCAGAGGTTGTCTATATAGATAAACACACATTCCATACAACCATAATGCTAATATAAGCAAACTATACGATACGTACCTGGGGGTCCTTTGTTTGAGAAGATCCTGCCAAGGTCCAAACCCTCCTGGAGTTCCTTTTGCTCCTTCAACCTGCAAAACAATCAATTCAAGTACAATAGTATATGGACTAAACATCATAAAGAAATAATCTTCATAGTATATTGAAAAGTAGTTAGTTATGCAATTAAACAACCATTCATATATGAATCATAACATAGATATCATAAACATGAAGAAGATTTATATTAGGAAAAAAGAAAAGTGTTTCTTTTATTATAGACAAATAAAGTATAGAAAGGAATAATTTCACCTGATTCGTCCTTTCGCAGGATCTAAGTGGAACAGTCCTCCGGATTCGTCCAGTCTCAAGACTTTAACAAACTCCTTCCATGACTTACTCCATGATATCTCAAGTAGTAGATAGACATCATCACACAAGGAAACAAGGGTTTCCTGTAAATGGGGGAAGTGCAGGAGGCACTAGGATCTTCAGACCTGGTCAGGGAAATCTCAGCATAGTAACCTTTCTCTCTCTTCTCTCCTCCCTTAGGCCTTCCCATTGAAGCCTTTTTATAATTCTCCCAAAGTAATTTTTTAGTTGGGAATTTGTTGGGAATAGTTGGGCCACGGGCACTAACAAGTAATCAGCAGGTAAAACCCGCGATCTATACCCGAAATTAAGGAGATTTAAATTTTTTAAGTGTTTTAAGACATATACGCGGGTTGGTTATACACAGACCCATGTACACGTGTTTAGCTTAGGGCAATGTCGCGTATAGGGAATAAAACACTGATTTTTAAATTATGGACCAGGTCTGGAAGGAGGGGTTGCCCTAGGCCATGAGTGCAACATCACAAACATCAAGAGTGAGGTTTGGAGCTATAACAATTACTGTATTTTCAAAATTTGACAATCAACATTTGGATCATCTAAGGCAAGTTTTTATTAAATGCAGGAAATTTGGAATCTCCTTAAACCCAAAAAAATCATTGTTTGGGTTAGAAGAAGGAAAGTTGTTAGGTCACATAATTTCAAAAGATGGTTTAAGAATAGACCCTACTAGAATAGAATCCATCTTGCAAATAAAACACCCTAGGAACAATAAAGAGTTACAAGCTTCTTAGGAACAAAATAATTTTCTTAGAAGATTTATATCTAATCTGGCAGAGTTAACTAGATCACTAAACAACATGCTGAAAAAGGACTCCACCATAAAATGGATTGTTGAGGCTAGAAAATACTTTGAAGACATTAAACTAGCCTTGAATAAAACACCTGTGTTAATCAGTCCTATATTTGACAGAGATTTCATCTTGTTTTCCTTTGCTTCTGAGCACACAATTGTTATAGTTTTGTTGCAGAAAAATTACTAGGGATATGAACAACCCATTTCTTTCTTCAGCAAACCCCTGAGAGATGCTCCCTTGAAATATAATATAATGGAAAAACAAGCCTTGGCTTTAGTTAAAGCAATTAAGGACTTTAGGGTATACATCTTATATTCTCATATAGTAGCCTATGTTCTTAATTCAGTAGTTAAAGACATCCTAACTCAGGATGGTCCTGATGGAAAGAGGGGAAAGTGGATTGCTACTATTTTAGAGTATGACATAGAAATCAAACCTACTAAGTTAATCAAGGGCCAAGGTTTAGCCAAACTCATGGTTGAATCAAACTGTTAGGCCTTGGATATAAACTTTATTGCAGCAATAGATAATGAAGAGGAAATGGTGACTCCACTGATTAGCCAAGCCTTTATTGAATCACCTTGGTATGCTAATATTATTTATGTTTTAGTGAATTTACAAGCTCCTCCTAAATTATCTAGGACTAAAAGCAGGTTTTTGAAGATGAAATCCTTGAAATTTTGTATATTAGATAATGCTTTGTTTTGGAGAGATCATGAAGGTAGTCTTCTCAATTGCTTATTAAAAGATGAGGCTGAGAAGATTTTTCAAGGGTTTCATGCAGGTGACTGTGGAGGACACCTTTATTGGAAGACCGCTGCAGATAAAATCCTTAGAGCTGGTTTCTACTGGCCTACCTTGTTTTTTGATGTCAAAAAATATGTGACCTCCTATCACAAATGCCAAATTTTTTAGGGGAAGAAAAAGCTCTTACCTTTACCCCTCAAGCCAATCTATGTAGAAATACCATTTCAACAATGGGGTTTAGAATTCATTGGTGAAATTCACCCAACCTCCTCTACCCAGCACAAATGGATCCTCACAGCCACAAACTACTTCACAAAATGGATAGAGGCCATACTTTCAAGGCAAGCCACATATATTGTTATCATAACCTTCCTTGAAACCAATATTCTATCAAGATTTGCATGTCCAACTAAGCTCTTTACTGATAATGCAGTAGCATTTAAATCCAAAACAATGATAGATTTCTGCAATAAATACCAAATCATCTCCTGGCCATTCCACAACCTATTACACTCAAGGTAATGGACTGGCAGAATCATCAAACAAAATCCTAGTAAACATCATCAAGAAGTTACTAGAGGACAATAAGAAAACTTGGAATAAAAAGCTAGCCAATGCCTTATGAGCAGACAAATTGACTACTAAGAAATCAATTGGTACTTCTCCCTATCAACTAGTTTATGGGGTTCCCATCCTCTTGGGGAGTACCAGTAATGAAGATACTTCAAGAATTGCAGGTTGAACCAAATATTATCCAAAGAATAATCAAACAAACTATTCACCTTCAACAAACCAGAGAAGAGGTCTATGTCAGGTCTCAAGTTGTGTAGGTAAATATTAAAATTAGTTTTGATAATAGAACCAATATTGAAGATTTCTACATTGGTGACAAAGTTCTTAAGTGGGATTCAAGGAGGGAAGACAAAGGCAAACATGCGAAATTTGATTTCCTATGGAAAGGTCCCTATGTCATTTATGTTTACAAAGGGAATAATGCTTTCTTCTTGAGAGAAATTAATGGTACAGATGCAGAAGGTGGGCTAGTGAATGGTTAGATGCTAAAACATTACTTTGAACCAAGTTACAAATTTTCATTTCCCAATTGTAAATACATTATTTTACAAAGTCTAGTTTGGATTGGATGGTAATCTTTGAAGTTGAAGCCCGAAGAGAAGGCCCTGAGATTTAAAAGATTTATTATCATAAGTATCAATAATGCAGATTCACAGAAGGACATTTTGCAAGGTAACATCAACAACAATTCAAAGGCTACTGATCTTGAGAGTTCTTGACATTTCACTGGAAAATGCCATCCCCAAGTGGAGCCACTGTTAGGTGCCTATACCAATAGGAGCCATAATTTTGAATGACTAAGGTTAAGCCTTGTAATATTGTACATGCCTTTTCTTTCTACAAATGTTTTCCATATTGAAAATTAAAAAATGTAAGGAGGGTATGTCCTAAAAGAAATATCAAAGGACAAAAAGAATGAGAGAAGGTCAAAAAAATGAAAATATATGAACCCCAAAGAGACCATGAAAGTGTGCAAGTCTAAATGCCACTACTATTTACTTTTATGCATAATAATGATCGTGTGGAGCTTTTTATTCATCCCACAATCCATGGTAATCAAACTATTTAATCTTGATTATTTCATGCCCTGAATTTTATGTTTATAGTTAGAGAATAAAATCTGGCCAAACAGTTTAATCTTGGCAGATCAGTAGATAGGTAGAGAAAATAAAAGGAGCTCATCAGTTTATTCTGATCCCTTGGATGATATAAGGTTAGAATTAGATAAAATAATTTTCAAAAGAAAAATGGATGATAAGGGTTTACTAGTCTAAATGCACCCAAATAAAATGAAGAAAAAACGGTAGGGTAAGTAAATGGGTAAGTAGAAGAAAGGTTGTTGAAGTTTAAAGTTGATTGGATCAAAACACATGCATCACACTTAGACACATATTTCAATATGTATGATCAATTACAAAAGAAAAAACAAAGGTTTTCAAGTTAATTTGATTGACTCCCCCTCATTCATTTTTTCCCTTACTTACTAATTCCCTATCCACAAGTATATTCTAGCACTTTAAATACTTCAAGTCAAAGAGGCTTAGAGCATTTCTCTGAATTTTGGTGGGACCGGACCCTCGGCTTAATGACTTATGGACATCAAGTGTTAGAATCCCCTTCATAAAAATCATCCCCCTTCACTACCCTAACAAAAGCCCTTTTCCTAAGGTTAAACTTCATTTGCCTAGGAAAAGTAAAAACCCCCATGTAAATTCCATTTCACTCAAAAAACCCACAAAAGTATTTTATCCTAAGTATCAAATGTATGTGAATAAAATGCACTAATTTTATATGCTAAGGGTATGCTCACTGCACTCATTTCATATTAATTTTTAACTTTATTATATAAATCCCCGATATACCTTTTCCCGTATATTAATTAAACCCCCTATAATAAATATCCCAACCCTTAGTTTTAAATATAAACTATACCAAATCACCCCATATTCCCAACAAAATCCATTTAATACATCACTGCGTAGTAGGGTTAACCTAATCCCATAATTAAGCCCCGCATAATCGATTAAATCCATGATTAAATTCTAAATTAACCACAAACTACTGAAGATTAAAGCCCTGGGCCCCCCAACACCTCTTCTTTTATTATCCGCATACCACCCTCACCCAACTGCCATCCAATCACCATCCCCCTCATTTGAGGGTCCACAATGATATCGGCTGCACCCAACGACCAACCTTTACCCGCCCGATAAGGTGGTTTTCTCCGGTCCCCCAACTGCTACGTGTCAATTGATGGAGTAGATTGGGTGACCCCTCCTCAATATCGCCTCCTCCACAAAAGCGGTGCGATGGCCTGGGAAACCGCCTCCCTGCTCAACCTGATAAACCACCCACTATTCATTCATAAATTACCCGCCAAAAAATGACCGTTGCTCCATAAAAAGGCCGAGAAGCCCTTTTTCACCTTTTTCGCTCATTTTCTTTGTGAACCTCTGTGAACCAGTGTGATTCCTACAAACGCTAAATTCACCAATTGAACTCCAAATTCACTCCTGAAGAAGCTGCAAAGACCCCAATCAACCTCTGAGTCCATACCAGATCCATTCAAACTTCTGCAGCTGTCGTGAACTCCAAATTTGAAGATAATTCACCCAATTCCAGGTATTTAACCACGAATTATCACTCACCCTTTAAAATTTGAAAACGTTCAATCTGTAAAGTGTTTTAATTAAGTAAAATTAATTAAAATTACTTCAAAGTTGAAAGTTTGTTACCCAAACCCTTCTCAAAACTGCTAGTTTCCGTGAAAACCTTTGAATACACCTATGAAAGTCAAATTCAAATCCACAAGAACTGAATTAGTGTTGCCCCTGTCACCATGGATGTTAGACCCATCACAACTCCTCATTTTGACCTAGACCACCTCCCCTTGGTAGACAGGGATTTTCAAATCAAAGATACAAGTGCATATGAGGTCCTACTCAGAGTTCATTGTTTGAGTAGGGACAGATACCTGAACCATTATGATGACATTAGTCTTTCAAAATCCAATTTTCCCAAATACCAATTTCCCCAGCTACATGTTTTCCTGAAATTGTCCATATGTTCCATACCTGTTACATTCCCAGCCAGAGAGTTGTAATGTCCCCTAACTAGAAAGTCTTATTTACCATCATAGATAAATCAATCAATGAGATGTTACAAGTCCAACTAGGTCCAAACCTGACCCCACTCTCAATTAGATATTTTTTAGACCAGTACACCAAGTTGAGTCCATCCAAACTGGCCCAATTGTTCCAAACTTTTATTGTAGAAGAGCAACACATTCCCAAAGATGCCCTTCCATATGTTTCTGCCATTTTCTCTGAAAGAGGCAAGCATATTGTCACTATGATGTCATGTATTTTGGGCTGCACCACTGATGAATTTGTTGATGAGCATATCCTAGCCTTCATGTCCATTTTCACCCTAGGAAAGCCTCATGCTACTATATACAATTATGCCCAGTTCATAGCTAAAAGGATGCATGAACAGTTTACTAGAATGCATAACGAGAGAGTGTTCAAGTACTAATCTGTACTTTACCATGTGTTTCTATATTACCAATCAGACAGAGTTCTCTTTACCCTCCAGAAGCTTGATACTAGGGACCAGCCCAGGTCTATCATATTTTGGACAACACTTTTCCACAAATATTCATCACAAAACACTTATACAAATTTCATTGATTCTTTTGTCCATCCAGTCATGACTATGCTGACAGGAAGCCCTCCACCCAAAATAAGCCAAGATATCAAAAGAGTCCTTCAGTTGTCCAAGAAAAGTAAAGTGGGAGATTGGTACCTTTACCAAAACCACACAGAAATAAGAATCTATGGGTGCCAGCTTGCCCCATACAAACTCCCAAAATACCTCAACATGAGGTTATTTGATCTAGAGTATTATAGGTAAATAATGAACTCTGATGAAGTCAATTTTGTATCAGCCAAGAAAAGAACACAGTTCAGAGTCAAAAACCAGTTAGGCCCTTTCATTTGCAACTCTAGAGAAGCAGGGCAGGAGGCAGATCTAATTCTGCAACAGATGAAGTTCCAAAAAAGTTTTATGTAGAGATATGACCCTGAAGAGTTCATAAATAGACTTAGGCAAAAGGTCAAAATAGGGCCTTACATTCATCATCCCATACCAGAGATGGAAAGATATGCAAATCCATCTGAGTGGTTGGAAAACACTCTTGTATATAGGGATAGTACAAAGGTAGATGTTGAAAATACCTTGATTGATTTAGAGAGACAACTTGATGAAATCTCATTCCTGTAGGTACCACAACAAGAAGCAACCATGAGTATCCCTACTATTTTACAAACTCCTCAGAATGATGAAAAGAATCCCAAGAGGAACAAGGAGGGAGCCTCCACTTCATGCATGGACACCTCCAATGTGCAATATGAAGGCGGCCAAAGCAAAAGGCCAAGGCTCAATCATGTTTCAGAATAGGAAGACACAGAAGGCTCAGCAGAGGTAACTAACACTAAGTTTGACATGAGAATACACATAGCTCCATCTAGAGAAATGCAAGAGCCATCAACATCACAGACTCAAATGTTGGAAAGGCACCTCAGTGTAGAAGTCTCATCATTCAATAGATCTGATGATAAAGACAAATACATTAAAGATAGGTATAAAGGAATAAAAATGAGAAATGAGAAATTGAAAGCAAAGTCTTATGGATAGTATTTAGACCTCACACCTACAAATCAAACCAGGTTGATGTTAGCTTTTGACATCAAGGAGGGAAAGATGCAAATGTCCTTTGTAAAACCAACTATGCAACCACCAAGGACATCAGCAGATTATAAAAAGATTGATTTTGAGGTATTGGCAAGGGATATTCATCCCATTGACCAAATTGAATTTCATAAACAAGCTCAAGAAATGATTTACTCCATCCTTACAGGTAAATCCGTAGCTGCCCATCAACTACAAAATTCTTTGACCAATATCTCAGCTCAATATCAGTTAGAGAAGGCCTCCTCACAGGCCAAGGATACCACAATCAAGTCTTTGAAAGACTTAGTGATTGAATTGGGACATGATCCCAAAGACATCAAAGCCACTGAACAACTGATCAAAAAGAAGAATGATGACATTGTATCACTTAAAAAGAAATTGAAGATACCTCAGCTGCAGCATCCCCAGACATAGGGAGTCTTGGAAAACCAAACCAGACATGAACAATTGATGGAATTAGTCCTAAAATTGAATGATCAGTTAAGGGAAACGGAGAAGGAATTGGACACTTTAATTCGATCGAAGCACAATGATACTGCTACTACATCTATAAATGTCATCCCAACAGTCTCAATAGTTGTTCCTTCTACATTGGCAGCCTCATTGGCTCCCACAGATCCTATGGCTACAACAGAACAGAATTCAACACAGTCTACATTAGCAATAGGTACATCAGATGAAGCAACAAAATTGGTTAGTGCTATGGAGGAAATGTCCATACAGGCTACAGAAATGAATAAGCTGAAAGAATAGGTGACAAGCTTGGAAACTGATTGCAAGCTTGCCAAAATCATTCACAAGGAAAAAGTGCAGAAAGCTGCCAAAATGAATGAAAGAATAAAAGCCATGTAGAAGGACCTAACACTAAAAGAGCCTCTTGGACAAGCTAAGGAACTGCTATGGGCCAATATCATTGACTCTGTCAATGATATTTAGCCATCTATTCAGGTAATTTTTGAGCAGATAGATCTAATAAAGATGGCTACAGAAGCCATCCAAAGTGTAAAAGAAGAATTAGGAGAGATGCTCGAAGATGCCACCAGAATCATCCAATTCCTTAATAGTAAAAATAGATATGAGCTCCGGGAATTGGAAATTGAGGACAAAACTGAAACAATTTTGGAAGTAAGGAAGGTCCTTTCCAAGAGAAACTTGATGTTAAACTTGGAGGACAAATGTCAGAATATGCAGGTAGCCATTGATAGATTCATGGTTAAGTTTCAAATTTTGAGAGACAAAGGGTTACCTAGTCCCTTAGTCATAAATGAGAAGCTCATGACACAACAGGATTACATCAGCAAACTCAGAGAGCTAGCAAAAGACCAAATGAACACATCTTCAATGAAGGCATTGCCAATAGGCAAAGTACTATACCAGACCTTTGAAAACTATTTTTACCTCAAACATGAGGTAAAACACTTGTTTATCAATAAACATACTTTTTCCAGGTACACTAAGGCAGATGAAATATACAGAAGGATGCTGAAGATCCAATTATCTGATGCTGAAATGTGGGAAAAATTGACTGCTTTACTGTAAGAAGCAAGCAGTAAAAAGGTAAAAGTAAAATAGCCAGGTGAAAAGATGAAGAAAGGTCAGGAAATTCAAAGAGTATCCGTGTCAAATAGTATCATATGAAATCCAAAGGTAAATGAAGATTCTAACGTGAAAGATCAAACAACAAAGCAACACAAAGGGCTAAAATCAAACCATAAATGCCAACAGTACCAAAATAAATGGGATAGCATGAAAGAAGTTCAATAGTTGTCTCTATCTTCTTGCAAAGAGATATTTTTATTTCCTAGATTAAATCTCAAATTAGTTTGAGATATTTTGTAATAATTTTTGGATAAATACTTCACAATTCGAAGTATGTAGTGTGGATCCTTAAACATTTCTATAGAATTTTGATCAAAAGGAATGTAAAGCTATTGTATCATTTACTGAGCCAACAAGCTGGATTGATGAATAAAGGCAATATATTTCACAGGATTCATGTGTTGAGTGAAGTGCAAACAAGTATTTTCTTATGTTATCGTTTTATTTCTTAAATTTTTTCCAAAATCTTTAATGTATTTATGAATCTAAATGCTATAACTGGAACAATATCTCAGAATTTGTTTAATTACACTCTATTTTAAGAGTTATGCATATAAATGTTTTCAACTGATATCTAAGTTAAGGAATTATTGATTGCTCCTTAGTTTAGGTTGTTTCTTGTTAATCCAAATCAAAGGATTCTTAATTTCCCTTTGCTTTCGATTACCCTCTATTCCTCATTTATATTTCGGTCTGAGAACCCTTAATTGCTCTCTCACCCTGATTAAAACCATTCCACCCCACTGTCCCAAAAACCTGCACTTTACTCTACTGGCTTGCCCTTTGAGAATTCCTTTTAGTAAGTTGATCTAGTTCTGCTACCCTTCTATTGACTCCATAGCCCAATGGTCTAAAGACATCATTCTATCCATCTGTTTCAAGGATCCCACCACCCAATCTTGAATATAAATCAAAAACCCCCAGAACATTCATAAATAACCTGAAATCCCAAAAAACAAAGCTAAATCATATAGAGAGAGCCCTCTCTGAGCCTAGGTTGGCTAGAGCCTATGCTCCAAAGCTGGTTTGTGGTTACCTCGGTCATTTTCTTTCTTCTAATAACTTCTAGAGAAGTTTCTGAGTGATAACACTCACCACCTAGGCGATATCCGAAGAGCTAGACTCTTTCTCCTCTTCGGGACAATCCCATGATAAAATAGATGTATGATTCTTCTATTTCCGATTCCTGGCCTTTAGTGATAAGTATCTCTCGATCCACATCCCAAAGACTAATCAAATAGGACAACAATTCCATTTAAGCCCTCATTCCTATGGTCTTGAAGAACTTCAGCAACCCACAATCTCTCAAGGAATTGATGCATTCTAGATTCTAGGCTTCTTCATGATCTTTGGCCTCATGTCCTCTTTCTTTCCATTCTGAAACCATGATCTCCTGCAAAACATCATTTAACACCAATTAGCATCTTTTTCATGGATTAAAATCAAGAAATTTTGCTTTAAAAAGGGTTTTTTTCTTCAAAAAATTATGGCTCGATGCCATCACACCTGTTTTTATAAATAGAGTGATGTCATCATGGGCATATTTCAGCCTGAGAGAGATTATCACGAGTTTGATGGCGAAACCCATGATGATCATCGACACACAAAAATTTAGAAATCCTCCCTTTTAGAACACAAAATTCCATTAAAAATACATGAAAATGTGATGAAATGCAAGAGCAAGGACAGACCTCTTACCTATTGTGGACGGTTCGCGAAATGACACCTTGGATCTCCTGCAATGGTCACTTGAAAATCGAGCAAATTAGGGCACAAATCCACTTTCAGAACTTACTATGGTAAAATGGTAAAGAATAATGTTACTTTTGATTATTATAAGTTTTGAGGTCATTTTTTGTCAATATTTTAATAGTATTTTATTATTATTTATCGATATCAGTGATGGGTGCATTTCTTTGTGCAGTTACAGGTGCTTTCAGTGGGCAGTGATTATTTTTTACTGATTCTCATGAGTTGTTGTTTTATCTTCTTTTCAGACTTATTAAAAATAGACAAAAAAGGAACCCCTCCTAGAGTCATCTTTAAGCCCTTTTCTAACTCAAAAAAACTAAAAAGATCATCAAGTACTTGTCATTTTTAACTCGTTAAATTAAATGAATTGATGTCGTCTCAGCATACGTTTACCTCTTTTTCGGGTTGAGGTTAACTATTTACAAAAAAGGTACACCTTGATCGACATGGTCAAGAGGTTATCTCGAATATTGTTTTCTACCTTTTTGGGTTCGAGGGAAAAATTACAAAAAGGGGCATGATGGAGTTTTATTTTTCGTCTCTTTTTCAAACTCTTTAAATATGAAAAATATACCCAGTTATGTGACATCGGACTCGTTAAAATCTTACGAGGAAAGACTCGTCACCATGATGAGACCGAGTTTCTCCTTCCTATGACTCATAAAATTTAATAGGATGGATTTGTTCGAAGAATGAACTTACATGACAAGCATTTGGTATCCCCTTCAAGCTTTTGATAAAAATAATTGGGGTACTCTCCAAAAATTAATATGAAACATCCTTTGTATAGGCAGCATCTCCCTCTTGAACATGACACACTTCTACTTTCGTGTCGGGTTTGGGATATCCTAACTCAGTCACTTTTCCTCCCGGGTTTGGGTGATCCATTTTTGCCTCTCATTTGAATATAAAATTTCGTCATCGTGACCTTTAGTCCTATGTTGAGTCAAATGTTGCAACACTCTAGAGTGTTGAGATTTCCGGTTTTAATAAATTAGGCAAAAATCTTAGTAGGTGACAACAATAAGATTGAGTTGCTATATTAGCTCTATTTTGTTGGGAGAGAGTTAATGCATCCTATATTTGTTGTAAGAGGATTTATGAGGCAGTTAGATTCTCTTAGCTATAAAACAGGTGTCCATACGGATTGGGATGGGTGTGAGAGTTTGTGAGGAACTTGATTATCTTGTAATCTCCTGTTTGATAATAAAAGATTGTCGATGCCTATGTTTGGTGGACGTAGCCCAGATTGGTTGGGTGAACCACGTTAAACCTCTGTGTCTTTTGTGGTGTGTTTATATGCTGTGTATGTTTTTTATCTTGTTGCGCACTATTGGCTCTAACAAGTGGTATCAGAGCGAGTTGGAGGAGTGGCGCAGCGGAGGCGTGGCGGGCCCACGTTTGGCGTCGACTGTTTGTGTGTTGGAGTGCGGCTGTGTATGCATTTGCATTGGAGCGTGGCTATGCATTGGAGTGTGGTTGTTTTTGCAATAACCAACGCGTTGAATAGCGCTCAAAAAACAGTCTTACGGCGTTGACCTACTGCGTGGGAGGATTAAAACCATAAGTGACAGCATGGAACTGTGGGATTAAACATGGTGTTGGGCCGGTAGTTGGGATTACACCATAACGACGTATGTCCAATACCATAAGTGACGGCGTATGTCCAATACCATAAGTGACTGCGTATGTCCAATACACTCCACGTGACATACAACTGCTGCGGAGGGTGCGTGTTGATTGCTAGAACACGCAGAAAAACTAATGAGTGGCGGTAATGTATTTTTTGTTCTGAGTTTTTTTCTTTGCGATTGGCACGGCATATGGTAAAACAGGTGTGCCAATAACCAGATTAGCACGGATACGACCTTGTTAAATGCGCCAGTGCGCCCAAATCCTAATTAGCGCGGATCCGAAGGGGATAGACGCACCAATTTCGCCACTCTAAGCGTTTTTCTCTCCGGTGCGGATTGTCTGCTGGTAGAAGAGTGCCAACGCGCCAAAAATTGGTAAAAATTGCAATTGCGTTGGTAAAAATTGCAATTGTTTTTTTGGGTTTTTTAAATTGTAATTTGCAATTCAAACAGCAAAAGGGATTTTTTAATATAAAGTAAAGGCAAATGTAAAATAAGGCATAGGCGTTTTTTGAGATTAACTTCTTTTATTTAAAAGTTGGATTTGGAGATTGTTTGTGTTTAACGAGATGGCAAAAACTCAAAGTACCCGGTTTGAAATTGAGAAGTTTAATGGAAAAAACAACTTCGAGATCTGGAAGTTAAAGATGCATGATCTCCTGGTACAACAATGCGTGGCAAAGGCGCTGTCGGGAAGATCCAAACTGCCTTACCCCGTGACAGATGATGAATGGAATGAATTGGATGGAAGAGCCTTGAGCAGTATTCGACTGTGTTTGGCTGATGATGTTTTGTTTAACATCGTGTCAGAGAAAACTGCTGTTGGTTTGTGGACGAAGCTGGAGAAGCTGTACATGACAAAATCCTTGACAAATTGGATTCTCCTGAAGCGGTAGCTATACAGTTTGAGAATGAAGGAAGGTACTTCGATTACTGATCATTTAAATGTTTTTAATACTCTACTGGTGCAATTAGAAAGCATAGAAGTAAAATTTGAATCCGAGGATAAAGCCATAACTTTATTGTGCTCATTTCCCGAGTCATGGGATCATTTTGTTACTCTATAAGTCTTAGTTCATCAGAAACCATTGAATTTGATGACGTTGTCAGAGCTTTGTTGTCTGAGGAGACCAGGAAGCGGTCAAATGTTGACACCTCTACATCAGAGGCAATGATGGCTAGAGGGCGTTCTAGAGAAAGACGCTCTGGTAAGCACAACGATTTGCGTTCAAAGTCGAAAGGAAAGAAGAGTAAAGTAAAGTGTTGGTTTTGTGGCAAATCGGGGCACTTGAAGAAGGATTGTTGGGAGTGACAACAAACTTCTAAAGAAGCTTCATTGACAGAGAAGAAGGAAGCAAACACGACCGATACAGGTTCGGCATCTGGTTCAGGTATGAGCGATGAAATGTTATCAGTTAATTTGTCAAATCATGATCAACATTGGCTGTTAGATTCCGGTGCATCAAACCACATGTGTATTCATAGAGAATGGTTTAAGATGTATAGATCAGTTAATGATGGAGTCGTGTACATGGGTAATAATGTCACATCTAATATTGTGGGAATAGGGAGTATACAGCTGCAAATGTTTGATGGGACAACTAAAATGTTAACTGATGTAAGACATGTACCAGATTTAAGGAAAAATCTAATTTCACTGGGGGCACTTGACACAAATGGATATAAAACTGTAATTCAAGGTGGAGTAATGAAAATTTACAAAGGTATTTTACTAGTTATGAAAGCTAAGAAAGTAGGAAATATGTTTCAGTTAGAAGGAAGAACATGGTCAGTTAATGTGTCTACCATGTCTGAACATGACAGTAGTTCCATTCACCTATGGCATCAAAGGTTGGGCCATATGAGCGAAAGAGGATTAAATATTTTGGCTAATCGCAAGTTACTTCCTAATCTAAGGTCTGGAAAGTTAGATTTCTATAAACATTGTCTGTTTGGCAAACAAAGTAAGAAAAAGTTTAAAACAGGCAAACATACTAGTAAAGTAATACTTGATTATATCCATTCAGATGTTTGGGGTCCAGCACCTACAACCTTGTATGGTGGCTCATCATATTTTGTATCGTTTATTGATGACTTTTCTAGGAAAGTGTGGGTCTACATGTTGAAAAGGAAGTCTGATGTTTTTACAGTTTTCAAGCAGTTTAGAGCATTGGTAGAAAACATCACTGGTAGAACTATAAAATGTTTAAGAACTGACAATGGTGGTGAGTTTACTTCCAAGGAGTTTGACAACTATTACAAGGATGCAGGGATCGAGAGACATAAGACTACTGTTTATACTCCTCAGCAAAATGGAGTTGTTGAACGCATGAATAAGACTCTTTTGGAGAGAGCAAGGAGTATGCTGAGTAACACTGGTTTGCAGAAGGAGTTGTGGACAGAAGCGGTGGCTACAGCTTGTTATTTGATAAATCAGTCACCATCGACAGCGATAGGTTGCAAGATTCCTCAAGAGGTATGGAAAGGTCACCCTTGTGATTATTCTAAACTCAGAGTGTTTGGTTGTGATGCATATGCTCTAGTACCTAAACATCAGCGAACTAAATTAGATCCAAAATCAAAAAGGTATATCTTTGTTGGATATGGTGATGGAACAAAGGGATTTAGATTGTGGGATCCTACTACCCGCAAAATCATCATCAACAGAGATGTAAAGTTTGATGAATCCTCTCTTGTACAGTTAGATGTACATAATAAATTGAAGCAAGATGATGTATCTGATTTTTAGCACATTCAGTTGGACAGCACTTCTAATGATAGTCATGATGACCATAGTTCAGATTCTAGTCATGAACAGGTTTCAGAATCAGATTATGAACAGGGTTCAGATGTAGGTCATGAACAGGTCTCAGATGGTGATCATGAAGAAGTTCCTACAGATGGTAGTCAGCCAATTGTGGAAGCACCAGAAACATCCTTAAGGAGGTCTACAAGAATCAAACGCCCTCCGAAAAGGTATGATGATTATGTTACTTCAATTGCATTTACCGCTAATGACGATGAACCTCTGTGCTATCAGGAAGCTATAGAAGGTTCGAAAAGTGACAAATGGAAAGCAACTATGAAGGACAAAATGATGGCCTTAGGTAAGAATGGCACATGGGATCTGGTTGAACTTCCCAAAGGCAGGAAAACTGTGGGATGTAAATGGGTTTTCAAGGTGAAACGGGGTGTGAATGATACGGAGGACAGATACAAAGCAAGGCTGGTTGCAAAAGGGTTTTCTCAGAAAGCAGGCATTGACTTTCATGAGATATTTTCACCAGTTGTTAAAATAGTTTCAATTCGCATTGTGTTAGCATCAGTCGCTTTTCTTGATTTATAATTACAGCAACTAGATGTTAAGACTGCATTTTTACATGGAGATTTAGATGAGGAAATTTATATGGAACAACCGGAAGGGTTTGTTCAGCATCACAATAAGAAATTTGTCTGCAGGCTCAAGAAATCATTGTATGGTCTGAAGCAGTCGCCTCGACAGTGGTACAAGAAATTTGATTCTTTCATATTGAGTCAAAAAATATAAGAAGTGAATATGATCATTGTGTTTACTTTAAGCAATTAAGTAATGGCATGTTCATTTTCTTAGTGTTGTATATTGACGATATGCTTTTAGCAAGCAAAAGCATTGAAGAAATCAATAGGTTAAAGACTCAGATGGCAAGGACATTTGATACGAAAGATCTAGGAGCAGCAAGACAGATTTTGGGCATGGAGATTTTTAGAGACAGGAGCAATGGTAAGCTGTGGCTATCACAACAGAAGTATATTGAGAAAATACTTTTGAGGTTTGGTATGAACAGTGTGAAGCCTGTGTCAGTCCCTTTAGCTTCCCATTTTAAGATTTCTTCCAGTTTATGTCCTAATACAGATGAAGAAAAGGAATATATGTCTCAAATTCCATATGCCAATGTAGTAGGATGTTTGATGTATGCAATGGTTTGTACTCGACCAAATATTTCACATGCAGTTGGGGTTGTCAGCAGGTATATGGAAAATCCGGGTAAAGAACACTGGTCAGCAGTGAAATGGATGCTTCGGTATTTGAGAGGCACAAGTAGTTATTGTATCACTTACAATCAGAGTAGTGAATTTGTTTGTGGGTATGTTGATTCTGATTTTGCAGGTGATTTGGATAAGAGAAGGTCAACTTCAGGGTATGTCTTTACTCTTGCAGGTGGAGCTACTAGCTGGATGTCAAAGCTACAAAACATTGTTGCTTTATCCACTATTGAAGCAGAATACATTGTTGCTTCTCATGCTTGCAAAGAAGCAATTTGGTTGAAAGGTTTGCTGGTGAGTTTAGTAGGTTACAGGACAACATCAAGTTACTTTGTGATAGTCAAAGTGCAATACATTTGGCAAAGAATCCAGCCTATCATAGTAAATCAAAGCATATACCAATAAAGTACCATTTTGTAAGACAGGTTATCACTAAAAGGGGAGTCTCTCTTGAAAAGGTGCATACAAAGGAAAACTGTGCAGACATGTTCATGAAACCAGTTTTGTTAGAGAAGCTGCGTTGGTGTTTGGCTTCTCTTGGCTTGCAGAAAAAATAAATAATAAAGAAACAGGGTATCAGGCTAATTGTTGTCAAGGTGGAGATTGTTGAGATTTTCGGTTTTAATAAATTAGGCAAAAATCTCAGTAGGTGACAACAATAAGATTGAGTTGCTATATTAGCTCTATTTTGTTGGGAGAGAGTTAATGCATCCTATATTTGTTGTAAGAGGATTTATGAGGCAGTTAGATTCTCTTAGCTATAAAACAGGTGTCCATACAGATTGGGATGGGTGTGAGAGTTTGTGAGGAACTTGATTATCTTGTAATCTCCTGTTTGATAATAAAAGATTACCGATGCCTATGTTTGGTGGATGTAGGCTAGATTGGTTGGGTGAACCACGTTAAACCTCTGTGTCTTTTGTGGTGTGTTTATATGCTGTGTATGTTTTTTATCTTGCTGCGCACTGTTGGCTCTAACATAGAGTCGTGTCACCAATGTTCAAGGGAACTCCTATCTGCAATTATTTACCTATACATTGTCTAACCCACTGTTACACTCTTGGATATTAATCATTTCATTCCACTTTGTTCCTTATTTCATGTCAATGATGGGGGAATCATCATTTCCCTCCTTCGATAGGTCGCTTCCTATCGACTTCAGCTCATTATCCAGGAAGATGACTTAGAAAGTCCCTTTCAGCACCCTAGATAGTGAATACCCTAATGGCAAGTTCTTCACATCTGATGACAGGTCTTCATCATTGGCCTTTGATTGGACGATTCCACAAGTGTTCGACTTCATTTTCATTATCACATTCATGGATTGTACTGTCGTACCTTGAGAGCCATTGTCATTATTGGTGGTTTCTCTCCCACCTGTTAATGGTCTGCATCATTGGCCAGAAATCAGGTGGATTTCTAACATGTTCGACTTCAACACATATATTCGCATGTTAGAATTCATACTTTGATCAAGTCGGGATGGAGCGTAAGACCCTAAGTCTTGTCTGATATGACTCAGGTTACGTGGAGTTATATGTTATTCTTGATTCTACGCATATTTCTGCTATACGGATGGTTGTGACCATAGCTGGGGACTTTATATTTGGTGATCCCTCTATATCGAATGGTTACGACCATACCTTGGATCTTAGATTCACAAATGATCCTTCTCATTTGGATGGCTGCACCCATACCATGGATCTTTCTATATAGTCCTTATCATCCACATGGTTGCGTCCATACTGTAGATTCATGATATCATCTATGTATATGTAAATACGTCGCTTATTTGTAGGTCTCCTGATGGTGATTGTCCTCGTCCTTGCAAAATCTTGTAAAGCATCTCAGCCATCACTCCTCATTCTGCATTCATGCTTTAGGAACCATCTGTTACACAATATTTTGTCACGCCTCCTGCACTTCCCTGTGACATACCCCAAAGGGCCCAAAACATGACCATTATGCAGTGTACTCATTCATATATGCAGCTCAGATCCTTCCTAAGTCATTGATTGGAAAATGTCTTGAGCTTTCCCTTGAAGAAATAGCTCTAAAACCCTAATTTGAGTATCATCATGCCTATGAGACTCAAAACACCAATGATCGCATGTTGCACTGCACTTGACCCATAATGGCATTGCTCTATTCACTTGTATACCCATGATATTCCCAAAAAGGAAACTTTCCTTAAGAGGATGAGAAGTTTCGTGATCTAGAAGCTTCCAAGGCAAAGAGCTAGAGGTTGTTTTTTATAGATGGGGTCAAATTCTCCCAACTTGGCCTCTTGGTCTTATCCCTATTAGCTACCTCCTTGAGAAGGGCCTAATCCTATCTTTGGAGAGGTCCTAACTCCCTTTCCCATCTTATATATTCATCTTCTCCCATTCCCAAATGGTTGGTCTATGCTTATTTGCACCCTTACGCTAAGATTGTGCCTATATGTTATTCATTTGGCTTGTAGAAGGAGTGCTTGGAGAGCCTAGCTTGGACATGGATATTCATTCAATGAGAGCCTATCAACATTAAGGCTTGGTTTTATGCTTCCCCTTATGTTCTATTAATATACAACTTCTAGTTCATTTTCCCTAAATTTGTATGTTCATGTATCATTTAGCTTAACATTCCTTAATCAGTTAAGTAGGTTGCTTTTGAATATGTTATTTGTATTTGCATGCCTTGTTGTGTCTTCATCTCTTGCGCAGGTGCACAAAATGTTGAGAGCAGTAAGAATGAGCCAGTAATGTGACTGATCCAAGGTCTTCAACAAAGAATATTGAGATAGCATCAGAACGAGGTAGGCTATCTTCTTCATCTCTCTTTTCAATTGCAACTTAGGAAAGTGTCTAGTAGATTGTTACTTTTGCTGCTAGACCCACTCATTGGGCTAGAGGGATCATTTCTCTCTGCAAAGAGGATTTACCTAGACAACAGGGAGGAGATGGTTATAGGCTAGAAGCAAAATGGTGCTTTTTATTATTCTCAAAATTGTTCAAATATGTAACATGACAATCGAAATAACAAGAAAAAGTATCATTTTGTACTGGAAACTACCTTTCCTTTACAATTTGAATCCCTAATGAGCTGTTAGGATCTTATTTATAAAAGAGTGAGTGAGGGGTAGAATTGTTAAAGGGACGGTTGTTTCCCTCCAAATTTCCTATAAAATTGGATCTAATCTCCTAGTGTACTTGGAGTCACTAAGGTGTAGTAATTTCTCTTCATCCAGCTGAGTTGTTGATGAAATGATGCAGAAAACAAGCCTCATAAATCTTCTCTTGCTGGTCTCCAACTTGTTTTGCACAATAAATCCTCTTTTTCCTAAACATTCAATGCATTATGCTACGATATAGAAAATATTCCTTAACATTCCTAAGAACACATTATAGCTTGAAAAATATATTATCAAATGCAAAAATATAGGCTTAAATGTGCCATGGGATAGTAAGATGGGCCTTGAATTGTACCTACTTGGGAGGCCCATCAAGAGCACTAAATTAATATAATCTTTTATCTCATTTTCACATGTTGATTTCCACAAAAGAGAGTTCTTTGGGAATCGATAGTGAAGTAATTGTTCATCAAACCACCCAAGGTAAAATCCTTCGACAATATATTAATGTTTTTTCTCTTAGTGAATAAAACAAAACATTATAAAAAAACTACATATGTTTCAAAATCTTAGATTTTGTACTAATTTATTTTGTACCTATATTAGTATTGTGTAGAAAATTTACCATTGATAAAAAATAAATCAGGAAAGTATAATGTAAACAAAATTATCTAAAGTGAGAGTGTTTTGTTCTCTTACAAGATATTCCTCTTCTTCATTGGATTCAACAAACTCCAAGTTTGTTATTTTCTTGATCAAGTTTTATATCATATGATCCATATTTTATCCTATAGATGAAGTGCATCAATTCATAATAGTATTTCATATTGGGCATCAATTCTCTCTACTAAGAGTTTTCCCATTATTATTTTCACTTGCAACCATTAGATATAAATTAAATCTTCCTTTACTTGTTCCCATGTCAAGTATCCACTCTTCAATTTTTTTTACTTCTTCATTCTATATGAAACACCTTTCAAGTATTTCCTCTTAATCTATAAGATTTATCTCATTTCAATCCTCTTGAGTTTTCCTCTCCCAATAAATCACAAAAAAAAATCAGCATCGATATGAGCTTATGTGAAGTACTTCATATATGACCACGCTTAGAATAACTATACAGGCCATGTGTAACATGTCCCTAAATTCATCCAATTAATAATAATTATTTAATCAATAAATAAATAAATAAATATATATAGATATATATGAGATACTATTTACATCATTTTACCACTATAAACTATGTTATTCCAATGACATCACTAGAAGATGAAGAATTTAAGTTACCATCTCATTTAACTAGTGTATCATGATGCATTATTTTATTTTTCAAATCTCAAAAATTACTTTTATTTCATGTTGGAAGTGAACATGATGCTTGGAATATCTCTAAATGATTTCCACACGGACATGTATACCTAAGGAAATCATTTTTTTAAGCTAAAGATTGTGTCAATGATAAATTCATGTCCTATAATAAGTCCATGTTTTATACATTTGATAGTTTTTTTTTTTTAAACATGTCTAACAATTATGGTGGATTTATAAAAACTAAACCTCTCTGCTCAAAATATTGTCGACTGGAAATTTATCATGGCTCCAACTCAAGCATTAGATATACATATGTATTGAGTTATCAATCTATGTAATTGAATTTTTTTTATGGTACCTTAGCTCATACATGAGGGTTACATTGTTATTCATTCATGTTATGGTGACACATGGTAAGAGACCTCATGATGGACCATACCCAAATCACCTAACCCCTCACTTCAAATGATGATGATCTATTCTTAATTACTCAATGGTGTAGATGAAACTCAATACCATTAGGGTAACTTTCTACCCGATGCTCCTCCACAAATTGTGTCATTTATGTTTCGTTTTTCTGAGAGTGGAGCCCTACACTACAAATGGAAATTGGAATAGTAATGTATAATAGTTGTTTGTATAGATACATTCATAGATTAGTTTATATTGTAAAGGTTTTTCAAAGGCGATTAGGTCTATAGCTTCCAACAGAGGCAAGATTTCAGTCCAGGTTGAAACTAACTCTGTTCTTCATTTCACTCTCTAGTATTATCAAGGTTATCATTCTATGCACTCCATGTGGGTTAATTTTTTTATACTACTAGATATTTTCTTTATTTTGTAGAGAAATGTGGACTTTTTTCTACATTCGTGACACTAACTAGAAATTTTGTTTGTGACATTTCCACTTTTTCCCTTTCTTCTCATGTCTTCTTGAGGTAATCAAAATCATATATATATATATATATATATATATATATATATATATATATATATATATATATATATATATATATATATATATATATATATATATATATATATATATATATGTTGAAACCCTGGTTCTATTTTATTTAATATAAATGTTCCCCTCTTCCTTTAACATGCTTACTAAGTGAAAACCCCATTCTTCTCTTGGAAGCATCAAGGAAATTCACTTACTCTTTTAAGGTAAATACATTTCTCCTTGATAGAATTTCATTTGGATTACCATTTTATCAACTTTTTCATGGCTCGAGTGTCTAATCAAGGGTTGCTATATTTTACAAGTTAGTCCTTGATTCTTTCTTGGGGTTTAATAGAAGAGACACACTTGATGGTTTCTTTTCTATCAAGGGTTTACTTTTTTCCTTCTTGGCAATTTCTAGGTACTTATTCTTTTTGCTTTCATTCCTTTTGTAGGTCTCAATGTGTTTTTCCCAATTCTTGGGCTCTCTCTCGTTTAGCCAAAATCTCTATGAGAGGGTTTTAGGAACAAAGAGTTTGAAAAATTGAGGGTTTCCATTTGATTTGTATAATTTTTTTGAGAAGTTTTGTTTAGAGATAGGCTACAGAGCTTAGAATAGTTAGAAAAAATCTTGTATGAGGGGTTCCTCTTTATGCAGATAGTAATACATAATATCATTTAATTTTGGGTTATGATAGTGAATTATATGGCCAAATTTTTAAAAATATTGTGTTGTGAATACATATGATGAATGTAATTTTGTCCCTATTGCATACTTTTATTGAGACGAGTTTATGGACTCATAGAGAAGACTCGATACTTTAATCTATTGGTTTGTTATGTGTGTTATGATTTCTTAAATTGATATTCTCTGGATGCATAAAATTTTGGTTTTGCTTTTTTACTTCAATGTAAATTATTCACATTCTTGACTATGATTAGTATACTTGCATAGATAAAATATGTAGCAGTCATATGACTAGTAATTCTATAGGCCATGTAACCTTGTAAATTCTTGCCATGGGTTTCTGCATAGGGGATCCCACAAAGCCATAATTATCATGGGCAAGGACCACACACATTTTTTAGGAAAACTTGGATTTTCCTTTCTTTCCAATGACCTGTGGGAAAGCTAACCTTGGCTCTAGTCTTTATGTCTATTCTACTTATAGTTAACACTCTGCAGTTTTCTTTTCAAATCCTGACCAATGTAACTACATATAATGTTATGAATACTAGCTATAAAAGGTTGTTTGTACACATATATACATTTACGATTTCCTTGGTTAAAATATAATTTCGATGACCCCCTTTCTCTTTCATGGCTTTATATTAACCACTATCTTACTCTCTCTGTACAATGGAAACAATGTTGGACTCCTAGTTTGGGTACCCTCACTCGAATTTCCATAGTCGAAGGTATGTATAGGTTTTTTAACATCTCAAATATCCACTGTAATTCTTCTGCATATTGATATCCAATTTTCCTACACTGATCAATACATAAATATATATACATATTTTCCACATAAATCATTAATAATGACAACAACCCTAACTCACTACTATACACAACTTTAATACATGCTCACATTAGAATACTTATTTATGCATTTTCATTATGAAAGTTGAAAAATTAACATATTTAATACTAGATTCCAAAATAACTCATATACCTATCTATAATTCTTGGAAATACAAAAAAGGCTACCATGTTCCTCCCAAATGTTGAATTACAATTCTAGTAGTTCCCCACGAATTCTAGGCACCATTCCTAGTTGTAAATGTATCATAAATATTTCACAACTTTACACCTCCTTAACCTAAGCAGTGTCTTGCTAATTCTAGGTGTAGATCCAATCTTTCTCTACCACTGGAACCTTGTTTTACTTTTAATTCATAATGCCTTTATCTCCCACAATCATTTTCATACAACTTTCATGCATGAAAGCCCACATAACATTTGTTGTCCTCATTGTTGATGTGGTGGCTATATTTTTAGTTGATCATGGGTATTACCATTCCAAGACCATAGCATATCCCAATTTTCTTAGTCAACCCCTTCATCATCTAGTTTGACCACCAACCCATTATATTTTGCTTGCACATAAGAGGAACTATTGGCTATAATGGAGTTACCAAGTTCTTAGATTTCCATTAACCCTACCCAAAGATGTCAATTTTAATATATTTTTTTTGGCTTGAAGCCTTGCAAGATCCTGATGGGAACATGGATGACAAGTAGGGAATCTCCATCAATGATGAGATATCCAATCCAAATTGTTTTGTGAATTGCATTCTTTTTATCAACACAACTAGCTCAACTCCATTGTTGGCATATTTTCCAACATGCATGAAACACAAAGATAAAGATGATGATTCTTGATGAAGCCTCAAACACTACTCCTACTCCTAAGAGTCTTGAGTTTCACTTAGATGCCCCATGAAAGTAAAACTTGGTGAAATAATAGAATGTCAAGACCATGTTTCCCTAGCTGAAGCAAGCTAAATTATATATGCATGGTTGAAGCTTCCATGTTGAAAAAATTAGTTATTTACCTTCACTTTCAACCAAATACCTATGAATTTTTATTTGATTGAAGTTCCAAAAACCTACTTTGATTGGTCTCTATTACTCCTATATACCCTAATATGATTACACTTTTCCCAAATTGTCCACATCAAAGCCCAACCATACCCTAACCATACCCTAATATGATTACACTTTTCCCAAATTGTCCACATCAAAGCCCAACCATATAAATTCCAAGCTTTAATGAAAATCTAATTTCTTCCTATTATCAAAAGTTTTTATAACGTCACTATGGTATTGATTATAGTATAAAAAGCCTATCACCTTTGTCCCATCACACATATGAAATAAATATTAATTAATAAATTTAATAAGAAAATGCAATTATACAATACATAAATATTAATATAAATGTTTTCTTTACCTTACTAATATAAACGTTTATGATGGTCATCCCACCCACTAAAAGCCAAGAAAAACGTAATTATGCAATATAAATTACCGAAATCAATTTAATTGTAATATAATATTTCTTAATTCGAACACTCAAAGCCAATATAGAGATATTTTTAATTATTTTATTGATGTGATAACTACACCTGTATTATATAATTTCTTAATTCGAACACTCAAAGCCAATATAGAGATATTTTTAATTATTTTATTGATGTGATAACTACACCTGTATTATATAAAAAATATATTAAATTTTTCGATTTATCTATATTTTTTAATATTGTAGGTCCATTCCTCCGAAAAATTATATACGTCTTCCCTTTCTAAACATGGTTAATCAATAAATATAAAATTTCTCACTAAATAAATAATTAATTTTAATACAGTAAATATATTTATGTCCATTTATGTAAATATATTTTTCGATTTATCTATATTTTTTAATATTGTAGGTCCATTCCTCCGAAAAATTATATACGTCTTCCCTTTCTAAACATGGTTAATCAATAAATATAAAATTTCTCACTAAATAAATAATTAATTTTAATACAGTAAATATATTTATGTCAAATGTAATTAAAGAGTTTAGACTTTTGTGATCCATAACATTGTTTAGAAAATTTTCGGCAAAATCACATAATCAATATTTTGTCGACCCGTTTCGAACCAACCAGTGTGGTTCATCGTCAGAACCAACCAGTGTGGTTCATCGTCAGGACAAGTTTGTCCTGACGATGAACCACACTGGTTGGTTCGAAACGTCTCGACAAAATATTGATTATGTGATTTTGCCAAAAATTTTCTAATCAAATGTAATTAATTAATAAATTAAATTTAACGAAATTATGGATGCGGTGGCTGAGCTCTTCTCCTGCCTTGGGTTCCCCTAGCTGTCACAGCCACAAAAAGACATCCGATCCCTTACGAAATTCCAGTCATGTTGTATTTGCAAAGGTAATAAAATGGAATTTAGTGTTTGCTTGCTAAAGGCTTCTGATTTCATTGTGATTTTCTCTACACTTCTCTACCTCTATGTTTCTCTGTTTCTCCACGTAATCCTCAAATCCGGGTGGAATTCATTGATAGATTTCATACAGTGTCAACCTTCGCGCAATCTCAGTCTGTAGAACATCTTTAATTGTTCTACAATGATGCAAATTCATAATGATGCCATTTACAATGATCCGACTGACTCACTCACTCTGACTCGGCTGAGATTTTATGAATTAACCTAACAAGAAGTATTGGTGGATAAGTCTTACGTGCATTCTGAATTCTGGAATTTTAGTGTTTGGAATCGATTTGCAAAAAATCTACGAAATAATTTATTGGTACATAAATTTTACGTGAATTCTGACTCCTGAAATTTTGATATTTAAAATCGATTTACAAAAAATCCAACACACCCTTGTTCACACGTACATAAGTTTTGTACATAAGTTTTGCGCTGCCTTTCGGAGTCGCCACACTACTGAGCAACCTAAACATTTATTTTAATATTAACGATAATAATAACCGCTCCAGGATCGATCCATGCAATACCGTTTCCTTCTGCCGCTCTAAACTGATCAGAGCACTGCCCAAAGCCGAACGCAGAGACAACTCGCATATCAGTTAACGACCCGCATATCCTGAAGTGATAATCTGCGTTATCCTATGATAAATCGCATATCCAGTTGTGATATCTCGCTTATCTGTTGATAATTAGCGTATTCCCTGATAACTCGCATATCCAATGATCATAATTCGCATATTGACCGTTATACCTCGCATAACCGGAATATAACCCGGATATTCAGCTGTGATTACTCGCATATCCAGGTGAGGTCACTCGCATAAACCACGAGACCACTCCCATATCAGTGTAATGATCCGCATATCCTGGGTTGATAATTAGCGTATCCCATAATAACTCGCATATCCAATCGTCATAACACGCATATCGGGCAAGAACTCGAATATTCGATGATAGCTCGCGTAAACTGTGATAACTCGCAAATCCATTAATGATAATTCGCATTTTCGGGGGCATATTTCGTCCATGGCAAACCCCATATTCGGTGGTAAGGACTTAAGCAGTGATAATCCGCATATCCAGTCGACATAATACGCATATCGGGGGAGACTCCACGTATCTAACTGTGATATCTCGCGTATCCAAGTAAAGTAGTCGCATATCCATCTGAATTTAGTCACGTAACGGAGAAGAACTCGCATATCCCCGCCATATAACTTAAATATAAGGCGCGAGCTTAACCTTATCTTTTTTCGACAAGAAGAAATCGTCAAATAGGCCAGGAGCTCCTAACTCAGTTTGGCTTGAAGCCAATGTACCCTCGTGTCGACACAGAGTATCAGTATCAGAAGCCATGGAGGCAAGTGCTGGAAACATGGTTTGGGTTATAGATTGGAGCGTCTCATAGCGCTTGGTCCTTACCGGGAACAGGATATATCCCTTATTTTTGCTTCAAAATGTTCATTTTCCTACAGCTATTTGGATTCCCATTGCTGCTCCTATAACAGTGTCCAGCATGGCTCCTTCTATGCCAGAGGGCATTCATCGGACAATCTCCGGTGTTACATTTTGTATCATCAACCCGGGTTCGAATCCCACAGCTCTTAGTGAATGCTGTGGACCGTGTCCAGCATGGCTCCTTCTATGCCAGAGGGCATTCATCGGACAATCTCCGGTGTTACATTTTGTATCATCAACCCGGGTTCGAATCCCACAGCTCTTAGTGAATGCTGTGGACCGGGCCGAGCTTATCTCGATTGCAGGTTGCTCATGCTCGCTGACGTGGCTAGTGGGGCCACCTCCATCTCCGTTGTCGATTCCGTTTCCTTAGACAGAAAGATCCTTTGAGGAAGTCGGAAACACCTGTAATTCTATGTGCAGACTAAGCTTGCGATATGGAGTTCGACTTTTAAAGAATAATCAAATATTTTTTTTATTGTGCTCTGGTTTTTCTCTCTATTGTTTATCAAATTGCAAATTCAGAAATAATTTTAAAAATTCATGTGGCGTTTGGCTTTTATAGAATGATCAAATATTTTTTTTGGTTGTGTTCTGGCTTTTTCGGCTTTTATAGAATGATCAATTTTTTTTTATTTTTTTTTCTGGTTTTACCCTCTGTTGTTTGCATTGCTTTATCAAATTACAAATTCATAAATAATTTTAAAACAAATTTTGAATTAACTCCATATTCATTTTTCTTTTTTCCTTTTTTTTTTATATGTTAGCTTCGACAACCTTTGGTTCTTGTACTAAGATGTTGTTGTATATCCAAAGATATAAATTTCCCTTTTCCAAGGTTAGAAGTATACGTACTTTATAAAGAAATAGTTTGAAATTTTTACTGGATTCAATAGAGCACTTTTCCCATCAACAGTTCTAATCGATATTTGTGAAATTCCAATGGTATACACAACTCGAGATCAATTTAGATATTTATATTTTTCATTTTATTTTATATATATAAAACAACAAAAAATATCAATTTGGATATTTCTAATTTCTAATTTTTTATTTGTTTTATATATTTATATAAAACAAAAAAATAGAAATATTTAAGTACTAAACAATTTATGATAAAAATATTAAATTTATTTTTTAAACTTAATATTATTTTAGAAATATATTAATTATTTGAAATTAGAAATATAAAACAAAAAAATAGAAATATTTAAGTACTAAACAATTTATGATAAAAATATTAAATTTATTTTTTAAACTTAATATTATTTTAGAAATATATTAATTATTTGAAATTAGAATTATTAAAAAAAATTTAAATAATTTGATAGTGAATATTTAATTATATTTATTTTTAAAAAATTAATATTATTATTTATTTTGGCTTTTATGTTATCATATATATATATATAGATATAGATATATAATTTATAATTTTTTTTACTTTTATTCTCAATTTTTTTATTAAGTTATGTAAATACTAAAATAAATCATCAACCATTTTTATTATAGAAGCTATCAAGAATATTTCCAACTAGTTTTTAAATTTACAAGATTAATTATGTACAAAGCCCTAATTAAAAATAAAAAAATAAAGATATAAATTTTGGGGCTAAGTAGCTCATAAAAAGGAAAAGTCTAGGCACATCCAAGGCTACCAAGTAAATCTTTTAAAATTTGGAGGGGTTATCCTCATCCTTTGAATCCATATGCTATTCAATTTAATAATCAAGCTCAACTTTCCTAAACCATGGAATTAAAGTGTCACTGTAAGTATATTTAAAAGTGGGTATAAAAACAATCCCTCAAATTATAAAACCATTAATATTAGACCCCTTCTGGCTATGTTACATGGAATTATTTTGGAAAATAAGTTCAATGTAAGGATGGAAATTTATTAAAAAGAGCTAAAGGCTAGGCAATATTTAGGATCTATCATTTAACTATACATCACCTCGTTATTTCTAGGATCATTGTGGAGTGCCACAATAATAAAAGAAATCTCTTGTGTTATTTTGTTGATTTCAAAATTATTTCGCCATAGTTCCTAAGACTAACATGTGGAATGGATTTGAAATGATATGTTTGTACAAGTTTCTTAAAGAAACATGTTAGTACCTATCACATAGAGCTAACTCTCCTTTGCACCTCTTGGAATGTGACCGCAACACTAAACCTATGGGAGGGAAGGGTTGAGGTTTAATAGAAACATTATACATTACATAACTCAAATAAGAATATAGGTTCACCCTAAAACTAAATATATGATCAATGTAAAACTAATGTAACATAAGTACATTGCTATATTAATGGTTTGCCATGGGCAATCATGGTCAACCTCATCAATGTTATTCAACCATCAATGTAAAAGTAATGTGACCATTAATGTGATAGTAATGTAACATTCACATTAACATTAATGTAACGTCATTCATGGTCAACCATGGTTGAAAAAAATTACTGTAACAATGGCCTATGCTATTATAACATAAATACATTGTTACATTAATGGTAGAGCATCGTCAAGTTTGTCAATGAACGTCAACCATGGTTAACCTTGTAAAACATTGTCAATCCTTTTCAACTTCATCAACCCTCTTCAACCATAGTCAACCATCAACAAACCTAAAAAACCATGGATAACCTTTGTCAATCCTCGTCAACCATTTTTAACCATAGTTGAATAATGTCAACCATGGTCTACTAATTTTCTTCATGCACGTCAACCATTAACTAGCACAACCACATTAATAAAGTGGTTGATATATGTTAATTGGCATCATTTTCCACCTTTTAAAACTAGTGTTTCCAATCAACATTTGAAAGGTGGAAAATGATGTTGATCAACATATATCAACTGTTTTATTAATGTGGTTGTACTAGTTTATGTTTATCAATGTAATGATAATGTTAATGATAGTTAACATCCACTAAAAATAAATTTAGTTTATGAGACCTTTTTAAATTTAGTTTATGAAACCTTAGGAAAGGTCGTGAATTACTTAATTTATTTTGGAATTTTATTTTTTGTTCAAAAACTTTGAAAAAGAGTATTTCAAAATCACTATAGTTTTTATGAATTAAAATTTTAGGAAAGTTGCTATTATAAAAAATATTTTAAAGTTTTGATTTAATGTGGGTGTACATAGGACATTTTAAGATAAAGTGATTTTCATCTTCAACTTTCTTAGTGTCACAAAGCTGAAAATTTCTTTCGACCCATGAGATTTTAGAAATTTTTCAACCCTCTATTGCATTATGGAGCTTGCGAGAGTTTCTTCTGTTTTTAACAATGTTGAGTTTTTCTTTACACTAGTCAATGTATGACTAAGGTTGGTATCTAGCATACGTATAATATAAAAGATGTATAAATTTAAACAATAAGTTGGAGAAAAGAATGAATAATATTCACATGTAAAATCACTGTAAACATCTCACTAAAGTAAGGCTCTCTTTCATTGAGACAACAAAGTATATCTATAATTTTTCTTTGCATATGCTATACCACATTCAGTAAATATGTTTATGAAGTAGTTTGATCTTTTTTCTTTTTGCAAATATGAACTTTCTATTAACCGCAATTATTAATGATTACATGGGCATTCCTAGAAATTGTAATGGTCGCATTCCGACCAGTTTTGTTAACCATTACTAACCAACCAAAATAGTTATGCCAAAAATTGCATATTCTTGCCGACCATAACCTCTAAGGCCAAAGGTGTAAAAACCAACAAAACAAATAAGATATCGCTAGCCATAATCAATCATTACAATTAATAGAAACCAAATTATCTAGCCTAGTCCTAGGTGGTGGAGGAGGGTTGTACTTGCACTTGACATGTTGCTCCAAATGGGCCAGCCAAGATTCTAATTTTTCCAACTTCTCCACAATGTGAGTTTGGTCACACCACATCACAATCATGTGTTCCCTCAAGTGACAATGAAAATATTGGAGTTCGTTCAAAGCCACTAATAAGGCTTCATGCTCCTCTATGCGGTTTCACTCATACTCCTCTAATTGTGCTTTCAAATATTATCGTGCCTTAGGCTTAGTTGCTCAGGGGGGCTATCACCTTTCTTCTATTGGATCTCGCAATTAACATTGCACCATAGATCCCCTGAACTCCCTCTCTTAACAGATGTTGCAGATTGGGTCACCCTACCTTAATGATGTCCATGGGATGAGTACTCAGGCACCACAAAAATGTCCAAACTACTGAGATGAGGGATCCTTCTAGGATGAACCATGGAATGGAGCCAGCAACTATAAAGGTTGCCTAGAGAACCCTTCGTAGATGGCCATGGGGATCTAGTGGACCCACCTTCAACTATCGTCACAATAGACATTGTACCTCCAAACGAACACCCATACGAAAGCCAAAAGGACACTGTAATCAGACGAGGCAGATTGGAATGAATGAACACCCATCACATTGCTCCCGGGAGACATATAGAGAGGCCACCACCACCTTCAAGACAGTAATAGAAGAGACGAATATTTACTTCCAATGGATTAAGGAGGGTTCTTTCTCTAATTGAGACCAAACCACTAAAGACAAAGCCACCACCTCTAGCTCCAACACCTACAAATGAAAACCCCATAAGATAGGACCCCATGGGAACCAAAAAATGCCAATGAGAGACACAACACAAAATTGAGAGTGAAATTCAAGAATCACAATAAGGATGAAGAGGAGAAAACAATCCCCATAATTGGATTTCTCCTTTGGAAAAATCTGAATGACTAAATATAAAACTGCCACCTCCAACTCCATCACCCAAGGGAGAGGCCTCCAATAGAAGGAACGTCAATAACACCTAACAATTACGAACTAAAAGTAGAAAATGAATTCTAGGAAAAAAAGTTGGAGAGGAAAAACATAAATGCAGGGGAAAATACCATCACCTGAACAAGATAACTAAAAAACACAATGAAATATAACCCCTGCATGTTTTTGAAAGGTAGCTTGATCAAATATCGTCCCCCCTCCCATAGAACCTTACCATGTGTTCCATGGAGATAATTAATATCAAACATGAAGTAGTGAAAAATTGAATTCCCACAATAGACAACATAATGGACTCACAATACCTAGTTCTTGTAGCAAACACCAAAGAGATTGCAGGGGAACTTGATCACTACAGAATAGAGAAACCATTCAAGGTGGGAGACAGAGTATGTCTAGAGTTGAATAAGGAGAGGTTGCAGGGGCTTGGTAAGAAAATAAAGGCTTTGAAGTATGGGCCCTTTGAGATATTGGAAAAGGTGGGCGATAATGTCGATCGACTCATTTTATGACCGTATATGTGAATTTACTTAGTTATGAATGTAGACAATTTGAAACTCTATGAGCCTTCCATGCTAGATCAGGAAGGGCGCCTGAGGCTCGAGCATAGTTGATAGAAGATAGAGTTTTGTGGAAGAGGTCTATAACTACAAGAAAGGGGTAGCATGACCTTTGGCAGATTGGGTTAAAGGGACAACTCCATGCAAAGCTAAATGGTACAATGGAGAGAAGGTGGAGGAAACAATTCCTCACCTCATTCAGTAGAATATTTTGGGGACCAAAATTCTCCATAAATAGTGGTTTGTGATCTAAATTAGATCATTATATTGTTGTTCATCTATATCAATGCATTTGGACTAGAAAACATGGAGGAATTGGCTCACAAGACAGTTTTGGTGAGACCTAGTTTGATGAAACATGGTATGAAATGTTTAGGGAGCGTTTTGAGGCATCAAACACCGCTTTTGGGGGTAAAACTTTGTCTCTTTAGATTTGTACCATTTAAAATTATTCTACATGTTGATATCTTTCCAATGATGCAAGAAGCGCGCTAGTCAGAGTCTACCTTCTTGTTTTCACACATATAATTTAGAAGGATGTCATGTCGGCCCCCATTATTCATGGAAAATGGCACAACCACATGCTTATGATGTAAAAGGCTCTAGAAGAGTCTAAATTATAACTCTAGTTAAGAGTTGATGTAGTTAAACTTAACCAATAGTAGGCTATCAGGTTGTGTTATAACCGGGCCACTAGGAGGAAGAGACATTCCATTCTTTCGAGAGCATTTTTTTTATTGATGAGAAAATATGGCCATGAGAGATATGGGGTAGAGAACAAAGAGAGTATCTGTGAACTATAGTATCCCACGGGCCACAGGCATTACTTCTTTGTACCTTCGGCGATATTTCAAGGCAGAGAAAAAGAGCGAAGTGACCTCCCCTTCGAACTAGGTTTGTCTTGAGAGGGTTTCCTAGAGAATATCTTGTGGTTTATGTGTGTGTGATCTTGTTTTTTTGTTCTCTATTTTTCTGTATAATTTGTAGTCGGATGCATGCACTAATTGTCGTTAAATTTACGGATCTTAAAGATTAATAAAACTATAATAGTGTAGAATCTCATAGTTTTAATATAATATTACCAAAACTATTGTATGAACTAACCAATGGAATATCCATGGGATTTTATGGATGATAGATAGAGGAAGGAGAAAACTATATAGTTGGGGGGAGATATAGTAGGGTACATTGGTATGGGGGGAAGAGATAGTGAGTAAGAGAAGGGGAGAGAGTGTGTGTGGGTTGATAGTGTGTGAGAAAGGAAGGGGGTGATGGAGGAAGACAAAGAGGATGGAGGGAAAGATGGGGAGAGAGAGAAATAAAGAAAGGGAAGGATGGATTGTGTGTGAGAGAGAGATATAGGGAGAGAGAGAATGAGTTAGTGATACAGGAGTGGGCAGAAGATTGAAGGGACTAAAGAAGTGGAGGAAAGGGAATGAGGAGAAATAGAGATGGAGTGAGTTAGGTAGGGAGAGAAAAAATTTGTGTGATTGTGATATGGAGAGTGAGGAAAAGAGAGAAGGGGATGTACAAATGAAGGAGAGAGGGAAAGAAGGATTGAGATATACGGAGGGAGGGAGAAAGCATAGAAGATAGAAGTGGGGTGGAAGATCTAGTGAAGGAAAAGTGGGAGAGAGAGAGAGAGAGAGAGAGAGAGAGAGAGTAGGAGGAGAGAAGGGGAAAATAAAATGAAAGAGGGGAGAGGGAGGGTGAGGGAGAGGGAGGGAGAGAGAGGAAATTGGGAGATATATAGAGAAACATGGAGGAAGGCAGGGAGAGAGATAAAGGTGGTTGATATAAATAGAGAGAGAAGGGGATGAAAAGAGAGAGAGAAGTTAGGGGATAAAAATAGGAAGAGAGTCGGAAATAGAGAGAGAGAGAGAGAGAGAGAGAGAGAGAGAGGTGTGGGAAGAAGGGGATAATGGGAGAGAGAGAGAGAGAGTGAGGGGAAAATATGGAGGAGAAGAGAGAGAAAGTTAGGAGAGTGAGTGATAGAGGGAGAGAGTGGCAAGGGAGAATGGGTATAGAGAGAGAAGAATGAGAGAGGGGGAGAAGAGAGGGAGAGAGGGAAATGTTATCAATAAAAAATTATAAAGCTAATCACACTATCTAAGACACCAAATATTAATTAATCACATGTCTAAGTGTACTCATGACTATTTTAAAAAATCACAAAGAAAAAAAACAAAGGTTCCTACGGTTTCAATTTAAAAAATAAATCTTTGCAGTCACCTTGATCCGGATCTTGGGGGGAGACCCCCAAGATCTAAAAGATTGAAATGGATCTTGGGGGGAAGGCCCTCAAGATTTGAAAGATTGAAATGGATCTTGGGGTAGAGAGACCCCCAAGATCTAAAAACTTGAATTGCCAGAAGAAAAATAGGAGAATGCCCAATAAACAAAACCACAAAGAAATTTTTTTATTAAAACCGATAATAACTATAAAGGCTACATTGTGGCAGACAATCTGTCCTTTTACAAAATGGGACTTGTTACTTATAGTATTTTTCAGTTACAATACCACGGGTCAATTCCATGGGTGAATGAATACCATGGGTGGATTTTACAATACCAGGGGTGGATGCCATTTACAATACCATGGGTAAATTCCATGGGTCGATGAATAATATGGGTGGATGAGTACCATGGGTTGATGCCATTTTCCATTCAGAGCATTCCTCCCTCCTTAAGAAGCAATGGTCCCCATTGCGTAAAGTTCCCTCATGCAAAGCCTTTGTTGAATATGAAGAGCCAATGAAGATAAGGGTTTTATGTGGTTAACCCATAACCATGATAAACGAAGATCCGAGGATAGAGATACCCTATAATGCTTGTGACCAACTGTGATGATGACAATGTGCAGCCTAGAAAATGGACTTCTATGAAGTGTGGGTTTGTGGATGACCCATAACTGTGATGTCGGTTGTTGATGAAGTAGTAGGTGCCTAAATATCTTGGGGTGGGAGGGCACATCTCCAAATAACCCAAGCCGAATGCTGCTATGTTGAAACTGATGAATGTGAAGCATGTGCCTACTAGAGTGGGGTGGGAGGGCACGTCTCCAATGGGAACCCACTCCGAATGCTGCTCCAGAATTAAAATGGACATAACTCGGCCAATATAACTCAGAATATTTATTATAACCTGTTTTTGGAAGTAGAAAGATCATTTTGCATCTTCCCATGTGTTGGAAATCCTTATTTTGACACTCTAAAATCTCAAATTCGCACTGCAACTATTCTGTCGTCACAAAAGCTCTGAAAAATAGCCGATTTTAAATCATCGATATCTCTGACATCTGAACTCCAATTCGACCCATTTTTTTTTAAATTGGGTGATTTTTCGCAAGGAATCTAGATCTGGTATTTGTTTTTGTAAATTTTGTACCAAATGTTTCAGATCTGATTTGCAAAGTTGCTGCCCATGAACATTCCTACAAAAAAATGAAAAAAGAAAAATTATTCCCGCTTGGCCCAAGAAAATGCTCTGTGGAGGACGTAGCACATGCCTAAAGTTTGTTGAATATTGCTGCAAAATTTGAAACTAAAATATGCATCAATCCTCATTCGCATGGAATCATAACTTGCTCTAATACCACTGATCTGGATCTTGGGGGGAAGGCCCGCAAGATCTAAAAGATTGAAATGGATCTTGGGGTAGAGAGACCCCCAAGATCTAAAAACTTGAATTGCCAGAAGAAAAATAGGAGAATGCCCAATAAACAAAACCAAAAATAAACTTTTTATTAAAACCGATAATAACTGTAAAGGCTACATTATGGTGGACAATCTGTCCTTTTACAAAATGGGACTTGTTACTTATAGTATTTTTCAGTTACAATACCACATGCCAATTCCATGGGTGAATGAATACCATGGGTAGATTTTACAATACCATGGGTGGATGCCATTTACAATACCATGGGTAAATTCCATGGGTCGATGAATAATATGGGTGGATGAGTACCATGGGTTGATGCCCTTTTCCATTCGGATCACACCTCAACATGTTTACATGGACAAGCACAAATATTTCATTGTTATCCATGTTGTTCCATATGAGAGACATTGCAATAGTTCATACAAAAAGTCACATTAAATTAGAAATCACATACAATAGGGAAAAGGATAGCTAGCTCAGTCCCCAATGACTACACATATGAAGTGGCATTAAGGAGCCTACAAAAGACTACCCTTGTCTCCCACTAGCTCACTCAAAGACCAATTCTTATAAATAAATGAAGTGCAGTGAAGGAGTGAGATTTATCCTATATATATTATTGGATCTGGAAACAAAATGAGAGAGAAGCCCAAGAAAGGTTATGTTGCCAAATTGTATACCAAATTAACATTTATTTTTTTCATAGAGCTCACAATTGGGAACTCTCATAGTACTTTATTAAGGAGTGATAATTCTTCCAAGGGAAGGGAAGAAAGAACTTCCTTAACGCATTTCATAGGGCCCATTTCTCTTTCAACTCCATTTAGTCTCATTGGAATAATACATAACTCTTTTCATGAAGCATTAAGGAAAATTATTGCTTCCCTTCCTCTTTTGTTTCACTATTTAATTCTTCTTTGTCATTTACTTGTAACTAATGATATTGATTATATTTTGTTACATTATTCATTTATTTATATGTTCACCTTATGAATCATTTGTTAGTTTTAGGTCTAGATGGTTCTTTGCTATAAATATTTGAATTTTTTAACTTTTTCAACAATTTTCACATTACATTCACCTCATATCATCATAAACAATTGTATAGGGAGAACATTGTCATTAAAAATGCAGTAAAATAGCAAGGAACATAAGAATAATATCATACATAATGGAGACACCAAAATTTAGGTTAGAGAGCGGGGAAAAACTGCACAAGGGGGAAATCCAAAAATCAATTCTTCTTCTTCTTCTTATATATTCATCAAAAATTTAGTTGAGATACAAGGTAAAATATTAATCAGACACATGGATTTTTAACATAAAACACATTAGGCCCTCAAGGGCCAACCCTAGATCATGAAATATCCTCATAATATGGTAACAAATAAGCTTATCAAGGAGGCATTCTCAATCCCTACACAAAACCTCTAATATCATTGTCACAAGAAACATACATCCCTATCTCAAATAGCATATGTGTGTCACTGTTATCATATCATTTGAAAGTTTCACTGCCATACATCACGATCATAAGGATATTTCCATACATCACTAACATAAGAATATTTCCATACATCACATAATTTCCATAAAATCACTACCATATATCAAATCACTATCATAGGAACACCTACGTACATCACATCACTTTCATAATAACACTTCCTTGCATCACATCATTTTCATAAGAACACCTCCATACATCGCATCATTGTCATAAGAACACTACCATACATCACATCATTGTCATAATAACATTGCCTTATATCACTATTATAATGATGTTTTCATACATTATTGTCATAGGGACACTAGCATACACCATTGTCCTTCCCAAGGAATAGTATTAAGGGCTCTTCTAACCAAACCTCCAAATTGGACACTAAATACTACACAAATAAAGCCATACATCACCTTGAAAATTAATTAAATTGGAAATAAATCAACATACCTCTGAAGGATGTCCTTCTTTCCCTCAATTATACTTAATTCTATGCATAGAACTCAAGGATTTTCAACCATCTATTAAGGCTTCTATCAATAGCCAATTTGTCCCTAAAATACTACCCCTAAACCATCCCAAAAACTATTTTTTCCTCTTCTACAAGATCTTAAACTTTTGCATTATCACTCTAGGTAATTCAACCTGATTCCTACAGTTGTTCGAAGGCTAGTTATACCTCACACCTAATATCAAATAAGGCTCATCTCTCATCTAATAGACACAGAAAATTAGACTCTATTCTCAAGTAGAATGCACCTTCAAACAAGCTCAGATTTTTCCCTCAATGGTTGCATCCTAGCTCCAATGTTATCCCTAAATTTTTGGTCCTCTAAAATTTTCCATACATCCCTCTCCAAATAACTATAATAATGATCAACCCTTCCCTAAGAGCCCCTACACCTGCAACCAAGATCATAGGGAGATGTGCATCAAAACAAAATGCAAAATCCTCCTCACAAACTCTGTTAGAAACTCCTTGAACCAATCCATACCAAAACATAAGAAAGGGACTAATGTTAGACTTCTTCTCTAACTTTTCTAGGTCTTCTTTATTCTGTGGCTACCTCAAGAATATTTCTCCATAGATTAGATGCTCTTGATGTGTTTGAATGAGCTCTAATGTCCCTACATTATACTAATCAATGGAGGATCCAAGGGGTGCCTCTGGTGCGAATGAGACCCTTCATTTAATGAGACCAAGTTGAGAAAGACCCTTCTAATTTTCTCTTGATAAAATTTAAATATATTTACCAAATACCTTGATGATTTATTTCCCAAATATTTTTTCACATCAAATAATAATGAGAGGAGTTTTAAGCTAATTTTAACACATCAATAATAATAATTCATTTAACTAATTTTGAATTCTCTTTTCAGGAAAGGTGGTTCCTCCTTAGGGTAACTATGGTTTTCCTTGGGGTAATTCATCTAGAAGATGCCAATATTTCAAGATTATTTTCTTTTTGGCTATATTCAAGGAACAAAAACCTCATAATAGATTGGATTTTAGTACACCATTGCAACAAAAGATAAGAAACAAATTGGAGACTCCAATTTATTTCTCTTTCTTTTGTTTATTGTTTGCATCCTCTCTACCTAGCTATATCTCATTTCATTTTTCAATTAATTCAATGAAAAATAAAAATTAAATATGATTTTCGACCTTTGTGTGCTATAATTTGACTCTATTTCATACTTTAGCCAGGCTACATGTTTTTCAAAGAAAAAGTCACCGTGATTTCCCCTTGAATGTCAACAATGTACCTATGCGGGTTACCAAAACCTTAAAATTTTGAAATTTCCTCCTCTTTTCTAAGTTTGGTGGAAAAACGTTTTAGGAATATTCACTAATATTGTGAAGGGTGGTGAATTAAATTTGGGTGCTTTTTAACAATTCAATTATCACATACAAATATTCAAAACTATCAATACCATTCAAAAATTCACAACATAACACATAATACACAATATATTTAGAGTGGAAAATAAATAGGAGAAAACCATAAAATACTTTTGATATATATTTAAAATATTACATCAATAGGAAGCACCAACTTCTAAGATTCTCTAGAACCAACTAGAACAAGGAACCAACCCCCCTAGTTTGATCAACACTAATTGAAATAATGCACCAACACCCCAAAAGAACCAACTATCTAAACCAACACCAACCTACCCTAGAACCACCATACCAACTTTAAGGAGAATTCAATCTCCATCGTGCAACATTGAACCATCCTTAAGGTAGAATATGTCCTCAGTCAGGAACTTGAAGAAGTATTTAGTCTCCTATGTGCACCACCAAAACACCCTTAAGAATGATAGATAAATAAATATGATAGATCACATTAGTAACCCTACTCGCTCACTACATCTGAGAAATGTACTTCATAATAAATGCTCTTATCATTTTCCAACCACAGATTTCATTGGTCCCTGTATCACTACCATCAACACAACAAACTGTCACTTCATTGCAACTACTTCTATCCAATAGTCACTTTATAATATGTTATCATAACACTATCACATTACTACTGTCAATAGCACCGGGATCACTGTTATCACCAATGAGATAACACTTATTAGAATTGCCTTTTTAACACAAGAAAAATCATGTCATTGCTAACTTAATCATCATGTATATTGCTTATTATGTTGTTAGCACTACTTTATCATTACAAGTGTAACAACAACACATCACTAGAAACATTCTTAGGTAAAATATTTATTCTTGGTAGAATATCACTAATTTTTGTGACATACACCTTCGTTGATGAGAATTTTTCCTATAACAAGTCTCTTCGTGTTCAATGTACCCATTTTGACTCAAGTCATACAATTTAAATGCAAATGCAATTTTGTCTTCTTCAGATGCAGTTGGATGGAAAATACTCAAGTATTGCACAAACTCCCCAACCTTTATAACTCCATTAATCCTAGTGTCAAAGGGATTAAAAAAAAAAAAAAAAAACTTTCTACAAAGAGGTTCTCCTTTTGAGAGTTTCTAAAGAGTACTAGCTGAAATTCTTCCTGACAAGGAAAAAGGTTGTTTGATAATAAAAGATCTTAGCATGTCAAGTTTTTATTTTGTTGAATCCATTCATGTCATCTTGTCAATCATTCCATTGTAAATGACAACACTACTTAATTGATTGAAAGGCTCATATAAGGCCCCAGCTTCACTAATAGTGAATGTTGTTTTTGTAACAAGAACAATAAGGTCTTCATATATATGTGGTTCCTTAATAGTCTTAATATTGGACCCAACACAGTCCATAACAAAATTTATTGCAAAATCCAATAGTGCAACTATCGAAATATTTAATGAGAAAGGATTGAATTATACAATGAATAATATACATCAATAGTCATACTAATAATTGTTGTTGTGGTGGAATTTAAAACATTTGAAAAGGCCAAAACCTTTAATAAGAATTATATTCCTAGAAAGTGAAAGAGAAATCTAGCTAAGTATTTTTTATAGTATGGAATAGAATGAGATGTGCAATCCAAAGAAAATCCTTTGAAAGAACTCCAAAATCTATGATGATTCAAATGAATTCTTTTGGTTTTGTGCAAATAAATGAATATATGTCCTATATTTCTCAATACACAGCCTCTTAGTAAAATAATATGCTTTTGACTATAGCCTTGGGATGTAGACCTAGTTAAATATAAAAGAGAAATATTGTGGATAAGTATTAGCAATAATGAATTAATTTTCAATATTCATCATGTTCCTAGACTCTCAATGAGTTTATTATTTATGAAATTTTATCTCATTCTTGTTGTTGTATTGTGTAGAACTGAAATTCTGGAAGACATATTGAGACGAACTCAATATATGGTGACTTTTCTCATTTTTATGCCTTCATACCTATGATCACATGTTTTATGACACAATAGATTAGACTATATTATGATGTTAGACCTAGGTATATGCTCTCACAAGCAAGGGTTTTGGGTGATGTTTATTAAAATACCTCCATATATTATTCACTATTTCATAAATGCATTAACTAAATTCCATATTATTTCAAATATATTTTGAAACATTTAAGGTGTCTTTTATTATTTTCTTGAGATACTAACTTTTGGTACATTAAGGTTTCCATTCCAATATGTGAATTGAGCTCTCATATGCATTCTATTCCACTAATGAAAGTAAAAGGGCAAAATGATTTTAAAGAATAATATTTTTTAGGAAAGACTCTCAAAATTCAAACAAACAATTGTGAATTCAAAGGCAAAAGAAATTATTTGTGACCGAAATAAAAACATGCAACAATGACCTAATTCATGAAACAGGGAGAGATGTTTTCTATTATTTTTTTGTTGGAGCATTCATATTTTATTATGCATTTTATGTAGTACCCTAATTATTGTATGAGAATTTTGATTGTAGTTGTAGGCATTTTTAAATCCATAATGAAAAATATTTAGAAATATAACACTCCTTTAGAAATGATTAAGAGATCATAAGGAACTTTATAGAGTCTACACCTTAGCATGTGACAATGATCATATTCATGTCCTACTTTTCTTTGAGGATCTCATATCAGGGCTTGTACATTTGTGTAGATGCATCACAGGCATTTGAATATAAACTCATAACTTATTAAATGAAGTTAAGTTTTAATTTAGAAAAATAACAATATCTTTTAATTGTAGGAGTATTGCAAAGAAATTATACATATGGCTCATGCTCACAAAGAGTAGTTGTCTCACATATGACCATGAGTGTAGGGAATCCTTAACAAAAAGAATTTGATACCATTTAAAAGTTGAAGTTATTGAGAAGGTTTTTGGTTATAATGATTTAAATATTGAAGCCTCATTGTTTATTTGATTTCCTTCATTATATGTAATATATTTTTCAATGATAAATGGTAAAAGTAGCCCAATACCCACACGAAACGTGGAGAGTTTTATTATTCAAATGGGCCATGAGGGAATTTGAAAGGGCATGGGAGAAGTGAATAGTCACCCATTCACTTGTATAAATACCCATCATGCCTCAATCAAAAGGGGGGGATTTTGGAATTTGAATACTATATTAGGTATAACATTCAAGGCTTTGAGTGCAACTTCTATTGGTAGTTTATATGTTGAGGGCTTGTGAGGTTAGGGTTTGCGCTTTACAAATGATATGAACTACTCTAATTTCACTATTATATTTTGAGAGGCTTACAATGCATGTGCTTGTACTTATCAACATTTAATGAGAATATTTCCACCTATTACATCAATTCCAATGCATGTTAATGGCATTTGTAATTTCTATCCAATGATTTTGTTGTTTATGTATGTCTGCTTACATATTGGTCACATGTTAATGAGCTAATTTTTTGCATTAAACTTTTATTTTTGAATCTCTACTCTTCATTCAATGTAAATGTTAGTAAAAAGTTGTGAATTAATTATAATTAGTTTCTAACAATTTCCTACTTCCCTATTTCTTAGTTATTCTTAGCTATCTCATTCTCTCTTTAGTCATATTCTTCCTTATTATTTTTCTATTAATTTTTTATATTAAACTCAACAAGCTATCAATTGATTATTTATTTTGTCCTCATTGTTTAGGAATTTTACATTTTCTCTTCACATTTATTTATCTACATCAAAATCCGAGAGTAGCATACACACACACACACACTTGGTGGTAGTTAGGTGCAAAAAATCGATGGACCTCCTATTTCAAATGGTGTGAACTCTAATTCAAACTTCACACTGGAGCCACCCACTATTGTTGATGGAACATTATGGACTGTCAAAAAAATGAAAGGGTGTTATAGCTATGAATTTTTTCTTAGTGTAATATTTGTCGAGGGATGCACTATAAGGCCCGATTGGAAGGTATAAAGAATTTTAGACTAAGATGAATACATCTTATATCTTGACTACTTAGCTAGATAACTAGAAAATACAACATCAGGAACCCGTGTATCTCAGTAAATGGGTGTAGTTCCATAGGATAGAATATGAATCAATCTTCATGGTTACATTCATGTTAGACCCTGGAGAACAACAAGTTCCTAGTCAATATAAGGTATCATTGGCACTTTCATTTCCAATGGGTACATCATGGAAGTTATTCGAATGGAGGAAGAAGCATCGACACTTTTTGAGGTGGAATTAATTTGCATTGTTCTTGCTTAATATAAGTATGGGTTGTTTACAGACTAATTTTTTTAGAGAGGAATGATGAGTTTGCAACGAGGAGGATGGAGAGTCCTTAGTTACAACAAAGGAGTATTTCAATTTCATCCAAAAAATGCGAGAAGCTATACTTGTGGGAGAGATAGTGTTTATTAAAGCATGATTTTAGTGGTGAATATTAGTTGGTTGTAGTAGTAGAAAAAAATATTTTCTAATCATGGACAAATGAAGGTAAAATTTGGTGGGTTGTGTGGAAGAAACTAGACTCATTATCATATTGAAATGTGTGTCAGACACTTTTTAGTAAGAAAGTCTTTAGAATTATGTTTGAATTGATGTAATGGTCCATGAAACTTGTGTACCATGTATCTCCACAAATTGGAGCTTGCACCCATATCTATGTAACATGAAAATGGCATATCACTACATGGTTTGGATAGGCAAGCATACCACTTTATCATGTGTCCCTGATAATGACTTGATAGATTGTATATTTTTTCTTAGTGGCCTCGGCTAGGAAGTTCTTTAACACTTTGAATAGTGGGCCTTATCTTTGCTAGATACACTTGATTGTCCCACATTGGTTGTAGATTGTGAAAGGTGAAGTTTTATATTTAGGGGGAGTCCATAAAGAAGTTTAATAAACCATGTTCATGAAATACATCCCAAAAACTAGATGGATACAATGGTTAGGTACCCATTCACTCTAGTGGATGCTTGTTCCTTTATATTGACATCGATAGCATCATGATGTGTACATGATTGAGGTATGAATTGTAAGCACTAGGTTAGACAAAGGTGTAGACTTTGATATTGAGGAGGTTCTTTGAGTTGTACTAGACCATGTGCTACATTGAATATGTAGTTGAATACCTTAGCTAGGCAGGATTAGGACAAGTAGTTGTTAGGGGGAGTATTGGAGTATGTAACTCCCATTTGTCTTATTATGTGCAATCAATTTTAATTATTAATATTATTTACCATATTAGGTAATGACATAGATAATAAAGTAACCAAAATGGGATCTATCCAAGGGGTTTCCTAGTAAGATTATGAGATAAGTTTCTTAATGATACTTATTATATGATAATATATTATAAATACTTGTTATATTTTACCTACCATTTGATTTATATGATTACAGTAATAATGATTTTTTTAGTCCCTCCTTCTACCATGGACTATAGCAATCACCTCGCAGTCAAAGTCCCTTAGATGTGTATTACTTTGTCGAGGTTTTGTGACTTTATTGTCACATTAATGAATATTTTTAGAAAATGATGAATATTTTCATATTCTCATAAATTAAAAATACTTTCCTAATTTTAAAAATATTATTTCTAATTTTCCTTTCGCTTGGTGATTCATGATGTGACATAAATCCCTTGGTGGAGGGAAAATTATTTTTGGTAATTTTCAGTGCTTGAAAAATAATCTTAAATGAGAAAAAGACTAATTTTGTAAATGACCACTCCATTTGAGAGTGATCTGACATTAACATTGACACTTTTATGCTTGACACTACTAGTTCTTTGCCCATGTCTTTTATGTAAGCAAGTGGGGTCATCCACAATTGTGGTAAATTGTCCCTAGGTTATATTAGTTCACTACAAATTTTTTACCTCTTATTTTATTTTAAACTTTTACACATTTAGTTATGTGGAAACATAGGTTTATGGAGAAAGGAATGTGTATAGAATGAAAAATGTGAAAAATATGGGGTGTTTCTGGGAGAATGGATGTGGAGATGGAACTTTCTTCTACACACTTGAAATTATTTCAAATTTAATAAAAATAATTGGATCATGGATTTCCATGGTTTCTTAACAAATGAACCTTCTATCTACATCCCCTTTATGATATTTTGTGTTGGAAACAATGTTAATACTGAGAGGGGAGTGAATCAGTATTAAGGTTATTTTTCAAATTCTTTATGCCAATTTACTTTTCTTATTCAAAATTGGAACTATCCATATAATAAAAAATAACATATAACATGGAAGCAATATGAAATCAACATACAAGCACACACCATGAGCAGCATACACAAGAGGCACAAGGTTTTACGTGTAAACCCTTTCGGGAAAAAACCATTAAAGTTTATTGTTGTTATTAATGTAAAATAAGAGAACATACTTTATTACATCAATATGTTTTGTGAGCCACCACTCACCGGAAGCACCATCTCCCTTTCATTGTCTTCTAGCACCCTCTAGCGGCATCAACTCCCTCCTTTTGTAGACACCTGTTCAGCTTACCAGAAGAACCATGTGAAGCACCAACTTCATGGATTTGTTACAATCACAAACTTACACTGCAATGGATTTATGCTAGCACCAACTTGCATGAGGAACCAACCCCCAAGCCTTCTCAAGCACCCACTAGAGATGGAAGAACCAACTTTTGTATGAAGGCTCCAACAAACACTCAATAGGGAACTCAATGTTGTCTATAATTGGTAGACACTCTGCTTGATATTAGCTTTGTTCTTCATAACCCTTGGACCACACAACACTCTTTGCACTCTTCCTTCTCTACATCAACTCTTTGTTTTTCTCAACAACCAACACAACACTTTATTGTTCTCTTCTCTTCAACAACATGCACTTCAACACATGACATTATATTACATAGGCTCTCTTGGCCTCTTACATCGTAGCACGGGCTCTCTTAGCCTTCCTTAAATAGCAGAGGCTCAGTCAACCTTCTTCTTCTGCATACACACCTTTGGCCTTCCTCACACAGCTCTATCTAAATAATTTTGTTGTCCCACTTTGCTCAACTCAGCTTCTCCTTTTTGTTCCTTTGTTTCTTGCCGGTCGATTCTCCCACTCCTATCCTGAATCCACTTTGCCCACATGTATCTCGTCATGGATTTTCCATTCAACTGTTGTGTCTGACTTGGTCTCTTCCACTACATTAAACATGAGAATGGGCACTTAACTATTTTCTCCATAATGAGAATTAATTTTTAGTCCACCTGCACACTTCAACCATGCAAAGTCCTTTCTGTGAAAACTTTTCATATCACTGAGGATCTCCATTCTTATTCATGGTTTCACACATCTTGAATGTACTTCGGCATGGATTATTTGTGGACCATTGTCCTCATTACCTTTTCTCAGGGCTTTCTACAGATCCAATTGACTCCATAAACCAACTTCGTTGATCTGAATTTGATCTTCATATGCCAACCTATTCATCTATTTAACTCACTGAGGAATTCATCGAAGAACAAAGATGGCTTGTCTCTCCTCAAGGCAGACCCAACACTCTTTTCTATAAATCGTGGACCATTCTTCCTTGACCCAACGATCTTTGACAGTTTCCATTACTCCTGAGACCAACTCCTCTACAAGATGGTGGTCCTTGTTGCTGACTCATCCATCTGCCATACACCCTTGTACTATTATATCAAAGCTCCTACAAATTGGAATTTTATTAATAAATGATTATGAAACTGCAAGGTCCTAGTTGGCCTTTAGCTCCTCTGAGCCTATCTCCTTATATAACTTCTTACAATAGGACCATTTCCTATGACAAAGTGCTTGAAATACAGTTGTGTTGTATCAGAGCTCCACTTCATCATAACTTTTATTGAATTGACCTTCCAAAATTCTGAGCTTCTGATTGGCCTTTCGCTTCTTCTTGCTTTAGCCCCTTGTTTCATTTCCTCTATAGGACCACTACTTGTGACAAGTGGCTTCATACTCCAGTGTGGTGTTATATCTGAGCCCCAACAGAACATACGAAATTTTGAGCTTCTGATTTACCTTTATTCCCTTTTTGTTAGCCCCTTATCATTTCTCCTCCATGGGATCGAGATCTCTGACCAGCACTATAGCCCTTAGGTGTTGAAATATCAGAGCCACAATATCTCATAACTTTATTCAAATGATGTTATGAAGTCATGTGGTTTCGAGCTCCTTCCGCTTGGAACTTTCCTATTTTTCATGCATGGGAGTGGGCGTTATAACCATGAGCTTAGTTTTTAGCAGCTAATCCCTTATGTTCCTATCAGGGACCTATCTTCCTTTGTTAAGTCCTCTCCACCCTTGGTTCCTCAAACTCAACACGATTAGGCATCAAAAACATCATCGGATCCCACCTTTCATTGGACCTTTCCTCATAGGGAATTTACTTAGGAGATACAAAATATCCATCCTCCAATATACTCCATATCACTTAGGTGCTACCCCCATTCTGCGGCCTTGGTTTTCTAGGTTTCATGACCATGTTCTAGTCTCATCAGAGCCCCTTTCATCGGAAATTTTCTCATAGGCCCTTTACATAGGATTTACGAAATCCTTAACCTCAAAAATGCCAACCTCTGAGTGACGTCATATTGACATCATGAATCCACATGGCACCTTCTTAGTAGTCACATGTGTCACTTAGATTTGGTCCACTAGGCCAACCAAAATGCCTAATCTTCCTACCACATGTCCTTCCGTACGACCACGTCATGATTATGTCATTTGCCACCTCAGCCCCTTAGGGCCAATAAACTGCTGCCATGTTTCCACCTAGAGGAGAGAGAAATGGTTCCATCAGACTCTTCTTTTGCAACAAATCCTTTGTTAACTCTGCTAGGCATCCCTTGGTGCTTTAACAATATCGACAACATTGGATATCATAACTTCTTAAAATACAGATGTTAAGAAGTTTCAATACTCAGATATGCGCCAACCTGTGATATTTTAATGGAATCCAACCTCTGATACCACCTACTCCATTGTTCTAATGGCTTGTTTGATACTCCAATATTCTACCAACCTTTGATATATTGGCCTGCTTAGGACTTCAAGACCCTCACTTCGGAAGACCATAACTTTTGATCCATGAGGTAATTTTTAGACTTCCACACACCATTGGAAAGCTCTTTCATAGAAATTTCCAATGAAGAGGGGTCGATGTAGACTTTGAGCCCATATTCTATCTATAAAACGGTTGAAAACTCTCTACCACTCTTTTCTCCTTGACTCTTCTTCTTGTGCATTGAATCCTGAACTTCCAACCACCATAGTTATAATTTTATGGCTTCTCCAATAAGCCTACTACTATGATGATTCTCAACCAGAAGCCTACATAAACCATAGGATTCCTCCTGAGATTGACACGTCAATCATATCAATGCTCACCTAATTACCATCATAGCTAGGCTAGGGAACATAAAAGCCAACATCTACTACGAAAATCATCCATGCTATTTTGGTTAACATCAATGCCAACACTCATTCCAATAGTTAGACAATTCCAACTATGCAACACATCTCCCAACACGATTTTGACAACAATGCCAACACACTTGAAGATATATTTAATAGGCCACTAGCGATCTAGACAATGCCAATTTTCCAACAATCTCCCCCTTTGGTATTGATGGCAACACCTCAACCTCATCTTCACTTTGATGACCAATCCACATCTTGCTTCCAAAATTCTCCTAACATAATACACCAATGACTTTCTCACTTCTACATGGGCCATCACAACTTCTCCACAAATTCTCTCCCCCTTTGACATCAATGGAAAGGGGATAAAAGCTTCATTTTTCTTCCCATGGAATCAATGGTTGTGAAGACAAAGGTATAACGATTGAGATGTGCATTATTCTTTGTAGACATCTCTACTCCATAAATTGGGCATATGTGATATGCTTCCCCTAAACATATATTGCCTCTTCTTTTTTCTTCTAGTCTCGAACACTTTATGGATGCTAGCTGAATACTCCTCATACCAATGCATCTTTTAAATGAATTAAAAAGAAAACTAATACCAATTAAGATGCTCATGATATTGTTGCTGCTAAAAATACCAATCTATGATGATGCATTTTGGATTTCTCTTCTTTCTTGTTGTTTCTTCATCTTTTATGCTCACTTCTCCTAAGCATCTTTACAATCAACACTAGTCCCCCTAACTTTAAGCCTCAAAATATGGACCACTATTTAAACAATAGAAATTTTACCAAAGAAATATACAAATTGAACAATGTACTAGGCAAACTCTAATATTTCCTCTCAAAAAAAAAATCCATTTTCTCACAAGGTTAATCCACATGAGCCCAAACTATAAACTCTCATAGCAATACTAATGGAAAGACTAAAAGGATGTTGAAAGCTTACACAATTTGTGTTTCATAAATACAAGATTGCTAGGCATAATCAAACCCACATCTTAAATGAAATAAGATTTTTTCACCCAAAATGCAAACCTTACATTTTCTCATCAATCTTCCTTTCTGAGGTTGACAATTGTTTCCTGTTACTACTTATCAAAGGAACTCCCCTTAAGCCAATGCTTTCTGATCTCCCACATTTGCTTCCTTGCTTCTCCACATTAACAGATCCTTTGGACCTGATTTGACTATGGTCTTTATGTCATTCCACACTTATGTTGTTGCCCATATTCTTCTCACAACATAAAATGTTTTTGTATACTCTCCCTGAACTCATGTTCACTGCACTTTATTTTTCAATGCTAATACTTTCAAAATAAACCAATTTATTCTTGTAATCAGTAAGAAAGAATGAGCATACCTTCATCAATCATATGCACCTTTCTGTTCATTCCTTAACTTCCACCATCTAACTTATTCAACCTCCCTTGAGGCCATTATATTCCTTCAACAAAGAGAAACAAATGATCTATTCCCACTGAGAAGTTCATCCTTCTTCTTCTTCCAGACCTCCAATGGTTGAGTCTTGACTGAAGCATTACTCTCCAGCTTATTCTTTTCCCATTTTTCGGCCTTCTCTTGAATACACATAGCTAGAGGAAACTTCTCTTTCAACTCTTGTTTCTTCACCCAAATCCTGTTGTTGTATTTTTTCCTTACAAATGGATATGTTATAAGAGTAGGAAGATAATTCTTCTTATTTATTCCTCCTCTTTTTATATTTCTCTTTTGACATAGAGAAATGAAGACAACCTTATATTCCTCAACTCCATTGTTTCTCCTTGTCTTCAATTCTGAGCTAACATTTGCATGCATATGCCGAGAAGCATGGTTTTTCTCTCCATATCTGCAATGCAATATCACATGCCCAATGTTTCCACAATTGTAGCATTCACTTTTCCCTAAGAATGGGGTAGAGGAGTTACTCTTATTTATGATGATTTTTTCAAAACTCATATCGCAACCAACATGCCTTCTCCTAGCCTCTTTATGTATTCTTGGGTTGCCCCTACCCAACACATTTTTTTTTCTTGCATGTCATCTATAGTCTATGGCTTTATGGCCAAAATTATTGCAAGAAAAATAGTACCCTTAAGAAGGCTCCTGATGGCAGAGGTTAACTTTCCTTTAAAGTCTTTGTGCTTGAGGAGGAAAGGACCTCTACGGGTTCTTCATGTGCCCTCCATGACAGTTTTCATTACTGCCTTGCACTCTTTCTTTTAGCTTCCTATCTTTCTTCTATTGCACTACTTGTTGTTGCTTCTTATCCTTCTGTTGTTGCCTTTTCTTCTCTTGTTGTTGTGACTTTATTTGTTTCTGCTGCCATCCGACAACTTCTTTTCCTTTTTTTTTGTTGGAACCTTAGACTCCCTTTACTTGGGAATTTGACCCTTCAAATTTTCTTTATTGGGGCTATTTTCTCCTTTGAGACCCAAAAAAACCTTCTTAAGGGAGGTACTTTTCTTAGTATGCATGTCGTCCAAGGCCTTCATTCTCCCCTCAAGCCTCTGATATTGAGACAACTCTGTGTTTGACTTTTCTAAGTCATGTCTCAATGTGACTACATCAACTTATAGTCTATCATAGTAAGCTTCCTTTTTACTTAGCTGATTGGTCAACATGTCACTCAGCTTGCTAACCTCCTCTTGTTGAGAATTAGTATTTACTAATTTTATTTTTTTTTATTTATTTTTTTTCCTGAAACTTTCATCTCAAGATCATAGATTTTCAATTTCTCCTCTTTCTTGATATTTTCCTCTAATAGGTCCTTGATCTCATTTTGATCAGAGATCAACTTCTTTAAAAAAAATATCCTTTCATCTAGATCCTTTTCCTCACTATCATAGGTGCTAGCTAAGTCTCCACAAAGATCTAGAATCATATATGTGTCCATGGACTCTTCCACAAGTCTGAGGGTTATCCTTTCTTCATTACTACTTGGGGTATTCTCATTTTATCCTATGGATGAGCACACCAACAATCTCTCTTCTTCCTCTAAGGATCTCTCATTTTCTATTGCTACTAGAGTGGGTCTATCTTCAATAAAACTATTAGATGCATAAATATCTCTATATTCAAGTGATTCAAATGTACATCTAGATAATGAATGACCTATCTCTATGCACTTATCACACATAAATAGCTTAACTTCTGAGAAACATGATCTCCCATCTGAGTCTTCTTCATCCAAAACATGAGTGTGATGAACAACAAATTCTACATGTTCTGATTCATTGCTAGAGGAGCAGGGCTCCTCAGCCTCTTCTTGAGCCACATGGCTAACTCCTCCATATAGACATTTCAATCTATCTAGCATTTCCCTTCCTGTCTCACAATTCCCTACTTTATGAGCATCTGGCTTAAACAACCCTTCCATGATGACCTCCTTGGATTCTTCATTATGCTCACTATTTTCTCCATTCAATATGGAGCGCCATACATCAAAACCCAAGGCCATTACATAGGCTTCCATTCCACCTTTCCAGAATACATACTTTGATTCATTTAAGAATGGAACTCCTTCAGATCTAAGCCAAGATCGATTAGCCATTGTTTCCCTTTGATCTACCTTCTAGTGGTTAAGTTATTCCAGAAGGAACTTGGATCTGATACCAATTGTTGGAAACAGTTTTGATACTGAGAGGCACCTTCAATTTATGCAAGCACCAACTTGCAAGAGGCATCAACCCCCAAGCCTTCTCAAGCACCCACTAGAGATGGAAACACCAACTTCCTGTATATAGGCTCCAACCCACACTCAATAGGGAACTCAATGTTCTCTTTAATTAGTAGCCACTCGGCCTGATATCACCGCTATTCCTAATGGAACTTGGCCCATGCAACACTCTTTGCACTCTTCTTTGCTACAATAGCTCACTTTTATGCTCAACATCCAACACAATACTCTATTGTTCTCTAGTTCTCAACAACATGCACTTCAGCACTTGACATTCTATTCCAAAGGCTCTCTTTGCCTCTTACACTGCAGCACAAGCTCTCTCGACTTTCTTCACATAGCACAGGATCATTCAACCTTATTATTTTGCACAAACACCTTTTTCCTTCCTCACACAACATGAAGCTCTTCACACACCTCTATCTAAAAAATGTTGTAGTCCCACTTTGCTCAACTTGGCTTCTCTGTTTTGTTCCTTTGTTGCTCGTTGGTCGATGTTTCCACTCATGTCCTGAATCCACTTTTCCCGAGTGTAGCTCTGCATGGATTTTTCATTCTACTATTGTGTCTAACTTGGTCTCTACCACTGCATTAAACATGAGAATGGGAACCTGGTTGTTTTCTCCATACTCAAAATTAATTTTTAATCCACCTACACACTCGAACGAGACATAGTCCTTTCTATGAGTAAATATCCTATCACTGAGGCTCTTCATGTTTATTAATGGTTTCACATAGCATGTTTTTACTTTAGCATGGTTTCTATGTGGACTGTTGTCCTTGTAACCTTGTGTTAGCACCTTCTGTAGATCGAGCTGACTCTATAAACCAACTCCGCTGATCTACATTTGATCTTCAGCTACTGACCCATTCATCCATTTAAATCATTGAGGTGTGAATAGAAGCACAAAGATGGCTTGTCTCACCTCAAGGCAGACCCAACACTATTTTCTATAAATATGGTCCTTTCTCCCTTGACCCAACAATATTTGATAGTTTCCATTACTCCTAAGAATAACTCCTCTGCAAGATGGTGGTCCTTGTTGTTGATGCATCCATATACCATACACATTTGTACTTTTATATCATATCTCTTACACATTAGAACCTTTTATTAATACAGGATTACAAAATCGCAAGGTCTTGATTTGCCTTTAGTTCCTCCAAGCCTAGATCCTTATAACACTTCTTATCATGGGACCGCTGCCTATGACCGAGCTTCAAATAAAATTGTGTTGCCATTTCATCATAACTTTTGTTAAAACGACCTTCCAAAATTGTGAGATTCTGATTGGCATTTAGCTCCTCCTTGCTTTAACCCCTTGTTACATTTCCTCTATAAAACCACTACTTGTGACGAGTGGCCTCATACTCCACTGTGGTGTTATATCATATCACCTATAGACCTTACGAAATCTCGAGCTTCCTAATTTCCATTAGCCCCTTTTTCATAGCCGCTTATTGTTTCTCCTCCATGGGACCAAGAGATATGGCCGATGGTATGGCCCTTGGGTGCTGCAATATCAGAGCCACCATATCTTGTAACTTTTATTCAAATGATGTTACGAAGTCGCGAGGTTCGAAGCTCCTTTCGCTTATAACTTTCCTATTTTCCCACCATGGGACTTGGCGCTGTAAACAACAGCTTAGCTTTTAGGTGCTAAGGCCTTTTGTTCCTACAAGGGGTCTCTCTTTCATTGTTAAGTCCTCTCTACCCTTGATTCCTCAAACTCAACATGACCAGGCGTCAAAAACACCATCGGAGCCCCCCTTTCATCGAACCTTTCCTCATAGGGCATTTACATAGGAGTTACAAAATATTCATCCTCTGATATACACCATAGCACTTAGGTGCTAGCCCCTCTCTGTGCCCTTGGTTCTTAGGGATTCAGGACCTATGTCATTCTCATTGGAGCCCCTTTCATTAGAAATTTTGTCATAGGCCCTTCACATAGGAGTTACAAAATCCTTGACCTCCAGAATGTCAATCTTTAAGTGAAATCACACTGACATCATCACTCCATGTGGCCCCTCCTCAGTGGCGACACGTGACACCCATATTTGGACCACTAGGTTACCCAAAATGCCTAATATGTCTGCCATATATCCTTTTGTATGACCATGTCATGACTACGTCATCTACCACCTTAGCCACTTATGGCCAATAAACTACTGCCATGTTTCGACCTGGAGGAGAGAGAAAGGGGTCCATTGGAATTTGGTTTTACAACAAATCCATTGTTAACTCTGCTAGGCATCCCTTGGTACTTTAACAATATCGGCAGCACTGGATATCGTAACTTCTTAAAATACAGATGTTAAGAAGTTTTGATATTCTGATGTGCTCGTGTCTCCGATATTTCGTTGGCCTCTAGCCTTTGATATCACCTGATTTGATGTTCCTATATGGCCTGCTTTGATGCTCTGATATTCTACCAACCTACGATATATCAACCTACTTAGGACTTCAAGACGTTGACTTTAGAAGACCATAACTTTTGATCCAACATGTCATTTGTAGACTTCCACACACTGTTTGAAAGCCCTTTCAAAGAACTTTTTAATGAAGAGGGTCTAATGTAAACTCTTAGCCCATCTTCTATCTATAAAATGGCTGCAAAATCTTTGCCACTCTTTTCTCCTTGACTCTTCGTCTTGTGCATGGAATCCTAAACTCCCAACCACCATAGTTATAATTTTATGGATTCTCTACTAAGCCTACTACTATGATTATTCTCTACCAGAAGCCTGTAACAGCCATAAGATTCCTCCTAAGCTTGACATGTCAATCATATCAATGCTATCCCAATTGCCATCACAGCTAGGCTAGGGAACATTAAAACCAACATCTACTATGACAAGCATCCATGCTAGTCTAGTTGACATCAATGCCAACACTCCTACCAACACTTAGACAATGCCAACTACCCAACACATCTCCTAGCATGATTGTTGACACTAATGCCAACAAACTTGCATATATCCTCACTAGGAGACTAGCCATCAATAAAATGGCAATTGTCCAACATTTTGTTCACCCATATGTTTTAATGTCACATTAATAATATAAAAGCACTGGTTATGAAAATAAAAGCCCATGGAAATAACTAGGAAATCAAAAGTTGATGCAATTGTGACCATGATAAATTAGTCATATAATTGGACTGGAAAATTTTAATGCTTGTAGATTTCATCGGCTAAAATAAATAAATAAAATTATTGTAGAATATACTCAAAAACATATTAGTATATCTTACACATGTTATCTTTTGTTCAATGCACTAATTTTGGATTCTAAACAAGTGACATTATAGTATAGTTGCATAAGGTAATTATATTATTGAGAAGCAGAGAAAATAAAATATTGAGACGTTTTAATACAAAAATTTATAAAATATTGTCGTAGGATTGGAAACAATTATGCAATATAACCACCTTTTTCTCTAGATCTGTTGTCTTTATAGTCTCAAAATGCAATTTTTGAAAAGCTTAAAAATTGTAAATTATAATATACCTCTAGGTTAAGTTTCTTTGCAAGTTCCTTGTCTTATATTTTGTATTCATGATGTAAGCCTCAATAGGTTGTTCTTTCCTCTTACCAATTCTAGTAATGTAGCCCTAATTCCCTAACATTAAGGTTTTTACACAATCATTTTCGATGATTGTTCCAACCTTGAAATTTTCTTGACCACTATACCACTAGAAAAAATAATTTTTAGATTAGAGAAATGCAATATTGAAATGAACATTAATTACTCATTTTTAATCATTTATTCACAAGGAATCTTTGACTGGATAATGGTATTAATTATACAAATCCATGACATCGACCAAAGATTCAGAAATTCACAAGTGGTCTCGAACTCACGAAATGAAATCTAGTTTTAACACAAAAACATTGATGTGAGTTATTGGAGCAAGTTCATGCATGCTTCACATCTATTGGCCATTTTTTTACCAAAGGTAAAATATGTTTATCTAAATTTCACTGTTCTTCCTAGAATATTCCTTTGTGTTAGGAGATTTCGACACATAGGAAATAATTAAGTATTACTTTGTCTAGTGTATAGTTAGGTAAAGCGTGGTTTTTTAGTATGTAATTTTTGTAACTTACAATCTGACGGTCATGATATGTTCTAGACATGAAGTGATCCGATGGTTCATTCTCTCCTTATTATTACCGACACTTGATCCGTTGCTTAACACCCAATTGATCCATGATCTCTATTTATAGATCATGGAGGGTCATTTGTTAGGTGGTTGTTCATGAGAGAAGCTTATGTAGGTTTTCTTTCTTTTATATTAATAAATTTCCTGAAGTGGCCATGTTGGCTCAACCCGTGAACTATTTCCCTCTTTGAGGCTTTTAACCACGTCAAGAATAATGGTGTACTAATTTGTAATCTATTTGTGAGCAGTGTCCTTTGGTGTTCTATCTAAGGAACTTACCCTATAAATTCCTACATGGTATTAGAGCTATTCGAGGGCCGCATCCATTGGTGATCCAAATCCGAAGCTGGTACAACTACATCTGACTGTCACTTCCTATATCTACTATTTCTGACCGCTTTCGAGCTGAGAGGACTACTCTATTGTGTTAGGAGAATCTGTTTCAGTGAGGAACCTCTTTCGTTTCATGTCAAAAAGTTTCTAGTAGCCTTAGCTACGTCATTTTTAAGATCTGGAGGTATACAACCTTTATTTTCAGTTATAGTTACTTACATCTTTGTTTATTTTGGTTTAGAGTCCTCTATAATTTTATTATTACCGAATATATACCTTTCATTTCTATGTATGCTCTTTTCCCCGTGACTTTATCCGATCTGGGAAAAACAGAAATAGAAAGAAAGGATTTTTCTCATGTGTATTCTCTTTTCCATTGCACCTTAGTGTGATCTCATAAAATCAAAAACACTGAGGAAAATATCTAGTTTCCAGCCAAATCTTACTTTAAGTCATAAGGCTTGGATTACGTTTGCTTGTTCGTTTGGTTTGTATGGTTTTTTTTTTGTTTTGTAGGAAAAAAATGGTTTTTCAAGTAAGCACATACTCCAAAGCTTCAGCGAGCAAAAAAAAAAACCCCTTCCTCCTTTCCAAAGATTACTAACCTTTTAAACTATCTCACTTGGTCTAAAGTTACTTTATGAGAATAGAGGCTTTCGGTTCAAGTCTTCCTTTTTGTTGAGTTACTTTTTCAAAAAGCACATGTAACTTATGTTTTAAAGTTACTTTATGTAAAATTGTTCTCACCCATTATAAAAAGTGAGACACTTATAATTCTAAAGTCACTTTATCTTTTGTTTAAGTTACAATTTAGTAGATAGTTCATAAAGTACCATTGTAAAAGTCACTTTCACTTATTTATAAAAGTGAGTCACATAAATTAAACTTTTTTTAAAAGTGAGCTAATTAGATTAATTTTGGAAAGGGGGAGAATTTTTTTAATATAACATTATCATCAACTTCCCAACATTCACATGGTTCGTTGGCATCTTCAACAACATTTTTTCAAAAATCCATAACTTCTTCATCTAGAAGTTGTTTTCAGAGCCCCTTTTTTTTAATCAACCTAATTTTTTGAGATATTTCATTGAAACACTTAGTTTCAGCATATATAACTTTAGTTTCTTTTAAAATGGAAATTCCATGCCTAGTTATTCTTGACAGCACCAACTACTTCCAATGACTATCCTACATTGTGGATTTACTTAGAAGTAAAGGTCTTTATAGAATAGCCCCAGGCCAAGAGTCTAAACCTTAAGATGAAGATAACAAAGCCAAATAGGAAAACAAGCAAGATCAAGCATGTGGGTTGATAGGAATGTCTATTTCTCCAAACCTTAGATTCCATATCATAGACATTGATAACCCCAATGAAGCAATGAAAAATCTCAATAAAGTTTTCGGAATTAAAAATGAAATCAGATCCCATTAAGTCGAAAATGAGTTGCTTACATTGTACCCCAATAATTTTTCTTCCATTGAAGATTTGTTTCTAATTTCAAGACGTTTAGACTTCTCTTGGAAGGTGTTAAGGTTAAGAAAGAAGATGGTAGCCTTATCTATTCCATTCTTACTAAGTTAGGACCAGCCTACTTTGTGTATGTTTCCACCTTCCATTCTACTAGAGAAGCCTTTATTTCTCAAGGACAAGACTACAAGTCCCCGTCTTTTGATGCCTTTTGTGATTCTTTAATAAGAGAACAAGAAGAACTCTTACATCTTGGTCTTCTTAATACTGGAAACTCTTCTAACAAAGCCTTAGGAGCCCAACAACAACCAAGTTCAAAGAATTCTAAGAAGCAACATCCCAAAAAGAATGATCCTAAACCAAACAAGGATCCTAAGCCATTTCAGTCTCAAAATGAAAAACTAACACAACAAAATGATAAGAAAACTCAAAAAGGGGCAGAAGACTAATAGACATTGCAACTTTTGTAATCATGATGGACACTTAGAATGCAAATGCTTTAATAATATGGAAGCCTTGGAAGCAACAATGAATATGCATAACATCCATTTGGAGCACTCTTCAACTTCAACTTCATCTTCAGGAATAACAATTTTTGCATGTGGTTGTCAAGCATCTCAATATGGTTATGCACTAAATGTATCTCCTCTTCTCATTCTCATGAGTGGTTCATTGATTCTAGAGCTTCTTATCACATGGCCAAAAACAAAGCCATGTTTTCTTCTTTACATGATTGCAACTCCAAAAATATATATGTTGGTGATGATAGATATCTTAGTGTTGTAGGGACTAGAACTATTCATGTAGAAAATGGTCAATTTAATGATTTATTATGTGTTCCTACCTTATCCTACAACCTACTATCTGTATATCAAATAACTCATTCAGCAGAAGGTAAAACCGTTGAATTTTCACCTTGTGATGTTGTAATTAAGGACCTAAGAGATGCTAGACAGATTTTACTGACTGTCATTGATGATGATTCTACAAGGTTGTATAATTTTAACAACTTTGGGTCATAAACTCTTCCCTCAGTATTTGTTGCTCATGATGATGAAGTGAGAAAACTTCGGCATGAACGATTTGGTCACTTAAACTATCGCTCCTTCAAAATCTATGTAAAGAAAATATGATAACAGGTCTTCCTATGGTATCTTGTAAAGATGGTGTTTACTGAGGATGTGTACTCGGAAAACATCATCAAGATATTTTCGAAAAATATGCCTCTTGGCACACGTCATCCCCTTTATAGCTTGTGCATAGTGATTTATGTGGTCCACTTCCAGTTGTTTCATTCTCTGGCTACAAATATTTCTTAACTTTCATTAATGATTTCTCCAAACGCCCTTGGGTATAATTTTTTAAACTAAAGAGTGAATTCTTTAACATGTTCTTAGCCTTTAAGGCCTTTGTTGACAAACAATCTGGACATCAAATTCTTAAGCTAAGACCTAATAATGGCGGAGAATATGTTGACAACCAATTCGTCAACTTTTGCACTGAGAATGGAATTCAATTGCAACATATTGTTCCATATACTCCACAACAAAATGGTGTAGCTGAAATGAATAATCACACCTTAAAGGAAATGGTTAATTATATTCTTCAATCTAAAGGACTTAGTCTTAGTTTTTGGACAAAAGAAATTAACTGTGCAAATTACATAGTAAATCACACTCCTATTAAGGTTTTAAAGAATATCACTCTAGAAGAAGCATGTAGCTCAATTAAACTAGATGTAAGTCACTTTCATGTTTTTGTAAGTGAATCATGGTCCCATATTTTAGATGAGGAACATAAAGCCTTAGAACCTAAAAGTGAAAAATGTATTTTTGTTGGATATTTTGAGGACGTGAAAGGATAGAGACTTCTTCAACCTAAATACAAAAATGTTATCATTAGAATATATGTAAAGTTTGCGAAAAACATATCGGCCTATGAGCCTAGTTCGGTAGATGTGCCACCTCTCTATATCCCTTCTACTTCTGAAAATATTCCTTCTTCCCATGCTGAGAGCGAGGATGACAATAATCCCCCACCTTCTCGGGATCCTGCTTCAACTCCTCAGCTTCCAAGATGGGTCCGCGCTACTCACGATGCAACAGGTGCTCTTGTAGGTGATTTTATAGATCAATGTTGTGCACATTCTCAATTCGATAGAGCCTCTTCTTTACTAGCTCAAGCTTCAGCAAATTATGATCCTGACACTTTTGCAAAAGCTTCAAGCCATCCAGATTGGGATGCAACTATGAATGAATAATATCATTCATTATTCACAAATGATACATGGGACCTTGTTCCTCTTCCAAAGGGATAAAAACTTGTTAGATGTAAATGGATTTACAAAACCAAGTTTGGACCAGATGGAAAAGTTGATAAACATAAAGCACCTCATGTTGCTAAATGATTTTCACAAGTTGAAGGAATTGACTATACTGAAACCTTCTCCCCTCTTTCCAAAATGAAATCTATTTGCCTAGTTCTTTCCATTGGTGCCTCTTTCAAATGGGAAGTACATCATATGGATGATAAATTTGTGTTCTTGCATGGGGAATTACATGAATAAATCTATATGGAACAACCTCCGAGCTTTATAAAAATTGACTCTAGCCTTGTATGTCTACTTAACAAATCCCTTTAGGGCCCGACGGTGCCTTAGGCTTGGCATGCCAAAATGGATATCTTTCTTGTAGATATTGCCTTTTCTAGGTGTCATTATGACAATACTATCTACACCAAGAAAGTGGGTATGTCTCTTATCATTCTTGCTCTTTAATTTTATTATCTTATCCTTACCCATAGTGATCCAAACCTTATAAAATCATTGTAGAAAATCCGGTTGATTGTAGAAAATCCGGTTGATTGTGGAACATTGTGCAGCGCAGATAGCAACATATTCAGCATCGTAGGTGATAAAGAAAATAATTCAGGAACAATCGTAGGCAATTCAAATTCGTTGAATGACAGCGGGGTTCCACCAATATAATACCTTAAACAGCGCAGACAACTTTGGCGAAACCAGTTTACTGAACAATAGCAGTTTTCCAGATAACATTAACAAATGGATTAGCGCAGATAGTGTAGGAAATCCGGTTGATTGTGGATCATTGTGCAGCACAGACAGCGACATATTCAACAACGTAGGTGAATCAAACAATATTCAGAACGCTGATATGAATGATAAGATATTAAAAGGCAGTGACAAGGAAAACCCCAGAGGCATTTCTTCAGTAAAAGAACAGAGAAGGAAGGTGGTTAATCTATCCTCCCATGAATTAGATCCTGAAATCATAAGTCTCCTTAACAAAGGTTTAGGGTTCGCAATTGCTCCTAAAAACCTTCCTATTGAAAGTATGATTTGCAGCATAGAGGATGGGATCTATAATCTTTCGTTGGAAGAAAAGGAAACCCTTAGACAGGAGTTTTCCCTCATTTTGAGAAAAGCCAAAACTCCCAAAAGTAACTTAAGAAAAGAGGAACAAATTGCCTTTAAATCCTTACGAAACAATGATGAAATTGTGGTTCTCAAGGCAGACAAGGGAGGAGCAGTAGTGATATTGGATAAGGAAGACTATGTCAATAAGATGAATGAACACCTTAAATGTGGAAGTTACAAGAAGCTGAATAATAATCCCATTCCCAAGGTTATGAAAGAAGTAAGGAAGACAATTGCAGATTCCAGCCTTGATGATAAGTTAAAAAAGAAATTAATTCCTTCTTGTGAAACCATCCCCAGAATTTATGGTTTACCAAAGATCCATAAAGAGGGTGTTCCTCTTAGACCTATAGTCAATACCATTGGCTCCCCTACCTATGAGCTCGCTAAGTACGTGGCTCGAATCCTTAGACCCCTTGTTGGGAATACTGATTCTTTCATTAAGGACTCTCAGGACTCTGTGAACCTTATTAAAAATGAGAGGTTAGACCGTGAACACATTCTTGTTAGCTTTGACGTAGTATCCCTATTCACTAAGATCCCTCTTGATGAAGCCATTCAGGTTATTAAAGATGTTACTGATCCAGGAACAGTAAAACTGGCAAAAATTTGTTTACGATCGACTGTTTTCACCTTCCAAGGAGAATATTATGAGCAGACATCTGGAGTGGCAATGGGATCACCCCTTTCACCAATTGTAGCCAACTTATACATGGAATACTTTGAAAATAAAGCCCTTGAATCATACCCCTTGAAGCCAGCTTGGTGGAAATGATTCGTCGATGATACTAATATAAAATGGACTCATGGTAAAACAGAGCTTGACAAGTTTTTTATTCATCTTAACTCTATCTCTCCAGAGATAAAATTCACTATGGAGCTTGAAGAAAACATGAGCATCCCATTTTTAGATGTGCTCATCATCAGAAAGAATGATGGCTCTTTGGGACATAAGGTTTTCAGGAAGTCAACCCACACTGAAAACTACCTCCACGTTGATTCCCACCATCACCCAGCCCAGAAGTTTGGTGTTATAAACACTCTCGCCATCAGAGCCCTTCGAATTTCTGACTCTGAGCATTTGGATGAAGAAAAGAAGCATTTAGTCTCAGCTTTTAAGGGTATAGGCTACAATGAAAAAGAAATTAAAGCAGCTATAAAGAAAGCTGAAGGAAAGGTGCTATCTCATAAGCCTAAGGATAAAGACCAACCTCAGTATGGGAGGGTTTTTCTTCCTTATATTCAAGGAGTGACTGATAAAATTGCAAAAATCCTTAAAAAGAAAAACATAATCACACAATTCTCAGCACCTGGAACTATTAGGCAAAAGATGAGATCTGTCAAGGATAATATTAATAGACAACAGCTTAAGGGAGTCTACAAAATAGATTGCTCATGTGGAAAAAGTTACATTGGTGAAACAGGTCGATCCTTGCAGACTAGACTCAAGGAACATGGAGCTGACATTAGGAATGAAAGGTCTCGAACCTCAGCTCTTGCAGAACATTCCTCAATAACCAAGCACCATGTCTGCTTGGAAAGCGCTTCAATTATCGCTCGAGAAGATAAACATCACAGGCGGAAGATCAGAGAAGCTCTTGAAATCATCAAACATCCACATAATCTCAACAGGGACAATGGTATTGAGATTAGTGGTAGCTGGCTTCCCTTAATCAGAAAGATTAAGAACGACAGTACATCTCAGGTAGAGCTTAACAGGTAAATTTCTCTTTCCCCTTCTAGCAATCAGTGGTTACTTGCTTCTCTATTAGGTTTTAACTAGATTGTTAATATTATTGATAATTATTAGCTATTAAGTATTAATTATTATTAATTCATTAACTTTATTTATTATTAATTATTAATTATTATTAATACATTAATTTAATATTGTAAGATTACTAGTTACTATTAACTCGCTAAAATTAATATTATTAATAAATATTAGTTATTAATTAATTATTAATACTTATTGGTTAAATAACTAATAATTAATAATTATCTATTAATTAATAATTAATAGGTATTAATTATTAATAATTATTATTAATTCATTGGCTTACTTTTATTATTATTAATTATTTGTATTAATTATCAATTATTATTAATTCATTAATATTATTAACTATTAGTTATTAATTATCTATTATTAGTTATTAATCATCAATTATTACTATTAATGCATTAAACATTACTATTATTATTATTCATTATTAGTTATTTATTATTAATTATTAATTATTAGTTATTAATTATCATTTATTATTAACACATTAATATTATCATTTATTATTAAAACATAAATATTGTCATTAATTATTAATTATCATTATTATTAATACATATTAACTATTTATTATTACTATTATTTATTAGTTATTAATTATTAATCATTATTAATACATTAATATTATTATTAAGGTTAATATTTAATATTTAAATATGTAATATATTAATACACTAAATGTTATTTAAAAAAAAGAAGAAATTAAAAAATTAAAATTACTCACTTATTATTATTAATATTTATATTTTGAATATTAACTCAAGCAATAAACATGTTAGTATAATTTTGAATAAATAATTAATTAATTAATAAATATCATTAAAAAATAAAATAAAAAATAAAAAAATTTAATTAGTTAATTAATTAAATTAAAAAAAAAAGGATTTAATCAAGCAAACAACCGACAAATTCTAGCAGACATATCTCTATTAAAAACTATTTAAACCCTAATTAGAGCTCTTCTTCTTTCTTCATTCAAGTTTGTCCTGATGATGGATCCCAATTGGGATTCGAAACATTGATAAAAGAAATTGTTAATACTGTGGGTTCTCTGGCTTCTAATTCAAAAGATATAAACCACAGAGGTCTTAAATCCTTATAAACTATGTCAAGAGCAACCTTAAAAATCAGTTTGAAATGACAGAATTAGGACACTTGCATTATTTTCTTGGTCTTCAAGTCTTGCAATCTAAAGAAGGTATTTCCCTTTCCTAGTCCAAGTATGTCTGTGATCTTCTACAACACTTTCACATGGAAGACTGTAAGCCAACCCCTTCTCCCTTTCAGTCTAGAGCCAAACTTGTAGTCACTTATACTTCCACTGAAGTTGATGCAACCTTATATCGTCAACTTGTTGGAAAAATTTTGTATTTGACCCATACCCATCTTGATCTTTCCTTTGTTCTTGGCTCTGTTGCTCGGTTTATGCAAAAGCCACATGAAATTCATTGGAAAGTAGCTAAAATAATACTTTGTTATGTTTGAGATATAGTCTAGTTTAGGATTCATTATAGTGAAAAAGCATCTCCTCTATTGGTTGGTTTCATTGATTCTGATTGGGCTAGTGACCCTGATGATCAGAAGTCTACTACAGGTTATGTCCTCACTCTTGGTTTTGGACGTATTACATAGGCTTTCAAAGTGCCATTTATCTTTCTTCAACAGAAGCAGAGCATCATGGCAACATTAAAGCTAGTAAGGAAGCCTTATGGCTTCATCAGATCCTGTCAGAGTTTGGTTTTCAGTAGCAATATTAGACTACACTTTGGTGTTATAATAAAAGTGCCATTCAACTATTAAAAGGTCAATTTCAACATCTCCACAACAAACACATTAAACTACACATGCACTTCATTAGAAAGTGATGAGCCTAGGTATTGCAGCAAGAATGTTGCAACCCCCAGGGCTACTAGCTTTACTTATCAACCCAGGGTTCGTACAAACTTGGAGGTAACTGTGCTATATACACAAGTAGGAGTGAAGGTACTACATGTTGTCACTGCTCATCTGGCAAGAGACCCTAGGGGTTCCAAGCCAAAATTCTATGGGGTCAGAAGAAGCTTTATTTTGATGGAAAGAGAGAAAAGCTAGTCTAGAGGAGAGCTAATCTACTGTAGAAATGAAGAAAACAACATCCAAACCTAAATCACCATAACCTAATTAATCATGAAGACAGCTATGCCTGAACAGAATTGGAAATTAACACTAACCTACTACTACTATCTAGGTTTGAGAAGCAAAAAGCACCAAAACTAGGCTAAGGGGTCAGAAATGGAATTAGGCTAAGTCTGGCTTGAAACAGAAGAAGAGGTGAGAGGTTGAAATGGTGAAAAGAGGATTTAATGGGTAACAATGCATGAGGACCATTAGATTAGGTAGTTGAAAGGTAAACAAATGGACGAGATCAGATTGCAGGAGGGTACGTAGGCAAATGGGCGGACATGGTGGACTAACAGAATGGACAATTAGGATTATATCGTGGAGGCGTGCGATAGATGAACGGAGGAGATCGGCCAAGCCAAGTGGTGATCAGGTGAAGCGATGGTCGTCAAATCAAAAGACAAATCGACGATGGAGAGCTTAAGGCGTTAAATCGACTAGGTGACATGATAGCCGTCAGATTTGGTAGGGCAAATCGATGGTGGAGGTTAGAGCATGAAAAGAGACATGCGGAAAGGACAAGTAGGTTTGGGGGGTGGTAAGTTATATCTCACACACCCTCAAAACCATAAATGATATTTTGAGAATTCACGCGACTAGCCTCCCTGGCCGACACGTAGCACGGGGAAACCACCCATATCACGTGCTCTCAGCTTGATAACAGTCGAAAGGAAATCTACACGATATGGTGCAAGGGCCTTCGGATCTGGCAAGGCAAATCTAGGGTGGAGATGTAACCGAGAAGGTTGGTGACCGGCACGCGTTAGTTGTCAGGTCTGACAAGGCAAATTGATAGTGGGGATTTAAAGGGTGAAAAGTAAAACACGAAAAATGGATTTGAGCGGTGATTGGATGATTTGGCTTGTGAAAGGCATTTGATGGTTAAAAACCATTTAAAGATGAATCATCAGCTCCTGTGCAAGCATTTCAGGCTAAAAGAGGAAGACATGGGAATGTGAGTGAGATCTAGGATAGAAGGAGAGCGAACAAGCTGATGACCATAAAAGGGTAGAGTGTGATGAAATGGCCTCAGCAACTATATTAAATGACAAAAATCCATGAAAATCAAAACCCTATGTTTTTGGGGTTGCTGCAAGGTTTCTTCCTCACACCATAGTCCCAGAGGGAGGAGGTGAGGTTGGGACCCCTGTGAACATCTTGATGGATCTTTTCTTTACCAACCTACTAATTAAATGAAAGAATAAATGGAACAAACTGAAACACAACTACTCTGTTCTACCCTGCTGTAATGGACTGCAACTATTCAAGCAAATGAACAGGAAACAGGAAACTACTTAAGTCAATGAGCAGGAAACCAGAAATTTGTGTTGAACCACTATAATGAAAATGCATCTACTTAACTAAATGAACAATCACACCATGCATCTATGCTACTGCTATAATGGAAATGAAATACTTAATTTAATGAGTAGAAAGCATGAATCTACACTACTGTTGTAATGAGGATGCATTTGATTAAGCAAATGAACAAAGAGAAGGAAGCTATGCTAACATAATAGTACAAGAAAGAGGAGCTTTGGATGATAGGGTTGGGCCCTAACCCAAGAGCTTCAACCCTCTGAGTTAACTCAGTGCTGGCTCAAATCAAAACTCATCTTCATTATCAAAGAACTGTATTACATCAAAACTGTTACAAAGTAGAAGTTCGAATCCTTGCTACTGACTATCTAGCTGACTGGTAACTAACTAACTAGCTAAAAACTGAGGTCCTAAGCCTCTTTATTTATACATCTAAAGTATGAATGAATTCCCTCAAAATTAGGGAGGTACAGCTCCCAACTTAATGGTAACTTGTCCTTTCACTTTCACTAGCTCGGCTACCTTCTAGTAGGGAGGCTTCTTGTACTTCCACTTGCTTGGCTATCTTTTAGTACTTCAGATTTGGTTGTTTGTACTTTCATCTAATGGAGGGATATTTGGCTGGATGGGCATTAAATGAGGAGGATTTACCTCTTGTAATTCCTCTCCCTTGTCCCATTTGAGTTTTTACCAAGATCTTTTACCATAGTTCCTTGCTTTTACCTTTTATCCCTGCATTTCCTTTGCTTTTATCCTTTATTCCTGCATTACATGCACATTAGACCACAAAGCAAAATATCCAACTCTAACTCATCTCATAAGCAAAATATAATCAAAAGTATGCAATAGGTTGTGAAAGTAGTTGGTTTGACTAAGTTAGGAGGTGAATTAAGGCCAATTAAGGCCCATATAATTACTCAATGATGAGACTCATCATCACCCCCCTACTGAAAGTGTTTCTCATCCTTTGAGAAACTTAGTGGCTCTGTTAGCCTCTCTAACATCTCATTCTTTTGATGTGGTATTTTCTTCTTGTTTATAGCAATCTGATTTCCTTTCTCCTTCTCCCCACTGATATTCTTTAATATTCAAGCTATGTGTCAGTGTGTTATCTATTTTAGAAACCATGTATATTATCATTTCTTTTTCAGCCTAAATAGATCCTCATAATGTGTACTTGCTTGCCCTTGGAAAAAAAACTATCTGAGTGTTAGTTGAGGATTACTTGCAATTAGATGCTAATTAGGGCCATGGGATTTTGATTGTTCAATTTCTTCTCTATCCTTGAAGCCAATTAGCTCTTTTGTTTCTTGTTGCTTGTCCTCCTTTGTTTCAATGCCTTCTCTCTATTATGTTTCAGCATCATGTTTCTTTGTGTTATCCTTCATTATGTCCCTTTGTATTAGTTTCTTTTGTATCCATCTCCTCCCCATCTAGTTGTGTATCTATTTTTTCTTGTTTTGTCTCCTCCTTACTGACAGAAGGACTAACATCATAGATAAAGGTTTTGATGTCATCCTTTGCTGGTAAGTCATTGAAGACTATCCATGTTATAGGGATCCTAAGGTTTTGGAGGGCATATACTTTTTAAAGTTGGCCACCTCTTTACTTACAAACCAACTACCTCATAACCTTTGCAAAATTTTATCACATGATGCAGATGAGTGAGTGAGTAGGATACTTACCTGTGGCCTTAATGCCATGCTGCAAGTGTCAAAGATCAAAGGTGCTGCTAATGGTCATTCTTCTTCCTCCTCTGTTGTCTGTTGATGGTGTCTGTGACAGTAGATCAGATGTTGTTGCTGCTACTGTATGGTCGTATTTCTACTTCTTCTATTGTCTATTGTACATAGGGAGTAGGAGTGTGTGTGAAGGAAGGGCTGATGGTAATGGACGAGGTGGTGCTGTGGAAAACATGATCTTCTCCTGAATTGAAGTAGTGAAGTGAAAGAACAATGGAATTTATGGAGGGATGCATGGTAAGCAGTGGGGGAGATGAACATATGTGAGGTAGGGCCCCCTTTGGATCTTCTCTTTGCTCCTTGATTGGCTTTTTCATCCTCCTGCAAACAACAATTTTGTTTTTTCTTTTATTATTATATATTTTTTTGAAAAACACCTAGGCTACCTCAGAGAGGTTTTCACCCTAAGTATCTTCCTTGGGCGCCTCAAGGAAGGTTTTCACCCAGGGATATTCTTTTTCTTTCCTTTTCTCTCATCCTTGGGCCGCCTCATGGAGGTTTTCACCTGAATCCTTATTCTATTTTTTCTTTCTTTTTCAGTGACCTGATGAGGGAGGAGCTGAAACTTGCTCCACCATCATCATTGCCTTATTGATGCTATCAATGAACTCTTATTTAGATGAATACTTCTTTTATAATTGTAATCTATGTGCATTGACCATCAATGGAATGGCTTCTTCATTTATAGTCCTGATTCGCACTGAACCATTGTCATGGCAACTTTCCACCACATATGGTCCAAGTCGTCTTGTTCTTAGCTTTCCCTTGAAGTCCTTATACCTTGAATCATATAATAGTGCCTAGTCTCCTTCTTGAAATAGCTTCTCCTTGATATGTCTGTCATGTCAGATCTTTCTCTGGAGCTGAATTATCTCTGTATGGAGGAGGGCCTGCATCCTGAATTCAACTAGGCCATTCAAATGGAACAACCTTTCTTTTTTTGCATGACTAAGATCTAAATCTAGTTGGGCTACCATCCTCAATGTGTTATATTCAAATTCAGTGGACAGCAAATCCTTTTTCCCATATACCAGCTCATAGGGCGTAAATCGAGTGGTGGTCTTCCATGTTGTATTATAGGCCCTAGTGGCCTCAACTAGTCTCTTAGCCTAGTCCTTTCTACTTTTGTTCACTACCTTGGTCAAGATGTTCTCTAGTGCTCTGTTGGTCACCTCCACTTGCCCATTAGCTTGTGGGTGATAAGGAGTGGAGGTCTTATGTTTGATCTTGTAATGCTTGCTAGTTCTCTAGGGTAACCAAATTTGTAGAATATGTTCTCCCTTAGGAACTCAACCACAATTTCTTCTGTTTCTACCTTGATTGTTTTAGTTTCTACCCACTTCGTCATATAATCAGTGCACACAATGATGTGTTGTTTTTACATGGAAGGAGGGTTGATAGGCCCATTGAAGTCAACGCCCCACTTGTCAAATGGCTCGAAATTCACTTGAGGTTGTAGGGGCATTTCATCCCTTGGAGTAGGCTTTCCCATCCTCTAGCACTAATCACACTAACTAACATACTTATTCACATCCTGATGAAGAGTAGGCCAATAATAGCCTTCTTGCAACACCTTGAATGATGTCCTTTTTGCTGCAAAGTGACCTCCACAAGGCCTATCATGACAGGTCAGAAGGATGTCAAAGACTTCCTCTTCCCTTACACATCTTCTCAAGATCTAATTTGGACCAAGTTTGAACAGATTTCCCCCAATCCAGGTGAAGGGGGCACCTTTCCTGATTATCTTGATTTTTTCTCTGGAGGGCAGGTTTGGTGAGAACTGTGTTGACACCAGATAGTTTTCTATATCAGAAAACCATGGGGAGAGCACTAAAATAGCAAACAAATGCTCATATGGGAACTGATCATCCACCATTCCTTCTTCACTTGCAGGCAGATTCATTCTAGATAGAAAGTTAGCAACAACATTTTCTCTACCAGGCTTATCAACAATAATTAAATCAAACTACTGCAATAAAAGTAACCATCTGATGATTCTAGCATTTACATGTGGTTTCTTCATTAAATATTTAGCTAAAGCATGATCAATATGCACAAATGTCTGATACCCTGTAATATAATGCATAAACTTGTTCAATGAATGCACAATAACCAGGAGTTCTTTTTCTGTCATAGTATAGTTTAGTTCATCCTTTGACAGGTTTTTACTGGTAAAGTAGATGGCATAAGGAAATTTCTCTTCTACCTATCCTAAGGCTGCTCCTATGGCTCTATGTGAGGCATCAACATGAATGTGAAAAGGGAGGGCCTAGTTTGGGCCTCTAAGGATTGGTGTAGTGGTTACCTTATCCTTTAAAAGATCCAAGGCCTCTTGACAGCTCTTTGACCACATAAATTCAGAATCTTTGGCCAATAATCCAAACAAGGGAGAGGCTAGCTTGCTAAAGTATTTTATGAATCTTCTGTAATATCCAGCTAGCTCTAAGAAACTCCTAACATCTTTCTGCTTTTATGGAGATCGGACCCTTTGAATGACTGCTACTTTTTTTGGTTCCACCTGCAGTCCTTGCTGAGATATTGAGTGACCTAGCACAATCCCTTCAGTCATTAAGAATTCACATTTTTATGGACTGAGGGACAGGTTCATCTCAATTCATTTGCGTAATACTTTACCTAAGTTAGTCAGGGCCTCTTGGAAATCATAGCGATAAGGTGTAATATCATCCATGTATATCTCCAAAGCGTCATGAACTAATTCAACAAAAATACTTAGGGCTGCTCTCTGGAAAGTGGCAGAGGCATTTCACAGTCCAAAAGGAAGGACTCTATAGGAAAAATTACCCCATGGACAGGTGAAAGTGGTCTTATCCTAGTCTTCTGGGTAGATTTGGATTTGGTTGTACCCACTGAATCCATCTAGGAAAGAAAAGAACTTCTTCTCTGCCAGGCCATCTAGCACTTGGTCAATGAAGGGTAGCGGAAAATGATCCTTCTTTGTGGCCTTGTTCAATTCCCTATAATTGACACAAATCCTCCACTTCCCATTTTTCTTGGGCACTAATACTAAAGGAGAGACCCACTCACTTTCAGAGATCGGGTAAATAAACCCTACATCTAACAGTTTCTACAGTTCTTCTTTGACTATGTATTTGAGGGCTGGCTTCATTCTCCTTTATGGCTGCTTAACTGGATTGCAACCTTCCTTGATGTATATGTGGTTAGTACACACCGAGGGCTATACTCCCTTCATTTCCTTGTAGTTCCAAGAAAATTCTTCTAGGTTCTCCCTCAACAAGTTGCATAGTTTTTCCTCCTTTTAAGTAGAAAGAGATGGATTAATCTTTAAGGTTCTTTCAGGGCCAAATTATATGTCTTTGACTCGAATTGGGTTGGAATTAGCCAAGCATAAGTCAATTGGATGATTGTTTAGTGTTTCTTTTACTGCTTCTTGCAGGAGTAATGAACTAGGAGTTGGACTTTGGTGCTGGTGTTCAATTAAATCATCCTCATCTTGTTGTCCTCCTCCTATGATGGCTTCCAAAGTATAAAGTTCTGCAGAATAAAGCTCATCTTCTTCCTCCTAATCCAACCGTAAAGGTAAGTCATGTTCTAGGGAGGGTTGAGCAGGAGGGTATATGACTAATTGTTTGGACATATGCCCATTCTTGATGGTCATATTCCTAGCTCTACAGCTAATGTAGGCATTAGCTATGGCCAACCATGGCCTCCCAAGGATGATAGGGTAACGAGTTATCTTAGCCTTAGGCTGGAGAACTAGAAAATCTACTGGATACTCCCAGGAATCAATGGAGACCATCACATCCTCCACAATTCCCTCAAGGTTGACTATGGAACGGTCTGCAAGTTGCAGCACTGTTGTGGTCTTTCTTAATGACCCTTGGAGGTTAAGCTTGAGCATGGTGTCCTTGGTCATCACATTAATGGCAGCCCTAAGATCAATCAGAGTGTGTGGGACAATGGTGCCATTGATGTGGACATCGACTACAGGGCTTCCAGGGTCTAAGTATTTTGGATTGTTGGGTTGTGTTATATTTTTTCCACGACTAGCCCACGTAGTTAACCTGGGGGTTATGGGGGGGCAAAGCACCCCCCCCCCTCATTGCACCAATTGCATAGTGGGGGGGTCACAAGGGGTTTCACGGGTGCAGGCAACCCCCCTCTATTGGGTCTAGGGCAACGCCCCGGAAAATTTTGTTTTTGGACCCTATATTAGGTTGGGCGAACCTACCTATGGTTTTGGGCGCGATGGTTTTCAGTCCATGCTTTTGGATGCGATGGTTTTCAGTCCATCGTATTGGATGCTTTGGGATGTATAAATATGTATTGTAATATTGAAAGGAATATAATGAGAAATCAAGCTGGTAGTCCCAGTTGGGGGATCCAGGGGAAAATATCTATGTATATGTGTTCTATGTGTTATGCTCTCACATTGTTTATTTTTTGTGTTTTAGAATTTGTATGCAGGTAATTTCTGTACGGGGTTAAAACCTACATTTTGTATCTGAGTTATTTCTAGCTTCAAGGCAATGACTTTGCTACTGAGGGGTTTTGCTCGGGCCTGTGGTAGACCCTCTTCAGTGGGAGATCTGTGAGATCGATTTCAGTGGTGAAAGAAGATGGCGAGCAGTGGAAAGATAGAGATCGAGAAATTTAATGGTCAAATTTTTGAGTTCTGGAAACTCAAGATGGAGGATCTGTTGGTGGATAAAGATCAGTGGATCGTGGTAGATTCAGGTACTAAACCAACGTGACTGTTCGATATAGAATGGAAGAAGTTGGATTGGAAGGCAAAGAGCACAATACGATTATGTATCTCAGATTTAGTATTGCTCAATGTATTAGGGGAATCTACGGCGAAGGCTTTGTGGGACAAGTTAGGGACTTTGTACCAATCTAAGTCTCTGGTGAATAAATTGTTCCTGTGGAAGAAGTTGTATAAATTGAGGATGAACGATGGAGACTCGGCGATAGAGCATCTGAACGCATTTAATACTGTGGTAAGTCAGTTGTTATCTGTTGTTATTAAAACTTCAGATGAAGATAAGTGCATCAGTTTGTTGTGTTCTCTACCAGATTATTATGAAACCGGCTCACAAAAAGATAGAAAAGATAGATCAACGCCTTAAAATTCAGCCTCTTCGAGGGGGTAACCTCCTTTACATTACACAAATGAAGGATTCTTTGATGATTCAAATGACAAAACCTCCTTTCTATATATATGAGTCTAAGGAGTCACAATATAACCTAACCGAACTAACAATAATAATATAAAGGCACAAAAATAACAAAAGAGGGATTTTATGGGGCACAGTAATAAAAATATGGGGACAATAGGGCCATAACAATATTAATAAGGGATACAACTACAATAGTAATGGGGTAATCACTAGTATTATAGGGACCTAACATGCCCCTCTCCTTCAAAAAAGTGTTGTCCTCAATGCTTGAGTAGTTTTGGATGCTTCTGTATAAAATTCTCATCCTCCCATGTGGAATATTCAGCAGATAAGTTCTTCCACTTGATGAGATACTCTGAAATTGATCGATTTCGTAGCTGTTGAGTTCTTGTTTCTGTGACTGCTTCCGGTTCCAATATAATTTTTCCTTCCTCATCAAGTTCTGGCAATATTGTTTGAACTGGGAGCTTGTCACCTATAACCTTCTTTAAACATGAAACATGGAAAATGAGGTGCACTTGAGAAGCTGCAAGAAGCTCCAATTTGTATTCCATAGTACCAATCTTTTGCAACACCTTGTACGGACCATAATACTTTGGTGATAATTTATTATCCTTCTTAGCTTGCTTGATGGACATTTGTTTATATGGTTGTAGTCGTAGGAATACCCAATCACCTACATCAAAACTTCTTTCACTGCGATGTTGATCTGCCTGTTGTTTCATTCTATTTTGTGCCAACAAGAGGTTATCCTTTAAGAGTTGGAGGACTTGTTGTTGATGCTCGATGTGATGTTCCACTTCTTGAACCTTAGAATTTTCTCTTAAATATGATGTGATGGAGGGTGGCTAATATCCATGAAGTGCCATAAATGGGGTCATTTTTGTTGTTGTATGGAAGGAAGTGTTATACCACCATTCAGCCAGAGGCAACCATTTCACCCATTGTGTCTTTTTATCAGATACAAAGCAACGAAGATATCCCTCCAAACATTTGTTTACTATCTCAGTTTTCCCATCAGATTGAGGATGATAAGATGAGCTATGAGCTAACTAAGTGCTGAGACAAGAAAATAATTTTGTCCAAAAATTTCTAGTGAAAATGGGATCTCTGTCACTTACAATAATCTTTGGGTTTCCATGTAGCTTTTGAATTGTTTCCATAAATCCAGTAGAAACTGTACTGGCTTTAAATGGATGTGATAATGCACAAAAGTGTGCATACTTGATAAGTCTGTCAACTACCACCATGATGACACTCTTTCCCTCAGACTTGGGTAAACTTGTGATAAAATCCATTGAAACCTCCTCCCAATGTTGGCTTGGAATGGATAAAGGTTGTAATAGACTTGGGGTCTTAATTGTTTCAAGTTTATTTTGTTGGCAAACCAAACATTCCACCACAAACTTTTGAATATCCGATTTAAGGCCTTCCCAAAAAATTCCTTATTAACCCTGTGGTAAGTTTTTAAAAATCTTGAGTGCCCTCCTAAGGGAGAAGTGTGAAATTCCATAAGAATCTTTTGTTTGAGTTGGGAATTCTTACAGAGGTATAAGAAATCTTTGTACCATAACGAATCATTTTGCCAGCTAAATGTATCAGATGTACTGGAATCTTGTTGTAACTTTCGAATAAGTGGCCACACTTCTTCATCATTCTTCCATTCTTCCCTTGCTTTGTTTATCCAATCTGGTTGGATAACAGAAATGGCACACAACAATGCTTCCACATCTTCATCCTTTCTTGAGAGTGCATCTACCACCACATTTTGCTTCCCTTTTTTGTAGATGATTTCAAAGTCATAACCCAACATCTTTGTGACCCACTTTTGTTTCTCTTCAGAGGATAATCTTTGTTCTAAAAAGTATTTAAGGCTATCATGATCAGTTTTTACCTTGAATTGTCTTCCCATTAGGCAGGGTCGCCATTTCTTAAGTGCATGTAGTATTGCCAACATCTCCTTCTCATAAATAGCTTTGTGTAAAAACTTTCCCTTGATTGGACGACTTTCAAAAGCAATGGGTCTTTCATCTTGCATTAAAACAACACCAATTCCATTTCCTGAAGCATCACATTCCACAACAAAGGTTTTTGTGAAGTCTGGTGTAGCTAAGACCAGTGCTTGGCACATTGCCTTTGGAATCCATGAAAATGCATCTTTCTTCAATAATGTTGTTAGAGGTGCTACTATTCTCCCATAATTCTCAAAAAACTTGCGATAATACACTGTCAACCTGAGAAATCCTTGCAGATGCTTTATGGATGTGGGGATTTTCCATTCCTTAATGGCTTTAATTTTGCTAGGTTCTACCTTAACTCCTTCATGAGATACAATATGACCTAGATATTCCACCTCTTGTACTCCAAAGAAACATTTGGATCTTTTTACATATAATTGTTTCTCCTCTAATAGTTGTAGCACCCTGTCAACATGTTCAACATGATCCTTCCAAGACTTTTTGTAGATTAGTATATCATCCAAAAATACTAACACAAATTTTCTAAGGAAGAGTTTGAAAATGGAATTCATCAAACCTTGAAATGTAGAAGGTGCATTGGTAAGGCCAAAAGTCATGACCAAAAATTCATAATGACCCTCATGAGTTCTAAATGCTATTTTTGGAATGTCTTCAGTCCTCATTCTGATTTCATGATATCCTAAATGAAGATCCAATTTGGTGAAGTAAATTGATCCATGAAATTCATCCAATAATTCATCAATGACAGGAATGGGAAAATTATCTTTAATAGTAAGCTTGTTGAGCTCCCTATAATCTGGACACATGTGCCATGATCCATCCTTCTTGTGCACCAATACTATTGGAGCAGAGAAAGAACTTTGACTAGGTTGAATTATACCAGCCTCTAGCATTTATACAACCATATGTTCAATTTCACTCTTTTGGGCATAGGGATATCTATATGGCCTGATGTTTGGAGGAACACTTCCTGTGATCAGATGAATAGCATGATCATGATCACGAATAGGTGGGAGACCTTTGGGAGTCTCAAATACCTTGGAATGATTGTCAAATACTTTTTGGAGATCTAGAGAAATAGATGATTTCTATGTGAAAACATCTAGCGAACATAATTGTGCAATTACACCTCTTTGTTCCTTTTTTAGAATCTTTGTCATACCCTTAGAGCTGATTATCTTTCCCAGTTTCCCTGCAATACCCCTTAATTCAACTTCCTTTCCTTTCATAGAAAATTTCATGAAAAGTTCTTGAAAATTAAAATATATTGTACCCAATGATTGTAGCCATTGGACTCCTAGTACAACATCAGCACCTCCCATTAGAATGGAAAGCATTGGGCTAGTCAATACATATTCTCCCATGGATAGCTTGATATTATGCCACTTTCTAGAGCAATTTATCGTTCCTCCATTTGCAACCATCACTTGACACTCTGGTGTTGGATATAGGAAGAAATTCAATTCTTTTGCTATCTTACAATGAATAAAATTGTGGGTACTTCCTGAATAAATCAACACTATTACCTTTTTATTCTTGATTTGTCCTTCTATCTTGATGGTTTGAGGAGTGGTAATTCTAGCCAATGCATTACAAGATATGGTCAGATTAATTTCTTCTTTATCTAGGCTTTTTTCCTAGAGTATATCCTCTTCTTTTGACCTTTCTTGCTCGTTTTCTTCTTCCTCTTCACAATCTATGTAGAATAATTTCTTCTCAGCACACTTATGACCTTTAGTGTATTTGCTATCACAACTGTAACAAAACCCTTTTGTTCCTTTTTCTTCCAATTTTTGTGGTGTCAAACTTATAGGTTGTGGAATACTAGGGGTAACAACACTTCCATATTTATAGTTGTGAGTGGTATGCTTCCTGGTTGCCATAATTTTGCTTTCCATTTTTCTTGCTAACTTGAATGCCTTCTCTAATGAATCAGGTTCCCAAAGGCGAACATCATGTTGGATATTATCCTTTAAATTCCCTATGAACACATCAATCCTATGCTCCCCTGGAATATTTTTTACCCTTATGTTCAATTTTTCGAACTCCTCAATGTGCTTCATTATTGAACCCTTTTGTTTGAGACTTATCAATTGGCTAAAAAAAGTGTTGCTTTTTGTATCCTCATAATGTGCTATCAATTCTTCCATAAAAATTGCACAAGTGATAATTTTTTTACGAGAGCAAAGCCATTGATACCATGCAAACTAATTTGGTTCCAAATATAAAGTTGCAATACGTACCTTTTGTGTGTTTTGCACATTATTGAGATCAAAAAATTGTTCCATCTGTAATATCCTTGTTGTGGGATCCTTGCCATCAAACTTCCTCTTATCAATTTTTGGAATATGGTGTGTCTTTGATCCAACATTAGAGTCTATGAAATCATGATTAACATTTCTTTTGTTCACATCATGAGTTTCCTTTACTACCCTTTCACCATTAGTAAGTATTTCTTATAGAAAATTTATCAAATCTGTCTTCAAATCTGCCATGCCTGTCTTCAAATCTGTCTTCAAAACTATCTTAAAATCATCCATCTTAGCTTCCAAGCCATTCATATTAGCTTCCACTCCCTTTATCTTAGATTCCACACCATTTAACTTAGCATCTTTTAGCTTTTGTGAGAGTGACATTTCTTGCAGTTGGTCTTGTAATTTTGATATATCATGTAGCATTTCTTCCTCTTCTTCATGAGTCATGCTAGAGCTTTCAGGTTCCTTACTAGGTGTTTGTATTTTATTTACTTGGCGCATCAATTACCGATAATAATTCTCTACTATGCCCTTTGAATTCCTTCAAAATAATTTTTCAAACCAAGCTTAAGCAAAAATTTAAAAAAAATCTATACACCTTTTTTCACTTTGTAGGAGCTCGATATTGCCTCTGATGTATATCTATAATTTTGGATCATCTTGTTCTAAAATTGTGACCTGTAGTAGCACTCGGTAACCTCTTTCCAATGCCACCAGTCTGATCCAAATTGGATTCTCCAAGGAAGAGTTATGCCAAATCTCCCATAGTGACCTGATTATCGACTAGTTCAGTAGAGCGAACTTTTACGACATGCCACGTGTCCCTGTTTCGACCTTTGGCTCTGAAAAATATATACAAGAAACTACAGTCCATCCTCTTTCTGTACCTTCATATGAAATTTCAATCCGATGCTTAGAGAGAAAATTATGACGATTTTCCCCAGGTCACCTGTTTGGAATGTAATTCAAGAGTATGCAAAAAGACCAACTTCCTCAGATCATATCTCCACAAATATAGCACGAAAAGTTCTGAAATTTACACCCGAGGTTCAGTTTGATTTCATATAAAATGGGTTTTTTTTTGCTTCTAAAACGTTGTAGAAAAAAGAGTTATAGTGAAAATGCCACGATGACCTATTTGGAGCAGCGAAACCCTAGAATCCAAAGCTTTGATACCAAATGTTATGAAACGAGCTCACAAAAAGATAGAAAAGATAGATCAATGCCTTTAGCCTCTTCGAGGGGGAAACCTCCTTTACATTAGACAAATGAATGATTCTTTGATGATTCAAATGACAAAACCTCCTTTCTATATATAGGAGTCTAAGGAGTCACAATATAACCCAGTCGGCCTAACAATAATAATATAAAGGCACAAAAATAACAATGGAGGGATTCTATGGGGCACAGTAATAACAATATGGGGACAATAGGGCCACAACAACATTAATAAGGGATACAACTACAATAGTAATGGGGTAATCACTAGTATTATAGGGACCTAACATAGATTCATGGGATATTCTGGTTATTGCAATAGGTAGCAATACAACTGCCTTGCAATTTGATGAAATAGTTTCATCCTTGCTGACGGAGGAGATGAGATGGAAAAATATGGAGAGCTAAAATGGTGATGCCTTGTCTATATGAGGAAAGTCCCATAATATAAATAAAAATAAGTCATCAAGTGGGAGATCTAAATCTAGAGGGAGATCTAAATCTCCAGCAAAACCTGTAAAGGTGGTGTGCTGGAAATGCAGAAAGGAAGGGCACTACAAAAGGGACTGTAAATCTAAAGCTCATGATAAAGAAAAGGGATTTGATGATGCTCCTTCTGTAGAGGTGGAAACCACCTTAGATGAAGGTGGAGATGTGTACTTGGCTTCTTCAAGTACACATGTAGATCATGAGGCATGGTTAATTGACTCAGGTGCATCTTTTCACTTCACTCCCCATAGAGAGTGGTTCTGCGAGTATGAGAAATACGATGGTGGTGATGTCTTCTTAGGGGATGATAGGAAGGCTAGAATCATTGGTCATGGAAAAATAAAGTTGAAGTTGCAAGGTGGAAGGGTTAGAACACTTCCGGGTGTTCTACATATTCCTGCAATGGCCAGAAATCTGATTTTTGTAAGCAAGATGGATGATGCAGGCGTAAAAAATAGTGTTCGAGAAGGATACCAGAAAGATGGTTCAGGGAGCACTGGTATTGATGCAGCGAGTTTGGATTGGAACTCTATACTAGCTGCAAGGTAGCACTGTTGTTGATGGGTGCAACAGCTCTGTGGTTCCTGAAAGTGGAGCAGAAAGTTGGAGAGAAGACCATGTTGTGGCATCAAAGGCTTGGATATATTGGAGAGAAGGGTCTTCGAAGACTTCATGGTAAATGTATGGTAGAAGGTATGAGTAATAGCTCTGTGAATTTTGATTTCTATGAAAATTATGTATATGGTAAGCAGAATTAGGTGAGTTTTCCCTCTGGAGGTAAGAAGTCAAAATAGATATTATAACTTGTGCACAGTGATGTGTTTGGACCTGTGAAGGTTCCATCACTGGGCAAGTATATGTACTATGTATCATTTATAGATGACTTCTCAAGGAATACATGGATGTATTTCCTTACGAAGAAAATTGAAGTCTTTGACAGGTTTAAAGAATTTAAGTCTCTGGTGGAAACCAGATAGAGAAGAAGATAAAGGTGTTGAGGATAGATAATGGTGGAGAGTTTTGTAGCAAGGAATTTGAAGAATTCTGTAAGAAGTGTGGTATAGCATGGCAAAAGACTACTCCATACACACCTAAGAAAAATGGAGCTGCAGAAAGAATGAACAAGACATTGATGGAAAGGGCAAGAAGCATGCTCAATGGTGCCGAGTTAGAACTGGAATTCTGGGCAAAGGCGGTGGAGACAGCATGTTACTTGGTCAACATATCACCTTCATCAACGTTGGAGGATAAGGCTCCACAAGATATATGGACTAGTAACAAACCCTCTCTTTCACATTTGATGGTATTTGGATGTGATGCATATGTACATGTTCCAAAGGATAAAAGAACCAAGTTGGATAGTAAATCTGAAAAGTACATCTTTATTGGGTATATGGATGGTTTAAAGGGTTTTAAGCTTTGGAACCCAGTAACAAGGAAGGTTGTGTACAGCTGAGATGTGGTGTTCAGAGAGGTGAAAGATGTTATTAAACTTGAAGTCCAACCAAAGGAACCTAAGAAGATAGAGTTTGAGCTGAAGGAGGAAGAATCAGACTCTATAGCAGAAGAGGAATCAGAAGATGAAGAGCCACAAACTCTGGGTGTGAGAAGATCAGTTTGAGAAAGAAGGCAGTTGGAAAGGTATAGTCCATCCACTTTCTGTTCAAATTTTTCTTTATCTGTTACTGATGATGATCCCAGAACTGTGAAGGAAGTAGTAGATTCAGAGGATGGAAAACTCTGGAAAGAGGCCATTGTCAATGAAATGACATCTTTGCATGAAAATGAGGCTTGGGATCTGGTGGAGTTGCTGGCTAGAATGAAACCCATTGGCAGCAAATGGGTGTTCAAGAAGAAGACAAATGCAGAAGGGAAGGTGGAGAAATACAAAACTCAGTTGGTAGCAAAAGGTTATTCCCAGGTGTCGGGAATTGCTTTTGGTGATATTTTTTCTCTTGTTTCCAAGGTGGCTTCTATTAGATTACTTTTATCTGTTACTATTGCTTTTTATTTTGAGGTAGAACAGATGGATGTGAAGACAATATTTCTTCACGGGGATCTGGAAGAGGAGATATACATGAAGCAACCTGAAGGATTTGTGGTGAATGGTAAGAAAGAACTGGTATGCAAGTTAAAGAAGTCTTTGTATGGGTTAAAACAGTCACCAAGGATGTCGTATTAGAAATTTGATACATTTATACGGGAGCTTGGCTTCACCAGAAGCAAAGCAGATCACTGTGTGTATTTTAAATTAATTGGTGACCATGTTATTTATTTGGTCTTGTATGTGGATGATATGTTTCTGGTTGAAAATGAAAAAGAAATTATCCAGGATTTGAAGACCCAATTGTCCTCCAAATTTGACATGAAATATCTTGGTGCTGCAAACTATATTTTGGGCATGGAAATTAAAAGAGATCGGGCAAAGAGGAAGCTATGGTTAAACCAGAGGAAGTATGTCAAGACAATATTGCAGAGATTTAATATGCAGGATAGTAAACTGGTGAAGGTTCCTATTCCTGTAGGTGTAAAGTTATATGCTGAACAGTGTCCCAAGACACAAGAAGAGGAAGAGGACATGTCATGTGTTCCATATGCAAGTGTGGTTAGTAGCCTAACATATGCAATGATCTGTACTAGACTAGAGATTGCACATGCAGTGGGAGTATTGAGCAGATTTATGTTAAAACAAGAAAAGGAGCATTGGACAATAGTGAAGCTTTTCACGTATTTGCGTGGCACTAGTTATTATGGTTTGTGCTACCAAGGAAGTCCAGGATTGGATAGAGTGTTGGATATTCATGGCTTTGTTGATGTAGACTAGGCTGGAGATCTGGATTAGAGAAGATCTACAAGTGGATATGTGTTTAACCTATTTAGAGGTGTAGTCAGTTGGATGAGTAAGAAATAATCTGTAGTGGCACTATCAACTACAGAGATAGAATACATGGCAGCCACTCATGCAAGCAAGGAAGCAGTTTGGCTGAAGAGATTGTGTTCAAGTATGGGGTTAATACAGGGAGCTATAAGGATAGACTAAGACAGGCAAAGTGCAATTTTCTTGGCAAAGAACCCTGCATATCATTCAAAGACAAAGCACATTGATGTTCAGTATCACTTTGTGAGGGATATGATAGAAGACAAAAAGGTGTTGCTGGTAAAGGTGGACACTTTGAAGAATACTGCAGATGCATTGACAAAATTTGTGAGCTTTGAGAAGTTCTCTTGGCGTAGAGAAACAATGGGCATTGCAAGGTTGGATAAATGACTAAGCTCTCTTGTGGCCCCTTGTGGAAAGAAAACAACAAGTGGGAGAATGTTGAGTTGTGTTATATTCTTTCCACAACTACCCCATGTAGTTAACCGGGGGGTTATAGGGGGCACCGGAGCCCCCCCCTTCATTGTGCTGATTGCATAGCGGGGGGGTCACAAGGGGTTTGAGGGGTGCAAGTAGCCCCCCTCTATGGGGTCCAGGGCAGCACCTTGGAAAATTTTGTTTTTGGACCCTATATTAGGTTGGGCGGACCTACCTATGGTTTTGTGCATGATTTTCGCACATGGTTTTGGGCGCGATGGTTTTTGGTCCATGGTTTTGGACACGATGGTTTTCATTCCATGGTATTGGATGCTTCGGCATGTATAAATATGTATTGTAACATTGAAAGGAATATAAGGAAAAATCAAGCTGGTAGTCCCGGGTTTGCGGTCCAAGGGAAAATCTCTGTGTATATGTGTTCTATGTGTTAGGCTCTTGCATTGTTTATTTTCTCTGTTTTAGAATTCGTATGCAGGTAATTTCTATATAGGGTTAAAACCTACATGGACATATTGCCTACCCCAGCATTAAGTCAGATAACTGCCCAATGACATTAATGGTAGGGGAATCCCTTTTTCTTCTTCCTGGATGCTTAAAATACTTCCCTTTAACCATTTTATTATAAATAGGCACATCTTTGATTTCTTGGAGAAGGGGGATCTTTACACATAGGTTTTCCAATTCTCCCAGAAGTTTATTTTCTTCTAGGGTAGGCTGGCGTGGTTTGGCTAGTCTTTCAGGAAAGGGTGCATTTGCTTTAAGGTTACTTTCCTCTCCTTTTTTCTTGACCTCCTTTTGTGGGGAGGGAAGTTGGTTATCTGGGAGAATTCTCCCAGATCTCAGGTTGAACTCCTAAATTTCAACAACATAAGCTAGGTATGATGTCTCTCCACCATATGGTTGTTGGGCCTCCCTATTTTTTGGGTTTAGATTTGGTTGGGTAGGCATCTGGGGTTGCCTAGGTGGAGCAGAGTGCAGGATTTGCAGTTGGGTAGGTGATGGAGGAAATAGAGCTAGACCATTGTTGAATTAGGGCCTCCACCCCTGGGGTGGGGTATTCCACTAAGGTTGTGGCTGATTGTAAGGTTGAAATGACTGGTTGGGTGGTTGTGAATGATATTGAGATGCATAGGACCAAGGAGGGGGTGTAGACTAGGAAGGAATGGCAGGGGGTCCCCAAGAAGGTGTAGTTGTGTTTTGGTTGGGTCTGTAATATGCATGGGATGATCCTTGCATACCATGTTGGTATGGTCTAGGCCCAAGAGGTTTCCTTTGGTTAATGTAGCAAATATTCTCAGTCACCCCTTCAGCTCCTTGATATACAGCTTTGAGTCCAGGTAAGGAAGGGCACTTGTCTGTGGAGTGGTTTTCTTCACAGATTGAGCAAATCTCAATATAGTTTAATGGGCATTCATTCCTAGGATGCCTTCTGGTGCACCTAGGACAGAAGATGGCTAGGGATCTCTCTGATTCCTCTTGATTTCTTCTGATATTCATGGTATCCAATTGTAAGGCAAAGGTTTGCAGCATGTCACTTTTGAAATCCTCCAACATATTTCCAATTTCACCCTTGATGGATGAGTTGGAGGACGATGTACTGGCCATAGGTTGACTACTTCTACCCTTGTTTTTGGCTACCCTAGAATGGTTTCTAAAGACAGTCTTGATGTCCTCATAGGGTAGTTGGTAGATATCTCCTCTTGATAACATATGTAAGGTGTCTAGGATATCCTCCCTTACTCCTCTAAGTAGGACCAACTTCAGTGACTCAGGGTCAAGTGTGCACCTATCCCTTTTGTAGCTAAGCTAGAATCTTTCTTCATAGTCTTCTAGGGATTCATCATGGCCTGTGGTCATCCTGAAAATTTCATATTTAGTGTCATTTGACCTACAGTAGTCCCTATATTTGTTGTTAAAGGCCTGTTGCATCTAAGCCCAAGTTGTTATGCTATCTCCAGGCAAACCCATGAACCAGCGCAAAGTTGCCTCCTTGAGGGTAGATGGAAACAATTTCAACTTTTGCTCATCATCTGTATAGTCATAGGTTCGGCAAACAACAACAAACTCAAATAGGAAATTGTCAAGGTCCTCTATGGTCAAGCCATGGAAATGAGGTAGAGTAGAGGGGCTTATGTTCTTCATTTTAGTGTCCCCATTAGGTTCCCTAATGGGGAAGGCACTCCCAATTCTCCCTCTATCTCCTCCATCATTTAAGTGTTCAACCATTAGTTCAATACGAATGGGTTCTTCCTCTTCTTCTTCCCTATAGGTTCTTCAAATATGTCAGTTTTCTCAACCAAAGGGGCTTCTAGTTCACTGTCAGTGAATAAGAAAGGAGGTTGACCATTGGATGAGGTGGGGGTGTTTGACAAGAATTTTCCTGAAGTATCCCTAATCCTACGAGGCATTAAAGGAAATGTTTTTTGGTTTTTGTGAGATTTTTCTTGAAAGTTGGGAAGTAATTATAGAAAGGAAATTACTGATTATGTGAAAAACAACTAATAGAATGAAAAATACTTGCAGAATGAAATTGCTGAACTGAATGAAAACCACTGACAAAAGGAAACTACTTGTGAATTGAAATTGTTGAATGAAAGACTACTGACAGAAATAGAATTACTTACTGAATTGAAATTCTATTTGCAGGAAAAGAAACTAGATTAACTTGTAGAATGGAAAGGAAAGCAGATAAATGAAAAAATGAAAGAAAGAAACTAGATTACTTTGGCAGAAATAAACTAATGGAAGAAAGTGGGAAAGCTATAAAATAGAAGAAAACAGTAGTTCACATCCTACTCTAACACCTCCCCGACAACGACGCCAAAAAGTGATGAGCCTAGGTATTGCAGCAAGAATGCTGTAACTCCCAAGGCTACCAGCTTTATCTATCAACCCGGGGTTTATACAAACTTGGAGGTGACTATGCTATATACACAGGTAGGAGTGTAGGTACTACCTATTGTCACTGCTCATCTGGCAAGAGACCCTAGGGGTTCCAAGCCAAACTTCTATGGGGTTAGAAGAAGCTTGATTTTGATGGAATGAGATCAAACCTAGTATAGGGGAGAGCTAATCTACTGCAGAAATGAAGAAAACAACATGAAAACCTAAATCACCATAACCTAATTGATCATGAAGACAGCTATTCCTGAACAGAATTCGAAATTAACGCTAAACTACTATTTCTATCTAGGTTGTAGAAGCAAAAAGCACCAAAACTAGGCTAAGGGGTCAGAAATGGAACTAGGCTAAGTCTGGGTTGAAGCAAAAGAAGTGGTTAGAGGTAAAAATGGTGAAAAGAGGAAGTAATGGGTAATAGTGCATGAGGACCATTGGATCAGGTGGGTGAAAGGCAAATGAATGGACGAGATCGAATTGCAGGAGGGTACGTAGGAAAATGGGCAGACATGGTAGGATAACAAAGTAGACGGTTGGGATTATATCGCAGAGGCAAGTGGCAGTTGAACAACCGAGATCAACCAAGCCAAGTGGCAATCGGGTGAAGAAACAACCGTCGGATCAAAAGACGGATCGACGATGGAGAGCTCAAGGCGTTAAATCGATCGGGTGATGTGACAGTCATCAGATCTGGTAGGGCAAATCGACAATGGAGGTTGGAGCATGAAAAGAAATGTGTGGAAAGGACGAGGTGGTTTTGATGACGATAAGTTGTATCTCATGTGCCCTCAAAATCGTAAATGGTATTTTGAGAATTCACGTGACTAGCCTCCCCAGTCGACACATAGCACAGGGAAACCGCCCATATCGCACGCTCTTAGCCCGATAACGGTCGAAAGGAAATCCATGTGATATGGCACAAGGGCCGTCAGATCTGGCAAGGAAAATCTACGGCAGAGATGTGATCGAGCATGTTGGTGAGTGGGTGCACGACAGCTATCAGATCTGACAAGGCAGATCGACGGTGGGGATTTAAAGAGTGAAAAGTCAAACGCGAAAAATGGATTTGAGTGGTGATTAGACGATTTGGCTTGTGAAAGGTGTTTGACAGTTAAAAACCATTTAAACATGAATTATCAGCTCCTACGCAAGCATTTTAGGCTGAAAGAGAAAGACATGGGAATGTGAGTGAGGCTTGGGACAGACGGAGATGAACAAGATGATGACCATAAAAGGGCAAAGCGATATGAAATGACCTCGATGACTGTATTAAACGAAAAAACTCCATGAAAATCAAAACCCTGTGTTTTTGGGGTTGCTGCAGGGTTTCTTCCTCACACCATAGTCCCAGAGGGAGGAGGTGAGGCTGAGACACCTGTGAGCATCCTAATGGATATTTTCTTTACCAACCTACTGATTAAATGAAAGCATAAATGGAACAAACTAAAACACAACTACTATGTTCTACCCTGTTGTAATGGACTGCAACTATTCAAGCAAATGAAGAGGAAATGGGAAACTACTTAAGTCAATGTGCAGAATGTTATGAAACCAGCTCAAGAGAAGATAGAAAAGATAGATCAACACCTTAGAATTCAGCCTCTTCAAGGGGGCAACCTCCTTTACATTACATAAATAAACAATTCTTGGATGATTCAAATGAAAAAAACTCCTTTCTATATATAGGAGTCTAAGGAGTCACAATATAATCCAGCCGACCTAACAATAATAATATAAAGCCACAAAAATAACAATAGAGGGATTCTATGGGGCACAGAAATAACAATATGGGGGTAATAGGGGCACAACAATATAAATAAGGGGTATAACTAAAATAGTAATGGGGTAATCACTAGTATTATAGGGACCCAACATGCCCCTCTCCTTCAAAAAAGTGTTGTCCTCAACACTTGAGTAGTTCTGGATACTTCTGCATAAAATTCTCATCCTCCCATGTGGAATCTTCAGCGGATAAGTTCTTCCACTTGATAAGATACTCTGAAATTGATCGATTTCGTAGCTGTCGAGTTCTTGTTTCTGTGACTGCTTCCGGTTCCAATATAATTTTTCCTTCCTCGTCAAGTTCTGGCAATATTGTTTGAATTGGGAGCTTGTCGCCTATAACCTTCTTTAAACATGAAACATGGAAAACTGGGTGCAATCGAGAAGCTGCAGGAAGCTCCAATTTGTATGCCATAGTACCAATCTTTTGCAACACCTTGTACGGACCATAATACTTTGGTGATAATTTATTATCCTTCTTAGCTTGCTTTAGGGACATTTGCTTATATGGTTGTAGCCGTAGGAATACCCAATCACCTACATCAAAACTTCTTTCACTGCGATGTTGATCTGCCTGTTGTTTCATTCTATTTTGTGCCAACACGAGGTTATCCTTTAAGAGTTGGAGGACTTGTTGTTGATGTTCGATGTGATGTTCCACTGCCTAAACCTTAGAATTTTCTCTTAAATATGATGTGATGGATGGTGGTTGATACCCATAAAGTGCCATAAATGGGGTCATTTTTGTTGTTGTATGGAAGGAAGTGTTATACCACCATTCAGCCAGAGGCAACCATTTAACCCATTGTGTCTGTTTATCAGATACAAAGCAACGAAGATATCCTTCCAAACATTTGTTTACTATCTCAGTTTGCCCATCAGATTGAGGATGATAAGATGAGTTATGAGCTAACTAAGTACCAAGACAAGAAAATAATTCTGTCCAAAAATTTCCAGTGAAAATGGGATCTTTGTCACTTACAATAATCTTTGGGTTTCCATGTAGCTTTTGAACTGTTTCCATAAATGCAGTAGAAACTGTACTGGCTTTAAATGGATGTGATAATGCACAAAAGTGTGCATACTTGGTAAGTCTATCAACTACCACCATGATGACACTCTTTCCCTCAGACTTGGGTAAACCTGTGATAAAATCCATTGAAACCTCCTCCCAATGTTGGCTTGGAATGGATAAAGGTTGTAATAGACCCGGTGTCTTAATTGTTTCAACTTTATTTTGTTGGCAAACCAAACATTCCGCCACAAACTTTTGAATATCTGATTTAAGGCCATCCCAAAAAAATTCCTTCTTAACCCTGTGGTAAGTTTTTAAAAATCATGAGTGCCCTCCTAAGGGAGAAGTGTGCAATTCCATAAGAATCTTTTGTTTTAGCTGGGAATTCTTACAGAGGTATAAGCGATCTTTGTACCATAACGAATCATTTTTCCAGCTAAATGTATCAGAAGTACTGGAATCTTGTTGTAGCTTTCGAATAAGTGCCCACACTTCTTCGTCATTCTTCCATTCCTCCCTTGCTTCGTTTATCCAATCTGGTTGGATAATAGAAATGGCACACAACAATGCTTCCACATCCTCATCCTTTCTTGAGAGTGCATCTGCCACCACATTTTGCTTCCCTTTTTTGTAGATGATTTCAAAGTCATAACCCAACATCTTTGTGACCCACTTTTGTTGCTCTTCAGAGGATAATCTTTGTTCTAAAAAGTATTTAAGGCTATCATGATCCGTTTTTACCTTGAAGTGTCTTCCCATTAGGTAGGGTCGCCATTTCTTAAGTGCATGGAGTATTGCCAACATTTCCTTCTCATAAATAGCTTTGCTTAAAAACTTTCCCTTGATTGGACGACTTTCAAAAGCAATGGGTCTTTCATCTTGCATTAGAACAGCACCAATTCCATTTCCTGAAGCATCACATTCCACAATAAAGGTTTTTGTGAAGTCCGGTGTAGCTAAGACCGGTGCTTGGCACATTGCCTCTTTAAGATGTTCAAAGGCCTTTGTTGCTTCCGGAGTCCATGAAAATGAATCTTTCTTCAATAATGTTGTTAGAGGTGCTGCTATTCTCCCATAATTCTTAACAAACTTGCGATAATACCCTGTCAACCCAAGAAATCCTCGCAGATGCTTTATGGATGTGGGGATTTTCCATTCCTTAATGGCTTTAATTTTGCTAGGGTCTACCTTAACTCCTTCATGAGATACAATATGACCCAAATATTCCACCTCCTGGACTCCAAAGAAACATTTGGATCTTTTTGCATATAATTGTTTCTCCTCCAATAGTTGTAGCACCCTGTCAACATGTTCAACATGATCCTTCCAAGACTTGCTGTAGATTAGTATATCATCAAAAAATACTAACACAAATTTTCTAAGGAATGGTTTGAAAATTGAATTCATCAAACCTTGAAATGTTGAAGGTGCATTGGTAAGGCCAAAAGGCATGACCAAAAATTCATAATGACCCTCATGAGTTCTAAATGCCGTTTTCGGAATGTCTTCAATCTTCATTCTGATTTGATGATATCCCGAACGAAGATCCAACTTGGTGAAGTAAATTGATCCATGCAATTCATCCAGTAATTCATCAATGACAGGAATGGGGAACTTATCTTTAATAGTGAGCTTGTTGAGCTCCCTATAATCCGGACACATGCGCCATGATCCATCCTTCTTGTGCACCAATACTACTGGAGCTGAGAAAGAACTTTGACTCGGTTGAATTATACCAGCCTCTAGCATTTCTGCAACCATACGTTCAATTTCACTTTATTGGACATAGGGATATCTGTACGGCCTGATGTTTGGAGGAACACTTCCTGGAATCAGATGAATAGCATGATCATGATCACGCATAGGTGGGAGACCTTTGGGAGTCTCAAATACCTTGGAATGATTGTCCAGGACTTTTTGGAGATCTGGAGAAATAGATGATTCCAATGTGGAAACATCTAGCGAACATAATTGTGCAATTACACCTCTTTGCTCTTTTTTTAGAAGCTTTGTCATGCCATTAGAGCTGATTATCTTTCCTGGTTTCCCTGCAATACCCCTTAATTCAACTTCCTTTCCTTCCATAGAAAATTTGATGAAAAGTTCTTGAAAATTAAAAGCTATTGTACCCAAGGATTGTAGCCATTGGACTCCTAGTACAACATCAGCACCTCCCATTGGAATGGAAAGCATTGGGCTAGTCAATACATATTCTCCCATGGATAGCTTGATATTATGGCACTTTCCAGAGCAATTTATTGTTCCTCCATTTGCAATCATCACTTGACACTCTGGTGCTGGATATAGGAAGCAATTCAATTCTTTTGCTACCCTACAATGAATAAAATTGTGGGTGCTTCCTGAATCAATCAACACTATTACCTTTTTCTTCTTGATTTGTCCTTCTATCTTGATGGTTTGAGGAGTGGTAATTCCCGCCAATGCATTACAAGATATGGTCGGATTTATTTGTTCTTCATCTAGGCTTTGTTCCTGGAGTATATCCTCTTCTTTTGACCTTTCTTGCTCCTTTTCTTCTTCCTCTTCACAATCTATGTAGAATAATTTCTTCTCAGCACACTTATGACCTTTTGTGTATTTGCTATCACAATTGTAACAAAGCCCTTTTGCTCTTTTTTCTTCCAATTGTTGTGGTGTCAACCTTGTAGGTTGTGGAAGACTAGGGGCAACAACACTTCCGTCTTTATAGTTGTGAGTGGTATGCTTCCTAGTTGCCATAATTTTGCTTTCCATTTTTCTTGCTAACCTGAATGCCTTCTCTAATGAATCAGGTTCCCAAAGGCAAACATCATGTTGGATATTATCCTTTAAAGACCCTATGAACACATCAATCCTATGCTCCTCTGGAATATCTTTTACCCTTATGTTCAATTTTTGGAACTCCTCAATGTGCTCCATTATTGAACCCTTTTGTTTGAGACTTATCAATTGGCTAAAAAAAGTGTTGCTTTTTGTATCCTCATAATGTGCTATCAATTCTTCCGTAAAAATTGCCCAAGTGATAAATTGTTTACGAGAAAAAAGCCATTGATACCATACAAACTGATTTGGTTCCAAATATACAGTTGCCATACGTACCTTTTGTGCGTTTTGCACATTATTGAGATCGAAGAATTGCTCCATCTGTAATATCCATGTGGCGGGATCCTTGCCATCAAACTTCCTCATATCGATTTTTGGAATATGGTGATTCTTCGATCCAAAATTAACGTCTATGGAATCATGATTAACATTTCTTTTGTTCCCATCATGAGTTTCCTTTACTACCTTTTCACCATTAGTAAGTATTTCTTGTAGAAAATTTGTCAAATCTGTCTTCAAATCTGCCATGCCTGTCTTCAAATTTGTGTTCAAATCTATCTTCAAATTGTCCATCTTAGCTTCCATGCCATTCATCTTAGCTTCCACGCCATTTATCTTAGCTTCTGTTAACTTTTGTGAGCATGACATTTGTTGCACTTGTTCTTGTAATTTTGATATATCATGTAGCATTTCTTCCTCTTCTTCATGAGTCATGCTAGAGCTTTCAGGTTCCTTACATGGTGTTTGCATTTTCTTTCCTCGAGGCATCAGTTACCAATAATAATGCTCTACTATGCCCTTTGAATTCCTTCAAAATAAATTTTCAAACCAAAATTAAGCAAAAATTTAAAAAAATCTACATACCTTTTTTCACTTTGTAGGAGCTCAATATTACCTCCAATGTATCTTTGTACTTTCCAATCTTCTAGTTCTAAATTTGTGACCTGTAGTATCTCTCTGTGTCCTCTTTCCAATGCCACCAGTCCGATCCAAATTGGATTCTCCAAGGAAGATTTATGCACAATCTCCCAAGATGACCTGATTATAGACCTTTCCAGAAGAACGAAGTTGTATGAAGTACCACGTGTACAATTTTAGATATTTGGTTCTAAACCAAATACATACAAGAAACTACAGTTTGTCCTCTTTCTGTACCTTCTTACAAAATTTTAATCTAATTCCCAGAGAGAAAGTTATGACGATTTTCCCCAGGTCACCTGTTTTGAATGTAATTCAGGAGTCTGCAAAAATACCAACTTCCTCAGATCATATCTCCGCAAATATCACGTGAAAAGCTCTGAAATTAGGACCCAAGGTTCAGCGCGATTTCTTCTCAAATGGGTTTTTTTTGCGACTTTTGAAACGTCAAAGAAGAAAACTTATAGCGAAAATGCCACGATGACCTGTTTGGAGTAGCCAAACCCTAGAATCCAAAGCTCTGATACCAAATGTTATGAAACCAGCTGAAGAGAAGATAGAAAAGATATATCAACGCCTTAGAATTCAGCCTCGTCGAGGGAGCAACCTCCTTTACATTACATAAATGAACAATTCTTGGATGATTCAAATGACAAAACCTCATTTCTATATATAGGAGTCTAAGGAGTCACAATATAATCCAGCCGACCTAACAATAATAATATAAAGCCACAAAAATATGAATAGAGGGATTCTATGGGGCACAGAAATAACAATATGGGGGTAATAGGGGCACAACAATATAAATAAGGGGTATAACTACAATAGTAATGGGATAATCACTAGTATTATAGGGACCCAACACAGAAAACCAGAAATTTATGTTGAACCACTGTAATGAAAATGCATATACTTAACGAAATGAACAATCACACCATGCATCTATGCTACTACTATAATGGAAATGAACTGCTTAAGTTAATGAACAGAAAGCATGAATCTACACTATTGCTATAATGAGGATGCATTTGATTAAGCAAATGAACATAAAGCAGGAATCTATGCTAACATAACAGTACAATAAATAGGAGCTTTGGCTGCTAGGGTTGGGCCCTGACCCAAGAGATTTAGCCCTCTGAGTTAACTCAGAGCTGGCTCAAATTAAAACTCATATTCATTATCAAAGAACTATATTACATCAAAACTATTACAAAGTAGAAGTTTGAATCCTTACTACTGACTGACTGACTACTATCTAGTTGACTGGTAACTAACTGACTGGCTAAAAAAATTGAGGTCCTAGGCCTCTTTATTTATACATCTGAAGTCTCAACAAATTCCCTCAAAATTAGGGGGGTACAACTCCCAACCTAATGGTAACTTGTCATTTCACTTTCACTAACTCGGCTACCTTCTAGTAGGGAGGCTTCTTGTACTTTCACTTGCTTGTCTGTCTTTTAGTACTTCAGATTTGGCTATTTCTACTTTCAGCTGATGGAGGGATATTCGAATGGATGGGTAGTAAATGAGGAGGGATTTACCTCCTATAATTCCTCTCCCTTGTCCCATTTGAGTTTTTACCAAGGTCTTTTACCATAGTTCCTTGCGTTTACCTTTTATCCCTGCATTTCCTTTGCTTTTATCCTTTATTCCTGCATTACATGCACATTAGACCACAAAGCAAAATATCCAACTCTAACTCATCTCATAAGAAAAATATAATAAAAAATATGAAATAGGTTGTGAGAGTAGTTGGTTTGACTAAGATAGGAGGTGAATTAAGGCCAATTAAGGCCCATATAATTAGTCAATGATGAGATTCATCAGAAATCTCATTCATGACCATGTTCTTGAATTGAAATATTGTTCAACCGATGATCAAGTTGTAGACACATTTACAAAGGTTCCCACAGAGGCGAATTTCACTAAAATTCAATTTATGGTTGGAGTTCAAGAAGTTGTCACTAAGGGGGATAGGCTCTAATGCCTCCTTCCTTATCTTATTGTGTCATATTTGTACATCCTTCAATCCTATCCCAAGTTGTTCTTAAGGGGGGATGTTAGGATGTTCCAACACATAGGAAATAATTAAGTATAACTTGGTCTAGTGTATAGTTAGGTAAAGTGTGCTTCTTTAGTATGTAACTTTTGTAACTTACAATCTGACTATCACAATATGTTCTAGACATGAAGTGATCAAATGGTTCATTCTCTCCTTGGTATTATTGACACTTGATCGGTGGCTTAACACCCGATTGTTCCATGATCTCTATTTAAAGAGCATGGAAGGTCATTTGTTAGGTGACTGTTCATGAGAGAATTTTATGTAAAAAAAATTTCTTTTACATTAATAAATTTCCTGAAGTGGCCGTGTTGGCTGAGGCCGTGGACTATTTCCCTCTTTGAGGTTTTCAACCACGTCAACAATATTTGCGAGTTGATCTATGATCTATTTGTGAGCGGTGTCCTTTGGTGTTCTATCAAAGGAACTTACCCTGTAAATTCCTACACTTAGATACCAAGAAAATAGAGATGAGCCTATTGGTTATATCATGCTTAGAGAAAGTAGTTTGGATAAAGCTCAAAATAACCCCATGGCCAATTAGGTGGTGCTACATAATCCAAACAGTCAACCCATATTCTAGATCCAGTAACTTGATGGAGTTAAATTTCTTCTCACTTTATGGGTCAATGTACCATATCCACTATTAAGCACATTAGATTGTTTTGGGCTCTACCATGTGGTTTTGACTTATCTCAACTACAAATCCTGGGGTGGTCCCTACCTATATTACAATGGGCTATTATTTTAATAATATTTTATTCACCTTGTAAAAAACATAAATTAATCTTTAATGACCAAACTACTTTCTTATAAATTACATGAAAATGGTGAATAGACTAGGAAATTTACATAATGTTTCTTTGGACCCTAGTGACATTGGTAATAATAAAAGTAGTTTGTTGTTGTTAAATGAAAACAAATTCCATGGTTACAATGGCATGCTACAGTGCCTCACACATGATAACCACATATTTCCACATGGTAAGTGGATGATGTGGATCCTTGACATGGCATAGAGTTCCCACTGAGGACTAGGAAAACAACAAGATGATGGAAAACACATCCTTGAGGGTGGGGTCAAGTAGAGTTGATGTGAATCTGCCTACATTTCTCTGACAATTTTCTCTATGTCCATTGAAATATGTCCATATTTGAAGGCTATCTGACAAAACAATTGATTCATAGTAGCTTTGTAAGAAAATTGGAGGCAATGAAACTTTTAATCCTCCATTTATTCCTTGAAGATTTGAACATGGTTTTATGGGTCAAATGTTTCCTTGATATTACTGATAGTTTTTTTTTAATTGTAAAATATTTCATTTGGACAAGTTCTGAGAAGTATGTATATGTGTTCTAGAATTGTTGTGTGGTAGGTGCATAAGTGTGGATGTCTCTTCTGTATGTTCCTCTCTTCTAGACACTCAGTTGTCTAAATCAATGGTGGACAATCTATGTCAAGTGTGAAATAAGGGTGGATGATTAACTGAATGGGTGGGCTGGTCTCCACCAATATGTCGAAGTGGGCTAGTTTTGTTTGATATCAGGTTCCAAAGGAGCTGTTCCAAAACTACTTTGTGGATGATTCGTTACAAGGTTTTGAAAATTATGGTGGAAAGCTAGTTGCCTAAATGGATACATGAAAATTGAGCTGATATTTTATTGCCTCACTATATGGTATTGTGTACTCGACAAGATATTTCTCGATACAAAGGGATTTAGTCGCAAAATACATAGAGTTGGTGTGGAACTTTGTGGGACTAGAACTGGGGGAAGAATTGTATTATAGATTCTAATTCGAAGGCGCCAATGAAAATAGAAATGAACATGCCTTACAAAAAACTACATACTCTTAGACAGTGGATATACTTCCAAGTGATTACAATGATTGTTTGTGGGTTCTGTGGCTCTGAGCATGGGATCCCTCATCTTGTGACATCAACAACAGATGATGGGTCCACACTACGTGATTAAATCTTATATTTTTCAATATAATCAGATGGAAAGGATTATTTCATGCTTGATCTATCACTATTAGTGATTGTAGGGGGCTACCTTTGTGAAGTCATACGAGATTATGGTTGATCCACAATTTTGGTTCCATCCTCCATTGGAACCTTACAATTTGCACAATCCAAGGGCTGATTGAATGCCTTTCTCACTAAGTCAAATTGACTTGTAAGCCAATATGCCACATTACTTATATTTGTATGACACAACATCCTTTGAAAACCATTATATAATGGTTGTGAAATTAACTTTCATTCTTCCTTTTTGAAAATTGTATTGGGCTTCTCGAATGATGGTTTTTTTAGGCTACTTCAGAGTCTAATATCCAATGAGGTACAATGACGTAAGTGAGTTCATGGGGCCAATATAACATATCTAGTTACTTAATGGAGTTAATTCCTTTCCTAGAACATGATTTGATGTACAGCAATCGATTGATTTGGCTAATTTGTGTCAGTTTAGAAAATTTACTTATCAATTTACGTGGTAGGCTTACATTATGCAACCTAGAGTGGAAAGTCACTTGGGTAGTGGAGGCTCGATGCAAGTGTGAACTATCAAATCAAATAATTTTGGGATGTTTTGTTTGAAAAGTATGTTAGCACATCACAAGACTGAAAGTGGTACAATCAATAATGGGTTGACATTAATTTGATAGAAAAATGTGTAGTGTGGTGTAAATGAGGCATGATGTGAATATTAACTGGAAATTATTAACCACAAATGAGTTTATTAGGTGATTAATTCTAGATTCCATATATTTTGTGCTACTTCTATATTTTTAGTATCAAAGTAATTAGGTTTCGATCCCTACTTTGTGCTCAAAGTGAACATAGAAGCTTACCATTCTAGTTTCTAGGAAGTAGTGAAGTAGTGAAAATTAAATTACAAGTGGCTAGTAAACTGTTGAAGCCATAGTTTAAACAGACGACCTCTTTATTGAATATTATTTTAGGATATCATAATGACTTGGTTATGTATGAAGCCCTCCTTATGTGATTAAGGGAAATAATGACAAATCCAAATGAAATTAGGATTAATTTTCGAAGTTAACTAGCTCAAAGTATACATTTTCACCTAATCACGATGGAATCTTTGCAATTATTTAGGCACATCACATACCTCATGAATCTAGTCCTATGTTGTTATTTTGAATATTTCATCAGTAAGGAATATTCTTTGGCATTAAATATGTCCATGGAAGAGTAAAGGAGGATGAGAAGTGGACTGAAGTATTATACCTGGAGGGGATATAAAGTTGTTATGTCAAATATGCAGATTACTTCATGTTTGACATTCAAGAAAAAATGCTTGATAAAGACCCCAAAAGAATGCAAAATAATTTCACAAGATTTTACAGTTAACAACAGAATCTAGTATGGGGACTGGTACATTTTTTAGAAGTACCTATCATAATAATATATGGGTTCGAAGGCCGATCATATTGTTCTCCAAAGTTTATTACCCCACATACTTTTACTTTAGAAGTAGCTAGACAAAGGCTATAGGATGATTATATTTACTTTTTGTTTAAAAGAAAAAATTCAATGATGGCAATGTCCTTTGAAATTTTATCTATCTGGTTAGAAATAGGAGTGCCTTGGAAATCATTGAAATTAGTATGATTTCCTATGGTTCGGAAAAGTATTGTGCTTGGAAATATCATCCATGGCATATTATTTTTTATTTAGAGAAAAGGGTAGGTTTATATTCTTATGTCCATATGTCTGACCCTGAGGTTGAAAAGTTTAAAAATATTGATACATGGCCTATATTCGATGTAGTTATAGCTAAGATATTAGAAAAGGAGATTGAGCCAGATAAATAAAATTCTATGTAAAACATAAATTTAGCAAATTCAACTACTAGATAGGTCTCATATGCTATAGAGAATGCTTTGTTTTTGGATTGCAACTATCAACAACTAACAATGAAAAGAACAATAGCTGATGTAGATTTTGATGAATAGGGTCTCATGGTTAAGAGAAAACAAGAAGATAATGAAGATACTTATTTCATAATTACTAATGAATAATTATGAGAGCAGGGTTTGGTGAAGAAAATGCAACCTAAGGAAACGGTAGGTCCACTTTTGCTCATCACCAAAATTGTAAATACTGACAAGTTTACAAGGGAAAAGGAGAAAGAAGAGATGACAATTGCAACAAGAAAAAAATTTATTGAATAATTAGTAAGTGAACCAATGACTTCTAGTGCAGGTCCCACGTTCCTATTGTCGAGTAATTTTGATCAAAATAGCTTGAATTTAACTATTATTAAGCCAAATATCAACTCTAGAACATAGCTTGTTTCTTTAAGAGCTACATTAATTTATGTTGATTTAGCTAAAATGATTAATATGGATATGGTGAAATGGCATAAGAAAATAAGAGAAGTGGTTGGCAAATGGCTACTAGAGTCTATAAATAGTAACAAAAGGTTGCAAACTTTGTTAACTAGGGTTAAAGAATAGTTTAATAATGCTAAGGTAGTCTTCAAAAGAAACAAAAATAAGATTAAATATTTGGAAAATAAGATAGTTAGTCTATTAAGGTTTCCCAAGGATGGCACTATTACAAAAAAAATATTGGAATCAAAGGATAAAGAAATCAGAAACCTATAAGTACCTTGAATTTATTTTGACTATGATATCTCATATTTAGTTGGAAAATTTAAATGTAAAGAAGATGAAGAAAAAATACTTCAAGGATTGAAAATAATCCTCAATATAAAAGAATCAAAAATCAAAGATTTAGAAAAACAAGTTGCTAAGTAGAATAAAGAATTTAAGGAACAGGAAAAAGAAGATTAGAGTAAAATAGGTGAGTATAAAGGGATTTTTTATCAAGTTCATCAACAAGGAACAATGGGTAATATTGATGCAAATAAAATTAAGTTATTTGATATAAAGGTTGCTAACTGAAAGAACAAATTTAAAAACAAGAATAGGAGAAGGAATATCCTATGGAGAGTTGGGTGAATGAACTTAAACAAAAAAATGAGGGCATTGGAGGAGTGCAATTGGTACTAAATGAAAACTAAAAATAACTATTGCCCTTGCAAACCAATATAAAAAATACTACATTAGGAAAACTGATACTTATTGATGCAAAGAATAAAATCTAGGAAATGATGAATGAAAGAATCAGTAGGATTAGACCTTATGTGAAAATTCTACTTCACAATGAAACAATTGTGATTGATAATTCTCAGATGGAAATGAAGAACACGATTGCAAAAATGGATGTAACACTGAAGGAGGATGAGCATAATATTAGTTGTTTAAATTCAGTTGATGAGGAATCTATAAATTGTTCTATTTTCCTAGCAAAGTTGATTGTATTCAATTACTTTTATTAATTAGAAAGAGGAAGAAGATGATGGATGAAATGAATGTTGAAATCCTTAAAGCTAACAAAATCATAATAGAACTGAAAGAAAATTGGGATATAATAAAATGTTCGATATGTCATCCCTTTCTACTCATTCATGCTAGTTTATATCAAAGGAACAATTTCAAGCTACATTCAAAGAGGCTCAAGAAGGTTAGGACTACACTTTAACTATTCATGAAGAAGCATTTTTTGAAAAAAATGTTGGAAATCTCTCTTTTCAGGGATTTCACTATATTGGCTCCTTTAGATAAAATAATTAAATGGTTACAACTACTCCTTATCAAATTTAGTTTGAGCTAAGAATTACCTATTTAAAAATAAATAAACCAATGTGGTCACCCCCAACTAATGGGACAAATTTATGAAGTGGAAAATATATTTTACTCAGCAAGCTATCCTTTCTCTAGAAATACAATGTCCCTAATTGGTTCAACCTTCAAAGTAATCAAGGAGGATGTAGAGGTATAAGGAGAGGAAGAATTTTTAGTTTTCTGAACACCTATGATGAAGATAATTTACGCTCCATCATGTCTTAGTGCTAATACTTTAGTGAGAACAAAAATTTCTAGACTAAGGGTTGTGCAAAAAACTACAATGATCAATGAGAGATATTTATTACATGCAAAATTGGTTCAACTCTTTGTGGGATATTAGTATTCTCATCCTATTATTCATTACATTACACATGTTTTTTACACCTAATTATTATTTACCATAATCCCAAAGGATTAAGGTGTCGAACGTTCCCCCTTAATCTGAAGGTGTGTTTGTGAGCCCAAGCATTGTTTCGAACTTTTCAAAATTTCCTCTTCCAAATGATTTAGTGAATGTTTTGAAATTTTATCAATTGTGTAATAATTTCTTAGATTCATAGTTTTGGCCTCTACATTGTGTCAAATCAAATTATACTTACTTTGATGTTCTTGGTTCAATCATGGAATCTAGGGTTCTTGTCAAAATTGATTACAAAAGTATTATCGACAAGTATATCATTGGACTTCACTTGTTTCTCATGCAAATCTTCATGTATTTTCCTATTCCCTTTTCAGAACCCCTAAACATGAGAAGATCATCGAGTATTTGACTATTTGAATTCATAAAAATAAATGAACAGTCATTTATTGGAATGAATTGGACTATTTACAAAAAAGTTATGCATTGACTGATCATGGTCAATAGAGTTATCTCTTGCATTATTTTACCCTTTTCCATGATTGAGAGACTAAATTTATGAAAAATCACACTGTGAAGTTTACTTATGTTTTTTTCCTAACTCCCTAAAAATGAAAAAGACTAAGCTTTACTTTCTCTAGGCTTGTTAAAATTTTATGTTGAAAGAATTGAACAAGTTTTCGTTTTGTGTCTTTTCAAACTCTTCAAAATTTAAAATGACGTCGAGTTACCCCTTCTATGGACTGGTAAAACTTAAACAATGCAAAACTCGTTAATCATAATGAGGCCAAACCACTCCTTCCTAGGGTTTGTTAAAAATACTTTGAAGGACACATCTGAAGGATGAGCTTACATGACAAACATATGTTATCCTCCTTAAGCTTACAAAAAATAAATAGGTACTTTCCAGTAATGATGGGGAAAAATTGGGAAAGAATAAAAGGTAGTATGTCGCTCTTGAACATGACGCTCCATATCCTTTATTTCCAGGCTGGGAAATCCATTTGTCTTTCAATTGACCATACCTCAATGAAAATCTTCAAACTAGTGTGTCGTCTTATTTTTAAGTCAAGTGCTTCTAAGTCAATATGTGGTGTCACCGATATTTTCAAGAGGAGTCCAACCTCAATCAAAATTACCTTGCAATTTGTAGCCCTCAATCACATAGGCCATCACTGGGTCAGTCCTAGACTAGTCAAAATTACTTCTCTTCAAAACTTGACATGAGTCTCAGGCCGCAGGCCCTCCTATAATGGGTTACTTCCTATCTACTTCAGCTCACTACCTAGGAAGTTGATCTAGATATTTTCTTCAGTACCTTGGAGCCTACATGCCTTAATGGCAAGTTTCTTGTCTTTGATGACATGTTCTCATGATTGAACTTCAATCGAATGATTTTATGATTGTTTGACTTCAGGACATCTTTTCACACTGCATAAATTGTAGTGGAAGTACCTTTGGAACCATTGTCATTATTGGTGGTTTCTCTTGCACTTGTTAATGGTTCATGTCATTGACTGGTAATCATGTTTCTCCATGTTTGACTACAATACATTCACTCACATGGTTAGGTACTACGGATAGAGAGATGGGGATCAAGACCATAGATCTAGTTTTATCCATCCAAGTTGTGTGTAGCTATTAAATATTCATAATTGTAACAAAGATCCATTGATGGTTGCTTCCATACTATGTCTTTTATGGACATGGAAGTTTAGGTGTACTTTCGTACTGGTTCATTGAGATATTTATGCTCTAGGTATAGGAATGCCTACCTCGGCGATGATTATATATTGCATTATAACATTTGATTGATTATTTCATGTACTCCAACAATGGTCTATAAATCGAACCTTGGCATGATAAATTTCTTCAGTTGTCAAGAATTTTTTCTAACTTTTCTTTTTAGGGGGCAATCTGTTACATGCCATTTTCTCGCATTAGGCAAATGACCATCATTCTTGATCTTTTGCTATCCATCAAAGTCTTCCAAAGCATCCCCCAGCAAAACTAGAACTTAAACAAACCTAAAGAGAATAAAATTCTTGGATTACAAGGCCCAAAAACCCTTTTTGATTAGTTGTCCAGTTCCCTAGTCAGTTTCTGCACATATGTATAAGTGACTATTAGAGTTAGCACAAAAGTGTGCCATGTCTTATACTAGGTACTACACACATGACTCAACGCAAGTAAAAAATAAAAAGTAAAGTCTAGAATATTTTTTAGTTAAGTCTTTTCCAACTAACAACTTCAAGTTGATGCTTACTCAAGCCTTATCCCTCCCATCATGGAGCTACTTCCCTCTCTTTATGGATCCCCTATCCCATCATTTGTGGATCTTGTCCCTTACAAAGACGATCCCAAACCTTCTCCTCTTGGGCTATAAATTAAAAAAGGCCAGAGGATTGGGTTGGACCATTGAAGGCATGCTTATGATAAAAAAATAAGGCTAGAATTATTTTCATCCAAGGAGAAGGTTGGAGATCGTGGGAAGAGGCTTATAACATCAAGTCAATGAGGTTGTATTTTTTTTTCTCCTTTTTATTCAATGAAAAAAAACTTTTCTTTCCTAATCATGTCTATTTTGATAATGTTTGTGAGATTCCTTGATCACTCACATAGTATATGATAGGTTATTGATTCAATTTATGATATATGTTGAGTTAAAAAAATCATTTATCTTTGTTCCATATGCTAGATTCTCTTATCCTTTTTGTGTTTTTGTCTATGCATATTTCCTTTGGAACATTATGGAGAAGTTGCGGAAAGCACTAAAAAGGCCTATAAAGCATGAAGGAGAAACCGATTGTGGAAGGCACTTAAAGGACTTCAACAGGAACTTCATTAAATCGATAAGTGATTCCTTACATATTACTTGTTTCAATCAATCATAAGATAAGGAAAGGTTGTAGTTCTTTTCTTGTTTGTTACTAGATTTTCTATGAGATCTAGGGAGATCAATGTTATGAAACCATCTCAAGAAAAGATAGAAAAGATAGATCAACGCCTTAGAATTCAGCCTCTTCGAGGGGGCAACCTCCTTTACATTACATAAATGAACAATTCTTGGATGATACAAATGACAAAACCTCCTTTCTATATATAGGAGTCTAAGGAGTCACAATATAATCCAGCCGACCTAACAATAATAATATAAAGCCACAAAAATAACAATAGAGGGATTCTATGGGGCACAGAAATAACAATATGGGGGTAATAGGGGCACAACAATATAAATAAGGGGTATAACTACAATAGTAATGGGGTAATCACTAGTATTATAGGGACCCAACATGCCCCTCTCCTTCAAAAAAGTGTTGTCCTCAACGCTTGAGTAGTTCTGGATACTTCTGCATAAAATTCTCATCCTCCCATGTGGAATCTTCAGCGGATAAGTTCTTCCACTTGATAAGATACTCTGAAATTGATCGATTTCGTAGCTGTCGAGTTCTTGTTTCTGTGACTGCTTTCGGTTCCAATATAATTTTTCCTTCCTCGTCAAGTTCTGGCAATATTGTTTGAATTGGGAGCTTGTCTCCTATAACCTTCTTTAAACATGAAACATGGAAAACTGGGTGCAATCGAGAAGCTGCAGGAAGCTCCAATTTGTATGCCATAGTACCAATCTTTTGCAACACCTTGTACGGACCATAATACTTTGGTGATAATTTATTATCCTTCTTAGCTTGCTTTAGGGACATTTGCTTATATGGTTGTAGCCGTAGGAATACCCAATCACCTACATCAAAACTTCTTTCACTGCGATGTTGATCTGCCTGTTGTTTCATTCTATTTTGTGCCAACACGAGGTTATCCTTTAAGAGTTGGAGGACTTGTTGTTGATGTTCGATGTGATGTTCCACTGCTTGAACCTTAGAATTTTCTCTTAAATATGATGTGATGGATGGTGGTTGATACCCATAAAGTGCCATAAATGGGGTCATTTTTGTTGCTGTATGGAAGGAAGTGTTATACCACCATTCAGCCAGAGGCAACCATTTGACCCATTGTGTCTGTTTATCAGATACAAAGCAACGAAGATATCCTTCCAAACATTTGTTTACTATCTCAGTTTGCCCATCAGATTGAGGATGATAAGATGAGCTATGAGCTAACTGAGTACCAAGACAAGAAAATAATTTTGTCCAAAAATTTCCAGTGAAAATGGGATCTCTGTCACTTACAATAATCTTTGGGTTTCCATGTAGCTTTTGAATTGTTTCCATAAATGCAGTAGAAACTGTACTGGCTTTAAATGGATGTGATAATGCACAAAAGTGTGCATACTTGGTAAGTCTGTCAACTACCACCATGATGACACTCTTTCCCTCAGACTTGGGTAAACCTGTGATAAAATCCATTGAAACCTCGTTGGCTTGGAATGGATAAAGGTTGTAATAGACCCGGTGTCTTAATTGTTTCAACTTTATTTTGTTGGCAAACCAAACATTCCGCCACAAACTTTTGAATATCTGATTTAAGGCCATCCCAAAAAAAATTCCTTCTTAACCTTGTGGTAAGTTTTTAAAAATCCTGAGTGCCCTCCTAAGGGAGAAGTGTGCAATTCCATAAGAATCTTTTGTTTTAGCTGGGAATTCTTACAGAGGTATAAGCGATATTTGTACCATAACGAATCATTTTGCCAGCTAAATGTATCAGAAGTACTGGAATCTTGTTGTAGCTTTCGAATAAGTGCCCACACTTCTTCGTCATTCTTCCATTCCTCCCTTGCTTCGTTTATCCAATCTGGTTGGATAATAGAAATGGCACACAACAATGCTTCCACATCCTCATCCTTTCTTGAGAGTGCATCTGCCACCACATTTTGCTTCCCTTTTTTGTAGATGATTTCAAAGTCATAACCCAACATCTTTGTGACCCACTTTTGTTGCTCTTCAGAGGATAATCTTTGTTCTAAAAAGTATTTAAGGCTATCATGATCCGTTTTTACCTTGAAGTGTCTTCCCATTAGGTAGGGTCGCCATTTCTTAAGTGCATGGAGTATTGCCAACATTTCCTTCTCATAAATAGCTTTGCTTAAAAACTTTCCCTTGATTGGACGACTTTCAAAAGCAATGGGTCTTTCATCTTGCATTAGAACAGCACCAATTCCATTTCCTGAAGCATCACATTCCACAATAAAGGTTTTTGTGAAGTCCGGTGTAGCTAAGACCGGTGCTTGGCACATTGCCTCTTTAAGATGTTCAAAGGCCTTTGTTGCTTCCGGAGTCCATGAAAATGAATCTTTCTTCAATAATGTTGTTAGAGGTGCTGCTATTCTCCCATAATTCTTAACAAACTTGCGATAATACCCTGTCAACCCAAGAAATCCTCGCAGATGCTTTATGGATGTGGGGATTTTCCATTCCTTAATGGCTTTAATTTTGCTAGGGTCTACCTTAACTCCTTCATGAGATACAATATGACCCAAATATTCCACCTCCTGGACTCCAAAGAAACATTTGGATCTTTTTGCATATAATTGTTTCTCCTCCAATAGTTGTAGCACCTTGTCAACATGTTCAACATGATCCTTCCAAGACTTGCTGTAGATTAGTATATCATCAAAAAATACTAACACAAATTTTCTAAGGAATGGTTTGAAAATTGAATTCATCAAACCTTGAAATGTTGAAGGTGCATTGGTAAGGCCAAAAGGCATGACCAAAAATTCATAATGACCCTCATGAGTTCTAAATGCCGTTTTCGGAATGTCTTCAATCTTCATTCTGATTTGATGATATCCCGAACGAAGATCCAACTTGGTGAAGTAAATTGATCCATGCAATTCATCCAGTAATTCATCAATGACAGGAATGGGGAACTTATCTTTAATAGTGAGCTTGTTGAGCTCCCTATAATCTGGACACATGCGCCATGATCCATCCTTCTTGTGCACCAATACTACTGGAGCTGAGAAAGAACTTTGACTCGGTTGAATTATACCAGCCTCTAGCATTTCTGCAACCATACGTTCAATTTCACTTTTTTGGACATATGGATATCTGTACGGCCTGATGTTTGGAGGAACACTTCCTGGAATCAGATGAATAGCATGATCATGATCACGCATAGGTGGGAGACCTTTGGGAGTCTCAAATACCTTGGAATGATTGTCCAAGACTTTTTGGAGATCTGGAGAAATAGATGATTCCAATGTGGAAACATCTAGCGAACATAATTGTGCAATTACACCTCTTTGCTCCTTTTTTAGAAGCTTTGTCATGCCATTAGAGCTGATTATCTTTCCTGGTTTCCCTGCAATACCCCTTAATTCAACTTCCTTTCCTTCCACAGAAAATTTCATGAAAAGTTCTTGAAAATTAAAAGCTATTGTACCCAAGGATTGTAGCCATTGGACTCCTAGTACAACATCAGCACCTCCCATTGGAATGGAAAGCATTGGGCTAGTCAATACATATTCTCCCATGGATAGCTTGATATTATGGCACTTTCCAGAACAATTTATTGTTCCTCCATTTGCAATCATCACTTGACACTCTGGTGCTGGATATAGGAAGCAATTCAATTCTTTTGCTACCCTACAATGAATAAAATTGTGGGTGCTTCCTGAATCAATCAACACTATTACCTTTTTCTTCTTGATTTGTCCTTCTATCTTGATGGTTTGAGGAGTGGTAATTCCCGCCAATGCATTACAAGATATGGTCGGATTTATTTGTTCTTCATCTAGGCTTTGTTCCTGGAATATATTCTCTTCTTTTGACCTTTCTTGCTCCTTTTCTTCTTCCTCTTCACAATCTATGTAGAATAATTTCTTCTCAGCACACTTATGACCTTTTGTGTATTTGCTATCACAATTGTAACAAAGCCCTTTTGCTCTTTTTTCTTCCAATTGTTGTGGTGTCAACCTTGTAGGTTGTGGAAGACTATGGGCAACAACACTTCCGTCTTTATAGTTGTGAATGGTATGCTTCCTAGTTGCCATAATTTTGCTTTCCATTTTTCTTGCTAACCTGAATGCCTTCTCTAATGAATCAGGTTCCCAAAGGCGAACATCATGTTGGATATTATCCTTTAAAGACCCTATGAACACATCAATCCTATGCTCCTCTGGAATATCTTTTACCCTTATGTTCAATTTTTGGAACTCCTCAATGTGCTCCATTATTGAACCCTTTTGTTTGAGACTTATCAATTGGCTAAAAAAAGTGTTGCTTTTTGTATCCTCATAATGTGCTATCAATTCTTCCGTAAAAATTGCCCAAGTGATAAATTGTTTACGAGAACAAAGCCATTGATACCATACAAACTGATTTGGTTCCAAATATAAAGTTGCCATACGTACCTTTTGTGTGTTTTGCACATTATTGAGATCGAAGAATTGCTCCATCTGTAATATCCATGTGGCGGGATCCTTGCCATCAAACTTCCTCATATCGATTTTTGGAATATGGTGATTCTTCGATCCAACATTAGCATCTATGGAATCATGATTAACATTTCTTTTGTTCTCATCATGAGTTTCCTTTACTACCTTTTCACCATTAGTAAGTATTTCTTGTAGAAAATTAGTCAAATATGTCTTCAAATCTGCCATGCCTGTCTTCAAATTTGTGTTCAAATCTATCTTCAAATTGTCCATCTTAGCTTCCATGCCATTCATCTTAGCTTCCATGCCATTTATCTTAGCTTCCACGCCATTTATCTTAGCATCTGTTAACTTTTGTGAGCGTGACATTTGTTGCACTTGTTCTTGTAATTTTGATATATCATGTAGCATTTCTTCCTCTTCTTCATGAGTCATGCTAGAGCTTTCAGGTTCCTTACTAGGTGTTTGCATTTTCTTTCCTCGGGGCATCAGTTACCGATAATAATGCTCTACTATGCCCTTTGAATTCCTTCAAAATAAATTTTCAAACCAAGCTTAAGCAAAAATTTAAAAAATCTACACACCTTTTTTCACTTTGTAGGAGCTCGATATTGCCTCTGATGTATCTCTGTACTTTCCAGTCATCTAGTTCTGAACTTGTGACCTGTAGTAGCTCTCTGTGTCCTCTTTCCAATGCCACAAGTCTGACCCAAATTGGATTCTCCAAGGAAGAGTTATGCGAAATCTCCCACAGTGACTTGATTATAGACTAGTTCAGTAGAGCTAACTTGTACGACGTGCCACGAGTCACTGTTTTGACCTTTGGATCTAAAAAACACCCAAAAGAAACTACAGTCCGTCCTCTTTCTGTACCTTTTTACGAAATTTCAATCCGATCCTCAGAGAGAAAGTTATGACGATTTTCCCCAGGTCACCTGTTTTGAATGTAATTCAGGAGTCTGCAAAAAGACCAACTTCCTCAGATCATATCTCCGACAATATTACGCGAAAAGCTCTGAAATTCGGACCCAAGGTTCAGCGCCAATTCTTCTCAAATGGGTTTTTTTTGCGACTTCTGAAATGTCACAGAAAAAAGTTATAGCGAAAATTCCATGATGACCTGTTTGGAGCAGCGAAACCCTAGAATCCAAAGCTCTGATACCAAATGTTATGAAACCAGCTCAAGAAAAGATAGAAAAGATAGATCAACGCCTTAGAATTCAGCCTCTTCGAGGAGGCAACCTCCTTTACATTACATAAATGAACAATTCTTGGATGATACAAATGACAAAACCTCCTTTCTATATATAGGAGTCTAAGGAGTCACAATATAATCCAGCCGACCTAACAATAATAATATAAAGCCACAAAAATAACAATAGAGGGATTCTATGGGGCACAGAAATAATAATATGGGGGTAATAGGGGCACAACAATATAAATAAGGGGTATAACTACAATAGTAATGGGGTAATCACTAGTATTATAGGGACCCAACAATCAATATTGTCCGCAATAAGGATTACAACCATCAAAATAATTGCTTATTTTCCTTAGCTTATAACTGAAACATGAAACATGTATTACGCGAAGAATCACTTACCTATTAGTGTAGTGCATGTAGAATTCGTTTCAATGCTCCCCACAACCAACTTTTACTCAATTAATTAGAGGCTTTCCCAGTGTTTTCCACAACTTCTCCATGATGTTCCAAAGGAGATATGCATAGACAAAAACATTCAAAGAGATCAAACCATCTCGCATCTAAAATCAAAGATAAATGAAGTTACTAACTTAACATACAACATATAGTTGAATCAATAATCAGTTATAAACCATGTGAGTGATCAAGGAATCTAGCAAATAACATCAAAACAGATGAAATTAGGAAAAAACAATTTCTTTGTATTGAATTCAAAGGAGAACAAGCTTACAACCTGGTTTCCCTGATGTCACAAGCCTCTTCTAATGGTCTCCAATCTTCTCTTTAGATGACAAGCCTTCTATCCCTATTTCAGCAGCATAGGCTTACCTTTAGTGTTCCTCCAAACCCTCCATTATATTATTTATTTATAGGCCAAGAGGAGGAGGTTTGAGATCCTCTTATCAAGGGATGAGATCCTTAAAAGGAGGGGTTAGGGCTCCACAAAGAGAGGGAATTATCTCCATGAACATAGGGATTACGCTTAAGTAAGAATAAGATCAAAGCTTTTAGTTGGGAAATATTCACTCAACAAAGCTTCTAGAATTTATTTTTTTATTTTTACTTTTGTTGATTCATGTGCACATTTTATAGTGGAAGACAGAGCACAAATTTGTGCTGAATTTAATGGTGAAATCTGCGTATAGGCATAATCTGTCTAGGGAACTTTGCATGTAATCAAAAATAGGGTTTTGGACCATATAATTCATAATTCTCATTCTCTTTGGGACTTTTTATCTTCTCACCTTGTGGGGGAATACTTTGGAACACCTTGATGGATAGAAAAAGATCTGGATTAATGATCATTTTCCTAATGGTGAGAAAATTTCATGTAACACTAGGAGAGAATCTCAGTAGCTACACTAATATTCATAAAGAAAACAAAAAATCACTACTTATATAAACGAGACACACCAAGGACCATGGGGATATTGATCTCTCTATACTTGTCAACTTGCACCCTTAAAAGAATCCAGCAAACCTCAATTAAGCAACATTCTCCAAGCTTCCAAGTGAAAATAATGAATCTAATATGAGGCCTAAACTATATTCCCTAGCATGGAGTGGACATATGCTTTGGGATAGCATTAATTGTCACATTGTTGAATAAAATCCAATTTACCTTCCCATAGATATCACACAAATGAGGAATATCAACCCTTCTACTCTCACGGTGGAGGATTTAAAACCATTTTGTAAGCCTTCTGTCAAAAATCATTGCGATATGACATCTCGTGCACCAACACTATAGATAACCACATGCCCATAATTCATTATGTAAGGGGTAATATGATTGGGTGGAACTATATGCTACCATTCACCCATAAGCTTTCAAATGGTTGAGTGATTGGTAGAGTAAATAGGAAATCTACAAATGTTTTGTCCTGAAGAACAGAGATGGAGAAGTAATTAGGGAAGGAAGATAGGCTCTCTTGAATTCCCTTGAAATGAATTGAGGTATTTTTCCTATTACAAAGGTAACCATTTTTAAATGCCTAATACTATTTTTGTAGTCATGGAGAGTAACTAGCCTGTGAGTAGAAAACTTTATGGCTATATTTATTTGTTGAAGCCAAATGTACATGGTTTATTATTTGAAGGTCTACTAAAAATATAAGAATAACTATTTTTCAAATTTTCCCATGGTAAAGAATTACCACTTACAGGTTCCACCCCTAATAAAAATAATATTTTAATAAAAAATAATTTATATAATAGAATTATTAAACATTATATTTTATTTTAATAAAATATATATAGCCCCATGGGTTAGCTCAATTAGTTGAGTACCTACTATTAAATCACCTTTGTTTTTGATATGTCATAGGTTCAATTCTCTTGACACCCTTGGTTCATGCTTTGTTGGAGAAACAAGAGGCTACAAAAATAATGTAATTTATCTTTTATTTGATAATTGTTTATGAAATTTGTTGGCTTCTTATTAATTTATTTATGATCTTCTTCATCAAATAATTATCAAGTATAAACATGAATATCACAATACAAAAGAAACACAAGATATATGATCCAAGCCAGGGAAAAACCCATCCAAGTGGAAAACCCATAGAATTCGCTTCTTATAGAATCAGATCAAATGAGATATGTTGTTCCAAGGGATATACCAAGGCATATTGATTCCTTGCTTGAATGTGTGGCTACAATGTATTCAACTTCTCTAGTTTAAAATGTCACTATAGATTGTCTCGTGCTCATCCAATTGCTTGCTCCTCCAAATATTTTAAACACATACCCACTTGTATATCTTCTACAATCTGGATCTCTAGCCTAGTCCTCATCAAGAAAACCATGTATGTCTAACATTCTACCCAATCTTGGTCTTCCTTGGTAGCACAATCCATAACCAGTAGTGCCACACAAATACTCAAAAACCATCTTTACTATTGTCCAATGCTCCTTCCTTGGTTTTTACACATACTTGTGCAACACTCCCATTGCATCTACAATTTTTGTTCTATTACATACCATTTCACACATCAGACCTCGAACCAAACTAGAATATGGAACATGGGACATTTCCTCTTCCCCTTCCTATATCTTGGGAAAAGTTCTACAAATAAATTTACATCTACAAGAATAACAACCTTTCTTCATTTACATTCCTAAATATTAAACCTATGGAAAATTGTCTCAACATATTTCCTTTGATTTAACTAGAGTTTCCTATTTTTCCAGGATTATTTTAATTTCCATTCCTAAAATGAAATTTGGAACACTAAGATCCTTCATGTCAAATTTAGAGGACAACTTAGATTTCACTTCTTGGATGACTTCCCTGTTATTTCCTTTAAGAAACATATTATCCATATAAAGAACCAAATAAGTAAGATAATAACCAACTAATTTGGAGCACACATAGTGCCATGCTTTGCTCCTTTTGAATCCAAGTCCCAATATATAAGTATCAAATTTTTTATATCACATCCTTGGAAATTGTTTTAATCCATGTAAGCACCTTTTCATCATGCATGCCAACGCTTTCCTTCCTTTAACAACAAAACCTTATGGTTGCTTCATATGTATGTTTCTTCTTCCAGATCCCCATGTAGGAATATTGTCTTCACATCCATATATTCTAATTCAAAATCAAAATAAAAAACAACAAATAAAACAAATCTAATAGAATTTAACGCGGTAATGAGAGAAAAAATCTCACTAATTTCCTCTATCCATGAATAACCTTTCTCCACTAACCGAGCTGTGTAATTCCCAACTTTTCCTTCTATGTTCAACTTCTTCCTAAATACCTATTTGTTGTCAATGGGATTTCTTTTAGCGAGTAACTCCACTATATTACCAAACCTCATTTTTGTCTAAGGTTTCCTTTTCTTCAACCATGCCTTTTTCCATAGTTTTCCATCCTATGAATCCACTGCCTCCCTCATAGTTATAGGATCATAATTAGTAATAAGAAAATGAAAATAAGATAGAGCATACATTTATGGTTACATTCTTTCTTGAAATAATCTCCTCAATATCAGAGTATTTGTTTCTTCTTCTTCTAATTCTTGTTGTGTTGTAGAGTCTAATTCTCCATCATTTAACTCAAATTCTATCTTTTTTGGTTCTTTCACCCTTGATAGGACTTCTTGTTTTAAAATATATTTGAATTCTTTAAATACCACATATCGATTATACACTACCTTCTTAATTTCTAGGCTCCAAAGCTTATGACCTTTTAAACCATCTTTATATCCAATAAAGATACACTTTTCATATTTCTTATCTATCTTACTCCTATTCTCCTTTTGGAACATGTACATAAGAATCATAGCTACAATCAAATACATTGAGATATTTAAGAGAGGGTTTCTTACTAGTCCATACCCCATGTGGATTCTTATCATCTAACATCGATGAGAGTGATTTATTTTCTAGGTAACATAGTGCCCACTACCTCTACCTATAATTCCTATCCTAACCTGACACCACTTAGCATGTTATTTTTTTTATCCATCAACAACCTCTTCATCCTTTCTACAAATCCATTTTTCTAAGGTGTGTATGGACTAGTATTTTTCCTTGCTATACCACACTTCTTACAAAATTCTTCAAATTAATTCCTACAAAATTCTCCATATTATCTATCATCACTACCTTAATTTTATTCTCCATTTGATTTTCCAGAAGAATCTTAAACTCTATGAATTTGTCAAATAATTTAAATTTCTTACTCAACGTATAAACCCTTGTCTTCCTTAAGAAGCCATATTTAAATGAGACATAGTACATAGAGTTGCCCAGTGATGGAATCGACATAGGTCTAACACATCACCATGCACCAACTATAATATTCCCTTTGACCTTGTAGAACCATATCAAAATATCAATTAATTATAATTCCTATATAAATAATGTTCACAAAAATCAAAATCCATAGATAAATTAGACATACCTTCTACCATACCATTACTATCTAGTACTCAAAGGCCCCTCTCTCCAATATGTCCTAGTCTTTGATGCCACAACATAGTCCTTTCTTCAAAGGTTGTAGGATTTTTTCCTTATTTTGATCCACTCTTAGGAATAATGGACTTGTTTCACCCATCACTAAAAATTCTTCCCAAAAAATTATATAGATTTTAAATCTGAACTCCCCTTAGCAAAACCATTTCTCCTCGAACCATCTGACAAATACCCTTTTCAAAAAATGTTTTTACACCTACCTCACTCATCTTACTTATAGAAATCAAAATTTTGGCCAAAAATAGGATGCGAAAAACACTAGGGAGTCTTATAATACTTTCACCCTAAATCTTCAACTTCAATTTTCCTCATTTTATGATTCTAGTTGTTGAGTCATCTCCTAAGAAAACATCACCAACACCATATCTTCATACTCACAAAACCACTTCCTGTGAGAATTCATATGAAAGGATGTGCCTAATTGGACCAATCATGCCTCATGAACTACATGTGTAATTTAAGAAGCCAAATATATATCCCCTCCTTTATTTGAGGAGGGTTTTTCTTTTGGAGCAAGAACATTATTATATACCTTCCCCTTCTCAATAATTTTGGATTTATAACATTTCTTGTAATGCCATTATTTTCCACATCTCCAACATACCTTTATGAATTTTCTTGGAGATTGTGCAAAACACTAGGGAGTCTTATAATACTTCCACCCTAAATCTTCAACTTGAATTTTCCTCATTTTATGATTCTAGTTGTTGAGTCATCTCCTAAGAAAACATCACCAACACCATATCTTCATACTCGCAAAACCACTTCCTGTGAGGATTCATATGAAAGGATGTGCCTAATTGGACCAATCATGCCTCATGAACTACATGTGTAATTGAAGAAGCCAAATAGATATCCCCTCCTTTATCTGAGGAGGGTTTTTCTTTTGGAGCAAGAACATTATTATATACCTTCATTTTCTCAATAATTTTGGATTTATAATATTTCTTGTGATGCCATTATTTTCCACATCCCCAGCATACCTTTATAAATTTTCTTAGAGATTTATATCTTCCTCTATATTTATATTTTTTGGAGTATCCTCTTACATACGATGCATATATGTTTTAACTTTCCATACTTTTTTTCTTTTCTTTTTTTCTCGTATCTTCGAAATATAAAGTAGTTGCATTACTACGCATGGAAACAATCAAACTATTCCACAATTTTGGTAAAGAACACAAAAAAATGATACACTTATCTTCACCTAAAATATTAATATCAACATATAATAGCTCACTTATCACAATATTGAAGGCATTTAGATGCTCTGTCACCAAGTTTACATCCTTCGTCCTCATGCTATACAACTTATTTTGTAGGGATGATTTGTTCACTAGGGACTTAGGCCGATACAAAGTCCCTATATTGTTTATTATATATTCTCCCTAAACATATAATATTGCTAAATTTTAAAGACACAATCATATTATGCTCTTTTCCTTTTGATCCAACTTGATCTCATCTTTTGTTCACATCCCTGTTGGTGCAGTACAAGGATCCACAATTGTTCCTTGATTTTTGTCCACCAACAAATCTTTTACTTTTAGTTTCCAAAACTCAAACATATACCCATTGAATTTCTTGATCTCTATGTTTGAACTACTTTCCATTTCCTTCCACCACAATAGTCAATTCCATAGATCTCCCATTATAATAGTGTCTACTACATGCCCGATTAAAACCCCTTAGCCACAAAAGCATCCCCTTGAAGCCAAAAATGCATTGAAACCAAATGTAAGTTTTAAAATTGTATAGTAATTTATACAAATAGATTCTTAATAAAAAGGAAAATATGCTATTGAAATCACATACATTGACATAGAAATGTTTCCCTAGAAAAAATAAATTCCAAAAACTAATTTTTTTTTATTGTATTCTTTTTTACAATATTAATATATAATAAATATATCCCATGACATCCATAAACCACTAACCCATGTTCCTTGTATAATAATACAACCATAATTTGTTAACTGAAACTAAAATTCCATGGGCTAAACCACCGTGCATCACAAAACTGCTAAAGGTGAAAACCATGTGCCAAAATTGCTAAAAATAGATGAAAAAAATAACTATTTTTTTGGAGGGCATTCCTTTTGAATCCCCGCGCAAGGGGTACTCCTGCCCCTTGTGAATCCCTCGAGCAGGGGGCCTTCACCACCCTTGCAACCCCCTGGAACCAGGGGGATGCTACCCCCTTGTGACACCCCTGCTACACTCAACACAATGTATAATACATGGGGGTAGTTGTGCAAATAATATAACACATACCCAATGCTATGTACATATAAATGGTGGGGTACATAAATTCCCATAGTTGATGAAACAATTTTAGTAACGTGATCCATAGGACACCTCACACACATGTATTTATATGGTTTCGTATTTTTTCTCCATAAATTTGAATTCAAGTTATCAATCATAGAAGTGTATCCATGTAACCATAAATAACTTACAAAAATTACATGTTTCCTTTAATTATACCATAATTATGATTAAGACCAACATAGGTTAGGGTATGTGAGCTACGTGAATAACCTTGGGTAGTTTAATTGTGATTTAAATGACTTGTTATTAAATGCCAAACTAAGGTTCGTGAACTTGTGAAGTGTACTTGCACTATATATTCTAGCTTATCTACATTCAATCAAAGGAGACTATTCTAATTGAAAAATAAAAAATTAAACCTTTTTAAAACAATATCTTAGTAAGCATACACGCATGTTTTGTTCTTATAGGCCTAGATAAAATTCAAGACTTGGAAATCAAATGAATTCAAAGAAAACTATGCTAATATAAACACTTAAAAAATATATTTTATGAGACAAGGAATGAGGATAGTGAGGAAAATGTTGAGGACATGGTCGATTTTGTCCACAAGGCCCTTGCCAACCTTGTTGCCAAAATTGTTTTTGAGGTTGGGATTGAGAAAGGGGGCTTCACTAGGGGAGAAATACCATACCACGTGGGTTGATATTGGGGGATATTTATTGAGGAAAAAATTACATAATATACTAGGGGATATATAGGGGGTAGAGGGTTTTGATATTGGCAAGTATAAAAAATGTAGCCCAAAGTTAATGAAAAAATATAAAGGGGTATAAAAAATGTTAATGAAAAAATGAATACCTACAATATCTAGTGAAAGTAGGGGTTGTTAAATTGGGAAGGTGTATTGGGTTCGTATTGGTAGGGGGTTAAATAATGTGACCTTTAGAGGTAATTTCAAATATGTAGTCAAATTAAGGGTATTGTTTAATATGCCACAAAAACACGTGATATGCCATAGGTTCATTGAGTGAAGCCCCAGTGGGATTGAGATGGTCAAGGTTTCCAAGGCAAGGGTGTGTTCCAATTACTTTGATACTTTGTTGCATAACCTTGAGATTTTGAATTAAGATCTTGCATCATACCGGGTTGATGAGGCTACCATGGTCTTCTTGGAGTTACATAACGGGGTTGTTCTAATGTTTGATTTGTTCCTTAGTAAACTGCCTTCAATCCTGGTAATGATGGAAAATATTTAGTATCATGTAATTCTATAAAGAAGTGGGAATTCACTCAAAGCATGTTTATTTCTACATTTAGGGAAAAATATAAACAAAGCAATATTCTCAAAGTTTTACTAGTTTTTCATTCTTAGTATATCAATCTGTTCACTTAAATTTCCAAGAATTTTAAGTAAATTTCCAAGTTCAACTTGACTTACCAACCTTGATGCCATCTTACTTGCTATTGCCATAATTAAATATTAAGGGGATCTTCCATACTTTGCTTTTCCTCTTGATATGTGCTTACATGATTCACAAATCTCTTCAAATGATAATTGAGAAACATCTCCTTTACCCATGAGGTTAAGAAGATAAATCCATTCATCCCTTATAGCATTTAGTAAGAGATTTTTTAATGTGTCAACCCCTAAATCATGCAATTTAGTTCTTTTAACATTATAATTAAATCTCTCCACTATATTGTCAAGGCTTTCATCCTCTCTTTAGGTTATCTTAAAGAGTTCATATATACGGTCGTGATGTATTCAATAACATTAATATTTTTCTAAAAAATATATTTTCATATCATCCCATGTCCTTTTAGAACATGTCTGTAAACTCATGAACCATTTAAGAGCTCTATCCTTCAATGTTTCCAAAAAACAATTCAATTTTTGAGTGTTTAATAGGTAGCCATAAGGTCTACAAAATAATTCAAATTCAAAAAAAAATGTTCCCGGGTCTTATGATCTCATACCATGGAAGTTGGGAAGAGTCAATGGAGGGATGTTCTTCATATGAACATTTAAATCAGTATCCTGAATGAGAAATCAAAAATAATCTTCCTTCTTGTCATCATTTCCATCCATTTATTCTTCCTCCTTTTTCACCTCTTCTTCTACTTGCAAAAATAGGAATTCATGATGCGGAAGTGTGGCTCTTACTATACCATGTGATTTAGCGTGGGTGGTAGGTGATTGAAGCTTTTTTTTTTTTTTTTACTAATGAATCGACCTCTTGAATGTACTAAAATGATATTATTCTTATGCAACTAAAAATGGGTGAAACTAAGAATGAGATGCGATTGAAAGCTAATACATATGGATACTTCCCTGACAATGACACCAAAATCATAAATGTTGGGTAATTTAATTGTGAGATAAATTATATGTCACTAAATGTCAAACCAAGGTTTGTGAACTTTTGAAGTATACTTTCGCTATATATGCTAGGTTATCTACTTTCAATCAAAGGAAACTATTCTAATTTCAAAATGAAAAATTAAACCTATTTACGGCAAGATCTTAGTAAGCATACACGCACATTCTATTCTTATAGGCCTAGATCAAATTTAAGACATGGAAATCAATTGAAGTCAAAGAAAACTATGCTAATGTAAAAGCTTCAAAATCTACTGTATGGGAGAATGAATGAAATAATATTCTGCTGACCTTTAAAAGGAAAATTTATTATATTATGCTTTGAAAGGAAACTTAACTTATTGGACTTGAAAAGAAACCTATTCTACAAAACCTTGAAACCAATATGTTCTATAGATGTATTCTATGAAACCTTGACAACAATTTTAATCTAGGAGACTTTGAAAGGAAATATAAATTAACAAAACATGAAAGTGAAGTTGATTAAATCCTACCATACTTTGGAATGAAAAATATTCTAGAAAAAGAGAGTAATGGAATAATTCTAGAAGCATCAAAATATTATTTATGTGCACATTTGAATCTAGTCATGATCTATCAAGCATAAATCTTAAACCAACCGAAAAAATAAAATAAATATGTTTGGTGTTTTTTTATTTAATTTCAAGCACTCAACCTGTAAAGAAACGAAGAGAAATGAGTGTGATTTTAGTTTAAAAACAGAGCATTGAAATGAAATTGAACATTTAAATAAATTGAAAAATTGAATGGAGCGAATTCTAATCTAATTGAAAAGCATAAAAATTTGAAAAATAATGAAATAAAACTATACTATCTCTCACACATCCTAAGGGCGCCCTCATGGTGAGTGCGAGATGCTTAAAAACTTAGATCATGAGACATTGAATCGCCAACATGATCACAAATATGCCATGAACAAAATTTGTATTACTTAGAAATAAAAATAGAGTTTACAACAAGAAATGGTAATGAAAATTCTGAACTTAATTGACTCCCCTTCACCACAAAGATTATACTATTTATAGAGCTTTGAAGCAACAAAAAATTCAAAGTTTAATTGCTACAATTCTGGTCATAAGATCTTTCAAGTAGACCAGTTTGAAAATAAAATCAAATATATTTCCATGGATATTTGGATCAAATATCAACCCAAATCTGATCAAAGTTATTTCTATTCCATGATTTTGTGAAGAACAACGTGTTCTAGCCTCTTTGTTGTATGTGGATTGAATGACACATCAACAAACTGTTTGCCCACACAATCTGCAAAAATGGGGTTAAAGAACCATGAAAATATCCCAAAGAGTAATAAAATTGAGGAAACTTCATCTGATGGCCTAATTGGGATCATTTTTAAGAAAAAAGAATGTTTTCATTTTTGAAAATTCACTTTCATTTGATCAGAAAATGCGTTGGAATTTGAGTGGTAAAAATTGTTGTGTATTGCCTTTGATCTCTCGCTGGAGCTTCACGCATGTGAGATGGGTTGACTTTGACTACCACAAATCTATATTGAAACCTTTAGAAAAAAAGTCCTTGTTGGTTATTCTAGAATGGTGCTACTACCACAATCATAAAGATAGCTACTGAAACTTGGACGAAGCTAAAAAGTGTCATTAGTAAAACCAAGAAAAATCCTAATTAATTCACTAAAAATAAAGGAAATAATAATAATAAACCATGTAAAAATGTATGCAAGGGTTTGATGCATTTATGAAGAAATATGGTTAATAATGATGACAATGGGTGAGTGGAATGATGCAAAAATGTATGGGTTGATCAATGAAATCATGACAAGTTGGAGGACCAACAAATCACATAACTATTATATTCAATATCAATTTGAGTGTGAATGACCAACTTATCTCTTAAATATTTGAATTCCAAATCACTCATAGTAATTCAAAACACTTAGGCTCTTGGGTAAGTTTGTTTCCTTGTACTTAGTAAGGAAACTTTTTGAAGTTTTCTCTTCACTTAGGATTTCCATTGAAGCTAATCTGAGAAGGGTCTTCCTAAAAAATATTAATATATGGAAATTGTTGCAATTGGATCCAATTTTCACACTATGGATACTTGATTTTCTTACATAATTGTTTTTAGCATGACCATCTAATTGCTTCTTGTACTAAGGCTAAATCATAATATAGTTTTCAAGATAAGAAGTTCAAAAGTTTAAGCTCGTCATTAAGTAGAATCAATACTTAATATTAATAATCTTGGACATGTTGACCTATGAATATTTTTTTCCACACATTTGTGCCATTTCTTACATTTTGAGAAAAGTGAAACAAATAATATTATCGAATACAAGACTTATGTATTCTTCATATGGAATATAAAAATATTTCTCATGGAAAAAATGAAGATATTTGTTCAATTTTTTTGGTTATTCTGTGCTTATTTTGTAATCATTAAATATTGAGCCTCAAGCATAATATGTGATTAAAGATAAAAAAATCTTTAAGCATATAAAACCTTTTATATGAATATCGATTATTTAAAATGCATTGTAAAATGTATAACCTTTAAATATAAAAATATGTTTAGATGTCATTTTTTATTTTTACTATTATACAATATTACTATGTTTGTTAATAGAGAAGAAGGGAAAATATGAGGTTTTATCATACTATGTTTGTTAATAGAGAAGAAGGGAAAAAATGAGGTTTTATCATACTATGTTTGTCAATAGAGAAGTAGGGAAAAAATGACATTTTATCATCATGACATCGTAGATGTAGATATGATTTTTTACATAGAAGAATAATTATTCTAAGAAAAATATCTAAAAATATTTATTTTGTTAATTTAGATTTAGTTTTCTCCAATAATTTAGACTAATCATCAAAAAATAATAAATATCTGAGTAATTTTCTTAACTTCTTAAAATTTTCAACAAATATATTTATATTAAAAATGTTTCTAAATTAAAAAATTGTTGTAAATTAAAACATTTTAAATAATAATAAACCTAAAAATTGATTATATTAAAATAAATATATATATATATATATATATATATAATAAACAACATTAAAAAAACATAAAATTATAAATAAAAACTTTTGTCATTCTCAATTTCATAACACATCCGATAAATATAAATAAATAAATTATATGAGTGTTTAATTTAAATTATAGTTTTAGTATCTTATGAATTATTATTATTTTCATTTAAGTAACTTAAAATAATGTAAAGAAATTGGTAAAAAAAATTGTGTAGATTATTATTATTATTATTAATTTAAAATTATATTGTTTTAAAATTCTTTTATACAAAAATATATAACGATGTTTATGTTATGTCTAGTTATGATTTGTCTCAAGGGAAACCAATACAGTTTATAGTGGACAATCGTCTAGATTTATGAAAATATTAACAACTATAACTATTAAGTCCATGCCAAATAAAATAAATTGAATTACCAAAAGAAAAGACATGCATTAAGTGGTTATACATAATATCAGGAATCAAATGAAGTAACTGGGGGAAAATCCCGAGTGTTGGTTCATGTTAGTGTTGGAGGTCTCATACCACATCGGAGATGGTCTTCTATATTAGCAAGTCAAACACAAAAACTAGTAAGACAAGAGCATTGTTGACATGGAACACATTGAATTTTATTCATGAAAGATATTATATTGTTGTGGTCTTCATGTTTTTCCTTCAGGACCCTGCCCAAGTATGTCTTCATTTGCCAATGGAGGGTAATAGAGTTCAAATATTGGCTCGGTCTCCCTCTAGTATGTCTAGTTTCATAAACCCAATTGGTTACTTTAGCTTGAATTCCTCAGTTTGAGTAGGCTTGTTATTCATTAGTGGTAAAGGATTCAAATTGCCGAATTTCCTCTTAGACTTCTAGAGGAGTAGAGGAGTGAAAAATGGCTATTTCATCTTGATCTTAGGCTTGGGCTCGTGGTTTTCCTTGAGGACCTTTGCCACCAGACCCTGAATAGTAATGCATCACCTATCAAGGCATATTGCGTTGAGTTTCTAGTGACCAAGATAAAAATATCACCTATAAAACCTAAAAACCAAGGGGGTTGTAAATTAGGAAACCAAATAAAAGTAAAGTCGAGGGAGCATTGATTGCTAATAGAGTTTGTGTTTGCTTATTTTTTGTTGGAGTGACTGAGGAGGGGCTAAAAAGGACTCTAGGTAGGGTCCAATGACCACCAAGAGATAGGGAGACTAGAACTAATGCTCACCCCCACTGTGCTCTCAGAACCACATCCAACAACCACAAAACAAAAACTAAACCATTAAAGAAGTTGATAAAGCAAAAGGAATTAAACATAGGATGAGTTACCCAATTTGGAAGCCTTCCTTGGTTTTTCCCTTGATGGTCACAAACATTCAGGCTCATCCCATGAGCTCTTGTTGATTTTTCACATCCTCTTCGCTTAATCAATCACCAATCATCTTTTTTCATGTTGATTTCTGTGTCATGCTTGCGAGTTTATTTTGGCATTTTCAAGGTATGTCTTTGTCTGTATGAGTTGTTTTCACTCTGTCAACATTGGTCACACTCACACACTAAGTTGTAAACATTGTCGCACAAGTGTTGTCACAGTTGTTCAAAGACATATTTCAACTGACGCACTTGTCTCTCTCAACCTTTGAGTCGATCTCACTTAGCACATGTTGTCTTGTTGGTTTGATGTGTCTTGTCATCGAGCCATGATAAGTGTGTGATCACATTGTCGTCTTGCATGAGTACACTTGCTTTCACACTTAGTCAATTTTCATGAAAAATCTGTCGACCGAACAACCCTCCGTCAATCAGACACGATCTCAGTGACCTTGCACTATTGTGCAAAGCTTGAGGTTGTCCTCCAAGTAGCCTACTCTGCGTAATTTTGGAAATGAGATAGCTAACTGACTCCCAAAACTACATAGAAGTTGTCCCAAAATCCAATCCACTTTGCACTTCCTACAAGATCTCACATCAAGCCTCCCATTGTTCAAGCAAAGAAAAAACTTGACTTGTGATCCTGGGCTGTACTAAGCTCGAAAATTGCATAGAGTAGTCTTGTCCTACCCTTCCTTCCCGCTCTACAACCAGCCTAGAAATTGCACAGAGTTGTTATGTCTTGCCATCCCTTCTTCCCCGCTCTGCAACCAGCTAAGGAATTGTACAGAGTTGTCCTATCCAACCCTTCTTCCCTACTCTGCAACCATCTTAGAAACTATGCAGAACTGTCTGGGCCTGAACTGTCTCTCAGGATTATGTAGTTTTGACCAGTAGCTCCCACAGCCTGACTTTGTGCTCCTCTAGAAAACTGTGCATATTTTTCTGCTAGTGCCTCTTTCTACCCACATTGTCCTCATTAAAGAAATTGTGTAAATACCATCTAGATGGCCTGCCCATTGCTCCCTTGAAAACTTGTGCAGATTTTCCTAGTAGCTCCCTGACACCCCGCCTGTCCTTCCTCTCAGAAACTGCGCAGTTCTGCCTCCCAGCTAGGTTTTTCCCTGTAGCTGTCATTGCTGTCTCGGATTGTGAAAATCTATCTCCTAGTGACATTTACTTAGTTTCTCCTGGCTGTGCTCTGGAGTCATGCATCCCGACTTCTATTGTGCTCCTGCAATCTAAGTGCCTTGTCCCTCTCCCAATCACCTACACTGAAATGGAAAATAATGCATCATGGTAGACTAGGAGATTTTTGGATTTGATGTTGTCTCGTCATGAGTGATTGCAGCGATAAGTACATTGATGAAAGATGGCACAATGATGAACGAGATGGAAAAGAGGTACATGCTAGAATATTTCTCACGGTTGAATGAACACATGAAGCACATCAAGAAGTGAGTGAAAGAGATACATCTGCATGCACCATCAAGAAAATACCAACACCATCAAAGACCCCACACACTTTTCCATGTGAAGATGAAGGAATGTTACACTGAGAGAATATCATCACATAACAGCACAACAGCTCTACACGAACACCACAGTCAGCCAGTACATGTTAGTAGTGTAATGTTGATTTGTGTCATGAATTGTCTTGGTGACATCAATAGTCTGGGCCATACTTGTTGTAATCAATGTAATGTAAAGTGGAATTCCAAGAGACCCACATATGAAATCGAAGAGTTATGTAAAGTCGAAAAGTCATAGGAAGTCAAACAGTCATGAGGCAAGTCGAAGAGTCACAAGGGTTAGTTATACCCCGTTGGATATATATACCCCCTCATTGTATGAGCATGGGACTTTTCACCTTGGCTCCTCCCACAGAGCCTTGAGAGTTTGTAATTTGTTCTTTGAGGAGCGATGAGTATCTCCAATGTCCCACTACTGGGACTAGTGATGTATGGTTTACAGATGTGTCTTGGATCTTTTTCTTAATTCATAAGCCTGTCTCAAGTGAGCACATTTCCATCCATGTTTTGTATCCGTTTGTAAGACTACTCTTTAAACATTTGTAATGCATGTTTTCTTAACTTGTACTAAGATAGTTAAACTACTTCGGTTATTTTAGTACTCATATTGTTGAATATGTGTTGTATTGCTTATCACGGATGTCTTGTCCATGTGGACTACTCCATCAGACACTAGACAGACCATATTTATGTATTTTTTGGTGTTAACAGCCATAACCCTCGTGTGGACTATTCCGCTAGATGGTGTATGTGTTTTCCCTTGAGATTTTGTTTTCACGACTGTTGCATCTGCTGTGGACTATTCCGTTGGATGCTGGACATACCCTTCGTGTTATTTACATGTGTTTCTTTATAGTTTGGGACTATTATCTCTCATCAAGAGGATCACTTTACCTACCCCCTTTGAGAGTAAGAGAACCCGGACAAACAGTTACATTACGCACTCACCAGGCACACTCACCTCACTTTCTTGAAGTTACAGGCATAACACTTTCATGTGTTGAACATAAATAGCTGAGGAAAACCTCTAAGAGAATGTAAATCTGGCCATCGTACCAGATGGGACTCCTGCACCAAATGGTGTGAGTTCTAGCTGGGACTTCATACTGGGGAGACCCTTGGAATGTTGGCGGGTCCAGCACCGTCAACATTTCTGGCACTGGAAGGAGAGATGCTAGTTATTTATGGTTGAATGTCCTCTCAACCCCATGCATCTATCATCTGGTGAAGGTAGTAACATGATCTCCCTCTCTCCCACATGTGACTCTGAAGTTGTTTACTCCTTGCCTCCCAGACCCGAACAATAAATATCATATCATCACCTTCGCTTAGTCCATCCCATCACTCGTTAGTTTTCCAAAGTTGTTGGATTGATCCCAAGAGTACATAACCTTCCCTCTTTGCAAAGGAAACAAAATACTACACCCACAAGAGTGGTAGTCTAATCTTTTGAAGAAGTAATCCTCGCCACTCTTGAAGAGTTGGCTGAAGCTATTGAAAACGAAGAGGAACCTCCTCTTTTCTTATAAGGAGAAGATGTTAAGTCCCTATAATACTAGTGATTCCCCCATTACTATTGTCATTGTATCTCTTATTGCTATTATTGTGCCCCTGTTGTCCCCATATTGTTATTAGTGTGCCCCATAGAAACCCACTATTGTTATTGTTGTGCCCTTTTGTTATTACTGTTAGGTCGGCTTGATTATATTGTGACCCCTTAGACTCCTATATATAGAAGGGAGGTTTAGACATTTGTATCATCGAATAATTGTTCATTTGTATAATATAAAGGAGGTTTCCCCCTCGAAGAGGCTGAATTCTAAGGCATTTATCTATCTTTTCTATCTTTTTGTGAGCTAGTTTCCTAACATTTGGTATCAAAGCTTTGGATTCTAGGGTTTTGCTTCTCCAAACAGGTCATCATGGAATTTTCGCTATAACTTTTTTTCTGCGATGTTTCAGAAGCTAAAAAAAAACCCATTTGAGCCGAAATCATTTGAAACTTCATGTCCTAATTTCAGAGCTTGTCTCACTATAGTTGCAGATATATGATCTGTGGAAATTAGGGTTTTTGCAAACTCCTGAATTACATTCCAAACAAGCGACCTATGGAAAATTATCATAAATTTTCTTCTGAGCATCAGATTGAAATTTCGTAGGAAGTTTTAGAAAGAGGATGGCCTGTAGTTTTCTGTATCTCAGTTTCAGGTACTAATGTTGAAATAGTGACATGTGACACTTCATACATGTTCGCTCTACTGAACTAGTCTATAATCAGGTCATCGTGGGAGATTTGGCATAAATCTTCCTTGGAGAATCCAATCTTGATCAGACTTACGGGGTTAGAAAGAGGACTCAAAGGGCTACTTTAGGATGTGATTTTAGATATTTGAGATCCACAGTTACAGAGATACAACAGATTCAATATCGATCTCTTACAAAGTGAAAAAAAGGTGCGTAGTTTTTTTTTGCATAAGATTGGTTCGAAAAATTAGTTTGAAGGAATTCAAAGGGAATAGTGAAGAATTATTAGCATTAATTGATTCCTCGAAGAAAGAAAATGGACACACCTAGTAAGAAACCTAAAAGCTCTAGCATGACTCGTGAAGAAGAGGAATAAATGCAACATGATATATCAAAATTGCAAGACCAAGTACAACAAATTTCACTCTCACAAAAAGTAACTGAAGCCAAGATAAATGGTGTGGAAGATAATATGAATGGCATGCAAGTTAAAATGGATGGTGTGGATGCTAAGATGAATGGCATGGATGCTAAGATTGAAGAATTGAAGATAGATATGAATAAGTTGCTACAAGAAATGGCTATTAATGGTGAAAGGGTAGTAAAGGAAACTCATGATGAGAACAAAAGAAATGTTAATCATGATTTCATAGACTCTAATGTTGGATTGAATACCCACCATGCTCCAAAAATTGATATGACGAAGTTTGATGGCAAGGATGCCGGAACATGGATACCACAGATGGAGCAATTTTTCGATCTCCATAATGTGCAAAACACACAAAAGGTACGTATTGCAACTTTGTATTTGAAAACAAATCAGTTTGTATGGTATCGATGGCTTTTCTCTCATAAGAAAATTGTCACTTGGGAAATTTTTATGGAAGAAATGATAGCACATTATGAGGATACAAAAAGCAACACCTTTTTTAGCCAATTGATAAATCTCAAACAAAAGGGTTCAATGATGGAGCACATTGAGGAGTTCCAAAAATTGAACATAAGGGTAAAAGATATTCCAGAGGAGCATAGGATTGATGTGTTCATAGGGACTTTAAAGGATAATATCCAACATGATGTTTGCCTTTTGGAACCTAATTCATTGGAGAAGGAATTCAGGTTAGAAAGAAAAGTGGAAAGAAAAATTATGGCAACGAGGAAGCCTACCACTCACAACTATAAATATGGAAGTGTTGCTGCCCCTAGCCTTCAACAACCTACAAGGTTGACACCACAATAATTGGAAGAAAAAAGAGCAAAATGGCTTTGTTACAGTTGTGATAGTAGATACACTAAAGGTCATAAGTGTGCTGAGAAGAAATTATTCTACATAAATTGTGAAGATAAGGAAGAAAAGGAACAAGAAATGTCAAAAGAAGAGGATATACTCTAGGAAAAACCCTAGATAAAGAAGAAATGAATCTGACCATATCTTGTAATGCATTGGCTGGAATTACCACTCCTCAAACTATCAAGATAGAAGGACATATCAATAAGAAAAAGGTAATAGTGTTGATTGATTCGGGAAGTACCCATAATTTTATTCATTGTAAGATAGCCAAGGAATTGAATTGCTTCCTATATCTAGCACCAGAGTGTCAAGTGATCGTTGCAAGTGGAGAAACCATAAATTTCTCTAGAAAGTGCCATAATATTAAGCTATCCATGGGAGAATATGTATTGAATAGCCCAATTTTTTCCATTCCAATGGGTGGTGCTGATGTTGTACTAGGAGTCCAATGGCTACAATCCTTGGGTACAATAGCTTTTAAATTTCAAGAACTTTTCATGAAATTTTGTGCAGAAGGAAAGCAAGTTGAATTAAGGGGTATTGCAGGGGAACCAGGAAAGATAATCAGCTCTAACGGTATGACAAAGCTTCTAAGGAAGGAACGATGAGGTGTAATTGCACAATTATGTTCGCTAGAGGTTCCCACATTGAAATCATCTATTTCTCTAGATCTCCAAAAAGTCTTGGACAATCATTCCAAGGTATTTGAGACTCCCAAAGGCCTCCCTCCTAGTCAGGATCATGATCGTGCTATGCATTTGATTCCAGGAAGTGTTCCTCGAAACATCAGGCCGTATATATATCCCTATGCCCAAAAGAGTGAAATTGAACGTATGGTTGTAGAAATGGTATAGGCTAGTATAATTCAACCTAGTCAAAGTTCTTTCTCTGCTCCAGTAGTATTGGTGCAAAAGAAGGATGGATCATGGAACATGTGTATGGATTATAGGGAGCTCAACAAGCTCAGTATTAAAGATAAATTTCCCTTTCCTGTCATTGATGAATTATTGGATGAGTTGCATGGATCAATTTACTTCACCAAATTGGATCTTTGTTGAAGATATCATCAAATCAGAATGAATATTGAAGACATTCTGAAAACAGTATTTAGAACTCATGAGGGTCATTATGAAGTTTTGGTCATACCTTTTGGCCTTACCAATGCACCTTCTACATTTCAAGGTTTGATGAATTCCATTTTCAAACCCTTCCTTAGAAAATTTGTGTTAGTATTTTTTGATGATATACTAATCTACAGCAAGTCTTGGAAGGATTATGTTGAACGTGTTGACAGAGTGCTCAAACTATTGAAGGAGAAACAATTATATGCAAAAAGTTCCAAATGTTTCTTTGGAGTACAAGAGGTGGAATATCTGGGTCATATGGTATCTCATGAAGGTGTTAAGGTAGACCCTAGGAAATTAAAGCCATTAAGGAATGGAAGATCCCCACATCCATAAAGCATCTGCGAGGATTTCCCGAGTTCACAGGGTATTATCACAAGTTTGTTAAGAATTATGGGAGAATAGCATCACCTCTAACAACATTATTGAAGAAAGATGCATTTTCATGGACTCCAAAAGCAACAAAGGCCTTTGAACATCTTAAAGAGGCAATGTACCAATCACTGGTCTTAGCTACGCTGGACTTCACAAAAACCTTTAATCTGGAATGCGATGCCTCGGGAAATGGAATTGGTGTTGTTTTAATGCAAGATGAAAGACCCATTACTTTAGAAAGTCATCCAATCAAAGGAAAGTATTTACACAAGGTTATTTATGAGAAGGAAATGTTGGCAATACTACCTGCACTTAAGAAATGGCGACCCTACCTAATGGGAAGACACTTCAAGGTAAAAACAGATCATGATAGTCTTAAATACTTTTTAGAACAAAGATTATCCTCTGAAGAGCAACAAAAATGGGTCACAAAAGATGTTGGGTTATGACTTTGAAATCATCTACAAAAAAGGGAAGCAAAATTATGTGGCAGATGCACTCTCAAGAAAGGATGAGGATGTGGAAGCATTGTTGTGTGCCATTTCTATTATCCAACTAGATTAGATAAACGAAGCAAGGGATGAATGGAAGAATGACGAAGAAGTGTGGACACTCATTCAAAAGTTACAACAAGATACTAGTACATCTGATACATTTAGATAGAAAAATGATTCATTATGGTACAAATATCGCTTATACCTATGTAGGAATTCCCAACTCAAACAAAATATTCTTATGGAATTTCACACTTCTCCCTTAGGAGGGCACTCAAGATTTTTAGAAACTTACCACAGGGTTAAGAATGAATTTTTTTGGGATGGACTTAAATCAGATATTCAAAAGTTTGTGGCAGAATGTTTGGTTTGCCAACAAAATAAAGTTGAAACAATTAAGACCCCAGCTCTATTACAACCTTTATCCATTCCAATCGAATGTTGGGAGGAGGTTTCAATGGATTTTATCATAGGTTTACCCAAGTCCGAAGGAAAGAGTGTCATCATGGTGGTAGTTGACAGACTTACCAAGTATGCACACTTTTGTGCATTATCGCATCCATTTAAATCCAGTACAGTTTCTACTGCATTTATGGAAACAATTAAAAAGCTACATGGGAACCCAAAGATTATTGTAAGTGACAGAGATCCCATTTTCACTAGAACTTTTTGGAAAGAATTATTTTCTTTTCTTAGTACTCAGTTAGCTCTTACCTCATCTTATCATCTTCAATCTGATGGGAAAACTGAGATAGTAAACAAATGTTTTGAAGGATATATTTGTTGCTTTGTATCTGATAAACAAACACAATGGGTCAAATGGTTGCCTCTGGTTGAATGGTGGTATAACACTTCCTTCCATACTGCAACAAAAATGACCCCATTTATGGCACTTTATGGATATTATCCGCCATCCATCACATCATATTTAAGAGAAAATTCTAAGGTTCAAGCAGTGGAACATCACATAGAGCATCAACAACAAGTTCTCCAACTCTTAAAGGATAACCTCACTTTGGCACAAAATAGAATGAAACAACAGGAAGGTCAACATCTCAGTGAAAAAAATTTTGATGTAGTTGACTGGGTATTCCTACGACTACAACCATATAAAAAAATGTCCCTTAAGCAAGCTAAGAAGGATAATAAATTATCACCAAAGTATTATGGTTCGTACAAGGTGTTGCAAAAGATTGGTACTACGACATACATAATGGAGATTCATGCAGCTTCTTAAGTGCACCCAATTTTCCATGTTTCATGTTTAAAGAAGTTTATAGGTGACAAGCTCCCAGTTCAAACAATATTGCCAGAACTTGACGAGGAAGGAAAAATCATATTGGAATCGGAAGAAGTCATAGAAGCAAGAACTCGACAGCAACAAAATCAATCAATTTCGGAGTATCTCATCAAGTGGAAGAACTTATCTGCTGAAGATTCCACATGGGAGGATGAGAATTTTATACAGAAACATCCAGAACTACTCAAGCGTTGAGAACAACGCTTTTCGAAAGGAGAGGGGCATGTTAGGTCCCTATAATACTAGTGATTCCACCATTACTATTGTCATTGTATCCCTTATTATTATTATTGTGCCCCTATTTTCCCCATATTGTTATTAGTGTGCCCCATAGAAACCCACTATTTTTATTGTTGTGCCCTTATGCTATTATTGTTAGGTCAGCTTGATTATATTATGACCCCTTAGACTCCTATATATAGAAGGGAGGTTTAGTCATTTGTATCATCGAAGAATTCTTAATTTGTGTAATGTAAAGGAGGTTGGCCCCTCAAAGAGGCTAAATTCTAAGGCATTGTTCTATCTTTTCTATCATTTTGTGAGCTAGTTTCCTAACAAAATAAGTTAATATACTCTTGGGTAGAGGAGGAGGAGGTGGAGATGAATCAACATATTCAAACTCAGTTGAACCATCTAATTTAGAAGAAGAGGAGGAGTACAAAAATAAGAAGACATGGCTGATAAAAATATGGAATGGATGATAGAGGGCCCATTGGCACTCCATGGTGCCTTGCACAAGATTCCAAGGCGTGCAGAGAAGTTGTTAACGAAATATAACCCTGACAGAGCAGTGAAGGTGGAAGACCATCTAAACACATTCTACCTACATCTGCAAACACTCGAGGTATGTTATGATGATGTTGCATGTAGACTGTTTCCATGTACCTTGGATGGTAGAGTATTTGTATGGTACCGTAGCCTTCATGTCAACTCTATTCAAAACTGGGGGATGTAGAAAATTTCTACAAATCCAGCTTTGATACCATGTAGAGAATCTAATGTAGGTTAACCCGATAATGGAATATAAATCAAAGCAGAATACTATAACCTACTTCTACTATCAATTTGTGGAAGCTTAAAGATTGATCTGAACAATATAACTAGAAGAAGAAGAATCAATCGCAAAATACACATCAAAATACTTTGGGGAAAGCCTCAGCTAAAACCCCCACTCTATTGTATTATCATACAGGTGGAAATGCATAGAAATTATACAAAGCCTTAGCTCTCTTAGCTAGCTGGCTCTCAGTACAATCCTCACAGATGCTCAGGCAATCTTGGCTACTCTCCATCCTTCCTCTCTACCCTCCAACCTCCTATTTCCTTGCGTTGTTCCTTGTGGAATATTTTCCTGTTACCAAGTGGAAGACCCTCCTCCAAACCTGCACAATCCTCAAGGATTATTCCTTGACTTCATGCATGAGTTTTTTTTATAAGAAAACACATGCAACTGATAGTACACTAACCTTGACATTTAACTTCAACTGGGTCTTTCTCAGAATAAACATGCATGAGTTTCTGATGAGGGAATCTTTAATTAACTGGAGTACCACTAGTTGGATGCATTAATGCATCAACTGACTGTTAACTCATTATTAGTTCCTCAAAAAGTTTGGAACTAATTTAACTAGACTTAACTCAGTAAACTGAGTTAACTAATTACAACTCAAATATAACTCAATCTTGTCTCCTTAATTTAAGGGATAACTCTTGCATGACTTCAGAAAGACTTCTAACTTGAATTTCTCCAACTAATTAATTTAGAAATAATTAATTAATTACTTCCAAGTAGTTGTTAAGACTAAATTCGATTTTAATTCACAATTTAACTCAAGGACAAATTAAATTTGAATATTCTTGTTGCCATATTTCAATAGGTGATGTTCAAAAGAATTTTCCTTGAAAATTTAATTGATGATAAAACCCCCGCCATATTGTTGAAAGATTTGGGTAGTCTTAATATTGAGCCGAAAGAGAAAGTGAAAGACTTCAACTAGAGCTTTAACCATATCCTAAATAACTTCACTACAAATACTAAACCTCATGACTCCATCACAGTCAACTACTACACATCTGCACTGCTGACTAGTATTGTACAGTTTGTCAAGCAAGCTACGAAACCAATGCTATCTGAAAATTTCCAAGAGGCAATTGATGTGGAGAAAGACCTGCACTAATTGGACTCATTATGGATGGCGAATCAACAAACGACTCCAAATACGCAGGCAAGAAGTCCCAGGCTGCTGTGATTAAGGTGAAGGAAAAAGAAACAAGTGAAATTGAGAATCTTACTCGACTCCTTAAGTCCTTGACAGCTAAAATAGAAGAACTCACACAACGAAAAAATGATACAACAGTGAGCAGAAGACCTTCTAGTTTGTCACGCATAATGGATGGGACATCAATTTGTAGCAGCAGTCACCCGGCTAAATCTGCGCAGAGTTCAAATGTTGTGTTCCAAGTGGAACAACTTGGTAAGGATAACTTCTATGATTTCCACCAAGCGCGACACTCAGAGAAGACCTGTATATATTGGAACCAAGTTGTGGGCTCCGTGGCTTCAAGAATGAATGATCATCTTAATGCCAGTGAGCAGGTTCAACTGGAAGATGAAGAGGATGAAGAGTATGATGCATTTGATGAAGATCCCAGTTTTGGGCAAGTGGTCAATGTTTAGTCAATTTAGTATGTCCTAAATTGCTATATTAATTATCGACCGGGAATCGTAAACTGATGAAGTGTGGCGCACTATATGTGCAAGACAACCTCTTTCTCACTTTTTACTGTTTTCAATTTTTGTTTTCTTTTGGGGATTTTATCTTCATTTATCTCCTAATGTGAATGGAAATCCTATTCCTAAATTTTAAGAATACTTCAAAAGGTAAGTATGGATATAGATTTTAAGGCAATTATGTCCTTTATGCTGATTTCCAGAGCTTAACACTTCAGAGGATCTCAAAACATACTACTAATGAAACTATCACTTAAACAAGAATGGAAATGTACTGCTAGTAAAATCAAATAAATGATGAACTACTAATCATGAAATCACTATTTTTGCTGCTCATCTAAATACAGAAAAAGAAAATAAGTTAAGCTACTGCACTCAAACAAGTCAAAAACTGCAAACTAATAAAAATAAAATCAATTCACTCATTCATAGTCCGATAGCTTGCCATGTAGTCTAATCTATGGCTTTAGGAGATAACATCAATGATATGATGAAATTGATGTCTAATTGCAAAAAAATAAAGCTAAAATCAAATCTCATCATTCATAGTCCGATAGCTCGCCATGTAGTCTAAGCTATGGCTTTAGGAGATAACGTCAATGATATGAGGAAATTGATATCTAATTGCAGAAAAATAAAGCTAAAATCAAATCACATCATTCATAGTCCGATAGCTCGCCATGTAGTCTAAGCTATGGCTTTAGGAGATAACGTCAATGATATGAGCAGTTTGATATCTAAACTAACTAAGAAAGTGAATAAGACTAAGATCAAAGCACAACTGGAATTAAAAAAACTGAGAAAAGCAAAGTCAGCAGAGAGGTTAATCTCATGTCACTAGTTATTGCAAAAATTGTATGAAAATGCCCGGGCCTACTCTATCCTGAAACACACACACACTGATCAGTGTTAACAACAATATACAGAACTTGAAAAATCATGTATAGGAATGAAATGTTAATACCATAGCAAATGAAATATACACAAGTGGATAACTATGAAATATGTGCAATGGAAATAGAGAAACAATGCATAAAAACTTTACAGCAACAAGGAAAATGAAACCTCGGCATGCAGGGGCCCTCTACACAGCCTCAGTCAATAGGCTATCAATCCAGAATTATTCTCACACAGTCATATAAAATTAGAGTCTTCTTTATATTTTAAAACAAAGGAATAATCCTCTCGTTACTATAGTGGGACTAGTGTCACGGCACAGTAAACTTTAACAGCAAAATTACATTAACAAAGACTAACTCTATGCGTTTGGAAATGCGTTATTTATAACAAAAACTTCATAACTATTTTCCTATGAAACTACTTCAACTGAGGACACATAAAAGGACAGCGTCTATAAACTTAGCATACTGGTTGCCGAGATTATTCAATCTATCAAAAGTGGCTATTGGATTTGCATCGTGGGGCAGTCTACAGCTGTCAACATGACCCCGCGGATCTAGGAATGGCCACGAATTCTTCAGGTGTTTGAAAACAGATTCCTGTTGCCATAGGACTCCTTCGTTTAACCACCGTCTAACCACCGTTGACCACGGCTTTCCTTAATGAATCCGGCTGAACCAATAGGACCTGATACATGTCCAAGTCATTCCTAATCTGCCCACGTGTCCTGTTTTTCCCGATGACATCTGCAACCTAGAGTTTAACAAAAACAGTGGCAGAAAGTTGAATCAGCTGCGAAAAGTGGCTGCATTCAAAATCTAAGTCAAACAGAAAACACAAAAACATAGTTAAAAAACCACTTAAATGCTCTTTTAGAACCAATATGCAATGTTCTTTGATAGCTTATGGGGTAATGGTGAGGGGAAAATGTCTAGGAAAATGTGTAGGAGATATGTAGTTTCAAAGATCAACATACCCCCACTGAGAAGGTGTTGCATGTCCGCATGCAACCAAAAATTTGACCAACCTCCTTCAGTTCATGTGTTCTGAGACCTCTTCCAATACATCTAGCCTTCTTTTCTTCTTTCTTGGGACTGTTAGGATATTCCGACACATAGGATATAGTTAAGTTCAACTTTGTCTAGCATAGAGTTAGGTTAGAGTTAGGTAAAGTGTGTTTCTTTACCGTTGTACATTTTGTAACTTACAATCCGACGGTCACGATATGTAGTGATCCGACGGTTCACTCTCACCTCGGTATTACCGACACTTGATCCGTGGCTTGACACCTGATTGGTCCATGAGTTCTATTTAAAGCGCATGGAGGGTCATTGTTCGGGTAATCCGTGCATGAGAGAAGCTTATGTAAATTTTCATTCTTTGATTAATAAATTGCCTGTAGTACCCACGTTGGGACAGGCCGTGGACTGTTTCCCTCCTTGCACTCTGAGGGTTTTAACCACGTCAAAAATACTGGTGTATTGATTTGAGATCTGGTTGTGAGCGGTTTCCTTTTGGTATTCTTTCTGTGGAACTTACCCTGTAAATTCCTACATGGTATCGGAGCTATTTGAGGGCCGCGTCCGTTGGTGATCCAAATCTGAAGCCGGTAGAACTGCATGCGGCTGTCGTTTCCTAGATCTGTTGTTTCTGACTGCTTTCGGGCCGAGAGTACTGCTCTGTTGCGTTCGGAGCATCTGTTCCAGTGAGGAACCCCTTTCGTTTCATGCGAAAAGGTTTCCGGTAGCCCTAGCTGCGTCTTTTTTCAGATCGAGAGTTTTTTGGCTAAAGCTAACTTCAAGCCGCAATGAAGAAACATAACATCCATCTGGAGCCTACTTCAACTTCAACTTCCGGAACAGCACTTTCTGCATGTCATCGTCAATCATCTCAGTCTGGTTATGCATTAAATGTATCTTCTTCTTCTTCTCATTCTCATGAGTGGCTCATTGATTCTGGAGCCTCTTGTCACATGGCCAAAAACCAAGCCATGTTTTCTTCTTTAAATGATTGTAACACCAAAAATATATATATTGGTGATGATAGATCTCTTAATGTTGTAGGGACTGGAACTGTTCACCTAGACAATGGTCAGTTCAATGATGTATTATGTGTTCCAAACTTATCCTGCAACCTTCTATCTGTCTATCAGATAACTCATTCAGGTGAAGGTAAAATTGTTGAATTTTCACCTCATGATGTTGTAATCAAGGATCTAAAAGATCCTAAACAGATTCTAGCTACTGGTCTTGCTGATGATTCCAAAAGGTTGTATAAGTTTCACAACTTTGGGTCATCCCATCTTCCCTCAGTATTTGTTGCTCGTTTTATGCAAAACCCCCGTGAAAGTCATTGGAAAGCAGCTAAAAAAATACTTCGTTATGTTCGAGGTACAGTACAGTTTGGGATTCATTATAGTGCCAAAGCAGCTCCTCTGTTAGTTGGTTTCACTGATTCTGATTGGGCTGGTGACCTTGATGATCGGAAGTCTACTGCCGGTTATGTCTTCACTCTTGGTTCAGGACCTATTACATGGGCTTGTAAGAAACAGGCTGCCATTTCTCTTTCGTCAGCAGAAGCAGAGTATCGTGGTGCCGTGGAAGCTAGTAAGGAAGCCTTATGGCTTCGTCAGATCCTATCAGAGTTTGGCTTTGAGCAGCAGCATCCAACCACACTTTGGTGTGATAATCAAAGTGCCATTCAGCTATGCAAAGATCCAGTCCAGCATCAGCGCAGCAAACACATTGAACTACACATGCACTTCATCAGAAAGCTCATTCATGACCATGTTCTTGAAGTGCAATATTGTCCAACAGATGATCAGGTTGCAGACATCTTCACAAAGGCTCTCACAGAGGCGAAGTTCACTAAACTTTGATATATGCTTGGAGTTCAGGAAGTTGTCACTAAGGGGGGATAGGCTCTAGTGCCTCCTTCCTTCTCCTATTGTGTCATATTTGTAAATCCTTCAATCCTATCCCAAGTTGTTCTTAAGGGGGGATGTTAGGATATTCCGACACATAGGATATAGTTAAGTTCAACTTGGTCTAGCATAGAGTTAGGTTAGAGTTAGGTAAAGTGTGTTTCTTTACCGTTGTACATTTTGTAACTTACAATCCGACGGTCACGATATGTAGTGATCCGACGGTTCACTCTCACCTCGGTATTACCGACACTTGATCCGTGGCTTGACACCCGATTGGTCCATGAGTTCTATTTAAAGCGCATGGAGGGTCATTGTTCAGGTAATCCGTGCATGAGAGAAGCTTATGTAAATTTTCATTCTTTGATTAATAAATTGCCTGTAGTACCCACGTTGGGACAGGCCGTGGACTGTTTCCCTCCTTGCACTCTGAGGGTTTTAACCACGTCAAAAATACTGGTGTATTGATTTGAGATCTGGTTGTGAGCGGTGTCCTTTTGGTATTCTTTCTGTGGAACTTACCCTGTAAATTCCTACAGGGACCACTGTCATCCTCAGCTTCCTCATTAGGCACTTGAATTTGAGGTTGATGAGAGCCCTGCTGAACCTCTTGTTCTTTTTCTTCAATTTTCTATTTTTCTTCTACCATAGCCCAAGATGCAAAACGGTGTTGTCGTGAATAATCTTATCTAACCTACCCTGTTCTTTCAATGTTTCATTTTCTCTTTTGATGTGTCTATTTAGGACCTCTAGCTCAAAAACTTCATGTTTTAGTGATTGGATTTGAGCTTCTTGGGCTGTATTAGGCTGGGTAGATGAAGTGCCTTGGTCTGTGGCTGTTTTCTCCATTGTCTCAATATAATCATACATTTCTTGCTGGATTGGATCTATCTTAGGTGTATTCTTCCTTGGGTTGTCCCCAAAATCTAGTTGAGAAGGACTGATCTCAAAATCTGGCTGAGAAGGACTATTTTCAAAATCTGGCTGAGGAATAGGAGTATGGTGTGGGCCACGGTCAAGAGGGATTGCTGAAGGTTGTTCTGGTGATTCCCCTCCTAAATCAATGAAGTGGGGCCCTTTTGTTTGTACTTTCCTCATTGTTCTTTTAAGTCTAGAGCTCCTCCTTAAATTTTGTGAACTAGTGTCTTCTTTCTCCACACTTTGTTTTTCTTTCCCTTTTCTCTTTGCTTCAACTGACTGTTCCTGAAGGTAAACTAGTCTTTTAGAAAGTATTTGGTGGTCCTCTTCCGAGGAAGGTTCTGGGGTTTGATAGATAGCCTCAATATTTCTTTTCCCTTTTGATTTTCTTGGCTTCTTACCCTCAGTTCTTTCCTTCCTACTTTCAGACAATTTTTCTTCCCTTCTAGTTTTTTTAACTATGTTAGTAGGAGTGTCCTGAATTATAACACTTGTTTTCTTCCTCCTGCTTTTCCTTGATGAGCTGCTTTTAGGTGTTTCACGTGGATCTTGAAAGAATTTTCTAACCAAAAACTGCTCCCAGGTGTCCTTCTTTTCCTTCAATTGTTTTTCAATCAAAATTTTCACAAGGCCGTGATGGTACAGGTGGGGTTCTACATCCCCCAGATTCTTTTAGACGGTGATGGAAATCTTTTTCAAGCTATTTAACAAAAGGTAAGGCAAATTAATAGTTTTATTTTCTAGAAAATTCATCAACAACCGAGTGTGGTACATATACAATGACCCGAATCATCCCTCACATGTAATAAATTTTTGGATTATCAATAATAGACTGGCCCACTTTTCTTCTAAAGCAGAGACAGGGATTCCACGTTTGAAAATGGTTATATCCATACTTAGATTGCGTAGGATAACCCTCCATGCTCTCTTGTCAAAGCTTTTATTTTTGAACCTCCGTTCTCCCTCCTGTGGGAGTTCCGTTGTGGCTACTATGGATGCCTCTGTGACTGAGAATTTAAGGTCTCCATCCTCAGCTTCCACGCCATCAAAAGACCTCGCAAAATTCTTCGTAACTTCTTTCTTATAGCCTCTGAATTTCTGAATGAATTGTAGCCACCATGCCTTCCTTAGCATGCTTTTCAATTGCAGATACCCTTCCATAAATTTGGGCCCTTCCAGTTCTGCTCTTAACAAAGGACCCATTCCTTCCCCTACTTTAAAATATGTCTACGTGAGTGATAGACTGACGGAGGTGAGACGGTTGTGCTTGGGGGGATGTAGAAGGACTGTGGATAAAAACCAGTAGTTGTAAATGGAGGATCAGAGAATAGGTAGCGAGAATGAGTTCACAGAATGAAGGCTTATGTGATCAGACTAGAAATATAAATGCAACTTCGATGGGGAAGTACAGAAATAGAGTGAGTCTGGCAAAGTTTTGAACTAGACGGCTACGGAATAAACATTAGCATGCTCACAAAATGGCTGCGGAATTTGTGCGGTAGGAAAGAGTCGTGACCAAATCGATCACGTCCTCATAATTACCCGGTTTAACAGATGGAGTGTTAAAGTACAATTAAACACGAGTTAAGTTCGGAGATGGATCATGAGGCTGTGGTGGAATTATGTAAAGGCCATGGAGTGGTTATGGAATCTATCAAGGCAAATCATTACATATAATGGAGCCGGTGGTTTCATAACTATGTAAAATGTGTTTTAAAATGCTATTTGAAATTAACTTTTCTCATACCATGGAACTTACCACTTCCGTCCACTGACCTTTGATTGGCTGCTTCCTGATGATGCTTCTAGGTGCTTTATATCTTCAGAATATCTTCCTTTGCCATACCTGCATTTTTTTTCATTATCATTTAACTAACATCTGACTGTGAGTGTTGAATAACAGAGTGATGGCTACAGAATTAGCTTTTGGTTGCAGAAACTAGGTTCAGCTGTGGAAACTGACAAGGTGATCATATTACTGAATGGAGATGGATAAATGATGACTGAGTGAATGAAAATTGGTTATGAGATGGTTATTATTGGCGGAATGAAATGAAATGAAGTGAAGTGAAATGTAGTGGAGTGAAATGAAGTGGAGTGAAATGTCATGAAACTATGAATACAATGAGAAAAAAAAAAAATGGAAAATATAGGGCATCGGGAGTTCCTGATTTTCACCCTGTATTTTTTGTATAAAACTGCCAATCATTGATTGGTGGAGAAGAAGGATTCTTCTTCACCAGCCTTATTGCAGAACTATCTTGAAAGATTTTGACAAATTCCTCTTTTGAGAGTGGCTTATGATAGATCTTTATTCTGTGGACATTCACAATAAGAGGAGTTTTATGTTCATCAATGGTTTTGATTCTTACTGCTCCATTGCTAAAGATTTTGTCATTCTCATATGGCCCAAGCCAATGAGTCTGAAATTTTCCTTTAAAATCTTTAAACTTGGAATCAAATAGCAATGCCCAATCTCCTTCTTGAAACTTTTTCTCCTTGATGTATTTGTCATGCCACTTAGCTCTTTGATATTGAACTAGATCAGTTCTTAGGATTGCTTCTTGTCTGATCTCATCTAGCTCATTCAACTGTTCCATTCTATGCTTTTGGGCTTCTGATAGATCCATTCCCAACTGAACTTCCATCTTGAAAGTTTTGACTTGAAACTCAATGGGGAGAAGGACTTCTTTCCCATAAACAAGTTCATAGGGAGAATGTCCTGTTGTATTTCTCCATGTAGTTCTGTAGGCCCACAAGGCTTCAGGAAGCCTTTCTGCCCAATCTCTTCTATGTAGATGAACAATCTTGGTGATGATGCCTTCAATAACTTTGTTTGTAGACTCCACTTGACCATTTTCTTGAGCATGGTAAGGAGTATATTTTCTGTGCTTGACTTTGTATTCTTCCATCAGCTTCTCCACCCGATTGGATGTGAATTGACCTCCCTGATCTGTCACAATTTCTCTTGGAACACCAAAGCGAGTAAAAATATCCTCATAAAGAAAACTAACAACTGAATGCTCAGTAGCAGAAAATAATGCTTTGGCTTCTACCCATTTAGTGACATAATCAGTACATACCAATATATACTTTCTTTGTTTAGATGGTGGGTTAATAGGTCCAATGAAATCTAAAGCCCATTTTTCAAAGGGTTCGATAAGTACCTATGGCTGCAATGGAATTTCATTTGAAAGTGTAGGTTTCCCTACTCTTTGGCAGTTGTCACACTTTTTGACATATTGTTTTGCATCTTTGAAGAGGGATGGCCAATAATATCCTAAGGAGAGGATTTTATAAGTTGTCCTTTTGTCAGCAAAGTGTCCACCACATGGTTCATCATGACATTCTTTGAGGATATCAGGCATTTCATCTTCCCTAACACATCTTCTGATCACAAGATCTAACCCTGTTTTAAACAATTCGTTAGAAATCCATGAATATTTTGAACTCTCCTGAATAATCTTTCTTCTTTCACCAGGAAATAAATGTGGAGGTAGTTTCCCTATAACCAAATAGTTAGCTATATCTGCATACCAAGGGGTCTTAGTAGTTACTGCAAATAAATATTCATCAAGAAACTTGTCCTCTACAAGGGAATCTTCTTTAGTATTTTGAATCCTAGACAAGAAATCAGCTACTATATTTTATTTCCCTGGTCTATCCAACACAGTAATATTGAATTCCTGTAAAAGTAGGAGCCACCTTGTAACTCTGCCATTAGTAATAGGATTGTTCATTATATATCTAATTTCAGAATGATCAGTATGAATAAACGTTTCATAGCCTGTTATATAATGTCTGAACTTATTGATTGCATGAACAACATCTAAGAACTCTTTTTCAGTCACAGTATAGTTCAACTCAGTGGGAGTTAAATTTTTATTGGTATAGTAAATGGCATAAGGAACTAAATCTTCATAAGGAACTAAATCTTTTTGACCCAACACAGCTCCTAAAGTTGTATCTGAAGCATCTGTAGAAATATGGAAAGGAAGTTTCCAATTTGGTCCTCTCAAGATAGGCGCTTCAGATATTCTTGTTTTCAAAGTTTCAAATGTTGATTGGCAATCAGGATCCCATTTGAATTCACAGTCTTTTGTAAGCAGTTTGAAGAGTGGAGATGCTATTTTAGTGAAGTTTTCTATAAATCTTCTATAGTATCCAGTGAATCCCAAAAAACTTCTAACATCTTTTTGACAATTTGGAATAGGCAACTTGGAGATGACTTCAACTTTTGATCTATCAACTTTAATCCCATCCCCTGAGATATGATGTCCCAAAACAATACCTTCAGTAAACATCATAAAGCATTTTTCATGGCTTAGTGAGAGGTTTGTTTCTTTACATCTTATAAGGACTTTTTCCAAATTTTCTAATGCCTCTTCAAATGAATCACCATAAACTATAAAATCATCCATATAAACCTCTACACAATCATGGATTAGATTAGAAAAAATTCGTTGTACTACTCTTTGGAATGTTGCAGGTGCATTACATAATCCAAAAGGAAGCACTCAATAAGCTAAAGTTTCCCATGGACAGGTAAATGTGGTCTTATCCTGATCTTCAGGTGCTATCTGAATTTGATTATAACCACTAAAACCATCCAGAAATGAAAAGTACATTTTGCCTGCTAATGTATCTAATACTTGATCGATAAAGGGAAAAGAAAAGTGATCCTTCAAAGTTGCTTTGTTTAATTCCCTGTAATCAATGCATACCCTCCATTTACCATTCTTTTTGGATACTATAACCAAAGGAGAAACCCATCGGCTATCTGAAATTGGATAAATGAAGTTTACATTGAGTAGTTTTTAGAGCTCTTCTTTCACTATCTCTCTAAGATTTGGATTCATCCTTCTCTAAGGTTGTCTGATTGGTCTACTGTTTTCCTCGATATAGATATGATGGATGCAAGTCTTAGGGTCAATACCTTTCATATCAGTATACTCCCATGCAAATGTAGTAGAATGTTTTTGCAAGATTTTGGTTAGCTCTTCCTATTGTGATTTTTCCAATTTTTTGTTGATATTCAATGTTTTACCTGGAAAAATCTCAATGGTAGAACTACCTAACTCTTCCATAGAGTAAAGAGACATTTGTCTTGATGATAAATACTCAGTATCAGAATCTAACTGAAATTGTGTGTGGTCATATTCTGAAGATGTTTCAAAATTATCCAATGTGTTCAGAATTTAACTATCTTCACCGATTTCAGAAATGGTAAATACAGGTTATATACTGTCCTCATCGTCGACCCATTCATTGTCTCCTACTTCTATAATTGCTTTTGCTGGAGGATACAGATTGAACTTCTTTGTCGAACTACCATTAGAAATGTACATATCTCCAAATCTACAACTAATGAAAGCATCAGCTTTGGCTAGCCAAGGTCTTCCTAAAATAAGTGGGTGCCCTCCTAAATTACTCTTGGGAGTCAAAATCATGAAATCTACTGGATATTCCCAAGAATCTAAGGAGACTGAGATATCTTCTAATACACCATCTGGTTTGATTATCGATCTATCTGCAAGTTGTAGTAAGGTGGGTGTAAAAATAAGATTAGGAAGTTTAAGTTGTTCCATAGTCTGTCTACTCATAATGTTGATAGCGGTCCCTAAGTCAATCAAAGTATTTGGAATTTCTATCCCATTTATATGTGTCTTGACAATTGGACTACCTGGATCTACATATTTCTGCATGGTAATTTTTCCCATCATGATATCTGCAATTTTTCCTACCAGGTGGATTCTTCTTGTATCTCTTGGTTTCCTTCCTGGTCTTTTGAGACTCAACTCCTTTATTGTTTTTGCTAGAATAGGAATCTCTCTAATGGCTTGTAGCAAGGGAATATTGATACAGACATTCTTTAATTCATCTAGAAAATCATAGTCAGGCAACAAGATTTGTTTTTCCACCCCTTTGTCAATTTGTAATCTTTCAGGGAAAGGAGGTGTGGATGAAGATGCAGGTTGCTCAACTATAGGAGTTGTGGGGGTTGACTCTTTTTCTTTTTCTTTTTGAATGTTTGGGTTTTGAAGAGATGCTTCCTCAGAACCTTTATTGGCTTTAAGAGAATCCTCCTCAGAGGTATCTTGCTCTTGAACATCTATAGAAGGTTTTTCTAAAACTCTACCAGACCTGAGTTGTACATCATTAAGAGGAACAATCATATAGGTAGGAAATTGTTGTCCTTCTACCATGTAAGCATTCTGAGGATTTTTATTGTTGGGATTTGGCAATGGCTGGGCTGGTAGTTGATTTGTATTTTGTTGAAATGGAAGCAAGAGTTGAGAATTTGGATTTTTTTGAGAAGGTTGTTGTTGCGGAAATGGTAATGAAAGTTGTGGGTTTTAATTTGGAAGTTGTGGATTTTGTTGATTTTGAAAAGGTGGAGGATATTGATAAAATTGAGCAAATCTCCCATAAGGATTTTGCATCCCTTGTGCCCATGATTGGTATGGATTTTGAGATTGGGGCCAAGGTTGTTGCCAAGAATTCCAATTTGGTTGGAGCTAAAAGTTCATAGGATTGTTAAATCCTTGATTTTGTGGCCCCTGCCATGGTCTTCTTGAAACAAAACAAAGGGACTCTACTGAATTTGGATCTTCCTGAAAGACAGCTTTGAGCCCAGGAATTGAAGGACAATCCTTGGTCTCATGGCTTTCTTAGCAAATCACACATGTTTATACAACTTCTGCATCCAAGGGACATTCCCTTAAAGCATGTTTCTTTCTACATTTTGGACAAAAGATGGCTAAGGCTTCGGCTTCTGCTTTCTATTTGTTTTGTATTTTAAGGGTGTCTAGTTATTCACTAAGGCTCCCTAGAATATCAATTTTGAATTCATCAAGCATATTGCCAATCTCTAGCCTACTTACTGATTCAATTGCAGATTTTTTTCTCTAATAAGAGAAGGATCTCTAGGCCCTTTTCTAGTTTTATATTTTCCCCTTGAGAGATGGATACATAGTTCTACTATGTCATGGAGTGGAAGTTGAGAAATATCTCCCTTCCCCATCATGTTTAAAATATCTATCCATTCATCTCTAATGGCTTTTAATAGAATGGCTTTCAGGGTTTCCTCATCTAAATTACTCATTTTTTCTCTCTTTAAGTTGTATTGAAATCTTTCAAGTAAATCCTCCAAGTTTTCATCTTCTTTTTGCATCATCTTGAATACCTCATCCTTATGATTGGTGGGCATACAATAATCCACGTATCTATACAAAAATGTTTGTTTCATATCATTCCAAGTCCTAATAGATTGAGTGACTAATCCCATGAACCATTTCAAAGTAGCTCCTTTCAATGTTGAAGGAAACAGTTTGAGTTTTTGAGAGTCTTCCATATAGTCATAGGTTCGGCACAAGACTTCAAACTCAAATAGAAATGTTTCAGGATCCTCACTTCTCAACCCATAAAATTTTGGGAGGACAGATGGTGAAATGTTTTTCATTGTTGTATGGGTTTCCTCATCGGCTATAGGGAATCCAAATGAGTTATCTCCACCCTATTTCCCCCATTGTTACCTCTACCTCCTCCATTGTTTCCTCTTCATCTACCTCGACCCTCTCCTCCAAATCCATTTACTACTTCCTCTATCATGATAGTTTCCTCAGAGCTCTCAGAGTCCTCTGGTTCTTCTATTAATGGCGAACGAGGAAGAGTTTCTCTCTCCTCTTCTTCAGGGGTTTCTATTTCTTTGATTACAATATGTTCCCCTGTAGAAGTGAAGAAAGGTTCTTCTCCTAGATCAGATTTAATGGATAATGTGGGAGAGTCTCCTAATTCAGCTGCTGCCCCTTGAATTCTAGGAATCCTAAGGCTGAGAGTATGAGTCGGAGATGATGGAGGTGTATCTTGTCTATGCCTTGAAGTAGCTGGAGTTGTGAAAATCGAACTTTTGGCCCTAGCTATAAACCTTCCCCTAGAATCTCTTCCTCTATGCATGTCATTTTTTATTTTTATTTTTCAAGTTGGGCTAATAATTCTCTTTCTGATCTTCTAAGTCACACTGGGTGCAAGAAGAGAGCATAGTCAAGAAATTATTGAACTAATAACTCTTTTTTCTGATCCTCCAGATCACACTAGGTGCAAGAGGAGAGCATACTTCAAGAAGTTATCAATTTTCCCTTCTTCTTTTTTTATGTAAGAGATCAGCTACCTAGTTACACTTCCTCAGCAACGGCGCCAAAATGTTTAGTCAATTTAGTATGTCCTAAATTGCTACATTAATTATCGACCGGGAGTCGTAAACTGACGAAGTGTGGCGCACTATATGTGCAAGACAACCTCTTTCTCACTTTTACTGTTTTCAATTTTTGTTTTGTTTTGGGGATTTTATATTCGTTTATCTCCTAATATGAATGGAAATCCTATTCCTAAATTTTAAGAATACTTCAGAAGGTAAGTATGGATATAGATTTTAAGGCAAATATGTCATTTATGCTGATTTTCAGAGCTTAACACTTCAGAGGATCTCAAAACATACTAGTAATGAAACTGTCACTTAAACAAGAATGGAAATGTACTGCTAGTAAAATCAAATAAATGATGAACTACTAATCATGAAATCACTACTTTTGCTGCTCATCTAAATACAGAAAAAAATAAGTTAAGCTACTACACTCAAACAAGTCAAAAATTGCAAACTAATAAAAATAAAATCAATTCACTCATTCATAGTCCAATAGCTCGCCATGTAGTCTAAGCTATGGATTTAGGAGATAATGTCAATGATATGAGGAAATTGATGTCTAATTGTGGAAAAATAAAGCTAAAATCAAATCTCATCATTCATAGTCTAATAGCTCGCCATGTAGTCTAAGCTATGGCTTTAGGAGATAACGTCAATGATATGAGGAAATTGATATCTAATTGCAGAAAAATAAAGCTAAAATCAGATCACATCATTCATAGTCTGATAGCTTGCCATGCAGTCTAAGCTATGGCTTTAGGAGATAACGTCAATGATATGAGCAGTTTGATATCTAAACTAACTAACAAAACAAGTGAATAAGACTGAGATCAAAGCACAACTAGAATTAAAAGAACTAAGAAAAGCAAAGTCAGCAGAGAGGTTAATCTCATGTCACTAGTTATTGCAAAAATTGTATGAAAATTCCCGGGCCTACTCTATCCTGAAACACACACACACTGATCAGTGTTAACAACAATATACAAAACTTGAAAATTCATGTACAGAAATGAAATGTTAATACCATAGAAAATGAAATATACACAGGTGGATAACTATGAAATATGTACAATGGAAATAGAGAAACAATGCATAGAAACTTTACAGCAACAAGGAAAACGAAACCTCAGCATGCAGGGGCCCTCTACATAGCTTCAGTCAACATGCTATCAGTCCATAATTATGCTCACACAGTCATATAAAAACAGAGTCTTCTTTATATTTCAAAACAAAGGAATAATCCTCTCATTACCATAGTGGGACTAGTGTCACGGCACAGTAAAATTTAACAGCAAAATTACATTAACAAATACTAACTTTATGCATTTGGAAATGCGTTATTTATAACAAAAACTTCATAATTGTTTTCCTATGAAACTACTTCAACTAAGGACACGTAAAAGGACAACGTCTGTAAACTTAGCATACTGGTTGCCAAGATTATTCAATCTATCAAAAGTGGTTGTTGGATTCGCATCGTGGGGTAGTCTATAGTTGTCAACATGACCCCAGGGATCTAGGAACGGCCACGAATCCTTCACGTGTTTGAAAACAGAGTCTTGTTGCTGTAGGACTCCTTCGTTTAACCACCGTTGACCACGGCTTTCCTTAATGAATCCAGTTGAACCAATAGGACCTGATCCATGTCCAGGTCATTCCTAATCTGCCCACATGTCCTATTTTTCCCGATGACACCTGCAACCTAGAGTTTAACAAAAACAGCTGCGGAAAGTTGAATCAGTTGCGGAAAGTGGCTGCATTCCGCAGCTAATGAGCAAAATCTAAGTCAAACAACAAACACAAAAACATAGTTAGAAAACCACTTAAATGCTCTTTTATAACCAATATGCAATGTTCTTTGATAGCTTATGGGGTAATGGTGAGGGGAAAAAGTCTAGGAAAATGTGTAGGAGAGATGTAGTTTCAAAGCTCAACAGTCAACATGTATCAGTGTCTAAACGTTTCCCAGAAGAAGACAACCATCGAGAAGCAGGTCCCAAAATAGCACAGTCGATATAAATTAAGAAGTCAAGGGTCTCCTATTATGATTGATGTATCAAAAGATAAATTCAAGCAAATGCTTAGAAAATTTCACCCACTAGTACCCTCAACACAGAAAACACAAAACAAGTCTAGGAAGACAGTTCCAATGAAATATATGTCCATGAGAATCTCACTTCAGAACACTCCATTGGACAACACAAACATAAGTCTTCCCTTGGACAGCTCGGTGAGCCTTCCCAGTTTGGACTACAATATTGTCGAAGACATGAAGAAGACTCATGCAAACATCTCTCTATACGAACTCACCAAACTCACGGGTCAACGGGATATTTTGGTGCGTGCAATGGGGAAAACCTCCACAGACAATGTTGCCTCTTCCAGAAAAGGGATCAAGTAAGTCTCTCATATCACTCGCATCTGTACTCAACATGCTTCATAGAAGAAGTAAACTTGCGCTTCCCACCATTTTTATTATCTTTCGAAATTTTCAACTTCAATGTCTACAACTGTTTGGTTGACTCTGGTGCATTAGTCAATGTCATGCCACTCTCCATTTCTCAAAATATCAATGTGCAATGGAGAATCATAGTCATATATATCATCCAACTCGATCATACATGTGTACCAGCCATTTGTGAACTCTGAGATGTGATCATTCGGTTATCATCTGGCATACAAGTTCACAAGTGCATCGACATTGTGATAGTGGCATACCAGAATCATATGGCTTACTGCTTAGTAGATACTAGTCCAAAAAGTTTCAAGGATATTTTGCTACAAAATGGTCACATTTATGGCTTTCGTATCAGTTCAGAAGCAACCAGATTCGAGTGTTGTCCAAGAGGTATATGAAGCACAACATTACTCCCTTTGAGGGTCAGAATGAATTGTTGGCTTTCACAAAAATTTTGTTTGGAAATTTATTTTTGGAAATGCAGCTAGGTTGCAATCTTGCATAACTAAGCCCCACCCCATCAGGCACACAGTTGAGTCTCCTTCCTTATCCAACTGGTGAAAATTAAACATGTACCATACTTTGTAATAGTAGTAGCAGTAGTGTTAGCAATGCTAGTTTGGCAAGCGGTCCTTGTACAAATAATTTGTAGACCTTGTATTTTTACAGATCAAAAACATGGGATGGCTCTAGAGCTAGGTGTGTTTTGATTGACCCAAGGAAAAGAAAGAATTTAGTCTCAAGCCGCTTACAGTTCGAGTGCACAAACAACACTACTAAATGTGAAGCAATCGTCTTGGGTTTTCATAAAGCCCTCAGCCTCAATGTAACTGTACTTAAAGTGGTAGGTGATTCAGAGATTGTGGTACAATAGGTACATAACACCATACATTGTGTCTCACCTCATCTTAAAGGTTACCAGCAAAAGGTATGGCGGCTTAATTCTAATTTTCAAGCTTTTAATATCACATTTGTACCAGGAATGCACGATGCAACTGCAGAAGCTCTAGCAAATGCAGCTGCTAGGATGACACCACTTGGGGATAGATTTACTATTGATATTTTGTATAAGCCCTCTATTCTTGAAAACATAACTAATTTTCTTGATTTTGATGATGATGATGAACAGATACTACACTTTATGGCCAATGCTGACGTTTTCAAAGACACAACCATAGATGAAGGCATGCACTAGAAGTCTATGCAAGACACACCTAATAAAAGCAAAGGAAACCCCATCCCTAAGGGTGTGGTTTCGTTGAAAAACTTTATGACTTGCAAAACCACTTCAAAGGGCCCAGGAACACCAAAAACCATAGTTCCACATTGATGCACGAACATATCAACTTGGGAACAGAAAAAGATCTGAAGTTTGTAAATCTTAGTACATGTTGCACACCAAAGGAGTGGCAAGCCTTTATCTACCTATTTAGATAGTACTGGGATGTATTCACATGGACATATGATGATTTGAAAACATATGACATGTGAATAATCCAACACATCATTCCAATAAAAGAAGGGGTCAAGCCGTTTCAGTAGAAACTCAAAAAATTCCATCTATCACTTGAACCCCTCATATAGAAATAATTGACTAAGTTGTTGGATGCTTGGATCATATACAAGGTTCATCATTTTACATGGGTTTCGAATTTAGTTCCTGTAAGGAAGAAGTCCGGGGAAATCCACATGTTCATAGATTTCTGAAATATTAACAGCACCTCGGACAAAGACAACTACCCTACGTCGTCTATGGAGCATATCTTGCAGATAGTATCTGGAGCCAAAATGTTTTCTCTCCTTGATGGATTTTCTAGATATAACCAAGTTCTTGTAGCAGAACCTGACAGACTCAAAACTACTTTTTGTACCAAGTGGGCTATGTTCCCATATAGAAGAATTCCATTTGGGCTTGTAAACATAGGCACAACCTTTTGGTAAGCTATGGACATCACCTTCTATGGGCTCATTGAATAGAGCATGGTGGTTTACCTTGATGACATGACAGTATTTTCAAGAAATCGGTCAGACCACTTGCGCCATCTCAAGAAGATTTTTGAGTGGTGTCGAAAGTATAGGATATCCTTGAATCTAAAGAAGAGAATATTTTTAGTGTCTAAGGGGAACCTCCTTGGGCATATCATCACAAAAAGTGGGATCAAGGTTGATTCAGACCGTGCAGATTCCTCACCCAGCCAACAAGAAATCTATGAAGTCTTTCTTGGGGAAGATCAAATTCCTTTGGAAGTTCATCTCAGATTATGTGCAGATTGTCAAACCTATCCAAGATGTGATCAAGAAGGATGAAATATACAGTTGGGGTAAGAAGGAAAAGGATGCATTTGTCTGTATTAAGTAGGAAATAGTAGATGCACCTACGCTATACAGCCTAGATTTCAGCAAATATTTCTTGCTATATACATTCGCTTTCGACAATTCACTCACTGTAGTGCTCACACAAAAGGATGAGCTGAATAACGAACGTCCCATCTCCTTCATGAGTGTGACCATGCAAGGACCCTAGCTCAACTATCCCACTGTGGATAAGCAGGAATATGCTATATACAAAGAGGTGAAACATTTCAGACCCTACTTGCTGAAAAATCACTACATAGTCTTTGTGCCACACCCAGTAGTTAGAGCGTTGCTTGTTCAACAAGAGCTGGGTGAAAGACGAGAGAACTAGATGACGGGACTTCAAGAGTATGATCTCGATATCAAGCCAGTTCACAATTTCAAGGGTCATGGGTTCTTCAAACTAGCAGTAGAAGTACTACACGCCCAAGAGGAAGAAGAAGAGTTCATCCGTTGGGAGAAAGAAATCGAGATGTATAATATAGAGCAAGCACCACCCACTTCACATGGAAACTCTTGGTATAAAGAAGTGCACTAGTACCTGGAGCACAAAATCTTTCCCTCTCACTTTTCCATGTGACATAAGAGGGAACTTCACCTCAAAGCCTTATCTTACCAGTTGATGCATAGAGTGCTTTATGAAAATCACAACAAAGGAGTTTTGCTCACGTGCCTGGAGGCACAAGATTCAGAGAGATTGTTGCGCGACATGCATGACAGACTAGCCGGAAGTCACTTCATGGGGAAAACAACTGTGCATAAATTCATGAGAGTTGGTTTCTGTTGGCCCACATTGTTCAAGGATGCACATGCTTATGCCTGCAAGTTCCTAGTTTGTCAGTGATGCACTGACAGAACACGAAGGTTAGCAGCCCCATTGTAGCCTATTGTAGTGGATGAACCACTCCAACATTGGGGCTTAGATATCATTGGGGAAATATCCCCCATTCATCAAGGAAGCACCACTACATTCTAACTACTACAGATTACTTCATGCGTTGGATGGAACAAGTTCCACTCAAAAAAATGAACAACCAGGAAGTCACCATCTTCCTTCAGCAGAACATCATCTTGAGGTTTGGCATTCCTGTATCACTTATTTTCAAAAATAAAATTTACTTCTCTTCATTGAAATTGTACTATTTTTCATTGCAATATGGTATTGTGCTTAAACACTCATCTAACTAGTACCTGTAGGGAAATGGTCTTGCTGAATCAACAAACAAGAACCTTATATGCATCATCAAAAATACCATTTACTCTAAAAAGTGAAATTGGAATTCCACCCTGGTGAATGAACTTTGGGTTGATAGAGTTACACCCAAGCCCTCTCTGAGCACATCTCCATACTTCCTTGTATATTATAAAGAAGCCATCCTACCACCCAATATCTACTTTCCTGCTCTTCAGTTATCCCAAGAATCTTGTGACAAGCCATATCTATTGATTCAGTATAGGATGGACACATTATACAAGTTACAGGAACATTGAATGAAAGCAAAAGAAAAACCTATCAAGAGATGGTTCGATTGTAAGTCTGCAAGGAACATTAGCTTCGTTGTGGGTGACTTGGTCTTGAAATGGGATAAACCCCATGAAGACAAAGGCAAACACATGAAGTTCTAGTCTCTATGGATTGCTTTGTACACTATTCATGAAAAACTTGGCCAAAACACATATCACTTGCAAATACTTGACAGGAGGATTGACAACCTTCCTATCAATGGCCAAGATTTAAAATGTTATTTTCAGTGATTTAGGGCCACCCCCCACCCATGTACAAAGCATTCTCATTGTTTCTCTGTTGTTTTTTGTTTTTCTACTTTACTTTCATGTTTTTGCTTTGTTTTGATTACCTTTCCATCTTGTTTTGTAAATAAGTGTTGTCCTATACTTTTATACACTTTGAATAAGTATGTGGTGAGTTTAAAGAGTCTTGTGACATTACAGTACTTGGCTAGTCCTATGTCCATCTTCTTTGTGCTTGGTTGTAACTTTTGGCAAATGAAACCTAGACAGAAAATATGAACCATCTGTAAGGGAAGCTCTGGTCAAACCATGAACCTGTGTCTGAACTAGGAAACCCCATGCCTATACTCAGTCTTTCTCTCTATGTGTTCAATCTTAATCCAACTAGTAATGGAGAAGGGAAAAAATCTAAACAAGCAAACCTAAATCGTAGGTATTATATGTTTCTCTGAAGGAACAACCTCTTCTACTATCAATAAGTTAGGATCCCTCTTCCGCCCCAAAAATAATTAAGTGCCTATGCATAGTCCTCTTTAAAAAATACAAAGGTGAAAGAAGAGAAAGGCTTCCTTCACAGAGAGGTGAAGCAAGCAACTCCATCGAGGTACTAACCAAGCTCGTTGGAAATAGAGGAATGCTTGTGTTCCTACGTGACTCCATCGGGGTACTGTCTATGCCTACTAGTAGTGGAGAAACACCAAAGATGAAAACTTATACTCTATGAATATTAAGCTTGTGAACCAAACTACCCTTCCCGATTTTGAAACACTGTGATCTAGATGAAGATTTTTTTGTGTTTGATTGAGTTGGTACAAGGTGAACAATGTTTTTCCATGGGGTAAGTGGGGAAGCCAAAAGTAACCTTCACAATAAATTAGTAGTTCCTAAAAGGCTAAGGCCCTGTGTTGCAAATGAAAAAAAACAGAGAAGTTGGTATTCAACCAGTGTGTCGTCAACTGTTGTAGTAGCTGCAACACCCTCCAAAAGTTTGGCCTGCATCCAAATTTCAGAGCCTTCCTTTGTTTTTCCCTTAATTTTCGCAAACATTCGGGCTCATCCTATGATCTCTTGTTGAGTTTTCACAGCCTCTTCACTTGATCGATCACCAATCATCTTTTGGCATGTTGATCAATATGTCATGCTTACAAGTTTTTTCTGGCATTTTGAAGATTTGTCTTTGTGTGTATGAGTTTTTTTCACTCTATCAACATTGATCGCACTCACACACTAAGTTGTAAACATTGTCGCACAAATCTTGTTGTTATCACAAAATCAAGCACTGAAGGCTGCCAATCAGCAAGATTCTGTGTAACTATTTCAAACCAGGCTTTGGACTAAGGCTTAGCCTCCTTAGTCTGAGAGGGCTCTCTCACAGATTATGAATATTGACTAATGACAAGAAAATATGGCTAACTCTTATAAGACACATGAAAAATAAGCTGGCTGGACAACATTGAATTGATTCCCATTGGGCTTATGGAGTCTCTCATATCTCAGCAAACAAAAACACTATCTTTTCATAGAAATCAGGGCACTTTACATCTATATGTTCAAACATAACTTTGAAACCACAGTTTGCCAAGGCATACAGGAAGTCAGAGCATGATCCATGAGTTCTGAGTGATTATGCATTAACAAAACTGTAAAAGAACCTTAAAGAAAGAATACCATCACACATTTGAACAAGAAGATCCATTGTGAATCCTGAGAAGAAAACACAGTCATTTGCATTACTGAAATTTGTTTATACATAAACCAAAAACAGTCTTCTCCAAAGCATCCAACCCCCATTACATCAAAGTCTGATCTATATATAGAGATACAACCTTAACTACTATGAGCTTCCTCTTCCAGCATGAGGGGAGCTCGATGATTGCCATTAATTACTCCTATCCGCTATTGAACTAACCTATTAAATACAGTCAGCACTAACTGAAGTTCTAAAAGGTTCTAATTTAATTATAACTTTAATTCTATCTTCTTCGTATAAGATTCCTCCTTGCATCTTTGACACATGGCTTCCTTTCCGTTTGGTTGAGATGGCTGAAATGAGCAGTTAATGCTTCATGCTGGTTTTGGATACTGAAGGCTTTGATCTGCTCCGTGTTGGCTGAGAATATCCCTAAATTTTCGGTTCTAGTCCCCCATCACTTCGAATATGCAGCAGCATGAACTTTAAGTCTTTAATAGCCCAAGAATAAAGGGCATCACCCTGTTCCTGATATGTTGGAGGCTTCTCTAATGAACAGGTGTGCCAACCAAAACTTCTCGTATGCAGCTCCCTCAAAACCCTAATCACCGAGAATAAAGTGGCTTTATAACCAAAAATTTAAACTTAGGTTAAAATATTTCACCTTTTGTTAAAAGTACACCTGGCATATTTTGAATGGCTGTAGCAGCCTCCTTTGATCTCTTTCATGTCACCTAGGTGTTCTCTTTGCCAATTTCTGATTATTCCATCAAACTATTTGCCTGCGTTTTTAAAACAACACCTACAGCAGTTTCGCAGTTTCGTAGCGCGTTGCGAAACTGCGAAACTGTTTTTAAACAATTTCAATTTCCTCTGAGATTTTAACTGCTCTGCCACTTGATTGCAAAACTCCTGAACACCAATAGGACTGTAACTTTCACTGCTGGTATGCTTAGTACAGGTGCATGGATATTCTTCATGTACTGCACCAATCTCTGTCACAATACTTGGAGCTGGATTATCTGAGACTTCTCAACAAGAGCCTCAGTTCTCTAGTTTTGAAGCAATAATCCTTAAACACCATATCTGACATGTCCTGATTGTTGATACCATACCCTTGGATTTATCCTTGAGATCTTTGAACTTCACATTCCGCATATTCTCAAATGAGAAAACATATACTGAGATTAAAGTAATGAAATCAAGTTCACACAAAGACAGCAAATAAGATCAGTATCAGAATCGTTTGGGCAGAATATTAGTCTTTTGTGAGCAATCAATAACTGTAGAACTGTGCATGTATTGACTCCAGAAGAATCTGTAGTTGGAAGGATCATGAAGTGATCAATTGGGGCTTCAGGTGCAGTAGTCAGCCATCGTTGTACAGCACTTCCATTGAATAAAACATCAATTAGCAGCTATTTGACTTAGCTGTATCTTTAAGCTTTCAATTTGTTTCTTCTTGCTTCTAATCCCAGCTCTCAGTTGCCCGTTAACCATTCTGATGTATCTCACCTTCTTTTTCTTGCATTGCTGATATAATGGTAAGTGAAGATGACATGAAATATAAGCTTCTGTTCTGGCTGAAAAAATAGGTCTTGGGACAGAGCTTATAACTTCTCGCAGAAAACGTATTTGGAAAAACTGAAGGAGGCTTTTGTGAAACAATCCATGCTGAACAAAAACTCCTTTGGTTTTTTGAAAAACTACTCCAGCTGCCCAGAATCAATCCTTGAAGAAGATGTGTAAAACAGGAAATTAAAAACTGCACCTACAGCAATTTCGTAGCGCAACTTTGGTCATTAATTTCTCTCAGCTCGTAACGGATTTGAGGAAACTGAAGGAGGTTTTTTTAGTTCAGTATGTTAGGAATAAAAACCTCTTTCCATTTCCCAAAATAGGCTTTCAGTTTCTTTAGAGACCTCATGGAAGTTTACTAGTAAACGTAGAAAGCAGAGTTTTTTTATGCTGAAACAGGCTGCTACAGGGGTGTCGCAGCGCGCTGCGAAACTGCAAAACTTTGAAGCATATCCTTTCTTGAAGTAAGATTTCTTTATGGAGATCCTTTCCCTTGGTGGTACCTCCTGTACTTGCTTGAATTTCTACCTCACCTGATAGCTGCTTGATTCGCTGCCTCGTTTGATGACAATATATGAGAAATTTTGGCATTAGAATTTTCAGTGATAACAGTGGTTCCACTTGGGATAGTGTGCCCTTGTGGTACACTAAGAACTTGCAGTTCCAGTGCCTTATCCTCTTATGATGAACAAAAATTTATTTGACAAGCATCCCTTTCCAGCATCTTGGGCCTTCACCTCGGGCTTAAGCTTGATGATCACTGTAGGAGAAAGAAGTCCATATCTACCACTACTAAAAAAAATTTGCTCAGTCAACCTTGAGCTTATTTGCACTTTCCTACCTACCTACCCTATCAGCTGCAATCTCCACTTGTAGCTCAAGGAACATGAAATTTCCAATGAAGCCAGTCATCGATCTGATCTAACACTTGAATCCTTTGATTGTGCTTGAAACAAAAATTAACCAGATACTGAAGTAACCAAGGCAGTATGAGGTGTAACTGTTCTTCAAGATGGAAATATAATTGGAAACCTGAACAGTAAATCTTTTCCATGTAGTCAGCTATAGGGTCAAAAAACACACGGTTAGTTTGTTGATTCTCATAACATTCTATATCTTCAAACAACTTATCCTCAGCCACACCAAATTTATTTGATATGCTATCCAACTGCCTTTCTGAATGATGCTCACAAACAATGTAATTTTCCTCACTACTATGATCATTATTTGAAGTAAGCTGCTGCAAGGAATTACAAAATTGAACAAGCTTTTCCTCTGCCTGAGGGTCATAGAAAATTTCCTCCAGTATTTCTTCTTGCTGGGTGTAATCATTTTCATCTTCTTTATGATTCGAAGACTGAGAGATCTGCTGCATCTCTACGTTCATATCTAAGGATAAAACATGGTTGTCACAAGTAAACCCCTGCTGCTCTTCATGCTGCGTTTGATGGAATGTTATACCTTCTCCTTGGTGCTGGGATGCATTGTTATGAAGAGCCTCTAAAATTTCTTCATCCATAAATTCATCATCATCATAACAATCCTCCAAGTATTGAATAAGATTTAAAGAATGCCTACAGCAATCTTTAAGCAGCAATAAGGAAGGATAACCTTCTTTATACATTTCACAGAATTCATCATGAAAACTAGCAAGTGAATATATTGAACCATTTTCCAAACTTTTATACCAAGACCATGCTTTTCCTTCTAAAGTGGTCATAAACATCTTCATGAGACAATCTTCAGGGAAATGAACCTTAAGACTGCGTACATGCATATGGAATTTAACCAAATGAAGAGCAGCATCATCTTTCTTTTCATCTTTGAATATTGGAAGATCATCTAACCAATCAACCTCTGGCATAGGATTTGGAAAACCAGGGATATGAGACCGATTCATAGGAGCATACCTGGCATTCATTCTTGCAGTGGAACTCATCTTGAAACTTCATCAAGCTACTGATCTTCTAGCAGTGGAGTCACCTTCCAATTTCTTATTCGATGTGTGGAGTCGCCAAGGTAGTTTTGCAGCCTCAAAAAGATGTCTGAGCTCCTACTACCTTCAGAAGTTCAGCCTCTAAATTTCGGGAATGAATAGACTTCGACTCCCGGCAGACGCACCAAAATGTTATCACAAAATCAAGCACTGAAGGCTGCCAATCAGCAAGATTCTGTGTAACTATTTCAAACCAGGCTTTGGACTAAGGCTTAGCCTCCTTAGTCTGAGAGGGCTCTCTCACAGATTATGAATATTGACTAATGACAAGAAAAGATGGCTAACTCTTATAAGACACATGAAAAATAAGCTGGCTGGACAACATTGAATTGATTCCCATTGGGCTTATGGAGTCTCTCATATCTCAGCAAACAAAAACACTATCTTTTCATAGAAATCAGGGCACTTTACATCTATATGTTCAAACATAACTTTGAAACCACAGTTTTCCAAGGCATACAGGAAGTCAGAGCATTATCCATGAGTTCTGAGTGATTATGCATTAACAAAACTGTAAAAGAACCTTAAAGAAAGAATACCATCACACATTTGAACAAGAAGATCCATTGTGAATCCTGAGAAGAAAACACAGTCATTTGCATTACTGAAATTTGTTTATACATAAACCAAAAACAGTCTTCTCCAAAACATCCAACCCCCATTACATCAAAGTCTGATCTATATATAGAGATACAACCTTAACTACTATGAGCTTCCTCCTCCAGCATGAGGGGAGCTCGATGATTGCCATTAATTACTCCTATCCGCTATTGAACTAACCTATTAAATACAGTCAGCACTAACTGAAGTTCTAAAAGGTTCTAATTTAATTATAACTTTAATTCTATCTTCTTCGTAGAAGATTCCTCCTTGCAGCTTTGACACATGGCTTCCTTTCCGTTTGGCTGAGATGGCTGAAATGAGCAGTTAATGCTTCATGCTGGTTTTGGATACTGAAGGCTTTGATCTGCTCCGTGTTGGCTGAGAATATCTCTAAATTTTCGGTTCTGGTCCCCCATCACTTCGAATATGCAGCAGCATGAACTTTAAGTCTTTAATAGCCCAAGAATAAAGGGCATCACCCTGTTCCTGATATGCTGGAGGCTTCTCTGATGAACAGGTGTGCCAACCAAAACTTCTCGTATGCAGCTCCCTCAAAACCCTAATCACCGAGAATAAAGTGGCTTTATAACCAAAAATTTAAACTTAGGTTAAAATATTTCACCTTTTGTTAAAAGTACACCTGGAATATTTTGAATGGCTGTAGCAGCCTCCTTTGATCTCTTTCATGTCACCTAGGTGTTCTCTTTGCCAATTTCTGATTATTCCATCAAACTGTTTGCCTGCGTTTTTAAAACAACACCTACAGAGCGCTACGAAACTGCGAAACTGTTTTTAAACAATTTCAATTTCCTCTGAGATTTTAACTGCTCTGCCACTTGATTGCAAAACTCCTGAACACCGATAGGACTGTAACTTTCACTGCTGGTATGCTTAGTACAGGTGCATGGATATTCTTCATGTACTGCACCAATCTCTGTCACAATACTTGGAGCTGGATTATCTGAGACTTCTCAACAAGAGCCTCAGTTCTCTAGTTTTGAAGCAATAATCCTTAAACACCATATCTGACATGTCCTGATTGTTGATACCATACCCTTGGATTTATCCTTGAGATCTTTGAATTTCACATTCCGCATATTCTCAAATGAGAAAACATATACTGAGATTAAAGTAATGAAATCAAGTTCACACAAAGACAGCAAATAAGATCAGTATCAGAATCGTTTGGGCAGAACATTAGTCTTTTGTGAGCAATCAATAACTGTAGAACTGTGCATGTATTGACTCTGGAAGAATCTGTAGTTGGAAGGATCATGAAGTGATCAATTGGGGCTTCAGGTGCAGTAGTCAGCCATCGTTGTATAGCACTTCCATTGAATAAAACATCAATTAGCAGCTATTTGACTTAGCTGTATCTTTAAGCTTTCAATTTGTTTCTTCTTGCTTCTAATCCCAGCTCTCAGTTGCCTGTTAACCATTCTGATGTATCTCACCTTCTTTTTCTTGCATTGCTGATATAATGGTAAGTGAAGATGACATGAAATATAAGCTTATGTTCTGGCTGAAAAAATAGGTCTTGGGACAGAGCTTATAACTTCTTGCAAAAAACGTATTTGGAAAAACTGAAGGAGGCTTCTGTGAAACAATCCATGCTGAACAAAAACCTCCTTTGGTTTTTTGAAAAACTACTCCAGCTGCCCAGAATCAATCCTTGAAGAAGATGTGTAAAACAGGAAATTAAAAACTGCACCTACAGCAGTTTCGTAGCGCAACTTTGATCATTAATTTCTCTCAGCTCGTAATGGATTTGAGGAAACGGAAGGAGGTTTTTTTAGTTCAGTCTGTTAGAAATAAAAACCTCTTTTAATTTCCCAAAATAGGCTTTCAGTTGCTTTAGAGACCTCCTGGAAGTTTACTAGTAAACACAGAAAGCAGAGTTTTTTTATGCTGAAACAGGCTGCTACAGGGGTTTCGCAGCGCGCTGCGAAACTGCAAAACTTTGAAGCATATCCTTTCTTGAAGTGAGATTTCTTTATGGAGATCCTTTCCCTTGGTGGTACCTCCTGTACTTGCTTGAATTGCTACCTCACCTGATAGCTGCTTGATTCGCTGCCTCGTTTGATGACAATATATGAGAAATTTTGGCATTAGAATTTTCAGTGATAACACTCGTCATGGTCATTCGAAGACATATTTCAATTTTCACACTTGGTTCTCTCAACCTTCGAGTTGGTCTCACTAAGCACATGTTGTCTTGTTGGTTTGAGGTGTCTTGCCATCAAGTCGTGCTAAGTGTGTGATCACATTGTCGTGTTGCACAACTACACTTGCTTTCACACTTAGTCAATTTTCCTGAAAAATATGTCAACTGGAAAGCCCTTTGCCAACCTGACCCGACCTCAATGACTTTGCACTACTTCCCAGAACTACACAGAGCTTGAGGCTATCCTCCAGGAAGTTTACTTTCTAAAATTCTGGAAATGATCCCACTGATTGACTCCCAAAACTGCACAAAAGTTGTCCCAAAAGCCGATCCACTTTACGCTTCCCATAAGATCTCCCATCAAGCCTCCCGCTGGTAAACCAAAGAAACAAATTGAGTTGTGACCTTGTGTTTTATTGAGCTCCAAAACTGTGCATATTTATCCTATCCTACCCTTACATCCTACTTTGCAACCAGTCCAGGAATTGCATAGAATTGTCTTGTCCTGCAAACCCTTCTTCCCTGCTCTGCAACCAACTCAAGAATTGTGTCGATTTTTCCTATCCAACCCTTCTTTCTCACTCTACAACCAGCTCAAAAACTATACAGAACTGTTCGGGCCCGAACTATCTCTCAGGATTGCACAGTTTTGAGCAAACGCTCCCGTAGACGTCTTTGTTCTCCTCGGGAAAAATGTGCATATTTTTCTACCAATGCCTCTTGCTTCCCACATTGTCCTCCCTAGAGAAATTGCACAGATCCTAGCTGGGTGACCTACCTAGTGCTCTCTTGAAAAACTGTGTAGATTGGCCCAGTAGCTCCGTGACACCTCGCCTAGCCTTCCTCTCGGAAACTACATAGTTCTTCCTCCTAGCTGGGTTTTTCCCTGTAGTTGTCAATGTTGTCTCAGATTCTGAAAATATGTCTCCTAGTGAAATCTGCACAGTTTCTCCCGAAATTTCTCTAGATACCCGCATCTCGGCTTGTGTTGTGCTCCCATAGTCTCAATGTCTTGTCCCTCTCCCAGTCACATGCACCGAAATGGAAAACAATACATCATGGTAAACTAGGATATTTTTGGATTTGATGTCGTCTCGTCATGAGTGATTGCAAGAACAGGTACATTGATGACACATGGCGCGACGACAAATCGGATGGAAAAGAAGCACATGTTAGAAGACTTTCTCGCAGTCGAACGAACACATGAATCACATCGAGAAAGCGATCGAAAGGGATACATTCACATGCACCATCAAGCAAAGACCAAGATCATCGAAGACCCTGTACACTTTTCCATGTGAAGGTGAAGACATGTTACACCGGGAGCATATCATCACACAATAGCACAACATCTCGACACAAACACCATAGTCAGCCAGTACATGTCAACAGTGTCATGTTGATTTGTGTCATGAGTTCTCTTGGCCACATCACTACTATGGGCCATACTTGTTGTAATAAATTTAATGTAAAGTGGAATTCCAAGAAACCCACATATGAAATCGATGAGTCATAGGAATTCAAACAGTCACGAGGGAAGTCGAAGAGTCACAAGGGTCAGTTATACCCCTTGGCTATATATACCCCTTCATTATATGAGCATAGGACTTTTCACCTTGGCTCCTCCCACATAACCTTGAGAGTATGTAATTTATTCTTCGAGGAGTGAGGAGTGGCTCCAATGTCCCACTACTGGGACTAGTGATGTATGGTGTACAAATGTGTCTTATATCTTTTTCTTAATTCAAAAGCTTGTCTCGGGCTAGCACATTTTCATGCATGTTTTGTAATCATTTGTAAGACTATTATTTAAATGTTTATAATGCATGTTTTCTTAACATGTACTAATATAGTTGAACTACTTTGGTTATTTTAGTAATCATATTTTTGAAGATGTGTTGTATTTTTTATCATTGTTGTGTCATCTGTGTGGACTACTCCACCGGACATTAGATAGACCATCTTTCTATATTTCTTGGTGTTAACGACCCTCACCTCTGTGTGGACTCTTTCGCTATATGGTGTACATGTTTTCCCTTTAGCTTTGGTTTTCACGAATGTCGCATTTGCTGTGGACTATTTCACTAGATGCTAGACAGACCCTTCCTGTTATTTGTGTGTGTTTCTTCCTGGGTTAGGACTATTCCCTCTCATCAAGAGGCTCCCTTTACCTCCCCCCTTTGACAGTAAGAGAACCCAGACACAGAGTTACATTACGCACTCAATAGGCACACTCACCTTGCTTTCTTGAAGTTACAAGCATAACACTCTCATGTGTTGAATAGCAAGAACTAAGGAAAATCTCTAAGAAAATGGGAACCAGGACATCGTACTGGATGGAACTCCTACACCAAATAGTGTGAAGTCTAGTTGGGACTTCATACTGAGGAGATCCCCTGAATGTTGGTGGGTCCAACACCGGCAACAGGCGAGTAAAATCCCCTTCTTTTGTAAAGGGAGGGGATTACTTAGAGGATTTTGAGCTTTGCCCATGGTTTTTGAACCATGGTATGGTAAGTTTAGAAGCATATCTAAAGGGGTGATTTTTCAAATCTAAGGAATGATGTAATTAATTGATAAGACATTTTTTAGTTTGTCTTGTAATAACTTTATGTTGTTAGGTGAAGGGGAATGCTCTTGCAGTTGTGTGTGGGGAGACCTTGGTAAGTCTATAGCTGAGTGCGCAGGCCCCTACAGTTGTGTGTGTAGGTTCAGAAATATTGTATTTGAAAAGACTTAACTAATAAAGAAGAGTTTTTGAGACAGATCTACGTAATGTTTGTATGTTCATATAGCTTTTGTATTCTTGACTTTTTATGCTTCATTTTATACATATCCTCTGAAATTACATCACGAAGGTTCATATACTATTTTATATGATGAATAATGCATGTTAATCTAGTTTCATGCAGTTCGCTAATTTGTTAAAGTAGAAAATGTTTTATAGTTGTAAGAATAAGGTTAAGAGTTTGTGAAGGTTGGATTAAGCCCTAAATTGTTAAAAGCATTATAGCCACACTGCATAGTCCCTCTGGATGTAGAAACCTGGTTCTAGCATCCCCTAATATCACCTTAGGTGAGACTGTGATCTATGCAAGCAGATCATTGCCGAAAGGGCCGGTGGTATAGGATTTTGTTGGTTAGCGCAGCTAACTCTAAACTTGGGTCTAAGCCCCTAAAGCCAACAAATGGTTCCATTTTCAGAAGTGGAATCTATCTGAGGGATGTGTGATGTGGCATCCGACTAGAAAAGAGATTCAAAATTGCGTAGATCAAAAATTGCATGAATTTGCAGCTCATCAAAGAAGAGATTCATGCCAGTTGAAAGAAAGGTGGTTACAGAGGCATATCTATACAAAACATCATGAGATATTTTTCACATAATTAACGAACTGCATGAGTGGATTTCAAAGTTAGTGGACAACAAACCCACTTGGAAACATTATGATCCTATTGTGTGGACCCTGGGGTTGATTAAGCAACTTAAGGACTCTAAATATAAGGTCGCAAGAGTTGTCGATTATTGGGTTGATAGTATCCTCCAAGGGTTTGTCATTGAAATTGCAATTGAGACAATAATATCCTACAATGAAGCTGAGCGTGGGTTTTTCAAAGGTCTGAGAGGTAAGTATTTGAATTCCTTGAAGCTCTGGATTAAAATTTTGTTATGTGAAAAGGGTGTTTTGCCTATAGATTGATGTTTAAAAGAGGTCAAACTGGATCTACGTGGAGCGGAAAAATATTCAAAGCCGATCAGGACAAATATATTGAGGGCGAGTACAATCCATTATTGGGTGAATTAGACAGCAAAGAAGAAAGGACCAACCCTAGTACACCTAGAGGTGCAACATAGTCAAAAAATCAAGGCACTTATGGGATTCATCACCCATCCACTCCACCTCCACCTTCACCGCCACCTCACACACCTACACCTCCACCTCCGCCTCCTCTATTCAACATGGCTAACATAGCAAAGATGTCTATATTTAAGGTTCATGGATCGGAGGACCCTGGTCAATTTTGGTTTGTCACAGAAGCTATGTGGAAAGCATAGCAGATCAATAATGATGATATGAAGAAAGCACATATTTTCATAGCACTACATGATAGGGCATTTTTGTGGTATATCAAGTACAATACAGTGAATCCAGCTGCTTCACTAGTTGGGACAAAGGACACACTAAACGCAGAGTTTAAGAAGCCCAAGTCACAATCGTAGTGCATTACAAGAATTAAAGATATTAAGCAAGTTGTCAATGAAACTGCCTGGTATGTATATCACAGGTTAAAGTGTTTTATGGGGCAAGCCAACTTCCAGATCTCTAAAGAATTTCACAAAGAGTGGTATATAGTTGTGTTATTTCCACACCTCAAATTGCCACTATCGCAGTAAAATATTGGGACATTGGAAGAAGAATTAGAAATCATGATGATATTAGAAGCTTCACCAGTACAAGACACTCACATAGGGGTTTAGCAGATACAGTCCCAGTTTGCAAGTTTGCATATGGAGCTACAAGACTTGAAGAAATGAAAATATGTTCGATTTGAGATGCACTCAGAAGTATGGTACCTAAAGTGTAAGACGAAAGGTCATTATAAGAACCAGTGTCCGGTCTACCCTAATTATTTGGCTGGTGAAGGTCCCAATCCTTTGAAGCTAGAGCCTAGTGCTGGACCAAGTACTAGACATAGCGTATGGTGTAGTATCTTCCAAGTTGCAGGTCAGTACCCAACTGATCACTGTTATTTACTGTAGAAATATGTGCAATCGTCATAAAAATTATTTTGTAAGTTTTGTAGATCAGTAGGACATGATGAGATCCATTTTCATAGCTATGACCTGATGATAGATCAAACCTCACCGTATAGGATGCAAGTTGAAGGTCGCGCACACAAAGAGAATGGTTCATTGGCAGTTCATGGAGGATTTCAAGGTCAAGGATGGGGTCGCGGAGGAGGTGCTGGATGAGGAATGGGTCAAATCATATGTTATAATTGTGACGAAGCCAAACACTAAGCACAAGATATTAAAAATCCCACCCACCCTTTATGTCATTATTATAGACAATTTGACCATGTGATAGAAGATTGCCCTGTTTTAATGGCTAAGATGCAGGAAAAAAAGAACCAGAAACTTGTACATAATTTACAAATGATGCAATCTTAGCCACATGAGGATGATCCAAGCATTAATATAGTGACATGAAGTGGTGTGCTACCAGAGAAGATAAGGCAGGAGGTAAGAAGCCTGACGCAGATGCATGGATTAGGAAATCAGGAGAAAATAATATTGGGTTTGATCTGTAAAAGGAAAAGGAAAATTTCTTGTAGGAAAGGAAGGATTTCATGGACATGGGAGCTTCAACCTCAAAGACACAGACACAATTAGTACCAAAGGAGAATGCTTTTGAGGTAGGTATTGCGATGGAGAATCCTGATTTGGCTATTCTAGAGTCATTTCTGCAGACATGCATGAGGTTTTTAAGGGACCAGAAAGAAATAGAAGGGTTGCAAGAGTTGATCGACAACTATGCCAGTTAAGAAAAACCACAATGTGAACAACACGCAGTAAATAAGTTAAACAAGAATAAGAAAAGGACTAGCTGGGAAATGCAATTAATTGTGCGGATGGGAAACTTTGAAATGGATCAGGTAATTATGGACTTAGGATCTGATGCAAATGTGTTGTTGAAGCAGACTTGGGAATGGATGGCGCAACCAAAGCTACAATGGTTAACTATTCAGCTACGCATGGCCAATCAACAAAATATTATCTTGATGTGATGGTTGCAAGGCATTATGGTGGATATTTAACGAGAAAGCCTAAGGGTGGACTTCGAATTCATCAAGATTGTGGACAACAGTAATCTGTATCCATATTTTCTCGGAATCGATTGGGCTTTTGATATGGATACCATAATCAATCTAAAAAGGAGGATTATGGTATTTGAAAAGAATGGTACTAGGTTCATTGTTCCTTTAGATCCTTCTGAAAGAGTGCGATATACAAAACCCGTCCGCGATGAATACGGTGATGATGATATTGACCACATCTATAAGTTAACTACACGCGATGAGGATTGGATCAACCCCACCGTAGATGGATGGATAAGTTGGGAGAAGGATAGTTCATGTCATTCAGACTCAGATGAAGAACTAGAGAACTGGTAGAACCGGCTACACGAAGTTTCTACTCTGTGTTGTAATAGAATGACAAAATCTCTTCACTGCATATCAACTGAGGTACGTAACTTACCATATTATGATGGGATAGGTGATGTCAATGTATTTCTAGATAAATTTGAAAGGGATGTACCAGAAGAACAACGCTTCCAGGCCTTGGATTTGGCTTTGAGGGCTACACCTGCATGCTAGTGGGGTACACATAAGGATAATATAGGAGATTGGTGGGAGTACCGTGATTGATGAGGCTCAAGTTTGGTCTTTCAAACAAAAGAATTATAGAGAAGTAGAATGACAAAGATGATCCACAAAATCATCTGTCTCACTGGACTAAGGCATGGGGTGAGGAACCTCAACCAGAATGGGTTCACGTATTTGTTCACACTTTGGATGTGATACCAATGAATTGGTATCTTGAAACGGATTTTGTGCCATGGTATTGCTAATTGAAACGATATGAAGGAAAGTTTTATTTTGACCTTTCACTTTGAGTGTGGCTTTCAGTGTATCGATGATGCTCTTCAGGAAATTAAAGCAACAATCTTCTGGACTCCTAAGGATCTAATGACTTGGGTACAACCCGACTGGAACACACAGTTGTAGCATGCACTTGAATGTTATAATATGACTATTAAGGAAGGCGAGGAAGATATGTGAAGCATTAATACCCTTGTGTCAGAAGGACAGCGCGAAGTGGCAGGTCCAGATGTTAAAATACTTGATGTAACATAGCTTGTTAAGATGAGGCAGGTCAACATAGGCTCGGAGGCAAAGCCCAAGTTCGCGTGCATAGGAGATTACTGAGATGAAGATATAGTAGGAAAAGTTTTTGAATTACTACATGTATTGTTCAAAAACCCCCATTTTAATATATTATAAATTTCCTATGAAATTTATTATATTAAAATAGGCACCCTTCAATTTTAGAAAAACGTTATAATCAAACTTTAATACTTAGGATTTTTAATTAAAACCCAAGTATTAAACCTTGATTATCCTAAAAAACCAAATTAAATAGCCTCCAGAACCAAGAATTATTCTTAGGCTTTAAAAAACCTTAAAAAATAAACAATAGGGTTTATTTGATTAAAAAGCAAAATAGTCAGAGTTCTAATTCCCAAAAGTTTTATTCTTTATAATCTCCGAATCACAACTTCCCCGCATCGTAAATAATACAAAGTTTCAAAGGCTCAAGACCGCTCCACCAAACTCCATTGCGATAGCGATTAGATCGGACCTACGGGAAAATATACAATACAATCCATAAGTCCCTGCGTCCATGACTATCACAAAAAGTTACAAAGAACTTAAGTTTTAAGCCTTAACCGATTTCAATTGTGATTAAGCCCGAACCCAATGAGATTCAACACCACAATTCATAAACAATCTTGCATCTGTGGCTATCGCAAGTTCCAAAGGTCCTGCCTCCTACCTCCTCCCTTAGCCGATTGCGATCTGTGATAAAGCCCATACCCACTTGGATTATACACTGTGATTTATATTAATATCATGTATGGAGGTTATATCACAATTGCAAAGTTATAAAATCATGCCTCATGCTAATGCCAATTTCGATATGATACCGATTGTCGATTTCGATATGATGCCAGCAATGATGTTAGATCCACATCACTGCCACGTCACCCCGTCCATCGCAAATCACAAGTATTTCAGGACTTAAAACACATGTCTTGTGTACCTCTGCTCTGAATGTCGATTGTGATATAACCAAAGCCAAACTTATCTACTAAAATGAATAGCCTAGATCAATTCGATCAAATCAATGGAAGATAATGGTTTTGGACCCCCTGCGCTCAATTTAAAGTTTCTCATAGGGGGGTCCAAAAAGTGGTTTTCTCATCTAAACCCTATCTCTACATGTCACTCCTCCATTCTTTTAGAATCCCCCTTCATAAACTACTTACCACTTCGAACCCCCTCTGAAAAACCACTAAGCCTCATGCATGTTTTGCGATCTGCGATAACACATCATTCGCCATGTCATCCTCCATGTAGATCTGCCACATCATACACCACGTCACCATGACATCATCCCACACTTCGTAATCACAAATTTTAAAAGGACACAGTTTATAAAAAGCCATCCAACTTACCAACGCCAATTGCGATATGTCATAAGAAAGCCACTTTCGGATTTTGTTTACAACACTCCGAGCTTTAAAACAATTGCTATCATTCTAAGCTCTACCTTGGTTTAAAAGAAATTGTGAATTGAGTTAAAAAAGTAAATCTCTTACTTGTCTTATCACAGGGATCACTCCACATTCATCTCCATGATGGTTGTATTCAAAATTTATTACAACTCTACGTGTCCTGATTTCCTGCAAAAGTGATTTGCTTCAAATAAAACTCACTTATTAGTTTAATTTATTTCCATATTATCGATTCCTATTTTTCTTGTTCATGTTCATAATAGAGGAATATGCTTTTTTTGATAAGTGGCAGATCAGTTCAAATAGATGGACAAACATCCAGAGAATTCGATGGAACAAACAAAGTTGATGAAGACAGAAAATCACTTTTAGAAACTTCTACCAAAATATTGTTTTCCTTTAAGCATTGTTGAAGGGATCTGTATAAATGCCCTCAACGCTCTACAAAATAGATTCAATTGTTTTATGTTATTTAATCTTACTTTTTGTATCAAATAAAGGTCCTAAATTTTATGAAAAAAGGATTACGAAAGCTCACACTATTGTACTTTCATCCTTTTCTCAATAGAATGACTGGAACATTGTTTAGGAATTTTCATAAAGAATTTTGAGAAGTTGCATTACTGTACTCCTGGAATCATCTTTGTGGGAAGGAATAAACTGTTGCTATTTATTTTATGAGCTGAGCAAAGTACATCTGGTATTTCTATCTTTGTACCTTTTTTTTGTTCATGAATAAATAGTGAATTTATCTTTTTCAGATTGCTTATTACATGTTATTTAAAGAACAATATTACATGTATTCATTTATGATCATGTTGCCAATTGATATTTTCAAATACATGTTCATCAATTTGCTTTGATTTTCTAAATGTGCTATGAGTTATAACTATTTAATCAAAGTAATCATCTTGAAATATTTTTATTTCCATTGGTGTTTGAGCAATCTATATTGTCATTTACTAAGGAAAATCATTATAGATCACATCTAGATAAATGTTAAACAATCTCGGGTTATAGAGTAGATTAATGCATAGGTTTTCCATTTAATTCATTACTACAAATCCATCTATTTCACTTCACTATAATAACTACACATTCATTCAATAACCCTTCATTGGGAAACTAGTCCCATTATCCCAAGTCAGAGTGACTACCTCATCGGAAAAGGAGTTGTCTTAAGGTCCGGACCGGGTGGTTTTCCCCCTGTGTTGAAGCAGCGATTTTTGAGGCCTCAACACTTTTTGGTGCTAGAAGGAGGGCATGCAGACTATGAATGGCAAGTAATTCCAATCCAAAAACAAAAGGCCATTCCAAGAGTCATTCTCCCTCCAAATCTCCTACAACTTCCAGATCCCCTCCAAAATCTCCTACTTTTAGATCAGGAGTTGTACAATCTCCTCCCAAGTCTCCTAGAATACTTCTTGAGGTAATACCTGTGGATTATACTCCCAGAATTGCCAGAAATTACAGCTTTGATCAAGAAATTGGAAGACATCTCCATGTTAGCATAAAAGCCCGAATCATCTGATGTTTCTGAAAGAAGTATAACTTCTATATTTCAAGGAACTGGTGTTTTAACTCGGTCCTGAAGTGAAAAACTTGGCATCTCGCCATTTTAATTTCCACTTCAATCTTGTCGAATGAAAACTGCTACATCAGATTCCCAAACATTTACTAGTGAGATTACCTCATTCTCTCATTCACCAACATCTCCATTTCTTCCTTTTTTCATTTCCTTTTTCTCTACTATTCACTTCATCTATTTCCATTTCTTCTACACAAAAAACTAGTGTTGCCTCAAGCAGTACTATCACAACTACTAGTTCTTATTTCATCACATCCACCTCCCTAACGGTTACAATGATAGCTAGACCATGGTCCAATCCAGGAGTTGTTCAAATTCCAGCACCACTTCATCCTCTACCAAAACATCCTGAAAGATGGCTTCCCAAATTCAATCCTGATGATGGGTTACCTGCTAAAGAGCACCTTCATAACTATATGTTATCCATCAATATTAATGAGGTAGATGAAGAAGACGTTGTTGTTAGATTATTCCCATACACTCTTATAGGATCAGTAGGGTCTTGGTACTTTTCATTACCAGCCAATTCTATTACTAGTTATGATATTTTTGAAGAACTATTTTTGACTAAATTTGGTGATGATCACTCAACCACATCTCTTATCAATGACCTTTCCAATTTAAAAACGAATTTAGGGGAAAAGATAAAAGATTTCAATTCTAGATTTAACAAATTGTTAAATAAAATCCCAACTACTTCTAGACCTGGTGTTGATGTACAAATTGAATGGCATATACCATCTCTTCCTTTTAACGTAGGAATTTTTGTAAATAGAGATAATAAAAATACCTTGGTAGAAAACATGAAATAAGTTGTGTCTGTAGAGAAGGGGATAAATGCACTAGAAAAGAAAAAAGTGATCCAAGTGGATATTGGTAGCCACCTGCCAAGTCCACCTGGACCCCCACCATTGTTTCTCTCAGTAGTTTCAGTTTCCTTAATTGTACCACAACTTACTATTTTTAGCAGTTTTTCGGGTCCTCAACTTCTGGAGCCGTTTTGAGGCCCTAAACGACGTTTTTTGGGAAATATGGGGGCAACACGGGTCCATGGACCCATGTTTTCCTTCCCAAAGTGGTAGTTCTCGGATAGATCTTTCTAACGAGCTATTGTACGCGTCAAACGGAGATCGTATGCCAAAGTTACGACCCCAGGAAGTTGATGTACCAATTTACCCAAACGGGGCCCACAGTTTGGCGTTTCATCTCCTAGGGTTAGGTTTTCGAATGTGAATGGTTTTCCATTGTTTCTCAACAATAAATAGGCCTTCGAGCCTCATTGTAAGACAATTCAGAGGCATGTAGCCACCACATCTCTTCTCAGAGATAAGCTACCATCGCCCTAGCTGGTTTTATTTCCATTTCTGGTTGTAAGCATATTTCAGTATTTTCCATTAATGAAATGAAGTATTATTTCCATTGCATCTTTGTGTATATGGTTATCTTTGTAATTTGTTGCGTTCCTGTTTAAATCCGGATCAGTGGTATCAGAGCGGTCTGCTTTTTCTCTGTTTTTCTTTGCATGTCCCCAACAAGGTCGGGATAAAGGAGTTAGGGTTTGACCTGGTCGAACCTTTGCAAGACCAGCCTCGCAAATCTCGACGGCCTCCCATGGCGGATGAGAAGAAAGACGAGGGGGCAGGAGATCCCATCAAAATCTTTCTCGAAGAAGCCCTCGAGTGACAACAGAACGCGATGATGGACAGCTTTGCCCAGATCCTTCAGTGGCTACCCAGAAGCAACGCATCAGCTTCCAGCAGCTACTCTGGAAACGCCACGCCATTTAAGGTACAAGTTCATTTTTAAATCCCCATATTCGAGGGTCAGATAGACGCAGATGTCGTAGATAAATGGTTAAATCTGCTAGAAGGTTATTTTTCTATTCATGAATTTTCGAGTCGGGAAAAGATTGTTTTCGCTCTTCTCAAAGCAGCCCCCCACATCAAGGACTGGTGGGAAACCTACTGCGAGCAGAAGGATGAAAGTACTGGATCACTATTTTCAGCCGTACCCACCTGGAATTCATTCCGGGATGCCATCAAGGATCAGTACTACCCTGTTGGAAGCTATGAGGATGAATACATAAAGTGGACCACGCTGCGGCAGGGAAGGGACCAAGATGTGCCGGAGTTCACCAATCTTTTCCATACCCTTCGCACAAAGTTGGGTATCAAGGATTCGGAGCAACATTTGATACTCAAATACTGTGGCTGCCTGCACAAGTACATCCAGGAAGAAATACAATTCCTGAACACCTCCTTGCTCGGGGCAGCATACTGATATGCCGTCAAGGTCGAGCAGAAGTTTAAACAAAAGAAGCGAGACTTTGGATCTGAAAGCAGGGGAAAGGTGCCCCTAAACCACAGAACAAAGGACAAATCCAAGGCGGGACAGCCCAAGACAACCCGCCGAAGCTGCAAGCAAAGAACAGTGCCGCGAAGCCGAAAAAGGACACTAGAAAATGGTGTGAGTTCCATAAGAGCTCCACTCACAACACAAGTGAGTGTCGGGCCAAGCAGTCACTGGTGGCTGAGCTAAAGGTTTCAGAATCAGATGCATGTTCCGACTCTAAGTCAGAACCCGATAAGGGGAATGACAAAGGGAAGCAGATCATTGATGTGGATCCCAACGCCACTGTTTCTACCGCCAAGATCCAGAAAAATGAACCCGAAGATCCAAAGGAGGAGGAGCGTCTCTTCCACTCCCAGATGTGGGTAAAGGCCTCCCCGATACAGTTCATTGTTGATAGCGGGAGTCAAAAGAACCTCATTTCGGCAGAGGTCATGAAGCGGTTGGGCTTACTGACCACAGCACATCCACAACCATACACCATTGGGTGGCTTCACCAAGGACGAGATCTTCGCGTGAGCCAGCAGTGTCGCCTTCCATACAACATCAAGCCCTTCACGGATGAGGTATTGTGTGACATTGCTCCCCTTGAAGTTTGTGATGTATTATTAGGACAGCCATACTTGTGGAAGCGACATGCTATGTATGAATCAAGGCCCCGTGCTGTTATTATTACATTGGGAAATAAGTTGTACAAGATACCAGAGGTAGCACCACCTACCACCATCTCTTTGATTACTGCAAAACAATGCAGTAAGATCATTTCCAAAACCAGGAAATTTTTTTTCCTGATGATACGCCCTCAAGGAAAGAAGAAAATGGTGGCCGTGGCCTCCAGACGGGGTCCCTCTGCACGACAACTACAGATGGACAAGGTTGTGGAGGAGTACGAGGACATCTTCACCTCCTCTGTAGGGGTTCCTCTGCACTGTCAGGTCAAGCACTCCATCGATCTGATCCCAGGTGCGCCGCTACCCAATGGACCAATTTATCGGCACTCCATTCTGGAGAACAATGAAATCAAGAGGCAGATTCAGGAGCTCCTGCAGAAAGGTCACATCCGTCCGAGTTCATCGCCTTGTGGGAGCCCGATCGTGTTGGTACAGAAGAAGTATGGGACATGGAGACTCTGTATTGACTATCGGGCGCTGAACAAGATCACTGTCCGTAATAGGTACCCGATCTCGCGGATTGATGACCTCCTGGACCAACTAAAGGGGGCAAAATATTTCAGCAAGATCAATCTGAAGTCAGGATATCACCAGGTACCAATCGAACCCTCTGATGTGTGGAAGACTGCCTTCAAATCCAAGGAGGGCCTTCTCGAATGGTTGGTTATGCCTTTTGGATTGACGAATGCTCTTGCAACCTTCATGAGGCTAATGGATGACATCTTGCGGCCATTCACCAACTCCTTTGTAGTAGTATACTTGGATGACATTTTGATCTTCAGCCAGAGTTGGGAAGAGCACCTCCACCACATCCGACAGGTTCTCCAGACACTGTGGCAACACAAGCTATGTGCGAATTTGGAGAAATGCACTTTTGGCATGACCCAGGTTCAGTATCTGGGATACATCATTGATGAACAGGGGGTGCATGTCGATCCAGCCAAGATCCAAGTCATTCGGGATTGGCCATCTCCAACCACTCTAACAGAGCTCCACAGCTTTCTAGGTCTTGCCAACTTCTACTGCAGGTTCGTGTTGGGGTTTTCTCATATTACTTGGCCCTTGAGTCAAGTCACCAAGGGAGGGGCGAAAGCAAAATTCTTTTGGTCTGAATCTCAACAGAAGGCATTCATGGAGTTGAAGGATTGCCTCTGCACGGCACCAGTGCTCGCATTACCAGATTTACAACAACCATTTGAGGTCGAGACAGATGCCTCTGACTATGCTATTGGGGCAGTCCTTACTCAACATAGACATCCAGTGGCATATCACAGTGAAACACTTTCAGACACAGTCGGGAAGTACCCCACTTATGATAAAGAGATGTATTCCATTATATAGGCCTGCCGACAATGGAAGCATTACATTTTGGGGAAGGAAACGGTCATCCACACAGACCACCGACCCCTGCAATTCATACAGACCCAAGGGAAATTGCAGAATGATCGCATCAGAAGTGGTCTACATACCTGCAACAGTTTCACTTGAATATCAAGTATAAGAAGGGCAGCACTAATAATGTTGCAGATTGCCTCAGTCGACCACCGATCATGGCGTTAACCACCGTACTCAACTCTTGTGGGCACGAGACTTCTGATTGGCCACTTCTCTACAAAAGCGACCCAGAATTCGGCCACACATACCATACACTCTTGGAGGGTCGGCATGTTCTAGATTTTCACCTCGAGGATGCCCTGTTATGCCACCTGGGTCACCTTTGTGTTCCTTCAAGCGAGCGTGCCAAGATGATTTGGGAATCACACTACAGTCGGGCTGCTGGGCATTTCGGGGTTGAGAAAACAGTGGCAGTACTACAAAATTATTTCTATTGGCCGAATCTTCAACAGGATGTTGGGAAGTACATCAGATCATGTACTGCCTGTGCCATTGCCAAACCGACCATTAAGAAGCACGGCCTCTATACCCCGTTTCCTACCCCTATTCAACCTTGGGAATCGATCTCCATGGATTACATGTCAGGCCTTCCTTCCACTAAGCATGGAAATGACTGTGTTTTTGTGGTCGTCGACAGGTTCTCGAAGATGGCCATTATGGCGGCCTGCAAGAAGAATATCACAGCAGAAGCCACTGATAAACTCTTCTTTGAACGAGTGTGGGTGCACTTTGGGATCCCATAGTCTATCATCTCAGATCAGGACAGTCGGTTTCTCAGCACATTTTGGTCCAGTCTCTGGTCAATGCTGGACACCAAACTCACGAAGTCCACAGCCTTCCATCCTCAAACTGATGGCCAGACAGAGGTTGTCAATAGGATGATTGTGCACATTCTGTGCATGTACAACTCAAAGCATCCACGCACATGGGACGAGAGCCTCCCCTATGTTCAGCACAGCTACAACCGAGCTCTTCACAGCTCCACTGGCCATAGCCCTTTTCAGGTGGAAGAAGAAACATTTTATGTTGATGAATCCCAAGATGAACAAATAGCTGAGTTAAATGGAATGTGGGATTTTATTCCTCCTATTTCTGATAGTGAAAATGAATATGAAGCATGTCCAGTTGATCCTATACAACAAATTCAAAAATAGAAACCTTCAACTTCCATTGCTAAAGATAAAGCTACTGTTAAAAAATACACTTCCACTTTCCCATAAGAATTTTCGTCTTCATCCAATTCTCCATCTTCGCATAGAACCTTAGTAGTTTCAGATACTATTGAGTAGAATATAGTTTAGGATATTAAGAAAATGAAAGAAAACATTTCCCTTCATGAACTCGCTAAGCTCAAACAACAGCAAAAATTTCTACTGAAAGAACTGAATGCAGTACTTGCTTCTCCTTTTCCTACTGTTGTGGTATTCAAAGCCTCTAACGGAATGGGTAAACCTCCCAGTCATTCATTCACATACTCCTCCTTTTGTTTTGACCTTTGAAATATTTAATAAAAATGTACATAAGTGCTTGGTAGATTCAGGGGCTTCTTCGAATATCATGCCATATTCAGTTTGTCTGAAATTAAATATGTCACCCCAAAAAACCCTAGTTCACATTGTGCAACTCAATAGGACAAAAGTCAAATTCATAGGAGAAATGAATTCATTTCTTATTAGATTATCTTCAAATCCTGAATTTTGTCAAATAATTGATATATTTGTTGCTGATATCCCATATTTCTACAATTTAATTCTTAATAGAGATTGGTAAAAAAACTACACGGTTATTTTACCACTGATTGGTCTCGCTTATGGCTCCCATTTAATGGAAAGCCAAATCAAATTAGAATCAACCGAGAAAAACATATGAAGCATTCAGTAACAAATTTCGAAGGCGAAAATGAAGTAGTAGCATTTAATAATAACATTCTTGGAAACTACTCTACTGAATCAATTTTTGAGAATTTTAAAGCACAGACGTCACCATTTTTGAGTAATTTTGTAACTTCTCAAATTGAAAATTTTTAACAGACAGACTTTTCCACGTGTAAATATGTTAGAAAAAACATTAATTAATTCTTTATTCTGGACATTGTATTTTGATGGGTCGAAATCAAGTGATGGTGCAGGAGCAGGTTGCATATTGATTAATCCTTACATATATAATATTGCAAAATATGAGGCATTAGTCCAAGGTATGTACAAATAAATTAGCCTTGACATTAAATGCCTTCAATTTTATGGAGATTCATAAATTGTAATTAAACAAGTAAGAAACATGATGCATTATATCCCACTTAAACCAATATTAGTCTTTAGTTCAGTCTCTCACTTCACATTTTTTAGCATTTAACATTTCTACTATTCCTAGGATTCAGAATGTCAGCACTGGCCTTCTTGCTAACATTGCATCAAAACTGATCCCATCCGAAGATTATAGTCCCCATATATTTTCTGTAGAACTAATATTTAGACCATCCATTCCCAATAATATCACCAATTGGCAGGTATTTAATGATGATGAAAACATTTTAAGCTTCTTAACTTATGAAAAATCATATGATGACTAAATAATTGATGAAGACGAACACAACAATCAATTAAAATAGAAAACTGAAGATAATCCCATACCCAAATCTGTAGTTAAACTTGAGGATCTATATGATTTAAAAGATAGATTTAAAAGAATTACTAATTCAAAACTACAGGGTTCAACTTTGAGATTTGAATTAATAAATATTGGGACAGATCTTAAACCTCAGAACATCAATTAAGACTTGTTCTCTCGTCTGAAGAAATATTGTACTTCATTCATGTTTAAAAAATGTAAGGATGTCTTTACTTGGAGTTATGAAGATCTCAAAACATTTGACACTTCCATAATTCAACATACAATCCCGATGATATAAAATGATAAACATGTCCAACAAAAATTAAGGAAAATTCATCCGAACTTAGAAAATCAAATCAAAACAGAATTGAATAAACTCCTTAAGGCTAAAATCATTTTTCCTATTAGGCATTCAAGATGTGTTTCCAACTTGGTACCTGTTAGGAAGAAATCCAGTGATATCCGCATTTGTATATATTTTAGGAATCTTAATAAGGCTAGTCAAAAGGATAATTTCCCTCTACCCACTATGGAACAGATTTTATGATCAGTTGTTGGTTCTGAAATTATGTCTTTCCTTGATGGTTTATCAGGATACAATCAAATCATGGTCCACCTAGATGATAGGCTAAAGACTACCTTCGGAACCAAATGGGGAACTTATGCCCACCAAAAAATTCCATTCAGTTTAATAAATGCAAGGGCCACTTTCCAACAAGCCATGGATATAGCTTTCAAAGGTCTGTTAAATAAAATGGTTTTTGTTTATCTGGATGATATTATTGTTTATTCAAAGAACAAAAATAGTCATTTGCAAGACTTAAAACAAATTTTTGAACGTTGTAGAAAATATGGTATTTCATTAAATCTAGAAAAAAAAAAAAGAGTAAAAAGTCTCTTTTTACTCTTAGTGAAGGGAAACTTTTAGGATTCATTGTGTCAAAAAATGGAATTTACATTGACCCTGATAGAATAAAAGAAATTTCTCCACCATATAACAAAAAAAACATGCAATCTTTCCTTGGAAAGATCAATTTTGTCAAAAGGTTTGTCCCTGATTTCTCACAAATTATTTTATTGTTACAACAAATGATTAAGAAAGACGTAGTTTTTAAATGGGGTCATCATGAAAATCAAGAATTCCACTTAGGTAAAATTGACTTGGGGATTGAGTCAAGGTTGACCTGGTTAAATAGTAGTGCTTTTGGGCACATGGTAGAGTGTACCCATGGTATTATGGCTTGTGGTATTGCATGTAATGGAGCCTATAAAAGGTTGGGAATACTTCATTGTAATGTAGGCCTAGAGGTGAGTTGTGAAGGCTCACTTGGTCAGATTTTCCAGGGTTTTGGCCAATGCTAATGAGCTCTCATTGGGTTGGGTTTTTCCCTGGATTTGAGGTTTTCCTGGATAAATATTATGTGTATAATACTTATGTGTATTGTTGTTGGTTATTTTATTATTCCTCTCTGTAAATCTCGGTAAATATCCATAATTATTTTATGTTCTCTTGTAAATTTCTTAACAACTGGTATCAGAGCTAAGTTGGCTTCAGAAGGACGTTTTTTGATGCCAAGGGTTTGTATTGGCCTGATAGATAGAGAAATAATTAAGTTTTGTTTGCATCAAAAGCCATAGATTGTGAAGCAAAGATGCACACTATTGGGTCATGAGAGACTCAGTTGATGAGGAGGATATGTGCATGTGGATTAATTAATTGATGAACCATGTACATGAAAAGAACTCTTAGATAACTGGTGGTTGTAGTGGCTAGTGACCCATGTAATTTGGTAGATGGGTTCTTTTTATATGGACATTGATGTAATATGTATAAAGACAACAACAAGGGTTAAAAAAAAAAAAAAATTATTATAATGGAGTAAAAATTTTAATTTGCATGTAAATGGGCATACTGCTATAAGACCTGGTAAGGCATGCGTATGCTTGGGTAATTATCTGTAAAATTCTGGGTTAGACCTGGGTGATAGGGGGGATGTTGAGTTAACAAATCCCAGGTAAAAACTTTGAAGGGGGTAAGGGCTAGAGTGAGCAGGATTGTCTCACTTAGTAGGTTTTGGCTGGATTTAGTCAAGGAACCCCAATTCAAGTTTAAGGGGGATTTGTTAAGTAAAATTGACTCAAGGATTGAGTCAAGGTTGACCTGGTTAAATAGTAGTGGTTTTGGGCACATGGTATAGTGTACCCATGGTATTATGGTTCGTGGTATTGCATTTAATGGAGCCTATAAAAGGCTGGGAATACTTCATTGTAATGTAGGCCTGGAGGTGAGTGGTGAAGGCTCACTTGGTCGGATTGGCTAGGGTTTTGGCCAATGTTAATGAGATCTCATTGGGTTGGGTTTTTCCCCATATTTGGGGTTTTCCTGGATAAATATTATGTGTATAATATTTATGTGTATTGTTGCTTGTTATTTTATTATTCCTCTCTGTAAATCTCGGTAAATCTCCATAATTATTTTATTTTCTCCTATAAATTTATTAACAAAATACTCTGATTTTCTCAGATCATTTCATCTTATATACATTTTCTTCTTCAACATCTTATGCTATTGTTTTGACAAAAATCAATAATCAGAAAATCGAAGCACCCATATCTTTTTTCAATTCAAATTTTCAAGGTGCTAAATTGAATTATTCAGAAGTAGAAAAACAAGCATTTGTTGTATATAAATATGTAAAGCATTTTAGACCTTTTATTTTAAAAACACAGACAAAAGTAATATTCCCATTCCTAGCAGTGAGACAATTACTAATGTAGAAATAATTAGGAGAAAAGAGAGAAAATTGGGTAACTGATTTGTAGGAATATGATATTGAAATAAAACCAGCCAAAATTGTCAGAGGACAAGGTTTCTGCAAGCTGCTTATAGGAGTCCAACATACCAGCCGAAGGGGACATAGGTAACAATGAACACATTTCTGAGGTAAGTATGATGCTCATTCCCAATACGCTGATTTAACTTTTTTTATTTGAAAAATGGATATGTTCCTCCTAAACTCAATTATAAAAGAAAAAGAGCTTTATGATTAAAATAAAGTCATTATGAGATTGTTGATAACGTGTTTTTTTTCCCGTAGAAAAAAGTCGTAATTTCTATTAGATCATAAGAAATTACATTCTGTAGATGTCTAAGCATGCATAATGAGGCTCGCTGCCTCCCGGATAGTAGCAAAATAAAACACAGTTTGTTTACAACCATGTACAAGTAGCACGAAAAAAAAAAAAAAAAAAAAAAACCAGATTTTGTCTCCACGCAGGGAGTTATGGTAGAGGCAGAAAAACTGGATTTCGGTGAGTGAAGGACTCACCCTTCAAGTTTTTCTCCCTTTTTTCTTTTCGACCTTGCGCCACTCTCCTTGAGTGGGCTCAATCGTGGCTATGACTAACTGTGTTTCTGCTTTCTGCGAGGCTGTTTCCTTGTCTGAGTCTGAAGTATCTGAGTGGTGATGCCGTTTGATCCCTCCCATATTCAGATCCTCGCTTGCCTTTTCTACCTGATTTGAGTGGAACTGTGAAGCCTTGTTGTCTGGTGAGGTTTCCTTCTGAGTCTCCATTTCTTGAGAAACCTCGGCAGTTGCTGCGTGGGTATCTTCCTCTTCTGCTTCTGATTCTTCGTCCTCTGAGTCAGGGGGGGGGAATTGCCATCCTTTCCTCGGCTTCCCTTTCTGCTTCTTTTTACTGTTTACTTTCTTGGCTTCTGGACATGTGCTTTGTAAGTGTCCTGTCAGCCTACAGAGCCTACATCTGAAAGTAGTGTTTTCATAATCTAGTGCTTGCAGCCAATTGTGTTGTTTGTAAATCAGCCTTATGTTGTCCGACAACCCTTTGCTTAGATCTACTTCCACACAAATGCATGCGAAAGTGTAGACCTTTTAATCAATCCTTTCCAGATCTGTTTTGATGTATTTCCCTATGTTGTTCCCAATGCCTTCCAATACTCGTTCACTCCAAAAGTGAAGGGGGAGGTTGTATAGGCGGACCCAGACCGGCACTTTGGATACAGTCATTTTGTTTGGATCGAAATCTGGAAACCATGGGGTCATAAACAACCCCGATGTTCCCCAAAACCAAGGCCCTGCACTGATGATTGTATCTCTGACTTCCTGGGATGCAAATCTAACTATAAAAAACCCCTTGGAGCATAAATGTATATCGCATTCCAAGGTCCAACTGGTGAAGATCCAGTGAAATAGATCCATTGGTTTTGGCCAAAAACTATTAAAACGACAGATTAGGGCCTGCGTTTCATAAGACTTAACGAAATCATCAAGCCCTGTAGAATCGAGGTTGAGGGCTGGAGTTTGCCCTAGCTGATCTACTATGTATGGCCTAGGTGTATATCCGCCTTGATCTGGAGAGGACCCTGAGTCTCTGTTACCCTGTAAAATGTTTTTGTAGGAGGAACCTCCCTTGGGTTGAGGCTGAGGTGCTGTCTTTTTCCCCTTGTCTCCTCCTGAGGAGCTTGGTTGTCCCTGAGGCAGAGCCCCTCCTCTCAGCCTAAGGTTTAAAACAATGATTGTTCCTGGACTAATCTCATAGCTTTTCAAGGTTCTACTATCCTGGAGGGACCACCTACCACTGACCAAATGTTGGATCTGAACTGGGTATCCCGTCACTGCCCATATTTGCTGTTTCAGCTGCAAGATGGTGCTTTCTGCATGTACCCATACTAAACAGGTTTTCCCCTCAGGGGTTTTAACAAAAATCTGAAAACGAGTTGTTGTTACCTGTAGCCGGGGTTTTGACTGAGTTCCTGATCCACCTAACCCGGTGTCGCAGCTAATTTCCGTGTGCTCTGGCTGTGAAAGATCTTCCAGATCTGGCCTCGTATTGGGTCGTTTTTCCTTATGCATGTCTAGGTCTTCAAACCCTCTGCTCGATCTATGCTTATTGCTGACTCGCATATGGCCCTTCTGCTGTCGATTTGCCTTTGAAGTCCGGTCTGTGTGCTCTGGCTCTGTCCATCCAAGCATTGTTCGCCCTTTCGACCATTTGATGCCGCCCCTCGTTGGATCGGTGGGAGGCAGAGGATCTGCGTCCCTGCGGAGGCTTCTCTTTCGCTTATTGGCCAGATCGATTAGATCCGGGCCAGATCTGCAATATTTGTGGACAGGGGAGAGCGGATCTGCACCATGCAGCCCCCCTTTCTTTTCTTCGACAGCAGATCCGATGAGAATGCCTGCAGATCCAAAAACGGCTGTCGTCCGGTTCATGCATCTGACAGAGTCGGTTTGGCGAGGGTCGATAGGGAAGGTTGAAACAGCTGAGCCCCTACCAGCCGATCTACCAATCCCCTTTCCGTCACGGCTTCCAGATATCATAAGACAAAATTCATTGCTGGGCCGCTTGGTCGCAGAGGCAAGGGCCGTAGCTGCGTATCTGTTCCTGTAGGTTTCGTGGCCTACAGAATCAATAAACGGAGAAACGTCGGCCCCCGCAGTCCTCAATTTGTCCACATCGACCTTCAAGAAAAAAAATTCTGAGAATTTCTTTGACAATTCCACGAACACTGGACTGATGATTTGACAAGGTCCACACCACGTAGCAGTGAAATCAACCACCACTAGGCGTTTAGTATCGATGGCCTCCTGTAACTTGGAGCACCATGCTTCTGTAGAGTGACATGCAAACACATTTCCCTCCGCCATCTCTTTTTTCGTCTGTGTGTTGTCGTTTCAAAAGAGCAATATCCATTGTTGATAACGTGTTATTTAGGAGAAACTATGATTCCATAATGTTAAGATGTCTTGAAAAATATGAAACACAAACAGTTTTGTAGGAACTTCACGATGGACCAGCAAGTGGACACTTTGGAGGAGATACTACTACACACAAAATCTTACATGTTGGATACTATTGGCCTACTCTCTTCAAAGATACCCACACATATGTAAGAAAATAAAAAACATGCCAAACTACTTCTGGAATACAACAGAAACCAACCTTGCCTCTGCAGCCAGTCAACATCGAACAACCTTTTGAATAATGGGGACTAGACATCATAGGTGAGATCGTTCCTCATTCTTCTAAATAGAATAGATATATTCTGACTACTACATATTACTTCACTAAGTGGGTGGAAGCAATTTCGCTAAAGGTAGTCAATTCTGAATCTGTTATTGAATTTATTGATCAATTTATCATTACAAGATTTTGTTTTCCTTCTGCACTTATATTTGATAATGCATCTTATTTTCCAGGTACCAGTATGATTGAATTTTCAATTAGGAGAGGTTTTAAACTCAAATATTTTGCTAATTACTATCCCCTGGGAAACGGTTTGGCAGAATCCACTAATAAAAATCTCTGTAGAATAATCAAATCAAAGAAACTGGCACAAAGATATAATATTTTCTCTATGGGTTGATAGGATAAATTGAAAGCCTCTATAGGCACTTCTCCATTTAACCAAGTATATGAGAAGGAATCCATCATTCCATCACATTTAGCTCTTCTTTCATTATCCCTAGTTCAATTTATTGCTGAAACACCTTCTTCTTCATTGCAATTAAGAAATTCACAAATCCTAAAACTGGAAGAAGAAAGGGAAAAGGCCAAACTCACACACACAAAACATCAACAGATGGTGAAAGATTCTTTTGATGCAAGTTCAGTCACACAAATATCCTTCCAAGTTGGAGATCTAGTTCTCAAGTGGGACAAAGCACACGAAGAAAAAGGGAAACATACCAAATTTCAGAAATTATGGCTTGGTCCATTTCAGATTGTTGAACAGATAAGCCCATCTACATTTATACTTCAATATTTATCAGGAAAGAGAGATTCTCTCCCTATAAATGGGCTCATCTTAAAGAAATTATTTTCTTAGATATTTTCTTTGAAAAAAAAAATAGAATAAAGAATAAAATCTGTAAAAGATCACTTCCATTGAACATCTCGCTACAATTTAATTTTCCTTTTCTAGATTTTGTTAACAAAATGTTAAATAGTACTCTATTGACTTTTCAAACATCTCTTGAAGTTATTTTTGTTTTTCATTTTGAAGGTAGGAATTTTGAAGAAGTGGTTACCAAAATTGAAAAATAGATAAAAAGTATATAACTCTGAAAATCTTTTCCATTAAGTTGTAAAATATTTAAAAAACCTCAAAAAATTATATCTTTTTACTCTAGTTTTAGTCAAAAAATAAGGAGAGGAACTTTAGTTGCTCGACCACCGGGAGAGGACCGGAAACAGGGCTCGACCATTGCCCCCCCACCCAATAAGGGGAAAGAGAAGTAAGCTTAGGGTTGAACCTACTAGCAGCCACCTGCATTTCTACAACCCACCTAGTCTGGAGGTGGGCGAATCCGTCAGTGTTGTTTCGCCGAGAGAGCGCTTCTCCAAAAGTTCCTCGAGCTCAAGTGCACCCCCCCTTCCTCCCTAGTTCTCTGGGCCCTTCCTCCACAATGCTCTGGGCCTCAGGATTCTGTGAAGGTTATCTTTAAAAAGTAAAGACCATCTTACGACTTAAACACTTTCAATTCAGATTGTCATCCAAAACTCTTAAAGAGTATATGATCCTCCCCATCCATTAAAAAGCAAATTTTTAGGGTGTAATTCTAAAAATAAATCTGAAAAGATAAGAGGTCTCATCATGAGCCTATTACCATGTCCATAGGGAACCAATTAAACTAATGTTACCACTATGAACACCAAATCAAGGTAATGGTTTATGATTTTAAATTGTAATACAAGGGGTATCATCACGAGCCATCTTGTTTAGTTTTAATTATTACCTGTGAATGGAATTATCGTTATCTAGCCACCAAACTAGGACAATGGCTTTTTATCATAAAAAAATAAAACAATAATAAAATAAAAATTACCTCTAATTATTGCGCTATTAAATGGATGGGACACTGGATTGTTGTTGGTTAAAAGGTAACCTTGTCGAGGCTATGAATGTCTATTGGTAGCATTGGCTCTACTTGTGACCAACAAGTACATTATAAGCTAAGTCGTAAAATGCCCCTTACTTTATTTTTATAAATTGCTTAATGATTGATACAAGTAAATAGGAGTTTTTCACTCACAAAAGGTTTTTATCAGAAATTTCAATTTAATGAGTTTTATAGTTAGAGTAATTTTATTTATCTAAATGTTTCAAAAAGTAGTTTCCACTTCTTAGATTATTTTTACTGAATTTTTGGAAAATTTCATTTATCAGAGATAATTGGTTCTTCCAGTGAATTGCCAATTGTTGTACTATTCAACAACCCCCATTTTAATATATTATAAATTTCCTATGAAATTTATTATATTAAAATAGGGACCCTTCAATTTTAGAAAAATCTTATAATCAAAGTTTAATACTTAGGATTTTTAATTAAAACCCAAGTATTAAACCTTGATTATCCCAAAAAACCAAATTAAATAGCCCTCGGAACCAAGACTTATTCTTAGGATTTAAAAAACCTTAAATAATAAATAATATGGGTTATTTGATTAAAAAAAAATATAGTCAGAGTTATAATTCACAAAGATTTTATTATTTATAATCTCTAATACACAACTTCCCCGCATCGCAAATAATACAAAGTTTCAAAGGCTCAAGACCCCTCCACCAAACTCCATTGTGATAGTGATTAGACTGGACCCATGAGAAAATATACAATACAATCCATAAGTCCCCACGTCCATGACTCGCAAAAAATTACAAAGAACTTAAGTTTTAAGCCTTAACCGATTGTGATTGCAATTAATCCCGGACCCAATGGGATTCAACACCGCAATTCATAAAAAATATCACATCTACGGTTATCGCAAGTTCCAAAGGTCTTGTCTCCTACATCCTCCCTTAGATGATTGTGATCTGTGATAAAGCCCAGACCTTCTTAAATTATACATTGTGATTTATATTAATATCACATCTAGAGCTTATATCGCAATCAAAAAGTTCTAAAATCATGTCTCATTCTAATGTTGATTATGATATGATATTGATTGCCGATTGCAATATGACATCAGCAGTGACGTCAAATCCATGTCACCCTTCCCATCACAAATCACAATTATTTAAGGACTTAAAACATTTTCCATGTGTACCTCCATTTTGAATGTCGATTGCGATATAACCAAAGCCAGACTTACCTACTAAAATGAACAACCCAGATCTATCTTCGCAGATCAATGGAGGAAAATGGTTTCGGACTCCCTTGAACCCAATTTAAATTTTTTCACAGGGGGGTTTGAAAAGTGGTTTTACTGTCTAAACTCTATCTCTACGTGTCACTCCTCCATTTTTTTGGACTCCCCCCTTCACAAACTACTTACCACTTCGAACCCCCTTCGAAAAAGCACTAAGCCTCCCACCTATTTTGTGATTTGTGATAACACATCATTTGCCACATCATCCTCCACATGGATCTGCAACATCATCCACCACATCACCATGACATCGTCCCAAACTTCACAATCACAAATTTTAAAAGGACATGGTTTATAACAAGTCATCCAACTTCCCCACACCGATTTTGATATGTCTTAAGAAAGCCCCTTTTGGATTTTGTTGAGAATACTCTAGGCTTTAAAACAATTGCTATTATTCTAAGTTCTACCCCGGTTTAAAAGAGATTATGAATTGCATTAAAATAGTAAACCTCTAACTTGTCTTATCACAGGAATAACTCCGCATTCGTCTCCATGATGGTTGTATTCAAAATTTATTGCAACTCTACCTTTTTCTTGATTTCCTGTAAAAGTGATTTATTTCAAATAAAACTCACTTATCATTTTTATTTATTTCCATCTTATCAATTCCTATTTTTCTTGTTCAAGTTCATGACAGAGGAAGATAGTTGTGTTGATAAGTGGTAGATCAGTTCAAACGGATGGACAAACATCCAGAGAATTCGATGGAACAAACAAAGCCGGTGAAGATAGAAAATCACTTTCAGCAACTTCTACAAAAATATTGTTTTCCTTTAAGCGTTGTTGAAGGGATTTGTTTAAATGCCCTCAACACTCTACACAATAGATTTAGTTGTTTTCTGCTATTTAAGCTTAGTTGTTGTATCAAATAAATGTCTTGAATTTTATGAAAAAAAGCTTACGAAATCTCACACTATTGTACTTTCATCATTTTCTCAATAGAATGACTGGAACATTGTTTAGGAATTTTCATAAAGAATTTTGAGAAGTTGCATTACTGTACTCCTGGAATCATCTTTGTGGGAAGGAATAAACTACTGCTATTTCTTTTATGAGCTGATAAAAGTACATCTGGTATTTCTATCTTTGTACCTCTGTTTTGTTCATGAATGAATAGTGAATTTATCTTTTTCAGATTGCATATTACATGTTATTTAAAGAAGAGTGTTACATGTATTCATTTTTGATCATGCTGCCAATTGATATTTTCAAATACATGTTCAACAATTTTCCTTAATATTCTAAATGCAATATGAGTTATACACATTATTTTGATTAACTATTTAATAAAAGTAATCATCTTGAAATATTTTTATTTCCATTTTTGTTTGAGCAATCTATATTTTCATTTACTAAGGAAAATCATTATAGATCACAACCAGATAAATATTAAACAATCCCAGGTTATAGAGTAGATTAATGCATAGGTTTTCCATTTAATTCATTACTACAAATACATCTATTTCACTTCAGTATAAGAATTACACATTCATTTAATAACCTTTCATTGGGAAACTGGTCCCATTATCCCTAGTCGGAGCCACTAACTAAATGGAAAAGGAGTTTTCTGAAGGTCTAGACCCCGTGGTTTTCCCCTTCTGTTGAAGCAACGATTTTTGAGGTCAACGCTACATGAGTACCACGGTTCAAGAGTTGTTCCCAAAAAAGTTTACAGAGTTAAAAAGGATCATGGGATACTTGGGCATCATGAAGATCAATTTAAATTCGGATGTGAAGCCTATAAAGTAGCAACTATCTAGGATCAACCCAAAGTACAAGGAAAAGGTAAAGGAGGAACATGAAAAGATGGTCGCACTAGCATAATCGAACCTATGAAGGAATTTGACTGGGTAAGTCCAATGGTAGTACAAGAGAAAAATACTAAGGGAGAAATAAGGATATGTTTCAACTTAAGAAAGCTAAATGACGTCGGTGTACATGACCTATTCCCAATGCTATTCAAAGACAAAGTTTTGGAAAATGTAGGAGGTCAGGAGGCTTACTCCTTTACAGATGGGTTTTCTGGGTATCGCCAGATCAAAATCATGCCAGAATATAGGAGTAAGACCACCTTTCCCACTGAATGGGGATCCTTTCAATATACAGTCATCCCATTTGGGTTGAAGAATGCACCGATGATATTTTCCAGAGTTATCGTCGCAACCTTGAAGGAATTAATTCACAAGTTGTTGGAGGTGTACTTTGATGATTGGATAGTCTTTGGGTTGGTAAAGAAGCATGTCTCAAGCCTATGCTTAATGTTGGATATCTGCAGGAAGTATCAAATCTCGTTAAACCTGAAGAAGTGCATTTTTTGTGTACCTTATGGGATTTTACTGGGACATGTTGTCTGTAAGAAAGGGTTGATGGTAGATCCTGCCAAAATCATTGTTATTATTAATTTGGATCTGCCGAAGAATGTGAAGCAGCTACACACAACTCTTGGACACACTGGATATTATCAAAAATTTATTAAGGCATACGCGCAGATCACTGTGCCGATGGAGCGATTACTAAAGAAAGATGCCACCTTCTGCTGGGATGAGGAGTGTCAGAAGAGTCTTGACGTCTTAAAAGAGAAAATGGTCACTACGTTGATCCTAGTGTTTCCAAATTGGAAGAAGGAGTTCCATGTTCATGTGGATGCATCATGTATAGCTTTGGGAGTTGTCTTAGCGCAGCCAAGGGAGGGGGATATTGATCACCCCATTGCATTTGTGAGTTGCAAGTTGTCTAAGGTAGAGAGGAATTATTCCACGATGGAATGAGAAGGCTTGGCTATGGTATACATGCTGCAAAAGTTCAGGCATTACTTGTTGGGTGTGCACTTCAAGATGTTCACAGACCATTCCGCGCTGAAATACTTGGTGAACAAACCTGTGTTGGGGGGAAATATTTGTATTGTTTCAAGAATATGATTTTGGATTAATCATCAAGCCAGGTCGCCTGAACGCTGGACCAAATCATCTATCTCAGATTAAGAATGGTGAAGAACCGACCAACATTGAAGAAGGCTTTCCTCATGCATATATCTTCGCTATAAGGGTTGTTGATGAACATTTTGCATATATTATTCACTTTTTGACTATTAGACTAGACCTTGTGGAGTATAGAATGCAGTGAAGAAAGAATTAATAGTCAGAGTGGCAGATTTTTCTTGATTGTTGGGAATTTTTATAAAACAAGCCCTGAAGAAATATTGTACCGATATGTGCCTGAGCATGAATGACATAATATTTTAGTCAAAGTGCATGGTAGTGTCACAAGATGAACTATGCAGGAAAAGCAACTGCGCAGAAAGTTTTGAGGGCAGGACTATGGTGGCCCGCGGTGCGCAAGGATTCTAAGGAATATTTTAGTGCTTGTGATGTTTGCCATAGGACTAGAAGACCATCACTGAGATATGAATTACTGCTAAATCCAAAAGTTACTTTACAGAATTTTGAAAAGTGGGTAATTGATTTTGTGGGGCCAATCAATTCGCCTGGAAAGAAGATAGGTGCGCGGTATATTATTACTGTGATGGATTATCTGACCAGGTAGGCTGAGGCACAACTGGTTAAACACTGCAACATAGATACTACTACACACTTCATTTTTGAGTATATATTATCAAGGTTTGGCTGCCCAAAGATCTTGATTAGTCATAGAGGAACGCACTTCCTCAGCAACATTATCGAAGCATTAATAGAATAATTTCAGGTACATCACCAAAAGAGTACGCCCTATGATCCTCAAGCAAATAGAATAGTTGAGGTTTTTAATAAAATTTTGGAGAATGCTCTTATGAAGGTGTGAAACTTCAACAGGAATGACTAGGATATGCACATATCTATAGTGTTATGGGCATATAGGACTACTTGCAAGAAGCTGACAAGATAGACACCGTATAGACTAGTGTATGGACATGAAGTTGTAATGCCAATGGAATATATAGTCCCCATTCTTAGAATCACAACACTCACAAATATGGAAGACAACGATATTATGGAAGAAATATTGGAACAACTGCTCGCACTAGAAGAGGATCGCTTCCTTGCAGGATTTCACCAACAAGTACAGAAATCTCGGGAAAATGGATGGCATGATCGCCATATTAAGCAGTGGACTTTTAAAAGTGGAGACTTATTTTTGTTGTATGTTAGTAATTTCACACAGTCTCCTGGTAAGTTCAAGATGCATTGGTTAGGCATGTACGTTATCAAGGATATCTTGAATGGTGGTGCATTTCATCTCACGACGCTGAAAGGAGAATTATTCATAAGGTGAGTGAATGGAAGTATGTTGAAACTCTAAAGGGACGACTTCATCTCTGGGACTGTGCAATGACTATATGAATGGAGGAAAATCCTAGTGCTACAGCCAGTTGTAAGGAAGCACGTGACTGTAAAATACTCTTCCAAGGAAGGACCTTGTCGAAGAAGGTGGGTTGTGCGGAATTCAGGAGGATGGCGCAGGTGGAGAAAGTTGTGATGGAGAAGGGGTAATTGTGTTGCAGAGAGGGCTCTAACAAAGTTCCTCTAGAATATGACCGTTGGGGATGATGTGATAGGGAAGTTGTCATTAAAATGAGTGGGGGAAATGCATTTAAGAGGCATATCTGGGAAAATTTGCCGCCAAATCCACATTTATGAGGAAGACCTGGAAGGAATTGAGTGGTTTGAATTTGAAAAAGGCTATAAATATGGAATTTCGCTTCACATTTTGACACTTTATTTTTTGAGAATTCGCTGTGAGATTTTTCTCTCAAGTGCGAGCGGAGCTTTCCATTGCATGTCTAGTTGGAGTTGGAAGAAGCTTGAGCATGAGTTTTTTAGTTGAGGGCTACAATCCATTATGACTACCTCACAGTCAATGGATACGACTGCACCTAGATCACCAAGAACTAAGCCTACTACAGCAACATCAACGGCCAAGAAGTAGAAGAAGCCCAAAAGAACCTCGATTAGACAATCACTGAGGAAAATAGTTGTAGAACTATGGAGTAAGGATAAAATGGATCCACAAAAGTAACCAGTGGAGCCCCTAGATCTAATTGAGGAGGAATTAGCCGGTGGAATTGTGGATATAAGCGCAGACGAGGTCGAACCCATCTCCAGGTTGCCACCTTATATGCCACCAAGGAAACAAACTGGAAATGTGACGAAGGGCCCAAATTCCATCAAATACAATATATTTACACCCCTGTTATTAGAGGAAGTGTTAATTGAGGGGGATTTGTTGGCCAAGGTGTCAAACCTATGCATGGAAGACTGGGATTTCAATGATCACAGTAAGTATCCCAAATTTGAGCCTAGAAAGTACCTCTAATCTATGTATTACGAAGAATTTCGAGTGAGAAGGGTTGAACCAATGAAGTGGCTAGCCAGGATTCAGCGTGTTGGGTTGTCTAATATCCTTTATGTTCCACATTTTGGGAAAAGCAACATAAACATAATTTATGTGTGCCAATTGTTGGCATTGGTACACGATGGTCATCTGTGGCTTGGAGAGCCAATTCCAATTGACAATATGCTAATCTGAAGAATTATCACGTTGCCTCATCAAGGAGTGAACCCCAATGACGCATTTGTTGGGAAATCTCAAGAGAAGAAGTTGGTTGATCAAATGAAGCATGATTATGGCATCATCAAGAAGTCCTAGGACTGTGCTATCAGTTCTATTAACGATGAGGATGTGCATTTTTCAACGTCCATTTTGTCCAATAAAATCATGAGGAAGTGTTGGGCAGAAGAAGTGTCAGCTCTAGTTGTATCCTTGGTTGCACAGTGTAGCAAGGGGGTTCAGTTTAACTGGGTCGCGTACCTCTATTAGGAGTTGATTGATGACTGTCGTGAAGCATAGAAATAAGGGAATTCATTCCATTATGCATGGTGTTACTCTTAATTGCGTTGGTAGCATGGTGAACACCAGAGGATATGCAGTTCCCTAATGTAGAATCGGATGTGTGCGAGGCTGTGAAGTTTTCCTCAATGTGGGCCTCTAAGGAACCAACCCAGGTTATGGAGAATAAAATATTTTGCGTTCTCTTTGAGATGGGCCTACACACAGTCATCAACCAACAGTCAAGGTTGTCACCTACATTATTTCAAGAGTTTGGTGACGTTGCAAATTTTAAATATGATCTTCACAGTGTCTATCTGCGCCAAGAAATATTTGGAGAAGGTATGGAATCGACTACCATACTTAGTGTCTAAAGAGGACATCTTGGCGGTCATCAGTAAGTAGTCGAGTTATTAGCTTATCCCAACAACAGTAAAGGTGAATGAGAAGTCAGTAACAAGTGCGCATGCCAAAAAATCAGTAGGAAAGAAGGATACTAAGGCAGTGCCTCCAACAGTCGCCATTAACCTCGAGGGAAAGACTACCGAGCCTGTAGTCAAGCAGGAGACTGACGAAGGGGAAAAGGGTGGTGGAGACCCTGATGTAGACACGGAGGACATTGATTCCCCATTTATAATCAAGAAGTGGAAGAAAAAGAGTTCTGGTAGTGCATGAAAGAAGTAGAAGTTAGATAAATCTGCCGGCATCCAAGCTTTGGTCCTCACTGGGGGGGACTTCGAGGAAATTGACGACACTTTCCACGCTGTGACGAAAGAGATGTGGGGGAACATCAAGGATTAATACATTTCAGTTTTGACAAAGGTCTAGTAGGGCCTTAAAGACTTGTAGGTGCAGACAAGCATGCTTCAAGCGAGCGTGGTTCAGGTGAGCGTGAAGCAAGCAAGTGTGGTACCTTTAGCCAAGATTACCGTAGACCTTTGAACAGTCCATTTTATAGAAGGATCATTGCACATCAAATCTATAGAATAAAGGGAGTGCATTCAAACCTTACAGAATCTGAGCCTAAATCGTGTGTCACTCCCCCTTCAAACATTGCACGAGCTTCATTAGGGTGTCATAGACAAGCTCAAAATATGGGAGTAGCGAGCTTTGTTGATCATAAACGAAGTCAAAATAAATAACCAACATATGTTAGAGGAAAAGAATAAAGCGATGTAGGATCATGAGGAGGTAGTTTCCTGTAGCCAATAGCTGGAAGAAGCCATCACCAAAGCATGCAGTGAGTTTCCAGAGCTCCAAATCCTAGCTGAGCCATATTTAGCAGAAACGATTCAGAAACTGGCAGTAGTAGTCAGAGAATCAAAGGAAGATGTGGGTAAGGTTTCCTTTGAACTACATATGCAAATTACATAGATTCAAATGAAGTTTCAACCTACAATGCCACCGAAAGTTTGCGAGCAGTGTGAAGCTGCCATCAAAACTGCTAAGGTTTAGATAGAGACTGCAGTCAAGGAATGTAGTCAATTTTTTGAAGATACAATGGAAGTGTGGGCCTCGCTGTAGGAGGATCCACATGTGTAGAATATTGAAGTTGAGATCAGAGACAAACAACTGCATTTCGATGTGCTTAAATCCATGGCACAGTCCTTAACACCTGTGCAATGGTTCACCCGTCTCCAGGAAGGAACACTTTTGCAAGGCCAGATATATGAGTTGTGGAGAAAGGCACATATTATGTCCACGTGGAAGTAGCCTTGGGAAGATGAGGCCTACCAACTTTCCTAGTATGTAGAAGGAAAATTGAAGAGCATGTAGAAAACTTAGAGGACAATCGGCCTTGTAGCAAAATGGTCGACGAAAGAGAAGCTTGTGGATGAAGTGCAGCAAGCCGCAAAATAATGCACAACAACGCTCACTCCATTGAATATTGCCTGCAAGGGCCTAAAATCCAATATCAAGGACATACCAGCTGAGTGACTCGAGGGCGAGTCACATCTTTGTGTTGGGGGGCTATTGCGTAAGGTTCCCATAGGTCTAAGTTTTGTCCGAGTCATGTAAAGACTCTACATTTTGTGGAGCAGAGCACGATTAGCACAGTATTCAAAGAGTTAAAGGGGATTTAGGGAGGGTCAAATCCCCTTCTTTTGTAAATGTATGGGATTACTTAGAGGATTTTGAGCTCCGCCCATGGTTTGTGGACCATGGTATTGTAAGGTTAGAAGCATATATAAAGGGATGATTTTTCAAGTCTAAGGAATGGTGTAATAAATTGATAAGACATTTTTGAGTTTGTCTTGTAAGATCTTTCTGTAGTCAGGTGAAGGGGAAGGCTCTTGTAGCTATGTGCACGGAGACCTTGGTAAGTCTGCAACTGAGTGCACAGGCCCCTGTAGCTGTGTGCGCAGGGTCAAAAAGACTGTATTTGAAAAGACTTGACTAATAAAGAAGAGTTTTGAGACAGATATGTGTAATTTCTATATGTTCGCATAGCTTCTGTGCTCTTGACTATTGATGGTTCATTTTATATATATCGTTTTATATGATGAATAATGCATCTTAGTCTAATTTTGCGCAGTTCACTAATTGGTTAAAGTAGAAAATGATTTACAATTGTAAAAATAAGGTTAAGGTTTCACGAAGGTTGGATTAAGCCCTAAATTGTTAAAAGCATTACAGCCACACTTCCATTAGGGGAATTTTGAGTTCTAAAATGGGCCTCCTAAAAATATTATAAATAACAATGGAAATACTAAAATAAGATTAGATTACATCACAAAATTTTAGAGGGAAAAATGAAAAAAACTATTTTTTCAACACATATTTTCAACTTATCTCCCTATGGGTTTACTCAAATTTTGAGTACAACACTTGTTTGATGCAGAAATTGATTCCTCATCCAAAGAATACCCATGTTGCATACTTTTGATGAACCCTACTACATGAAAAATGAGAAATACATGAAAAATGTGATTGCAATCATGTTTTTCCATGTATTTCTCATTTTTCGTATAACAGGGTGCATCGAAAGTATGCAACATGGGTACTCGTTGGATGAGGAATAAAATTTTGTAGCCAATGAGTAGTCCTTCTCGAAATTTGAGTAAACAATTATGGAGATAAGTTGAAAATATGAGTTGAATTTTTTTTTTATTATTTTATTATTTTTTAAACATTTTACTTTTTTACTCCAAAATTGGTGAATCATCTCCCATGGTTGACATCATCATCTTAAATCATATTTCTTCTTATAGAGTTTATATTTAGTTGTACATTTTTCCTAGGAGGCCCATTTTAGACCTCAAAATTCCCTTAATGATAGTCTCTCTGGATGCAGAAACCTAGTTCTAGCATCCCCCAATATCGCCTCAAGTGAGACTATGATCTGCACAAGAAGATCATTGCCGAAAGGGGCGGAGGTATAGGGTTTTTTTGGTTAGCACAACTAACTCTCGACCTGGGTCTAAGGCCCTTAATCCAACAATTTGAGATAGGTGGATCCAAAGGGAAATATTCTGAAACGTGGTCCATAGAGGTATTGAGGGTCGGATCCTTTAAGGCGTTGGGTTGTGTTATATTCTTTCCACGACTAACCTACGTAGTGAACCGATGGGTTAGAGGGGGGCCGGAGCCCCCCCTTTGTTGCGCTGATTGCGTAGCAAGGGGGTCACAGGGGGGGCGGCAGCCCCCCCTGTCCGGGGGGTTCGAGGGGGCTGGGTAGCCCCCCTCTACAGGGTCCAGGGCAGCGCCCCGGGAAAAAAAAATTTTTGGACCCTATATTAGGTTGGGCGAACCTACCATGGTTTTTTGGTCCTTGGTTTTGGATGCGATGGTTTTCGGTCCATGGTATTGGATGCTTCGGCATGTATAAATATGTATTGTAACATTGAAAGGAATATAATGAAAAATCAAGCTGGTAGTCCCAGTTTGGGATCCAGGGGAAAATCTCTGTGTATATGTGATTTATGTGTTATGCTCTTGCATTGTTTATTTTCTGTGTTTTAGAATTCGTATGCATGTAATTTCTGTACATGGTTAAAACCTACATTTGGGATCAAAGTTGTTTTGCCTTCAAGGGGACGCCTTTGTTGCTGAGGGGTTTCGCTCGGGCCTGTGGTAGACCCTATTCAGTGGGAGATCTATGAGATCGATTCTGGTGATGAAAGAAGATGGCGAGCAACGGAAAGATAGAGATCGAGAAGTTCAATGGTCAGAGTTTTGAGTTGTCGAAACTCAAGATGGAGGATCTGTTGGTGTATAAAGATCAGTGGATCGCGGTAGATCCAGGTACTAAACCAACAGGAGTGATCGATGAAGAATGGAAGAAGTTGGATCGAAAGGCAAAGAGCACAATACAATTGTGTGTCTCAGATTCAGTATTGTTGAATGTATCAGGGGAAGCTACGGCGAAGGCTTTGTGGGACAAGTTAGGGACTTTGTACCAATCTAAGTCTCTGGTGAATAAACTATTCCTGCGGAAAAAGCTGTATAACCTGAGGATGAAAGATGGAGACTCGGTGACAGAGAATCTGAATGCATTTAATACTGTGGTAAGTCAGTTAGCGTCTGTTGATATTAAAATTTCAGATGAAGATAAGTGCATCAGTTTGTTGTGTTCTCTACCAGATTCGTGGGATAGTCTGGTTATTGCAATAGGTAGCAATGCAACTGCTTTGCAGTTTGATGAAATAGTCTCAGCCTTGCTGACAGAGGAGATGAGATGGAAAAATATGGAGAGCCAGAATGGTGATGCCTTGTTTGTACGAGGACGGTCCCAGAATAGAAACAAAAATAAGTCATCGAGTGGGAGATCAAAATCTAGAGGGAGATCTAAATCTCCAGGAAAACCTGTAAAGGTGGTGTGCTGGAAATGCTGAAAGGAAGGGCACTTCAAAAGGGACTGTAAATCTAAAGCTCCTAATATGGAAGAGGAAATCTACATGAAGCAACCTGGAGGCTTTGCGTTGAAGGATAAGAAAGAACTGGTATGCAAGTTAAAGAAGTCTTTGTATGGGTTAAAACAGTCACCAAGGATGTGGTATCAGAAATTTGATACATTTATACAGTGACTTGGCTTCACTAGAAGCAAAGCAGATCACTGTGTGTGTTTTAAATTAATTGGTGACCGTGTTATTTATCTGGTCTTGTATGTGGATGATATGTTGCTGGTTGGAAATGACAAAGAAATTATCCAGGATTTGAAGACCTAATTGTCCTCCAAATTCGACATGAAAGATCTTGGTGCTGCAAACTATATTTTGGGCATGGAAATTAAAAGATATCGGGCAAAGAGGAAGCTCTGGTTAAACCAGAGGAAGTATGTCGAGACAATACTGCAGAGGTTTAATATGCTGGATAGTAAACCGGTGAAGGTTCCTATTCCTGTAGGTGTGAGGTTATCTGCTAAACAGTGTCCCAAGACACAAGAAGAGGAAGAGGACATGTCCCATGTTCCATATGCGAGTGTAGTCGGTAGCCTGATGTATGCAATGGTCTGTACTAGACCAGACATTGCACATGCAGTGGGAGTATTGAGCAGGTTTATGTCAAAACTAGGGAAGGAGCACTAGACAGCAGTGAAGCGGGTTTTCAGGTATTTGCGTGGCACTAGTGATTATGGTTTGTGCTACTAAGGAAGACCAGGATTGGACAGAGTGTTGGATATTCGTGGCTTTGTTGATGCAGACTGGGCTAGAGATCTGGATCAGAGAAGATCTACAAGTGGGTATGTGTTTAACCTATTTGGAGGTGCAGTCAGTTGGATGAGTAAGAAACAATCTGTAGTGGCACTATCAACTACAAAGGCAGAATACATGGCAGCCACTCATGCAAGCAAGGAAGCAGTTTGGTTGCAAAGATTGTGTTCAAGTATGGGGTTAGTACAGGGAGCTATAAGAAAAGACTGTGACAGCCAAAGTGCAATTTTCTTGGCAAAGAACCCTGCTTATCATTCAAAGACAAAGCACATTGATGTTCAGTATCACTTTGTGAGGGATATGATAGAAGACAAAAAGGTGTTGCTGGTAAAGGTGGACACTTTGAAGAATACTGCAGATGCATTGACAAAATTTGTGAGCTCTGAGAAGTTCTCTTGGTGTAGAGAAAAAATGGGCATTTCAGGGCTGGAAAAATGATTGAGCTCTCTTGTGGCCCCCTATGGAAAGAAAACAACAAGTGGGAGATTGTTGGGTTGTGTTATATTCTTTCCACGACTAACCTACGTAGTGAACCGGGGGGTTAGAGGGGGGGCGGAGCCCCCCCTTTGTTGCGCCGATTGCACAGCGAGGGGTCATAGGGGGGGCGGCAACCCCCCTTGTCCGGGGGTTTGAGGGGGGCGGGTAGCCCCCCTTTACGGGGTCCGGGGCAGCGCCCTGGGAAAAAAAAAATTTGGACCCTATATTAGGTTGGGCGAACCTACCTATGGTTTTTTGGTCCTTGGTTTTGGACGCGATGGTTTTTGGTCCATGGTATTGGATGCTTCGGCATGTATAAATATGTATTGTAACATTGAAAGGAATATAATGAAAAATCAAGCTGGTAGTCCCGATTTTGGGATCCAGGGGAAAATCTCTGTGTATATGTGATTTATGTGTTATGCTCTCACATTGTTTATTTTCTGTGTTTTAGAATTCGTATGCAGGTAATTTCTGTATAGGGTTAAAACCTACACAGGGAGGGAGTAGGAGCTTCCTTCTAGTAGGAGCTAGTAAATTTGATCAAGGAGAGTTTCTTCATTCTAGTTGAAGTTGGATAATTTCTGGGGGGTTGTAGCCTCCTACAGGTAGGATCTTGTGTACTGGTAAGATGTTGTTCTAGTACAAGATGAAATGAATACTCTCTTTATAATAAGAAATAAGATAGAGACAAAAACAAGGGTGGTTTTCTACCAAATTGGGTTTCCACCTAAAACTCCATGTGTCCCTATGTGTTGACGTGTTTATCAAATCATCACAATAATAAGTACAAGTTCTCATAGATTACAATAAGAAAATAGCTCTTATTAACTTATGCAAAATCCAACCAAGTCAAGGACTTCCACTTACCACCCAACTATAGATTGGGTTGAACTAAATATTTCTTTCAACCAATTACCCTTATTCCATATTCCAAGCATGAATGTGGGATCTCAAGACATAAAAAACAAGGGATTACCGGATATTAAACCACCTCCACCCTCAGGCTATCATGATCTCACAAAAACCAGTCAAGAGATCACAACGCCCAAAACAAGCTTGAATGGCTCAGAGTTTCTTCCCCATTACCTTGAGGAATTCGTCCACACACCTATTGAGGGTTTCTTAGAGATTAAACCACCTCCACCCCCAAACCTTGGGAATTTTCCTTAAACCACCTCACCTCGTTCCAAAACCTTTTGGTAATCCAAAGCTCAACCACAAAAGAATCACATCACACATGACTATCCAAAAATGGCAAGGCAAGGTTGAAACCACTATCACACTAGGAAAAGCTTGTTCCAATGACAAAAAATGAACTAAGTACACAAATGCATGTACCATGCATTCACAAATTAGCTAGGAAATCACACATGCAACCTATAACCTGCAAATTCTATTGTTGAAGCTGCTTGATCCAACCTTCCTTGCTTGTCCTTCGCTTTCCTTATATTTCTTTGCTTTCCTTTCTCCAATGCTAGAGTGATCTAAGAATTCTCTAAGTGTGAAATAGTATGAGAGAATAGAGAGAGATCCAACACTAAATGGACAAAAAGTTTTAAACGTATCCTCAGAAGCCTTTCTGTCATTGAGGCCTCTATTTTCTTCATTTTCCTCTATTCTCCTTCAATTTTCCTCTCACACAATTTGCGACCATTCATCTCCCTTTCTTCCTATTTTCCTTTATTTTCATCAATAAATGTCAATTAATGCCTCTTTGTCTTTACCAATTCCTTTTCCAATTTCCTTAGCCATAATAAATCGAAAGTGACACCTTCTAGGATGTTTTTCTCACCATTCATCTGGAATATGTGTCCCATGACCTTGGTCTTATTTTTCCTTTATTAAATTACATGAACTTTTAACCTAGGGTTGTTACATAGTGACTTTAGATAGGTTGTTTATCCTTACCCATATGGTAAGTTTATCTCACTCAAGTATTGGATGCAGGTGTTCTACCACTTGATTCTTAAGGGTCTCTATGGAGGATCAACAGACAATAGGAAAACATGTGATCCTCAAGTTGGTCTTGCCTATTTTCACTAGACAATAGGATAGAGTGTGATCCTTGAGTATATCTCACCTATTGTCCTAGGTCAATAAGATATATTGTGATCCTTTCCCTTGTTGTAATTCGATCTCACCTATTGATATAGGGTTGATCTAGGCTCCCTTATGATGTGGGTTGAGTTGGAAATCCACTATTACGATTCATTGGATAGAGGGTAGTAGCTTGAGCTCCCCTATGATGTCAGATTCTTCTTCTTTATATTCTATATTGTTCAATAGATGAATATGAGAATAGATGACGATGATGATTCTACTTTAGATGGTCAAATTGATTGTTGAATATAGGGTGGAATTTGGATGCTCCACTATGATGATGATTGAGTTAATAGGGTGGTAGTCGGAGCTCCCATATCATGATTATTCTTCTTCTATCGATACATCATTGTTCAACTGATGATAAAAGGAATCAATTTGAGTCAATATATGATGAGATGGATGTCTTATTGATATAGCAGGGATATATGCCTTTGAGACTAGTAGGGTTTGAGGATTGATCTCCCCTACCTTTAATTTTGCATTATTCCTCTTCTATGTGATGAGATATATCTGATATAAAATTCATGAGAGATGAAATAAAGCCAGTTAGGGTTTGGAGGGTTGATCTCCCCTACCATTGGTTATAGAGTCCTCTTCTTGTATGAGACAATATGATATGGGTCATATAGATGATACAATTTTCTTTCTTCCTTGTGATTGAGATATATATATTGGGTCTCTATAATACTAGTGATTACCCCATTACTATTGTAGTTATACCCCTTATTTATATTGATGTACCCATGTAGTGCCCATATTGTTACTATTGTGCCACATAGAAGCCCACTATTGTTATTGTTGTGCCCTACAATATTATTGTTATGTAGGCTTTGATTGTATTGGGACCACTTAGACTCCTATATATAGAAAGGAGGTATTTTCATTTGTATCATCCAAGAATTGTTCATTTATGTAATGTAAAGGAGGTTTCCCCCTCGAAGAGGCTGAATTCTAAGGCGTTGATCTTTCTTTTCTATCTTTTCTTGAGCTGGTTTCATAACATTTGGTATCAGAGCTTTGGATTCTAGGGTTTCGCTGCTCCAAACAGGTCATCGTGGCATTTTCGCTATAACTTTTTTTCTGTGACGTTTCAAAGTTGCAAAAAAAACCCATTTGAGAAGAAATCGCGTTGAACCTTGGGTCCGAATTTCAGAGCTTTTTGCGCGATATTTGCGGAGATATGATCTGAGGAAGTTGGTCTTTTTGCAGACTCCTGAATTACATTCAAAACAGGTGACCTGGGGAAAATCGTCATAACTTTCTCTCTGGGGATCGGATTGAAATTTTGTAAGAAGGTACAGAAAGAGGACGGACTGTAGTTTTTTTTTATGTGTGTTTCAGATTCAAAGGTTGAAACAGGGACTCGTGGCAATTCGTACAAGTTCGCTCTACTGAACCAGTCTAAAAGCAAGTCACTGTGGGAGATTTCACATAACTCTTCCTTGGAGAATCCAATTTGGCTCAGACTTGTGGCATTGGAAAGAGGACACAGAAGGCTACTACAGGTAGCAATTTCAGAATTGGATGATCCGAAATTACAGAGATACATCAGATTCAATATCAGGCTTCTATAAAGTGAAAAAAGGTGTGTAGTTTTTTTTTTTAATTTTTGTGTAAGCTTGGTTTAACGGAATTCAAAGGGCATAGTAAAGCATTATTATCGGTAACTGATGCCCCGAGGAAAGAAAATGCAAACACCTAGTAAGGAACCTGAAAGCTCTAGCATGACTCATGAAGAAGAGGAAGAAATGCTACATGATATATCAAAATTACAAGAACAAGTGCAACAAATGTCACGCTCACAAAAGCTAACAGAAGCTAAGATAAGTGGCGTGGAATCTAAGATAAATGGCGTGGAATCTAAGGTAAATGGCGTGGAATCTAAGATAAAGGGCATGGAAGCTAAGATGGATGGCATGGAAGCTAAGGTGAATGGCATGGACGCTAAAATTGATGGCATGGATGATAAGATGGATGAATTGAAGAAGTTGCTACAAGAAAGGGTCACTAATGGTGAAAAGGTAGTAAAGGAAACTCATGATGAGAACAAAAGAAATGTTAATCATGATTCCATAGACTCTAATGTTGGATCGAAGACTCACCATGTTCCAAAAATCGATATGAGGAAGTTTGATGGCAAGGATCCCGCCACATGGATATTACAGATGGAGCAATTCTTCGATCTCAATAATGTGCAAAACACACAAAAGGTACGTATGGCAACTTTATATTTGGAACCAAATCAGTTTGTATGGTATCAATGGCTTTGTTCTCGTAAACAATTTATCACTTGGGCAATTTTTACGGAAGAATTGATAGCACATTATGAGGATACAAAAAGCAACACTTTTTTTAGCCAATTGATAAGTCTCAAACAAAAGGGTTCAATAATGGAGCACATTGAGGAGTTCCAAAAATTGAACATAAGGGTAAAAGATATTCCAGAGGAGCATAGGATTGATGTGTTCATAGGGTCTTTAAAGGATAATATCCAACATGATGTGCGCCTTTGGGAACCTGATTCATTAGAGAAGGCATTCAGGTTAGCAAGAAAAATGGAAAGCAAAATTATGGCAACTAGGAAGCATACCATTCACAACTATAAAGACGGAAGTGTTGTTGCCCATAGTCTTCCACAACCTACAAGGTTGACACCACAACAATTGGAAGAAAAAAGAGCAAAAGGGCTTTGTTACAATTGTGATAGCAAATACACAAAAGGTCATAAGTGTGCTGAGAAGAAATTATTCTACATAGATTGTGAAGAGGAAGAAGAAAAGGAGCAAGAAAGGTCAAAAGAAGAGGATATATTCCAGGAACAAAGCCTAGATGAAGAACAAATAAATCCGACCATATCTTGTAATGCATTGGCGGGAATTACCACTCCTCAAACCATCAAGATAGAAGGACAAATCAAGAAGAAAAAGGTAATAGTGTTGATTGATTCAGGAAGCACCCACAATTTTATTCATTGTAGGGTAGCAAAAGAATTGAATTGCTTCCTATATCCAGCACCAGAGTGTCAAGTGATGATTGCAAATGGAGGAACAATAAATTGTTCTGGAAAGTGCCATAATATCAAGCTATCCATGGGAGAATATGTATTGACTAGCCCAATGCTTTCCATTCCAATGGGAGGTGCTGATGTTGTACTAGGAGTCCAATGGCTACAATCCTTGGGTACAATAGCTTTTAATTTTCAAGAACTTTTCATGAAATTTTCTGTGGAAGGAAAGGAAGTTGAATTAAGGGGTATTGCAGGGAAACCAGGAAAGATAATCAGCTCTAATGGCATGACAAAGCTTCTAAAAAAGGAGCAAAGAGGTGTAATTGCACAATTATGTTCGCTAGATGTTTCCACATTGGAATCATCTATTTCTCCAGATCTCCAAAAAGTCCTGGACAATCATTCCAAGGTATTTGAGACTCCCAAAGGTCTCCCACCTATGCGTGATCATGATCATGCTATTCATCTGATTCCAGGAAGTGTTCCTCCAAACATCAGGCCGTACAGATATCCCTATGTCCAAAAAAGTGAAATTGAACGTATGGTTGCAGAAATGCTAGAGGCTGGTATAATTCAACCGAGTCAAAGTTCTTTCTCAGCTCCAGTAGTATTGGTGCACAAGAAGGATGGATCATGGCGCATGTGTCCAGATTATAGGGAGCTCAACAAGCTCACTATTAAAGATAAGTTCCCCATTCCTGTTATTGATGAATTACTGGATGAATTGCATGGATCAATTTACTTCACCAAGTTGGATCTTCGTTCGGGATATCATCAAATCAGAATGAAGATTGAAGACATTCCGAAAACAGCATTTAGAACTCATGAGGGTCATTATGAATTTTTGGTCATGCCTTTTGGCCTTACCAATGCACCTTCAACATTTCAAGGTTTGATGAATTCAATTTTCAAACCATTCCTTAGAAAATTTGTGTTAGTATTTTTTGATGATATACTAATCTACAGCAAGTCTTGGAAGGATCATGTTGAACATGTTGACAGGGTGCTACAACTATTGGAGGAGAAACAATTATATGCAAAAAGATCCAAATGTTTCTTTGGAGTCCAGGAGGTGGAATATTTGGGTCATATTGTATCTCATGAAGGAGTTAAGGTAGACCCTAGCAAAATTAAAGCCATTAAGGAATGGAAAATCCCCACATCCATAAAGCATCTGCGAGGATTTCTTGGGTTGACAGGGTATTATCGCAAGTTTGTTAAGAATTATGGGAGAATAGCAGCACCTCTAACAACATTATTGAAGAAAGATTCATTTTCATGGACTCCGGAAGCAACAAAGGCCTTTGAACATCTTAAAGAGGCAATGTGCCAAGCACCGGTCTTAGCTACACCGGACTTCACAAAAACCTTTATTGTGGAATGTGATGCTTCAGGAAATGGAATTGGTGCTGTTCTAATGCAAGATGAAAGACCCATTGCTTTTGAAAGTCGTCCAATCAAGGGAAAGTTTTTAAGCAAAGCTATTTATGAGAAGGAAATGTTGGCAATACTCCATGCACTTAAGAAATGGCGACCCTACCTAATGGGAAGACACTTCAAGGTAAAAACGGATCATGATAGCCTTAAATACTTTTTAGAACAAAGATTATCCTCTGAAGAGCAACAAAAGTGGGTCACAAAGATGTTGGGTTATGACTTTGAAATCATCTACAAAAAAGGGAAGCAAAATGTGGTGGCAGATGCACTCTCAAGAAAGGATGAGGATGTGGAAGCATTGTTGTGTGCCATTTCTATTATCCAACCAGATTGGATAAACGAAGCAAGGGAGGAATGGAAGAATGACGAAGAAGTGTGGGCACTTATTCGAAAGCTACAACAAGATTCCAGTACTTCTGATACATTTAGCTGGAAAAATGATTCGTTATGGTACAAAGATCGCTTATACCTCTGTAAGAATTCCCAGCTAAAACAAAAGATTCTTATGGAATTGCACACTTCTCCCTTAGGAGGGCACTCAGGATTTTTAAAAACTTACCACAGGGTTAAGAAGGAATTTTTTTGGGATGGCCTTAAATCAGATATTCAAAAGTTTGTGGCGGAATGTTTGGTTTGCCAACAAAATAAAGTTGAAACAATTAAGACACCGGGTCTATTACAACCTTTATCCATTCCAAGCCAACGTTGGGAGGAGGTTTCAATGGATTTTATCACAGGTTTACCCAAGTCTGAGGGAAAGAGTGTCATCATGGTGGTAGTTGACAGACTTACCAAGTATGCACACTTTTGTGCATTATCACATCCATTTAAAGCCAGTACAGTTTCTACTGCATTTATGGAAACAGTTCAAAAGCTACATGGAAACCCAAAGATTATTGTAAGTGACAGAGATCCCATTTTCACTGGAAATTTTTGGACAGAATTATTTTCTTGTCTTGGTACTCAGTTAGCTCATAGCTCATCTTATCATCCTCAATCTGATGGGCAAACTGAGATAGTAAACAAATGTTTGGAAGGATATCTTCGTTGCTTTGTATCTGATAAACAGACACAATGGGTCAAATGGTTGCCTCTGGCTGAATGGTGGTATAACACTTCCTTCCATACAGCAACAAAAATGACCCCATTTATGGCACTTTATGGGTATCAACCACCATCCATCACATCATATTTAAGAGAAAATTCTAAGGTTCAGGCAGTGGAACATCACATCGAACATCAACAACAAGTCCTCCAACTCTTAAAGGATAACCTCGTGTTGGCACAAAATAGAATGAAACAACAGGCAGATCAACATCGCAGTGAAAGAAGTTTTGATGTAGGTGATTGGGTATTCCTACGGCTACAACCATATAAGCAAATGTCCCTCAAGCAAGCTAAGAAGGATAATAAATTATCACCAAAGTATTATGGTCCGTACAAGGTGTTGCAAAAGATTGGTACTATGGCATACAAATTGGAGCTTCCTGCAGCTTCTCGATTGCACCCAGTTTTCCATGTTTCATGTTTAAAGAAGGTTATAGGTGACAAGCTCCCAGTTCAAACAATATTGCCAGAACTTGACGAGGAAGGAAAAATTATATTGGAACCGGAAGCAGTCACAGAAACAAGAACTCGACAGCTACGAAATCGATCAATTTCAGAGTATCTTATCAAGTGGAAGAACTTATCCGCTGAAGATTCCACATGGGAGGATGAGAATTTTATGCAGAAGTATCCAGAACTACTCAAGCGTTGAGGACAACACTTTTTTGAAGGAGAGGGGCATGTTGGGTCCCTATAATACTAGTGATTACCCCATTACTATTGTAGTTATACCCCTTATTTATATTGTTGTGCCCATTACCCCCATATTGTTATATTGTGCCCCATAGAATCCCTCTATTGTTATTTTTGTGCTTTACAATATTATTGTTAGGTAGGCTTTGATTATATTGTGACCCTTAGACTCCTATATATAGAAAGGAGGTTTTTCATTTGTATCATCCAAGAATTGTTCATTTATGTAATGTAAAGGAGGTTGCCCCCTCGAAGAGGCTGAATTATAAGGCGTTGATCTTTCTTTTCTATCTTTTCTTGAGCTGGTTTCATAACAGTTCAATAGATGAATATGAGAATAGATGACACTAGACAAGATGACGATGATGATTCTACTTTAGATGGTCAAATTGATTGTTGAATATAGGGTGGAATTTGGATGCTCCACTATGATGATGATTGAGTTAATAGGGTGGTAGTCGGAGCTCCCATATCATGATTATTCTTCTTCTATCGATACATCATTGTTCAACTGATAATAAAAGGAATCAATTTGAGTCAATATATGATGAGATGGATGTCTTATTGATATAGCAGGGATATATGCCTTTGAGACTAGTAGGGTTTGAGGATTGATCTCCCCTACCTTTAATTTTGCATTATTCCTCTTCTATGTGATGAGATATATCTGATATAAAATTCATGAGAGATGACATAAAGCCAGTTAGGGTTTGGAGGGTTGATCTCCCCTACCATTGGTTATAGAGTCCTCTTCTTGCATGAGACAATATGATATGGGTCATATAGATGATACAATTTTCTTTCTTCCTTGTGATTGAGATATATATATGATAAGATATCCTATATGAGGCTTAATTATGTTGATAGAAATTCCTCCCTAGCTGAGAGGGAGTGTTAAAATATGGGGCAACGTCGAGAAGAATTTCCCTTGAGAAAATGCATAAAATTATTCGAGTTTAAATTTAAGTTTCTCGCCTAATTTTTTAAGGTTGTCTTCAAATGGTTCATGTCAGCTTCCTCCAAAGGTAATGACCCTTCGTTAATGACAAAAACTATATATTTCCCATTGTGTTAATCTCTAAAGGGAAATTCGAATGGAAATTTGTTTTGATATTTTCGGATGGCATTTATGGTCAGTTATTTTCACAAGGGTTATGGGTTATGGACTTTGGATCTGCCTTAGAACTACTCTATCTCTCCAGTCAATACTCTCACTGATCAAAAAAATTATTCATTGGACTCTCACTCAAGCTACATGATCTATTTCACTCATGCTACATGATTTTCTCACTCTACCACATGACCATATTCTTGCAGGTCCTCTCTCACACCTTGCTATGGATATGGTCTCACATTATTGGCATTAATACACAATTTTACATATGGCTTGATTTATGGTTCCTTTGTGTTATAATCTACATCTCATGTATGATATCCTCAGCGTCACGTTATGTATGACATTCTTTTCATATGGTATGGCTCGTTTGGTTTGGTTTGGTTAGCATGGCCCAGTGACAGTGGTTCACATGGTCCAGTGTGAGCTGGTGACAGTGGTTTGCATGGCCCAGGGTGGCCCGGTGATAGTGGTTTGCATGGCCGAAGATGCCCTGATGATAGTGGTTTGCATGGCCCAAGGTGACTTGGTGACAATGGTTCACGTGGACTAGGGTGGCCTGTTGATAGTGGTTCATAGAGACAAGGGTAGCCTAATGATAGTGGTTTTCATGGCCTAGGGTGTCCTAGTGACAATGGTTCACATGACCCAGGGTGGCTCAGTGGCATTAATTCGTATGACCCAGGGTGGCTCAGTGATAGTGGTCCATATGGCCCAAGATGGCTTGCTCAGTGATCTAGCCCACATGGCGAATGGTTACATGATAGATTATGCAATAGTGATATGGTAGAAACCTTCTTATACTCGTTTGTTTATCAGAAGCTAGTTCACAAGCAAAGTTGTGAACTCACTTGGGATGGCCCAAGGAAGCCTGATGTGATGATATATATATTACTATGGATGCACTTTTTATCTCAGTTGAATAAATGATGAATATCTAATAGAAGAGGAAGAACTGAATTTCAGGTTTTCCCCCATGTGGGATTTTTCCCTAGTCTCCAATCAAATCATGGTGTCTCTACTTGTGCTTTATTTTCTTCCATTGTTCCTTTTTGTTTTGTTTCATTCTTGATGTTATTATGCTTTTTACATAGTTGTTGATGGTGTTATGATATAATGGGGTGGATGCATTATGTAAATATTGAAAAAAAATGAAAATGTAATTATCTAAAGCAAAGAACAATATATCCGTAAGAAAAAATAACACCTTCTAGCACCAAATCTATTGATGGGGAAAAAGGTAGCACCAATAGTTAGGGGGTCTCCCCAATGTGAGAGAAAGTGTCAAATGCTTAGAGACTAAGGATGAAATCAACCCACAACTGACAACTTGTAGAACACATGAATGTAACAACAGAATAAAAATGAGTATATCTCAAGAAGGACTCAGTTAGTTAAAACCATCTAAGATATATAAAAATGAGAATGTACTACAAGTTTACTACAAAATATTTCACAATAAGTTACTAGTATAGCATGGAATGAGAAAGAAAAGTTTCAAAGAAAACATATAAACATAATCCACGAATTAGTTCGTCAACATATGCCCAATATGTAAGAACGCATGCACCCACGATAAAAGTATCAGATATCTGTTACAAATACCATAAAGATACATGAGAATTGATGCAAAGAGTGAATAACTTCTCATTAATAATGTTACAAATTTAAATACATGTCCAGTAGGTCCATCAAAATATAATAGTGGAATGTAGGTCACTCATATTATCTCTAACATCAAACCTTAGCCTCACCACAACTCAGCGTAAAATCTACCAAGATCAAAGTTCTTTGAACTCCCTAAGCATAAACAACTATCTAAATGTTAGCAAATCTTCAGTGCTAAAATTCCCTTTTGAATGAGGTATGAGGGTACATTTATAGAAGTGGGGGGTGACCTTTCACATTCCTTATGATCTTTCAATGACCCATGACTCTTCAAATTCCCTAGGACCCATTTAACTTCCTCATGACCTTTGATGTTCTTATTGACCTTTTCCATGATTTTGATATTTTTCATTCTTATGAAAAAATAATATATTACAATATAACAAGAGGAAATGCAATGAGCTTTGATATAGTAGCTTGTAGGAAAAATATTGCAATTAGGGAGAGCCACTTTGATGTATTTGCTTTATCCTAGTAACCTTTATGTTGGTTGGATTGTCTAATGATTTTTTATTAATTAAGATCATATATCCATGCATCAATTATCCTAACTGCTTCAATCTTGTAAGCACACAGTTAATAATCATAACACAAGATGAAAAAAAATTACCATAACACTTGTAATCAATATAATCAATCCTAAGAGACTTAAAGGAGTTCTTAGCCCTAAAATATCAATTTGACCATGAGATTGAAGTTGATCGATCAATTGTATTTGTGTTATTTCTCTCACGGACCCTTTCCTTTTCATTGGTTCCATACTTTCTATGGATGATCATTAGAGAAATTTTGATGTCTAAAATGGCCTCCTAAGGAAAAATATAAAATAATAGTGGAAATAATAAAATAAGATTGGATTACCTCATCAAATTTTGGAGGGAAAAAAGAAAAACTACCTTTTCAACTCATATTTTCAACTTATCTCCACACAATTTTACTCAAATTTTGAGTGGGAGCACTCATCAGATGCAGAATTTAGTTCCTCATCCAAGAAGTACTCATGTTTCATACTTTCGATGGACCCTATGATACGAAAAATGAGAAATAGAAATAGAAATAGGAATTGAATGAGTAAAACTGTGGGGAGATAAATATAAATAGAAGTTGAAAAGGTAGTTTTATTTTTTTTTTATTTTATCCTTTTACCTTTTCACTCCAAAAATGGTGAATCATCCCCCATGGCTGACATCATCATTTTGAATCCTATTGATTCTCATAAAGTTTATTTTAGTTGTAAATTGTTGTTTTGAGGCCCACTTTTTACCTCAAAATTTCTCTAATGTCTATACTAAGGCACTGCAAATCAATTGTCCCTGAAACTTCAAAGATATTCATTACTAATACAAGTTGTCAGCCAAAAATATTATTCTAATTACTATTCTATAATGGATATGAATTTACAAAAATGTAGTGCATTAGGCCCTTTGGTCACAGTCGCACTTCTCAGGGATGGGTGCAATCAAGGTTCTTAGTGATGGAGTGTAATTTGAGAGTAGGTGGCTAAGTCACGCAGGTGTGGAAACAAGGGTAGAGACCAAGGTTAATTATAGTCAAGTTTCATCAGAGTAAATTACAATGAGGAAGAGTGAGTCACTAAACTAGACGAATGTGATAACTAGGCCAATAACAATTGGGAATCACAAGGATAGTGCGCAATGAAAGGAATGGAGTACTAAAGTTTATAAGGGAGATAATAGATGATTCATAATCGGGTTTTTCAAGGATAGTGTGATTCAATGTGAGTGATCCTTAGTTTGCACGAATGCGATCGAGCCAAATCGTAGTCGTAATTTTCAAGGGGAGGGTTAAAGCTTTTCTTAACTAAAATGAAATTATGCATGGGAAGTTAAAATTAGCTAATTGCTCAATCATATTTTGGCTCAAATAGAATGAGAGAAAGGGTTTTGAATGAAGGCTTTTACGTGCATATATACATTATCAATTATGAGCATTCAAAAAGTCACAGAATATAAAAAATACACATAACGAGACAAAATCTCATAAACAAAAAGAAAGACTCGCAATTGCAAAATTAGAATATAGGACACAATGCCTTCCTAGGTTCGATGCTTGTCATAGTCACAGGTCACAATGGCAGTGGAGAACTCTCCATGAAGATATTGCACAAATCATTAAGATGTCAATGACATGATAAATACACACTTGTGAGATAAGATGCAAGGGTTAAGGCGATCTCAGGGATTTCTTTATCGCATACTAGCCTTGCATAGTGTGATTGCAACTAAGTTGGTTCGATGCTTGCAAAAATGTGCAAAGTAAGCTTGTGAATGAAAAATGTGATTGTGATTGGTCTCAAAATTTTGATGGATAGTACAATAATTCTTACATGCAATATTTTGTTAAGTGGGGGATGAGAACCAAGTAAGTCAATGCTAGAATTTTCACTTATACAAATCCATTCCTGAAGAATGCAATGCATAATATGGGAGTACAGAGCTTTAAAGTTGCATGAATGAAGCAACACTTCTACAAACCATGATGCAGGTAGAATAATGATAACCAATATAAAGCAAGGTGGTCATAGGAAAAGTAGAGGGGGACCCTCAATGATAGCTAGGTCACCTAAGGATTTAACAAATTCAAGACACAAGAATACCTGTTAAAAAATTGAAAAGTAGAGGGGGACCCAAAATTTAGGTATTCATGCTAAAAATATTGGGGGGTGTTGTAGTGGCTACAACACCACCTTAACCATTTCCCACCAACTCATTCTTTCCCACCCGCACTCTCTCTCTATATCTCTCATTCTTTCTATTTTATCTCCCTTCACCCCTCCATCTCTCCCTCTCTCACCCTCACCAATCCCCCCAAACCCACCTTAACCATTTCCCATGTGTTAAAGTCACTAGTTACGGGAATGCATGTGCATTTCTAGCACTAGAAATGCACACGTATTTTTGGAACTAGGAACGCACATGCATTGTTGGTGCTCAAAATATTTGCATAGGTGTTGTTTTGAATTTAAATTTTTCTTGGAGAAAATCCTATGTGCATGATGAATTGGTTACTTTGGATATAGGTTCAAGATCACAAACCTGGTGGCTTGGGGAGTAAATACATGAAAACATCAATTTTTGAGAAAACACATATATATATATATATATATATATATATATATATATATATATATATATATATATATATATATATATATATATATATATATGACATTGGTTTTCTATAAGTTGAACAAATGTTTGTCCATGAAACTACCTGCACATATAGAGTTCATTGTGTAGATTCCAAAAATATATTTTTTAAATAAATAAAATAATAGTTTTATTTTTTATTTTTAATACTTTATTGTCTTGATATATATCAAAATATTAAAAGACATACTTATATTTCCACTATAACTTTTTGGGACCTTGACTAATTGGAATGAATGAATATACATACATACATACATACATATATATATATATATATATATATATGTGTGTGTGTGTGTGTGTGTGTGTGTGTGTGTGTGTGTGGTGTCCTAGAGGATATTAAGAACTACAACATAAAAAAAAAAAAAACAAAAAAAAATTGCTTGATAATGGTAAGACCCTTTTAGGTTGCATTAATGGGAGGCCTTGTAATTTCAAGGATATATATATGATTTTGGAAAATTAATTTTGAAAAAATAGATATGCAAAAGAGTAATATCCTCTTGACAACTCCACAAGTTTTTGTAGCAAGATTTCATCATTTAGATACTCAAAAATTGTACTAATGGGAAGATATGCATTATATTTTGCATGAAAAAAAAAATTTGAATGCCAAGAAAACTCATAATCCACAAAGTTAAAGAGAATTTCTATAAATAAAAATTATATATTCATAAATCCGACTCATTTTTCTACGTTTCATCTTTTTACACCATCTTCAAATTCATTGTGTCATTACTTCAAATCATCCTTCCAAGTTAACATGTTATTGTTTTCAAGTTTGCATTGCCACTAATGAGTGATGAGAGACGATGAACAACTTGCACCCACCCATTATGTGTGTGTGTGTGTGTGAAATATGTTTTTAATGTTTTTTATTAAATTTGGTTATACAATTTTTGTTGGGATTTCAATTTTTTTTAAAGTAAATTTCTATTATCTTCAAAAACTAATAATTACATCAAAATGTGTCATTGACTTGTCAGTCTATTGATGGGGAGATATGACCACAACCAAAAAATAACTCTCTAAAAAGAGGACAAAGATATATGGGAAAAGATGAGACAATACATGTCAAGAGGTTACGCAGGACCTTTCCTAGGATACAAAACCGAGATAAACTATTAGCAAAAACCGCATAGAGAAGAGTCATCATAAAACTATCCAAAGGGATTAGAATTTGAGGTAGTGATTTGCATAAGATCTTTTGAGCCCTCTTGAGCTATAGCCATCATCTATGTAAAACCCAAAGGTTGTTCTATCCTATCAAACCTGGGTCAACTTTACACAAATGGTGGTGAATGTGATCTAGAGATTGTAGTATGTCCTCATGATGCTCCTCTCTATCCACCAGCATATTCCCCAAAAGGAATTTCATCTTCCAATATATGTATATAGTTTACATGTAATGATTGAATTAACCTCTCGTATGCCTAGTGTTAGGGATCTATTCATCCAATTCAACTAGGACCTTTGTATCAAAGAGGGAGGTTATGTGCATGGGGACTATAGCTCGAGCTTCACCAATTTCCTCATAAATAGGACTTGGTGTCAGCTCTCAATAACACCTAGAAATGTCCTCCAATATGCAGTGCAAATGGGATTGTCCCCTCTAGGAAAATCCCCAATAATGTGCAACCCCTCTCCTGACATGTGCACTTTTATGTGGCATTGTACCATGCAGCTAATACTTGACTACAACAAGTTGATCCAACCATTGATACCTACTAGCCAAGATAAGGAAAAAAAAAATTGCCACCCCAAACAACCCCCAACTTGACGACTGATGTTGAATAGAAATTCACCAGTAAAATAATCCATAAGGTATTTCCTCTAATGCATTAACCTCCACCTTAATGCAACAATGGCAACCAACACCCCTACTTGTGCTCATCGAGGAGACTTCATAGAGATATTAAAACAAACTTCAGTCTAGAATAATACCAAGGGGAAGAGGATGGTGTGTACAAGTCTACAGCCAGCTCGAAAGGATCACTTGAAACAACCAGTAAAAAACCCAGTCTCCAAGCCATCTCTTCCTTGCTAAAGTGAACCACCCCGAAAATGTCATTCTTCCCCTTGCTATTAAAATAATGGATTATATTGAAACAGGAAACAATATACGATCCACAATTAAGCACATAAACTATCTATTATGGGAACAAGACAACAAAAGTCAGACACCTCACCCCCTCATAATTCCAAGCATTCCCATACCATGACCTACATCTAGAGTACACCAAGACTATCCCATCCAATTCTAGGAGCTCCAAATTCCTCTCGTCATAAAACACAAATGAAATGCAAATAGAGAAGGTGCTACAACCTTGTAACCCGAAAGCTAGATTCATAGTGACAATGCAAAAGAAAAACATGTAACCCCTTAACCCATTATTCCAAAAAAAGCCTGCAAACCTCCCTTATTTTTAGCTGATGTTGGTAGGCTTATGGAGGGGAGCGAGAAGATACCAATTCCAAAGGCCAAACATGTAATAGAATTGGTTGTCAACTAATTCTTCCCTGAAACTTGGGGGAAAAAGTTGTTCCAAAAAGCTTAAAATCTAAATTAGCCAACCTCCAAAAAAAAACCCACATCCTCTGAGTTAAAACTCCATACCCATGAGATTTCAATTTTTTATTACTAAAATTACATTTTTGGAATAACAAATGAATTTTAATGTTCTTAAAAACCTTTGAGACACTCACATGAATTCAACATCCAAAAAATACTAACTAATATTCAAACAAAATTATATATATATATATATATATATACCCATTCAAATAAAAAAAATTATGATGTGTTTCTTACATAATATGAGTATTATTAGCATTCGTAGAATACTTTATATATGTGAGAGGTCTACCCTATTATTAAGGAGAATGTATCTTTTATCCATTTTCATGTTGAGGATAAAGGTTTTTCCTAACTAATTAAAAGTTTATGATTTAGGGATGAACCAAGATTCTTTTATGATCATGGTTTTCTTATTTTGTATAGAGTTTTTTTTATGTTGATTATATCTAATTTTAAATTGTAAAATATTTTGATTAATCTCTATCTATATATATATATGAGATGTTGATGTGTTACCTTGTATGAGAGGTTAAAATTTCATGAGAAATTGAGGGTGGGAATCAATTTTGGGGTTACATTGTTACAAAACCTTAAGCTTATGTAGATTCAAGCATTAAAAAGGCATGGAAGAAGATCAACTATTGACTATCTTCCATGCCTATTGCATGCCCAAATCTACAATCAAGAGATAAAGATGTTCATTTTAAAAGGTGTCCAAATTTAATTCACTTAAACTTATATAATACTAATAACAACATTCTGCATCTTATTATTGAACCAATTATTTTACCACCTAATATATAAACTAACCCAACTTAAATATAATCTTAATCTTGTTTAAATATGAAGCAAACAATTTCCAATACTGAAATAAGTTAAGAATCAACTTAAAAACTACCCTTATAAAACCATAACTCCAATTTTCTACCACATAAACCAAAAAAAACAAAATATATAGTGATCCACTTTGAATTGGAAGTTTTATTAAATTTCACTTTAGGCTCTCAAATAAATTAACCATTTATTAAATTCCATGTGTAAGTTTTGTCTTCTTACACAATTGAACCACTATAGTAGATTTGTTGGTGTGTATAACTATAAGTAATGTACCATGAGACCATGATTAGAGAGGAGAATCAAGAGTGTTCTTTTAATGGTAATGTATATCACTTGCCTACAATTTTAATATTTTGCACAAAAATATATTTTTGTAAAATCTTTTTAATAGTATGTATCAATGTTTTTATGTGAGTTTATAATCCATTTTTTTGACTTCCCACAATAATAATATTGGTTTTTTTACAACTCTAAATAATTAAATTCATCAATAGTGTTGCCAAGTAATGATAATCAAATAGTGAAAGTTGGGAAATCATTTGAGCTTGTAATCAATCTTTTTGACTTCCAACCATAATGATAGTGGTTTGAAAGTTAAGAAATCATTTGAACTCGTAATCAATCTTTTTAATCTCCAACCATAACAATAGTGGTTTGTTTTCTTATGATTCAAATAATTAAATTTATCTAAAATCAACTGTAAATAATATTACTAAATAATAATAATAAAATGAAAATTGAGAAATGAAATATATAAAGATATTTAATTTTTTAAAAATTTACTATATAATAATAAAAAAATAATAAATAATAAACTAATAAATAATTTTCTCATACCAAAACCTTTCAAATCCTTTGAAAAGATTAAATCTAAATTTTGTTTATAGAATAGAAAATTAAACTACAACTACAAATATATTATTAATTTTCCACTTCAATTAACTTGTATTTAGATTCCTATATTAAATTCAATTATCTTGTATTTAAATTCCAATGTTTTTATTTGTATATGTTTTTTAAACTAAGTAAATTTTAGATCCCCATTTATAATTTAGCATATATACAAATTTTTTGTACTTCAAGGTGACAGGAATGCTTTTGATGGACTGCTTAGAACTTGTTCTTTTGATGGACTGCTTAGAACTTGTTCTTGACACCCTAACCAACATGTGTTTCAAGCAATTACATTTATTTCTTTGTGTAATTTGAGTGTACGTGTATTTTACAATTATTTTATATTAGTTTATAAGGAATAAAAGTTTTATAGTCGATAATTAATAATATGAATAATATTTAATAATTTATTATAAATATTTAGATTATAACTTTCACTATTAAAATGGATACTTTTATATTGTTTTTTTATTTTATCGAAGATTTTACAATTTATAAATAATGAAATATAATTAGTTTGAGGTTGAATACACTATGTTGTTGTGAAACAACTTCAATTTGAAATTAGATAGCAAGGATTTCAAAGTTTGGGCATCATACAATTTAGGGATAAATTGATAAAACAAAGTTTAAAGTGGCATATTCACTCCAAAGAATTCCCAAATAAATAATTTAGTAAAAAAAATTGTTTACTTCACATAGACACACATATATATCCAAAATAATTGAAGTCACCCTGAGGTAGTGATTGAATGTGTGATTATGCCTAAGGAGATTGTATTAAACAATCTCATGATTCATACAAATATAAGTGGATCCAAAGTCATCTTGTTGTCATTTAATCTAAAGTCAAACAATTGGTCACAGTAGGGACACTGTAAAAATGCCACACCGGATAAGATTGGCAAAATCTTGAGACTCTAAAGTAACACTTAATGGCGTTATTTCCACATAGAATCAACACTCTAACAAATTTTTTGACTATGTGGAATTTGTAAAGCTATGTTACTAGAAATGAAAAATCATAAACAAAACCTTAGACTCACACAAGTGCATAAATGTGTGTGTGTGAAGCTAATTGTGTGAAACATATGATTTGTTGTTTCTCATACCACATCTCATTCTCATTTCCTATTTCCTATTTCTAGTAACATAGGTTTACTAATGTCACATAGTTGGCAACTCTGCATATGCAAAAATATAATAAAATATTTCAATTTCTACTCGAATAAAGAGATATCATATTAATATTCATAAACAAAGTTTTGACAAGAATTAAGGTATCTTCCTTGTCATTTATAATTAAAGTGAAAATATTAAATGATCTCATGACTTGTACATATATAAGTTGATCGAATCCCACCAAATTCCCTTTCAATTTAAAGTCAAATTGCCCATATGCACATAGAAATATTATATCAAATGATCACATGAGACACATAAAAAAGACACATATATGTATCAAGGCCGACCTCCATGTCCTTTAATTTAAAATCCAAAGGGGATTGGATCCATTGGTGAGGTGCTAGGAGTTTTCCACATATAAGCAAGGAACAATTATCATAAGCGTTTTCCCTAGAGCTATGGGGTCACCTTGAGGTAGTGGTCAAATATGTGATTGCACCCAAAGGATTATAATAAAAGGTAACATGATTTGGCATAGAAAAGTGGATCAAATCCCACCCCCATGTCTTTAAAATTGTAAAATACTGGTGGTTCAATGTAATTAATTTGATGAAATTTTTAATATTGAGATCTCCAATTCTTGTCCCGCTATGTCTTAATGGTTTATCAACTACCATTGTGGTGGGTTCTAGTGTGGCGAAGGTTAAGGCCTAGCTATGTTCCACTTGGTTACTAGCTGCTATTACGGTAGGAAAATAAGTTTCCCTCAATATAGATATTTCAAAGAAGAGAGGGAATTTCAAAAGATTTTCCAAAAATGTCATTGTGCGTGTGTGAGAAAGAGAGAGAGAGTAAGAGAACTAGTAGTAGATCCGATTAATATGAAACCAAAACTAACATGTCAATTGGTCTACTAAAAAATACATATAGTATGCAAAATATATATATATATATATATATATATATATATATTGCTCCAAGTGCCTCTCCATAATCCATGTATGTTAAATAGTGTAAACTATCAACCTCATCAACTAGATCAAGAGATTTGATCGTATGACCTTCCCAATCATGAGGGAGGGAAAGTCCATTTGGCTCATGAGTGCTTAAGCTAACTCTTATGGCTAACCTTCGACTTGTCTATGAAAACCCAAAATAGCATTTTCTTAGAGTGCATGGCCCTGGATTAGAAAACCCAAAATGACATACATTAACATACACCTACATTTAATCAAGTTAGAGGTACCTTTTATGAACAATTAGTTGTTCATGCAGTAGGGATGGACCAACTATGTAAGCAATTCCAAAGGTACAAACTAATTTCTTCATTTTTTAACCTTTCTTTATTATATTGTGGTGGCATGTCTCTTATAAATGAAACCCATGGCCAATTTATCCTCATCCACAACCTAATGCACCTAAACAAGGGGTTCGACAACTTTGACAATCTCTTCTACTTTAGACCTAAAACTATTTTCAAAAGCTTCACTACAAATGTCCTTTCCATCATTATTGTTGGCCATTAAGATATACTGTAGTTCCTTATAGAAAAGCATATTCCTCACGTTCTACATTGTATGAAACAAGAAATTGAAACACGAGGAAGTTTGTCGCAAGTTCAATGATTAAAGGCCTAACAACCTACCCACCCCTATGTTTTTCCTCATCGTGTACAATGACCATGTGTTTGCAAATATGTTTGGGAATGCACTTGGCATGATCTAGAATGTTCTTAACCCGCTCCAATTTTCCTATATCTTCAAAAATGAAGTCCATGTGCATCACACAAGGTCCAAAATATGGTTTTGTGTTTTTCCTTCTTACCAGTAGAAACACAGTTAGACACATTATCAGTGATGACATGTATAACATTCTCCACCCCCACCTCCACAACCAATTCATCAAGAAGCTCAAACAATAATTGTGCATCTTTCACCTAATTAGATGCATCTACTCGTTCCCAAAAACATGGTTCATTATGGACAAGCAGTAAGGAAATTAAGTATGGTATGAGGCCATCCATTAATCTGTAATTGCATATATTGCCCTGGTCCATGATTCTTTAAAACCCTTCAAGTTCTCATTCATGGATCCAACTTCAATCTGTAAATGTTCCCTTAATGCCATGAAAACCAAAGCCTTTTGAAGCTTTTACCTGCAAAAACTATGGGATCCACCATAGGCTAATAATATGCTAATCAAGAAGTATTGAAAGATATATCCGCGTCATACCATCATCTAGCAATCAATTTGAAAGTTTCATCCTTGTATTTCATTTTTCAATGGCTATCAATGGTGGACTATGTCTAAGTGCTGGCCGTAGGGGTGAAGGTGGGTGGAAAAAGACCATCAACCTTTGTTCTCTTTGTTGTAGGTTTTTCATGGATTGGAGCAACATATCTAACAGGATCCCTGATAGGAGGTCAGCATCACTGTTGATAATATCGGCGATATATCGGCGATATTCGAAAATATCACGATATTTTCGGCAAAACGATATATCGCCGAGAAAATATCGCGATATTTTCTGTTTTGATAATATCGCGATATTTTCAAAATATCGGAAAATATCGGCAAAATATCGGCTATATTTAAAAATTTGAAAAAATTATTTTTTATGCTTGCCAATATTTGCCGATATTTTCGCCGATATTGCCGATAAGATATTTTCTGGACCCTCGCCGATATTTTGCCGATACCGATATTTTCAACACTGGTCAGCATTAGTGGAGGAGCCTTCGGACCTAAGGTAGCCTTGGGATGCAAGCTACTGCCTTCTCCGTATCTCATCATCCATCTTTTTCTAGTTGACCTCTTTTGCATGATATTCCTCAATAGACTCTAGCATTTCTTATCTAATATCCACATCAATTTCAGGGTATGCTCTAGCTTGTGCTCTAACACTAGCAAAGTTTTCCTTCGGTTTCTGAATCCTGATAGCTGGCGCTCGAACACCAGCCAAGTGTTCTTCATAAATCCCCCACTCCTTTTATGTTCTTGCAATATTTGCAAAAAAAGTTCCCATCAACCACATTATACTGACTCCATGCCTTTTTTTTCATCTTCATTGGGACCATGGTAATGACACAAACAAAAAAGGAATCTGCAAATGCAAAACCTCACTTTCCTTATTTGCTAATCTACAACTTTATGAGAAAAACAATGAGGATTTAAATAGAAACATTCGAATGGGCACAACAGTCCAGTCTCAAATGGCCCCCAAGCTTGTAAATGATAAGTAGACCACTAAGATAGAAGCCAAATCTACCAAAAGCAGCCAACAAACAGTGTCAAATCAGCTCCAAGCTCACCCTGAATCAAGTCTCTTCACCGCAGCTTCACAATCATCAAATGCTCACACGCAGCTCTATGAGAGAGATGTGGAGGAAAGAGAGGTGGGGGTTCTTATATAAGTTCTATTTAGAGTTTGGGAGGGAGGGAGGTCTTTTTTCAAATTTTTATGCCATTTTCTGCCCCCCAGAGATGCGCTAATGCCACGCAATTCACAGACCAGTTCACAGCCTAGTTACCAGAAACGGGACGATGTCCGCCGTTTCTGGCAGAAACCTTATGGGAAACCTAGCCATGCTAGAAACGCCGTCTGCAACGGCCGTTTTCGTTTTCACTGGCAAGAGACAGTTTCCCGCGAAACGAAACAGTTTGCCGCGAAACGAAACAGTTTCTTCTCGCCCTTTCCCGATAGACTTGCAGTTAAATTTATTTTTTCGAACTCGGTTTAAATTTAATTTTTTCAAATTAATTGAGTGGACAGTTAATTGAGTTTCATCCTCTTTAATTTGAACTCATTAAGGAGAAGAGAAGCCATAACGTTGTAGCTTGTCGCTTGCCTGGAAGGCACAACATAGTTCATGTGTGTTCCACAAATATGGAACAACCAGATGTACATGATGACTGAGATAGTTAAGCTAACGAATAAATCAAACCCTTACATTTAGCAACTTTGCTGACTTCAATACCTCTTCCCAACTTTATGAGATTCGTTTCTTTAACATTTAGATTCTGAAAGAAGATTGTTTGAACATGGTGATTCAAAAATAGTTAACATCATTAAAAAAACATGGATATTGTCATGGAAGCTGGAAGCTGAGCCAATTTGGATCACCAAGCACAAAGATTGCAGCGTTAGTCAATGCCTGAATACCTTGTCAAAAGAAACCGATGGTCTATGCAATTGTAACCAAGGGAAAGCACTAGTACTATCATGACAATCTGGAACAACACTTTCGAATAAATATACAGTTAAATACTCCTTGTTGTAAGTTTGGCTCTATAACGGTGGTAAATCAGTAAGCCAGTTGTTGCATATTCTGAAGGTCTTTATTTATTTCAGAATTATCATGTGACCGCAAAACCAATCTCCCGTTCCCAGAGAAGTACTTTTAAAGTTTACAAAGTTTTCATTGCTTGCAAACTAAATTCATGCATGCAACATGCAAATGGTCAATCATAGTTGTTGCTAATTCTGATGATGGCTAAATTTTTGGATCTACAAAATTATCGCTTTTTTCTTAAAACTGAATTAGTACTTACAATTGTTTTTTTACAATTTCATGAGCAGAAACATTGCAGGTTTATGATTAATACTTTGTTTATATTGTTCACCTTTAATATAGTGTTTTTCTCTCTCCTCTTTCTCTCTCCTCGTTTCTTATATGCGAAACTTCCAAACTTCGTTTCTCGTACCGTTCTCGTTTCCCGTTCCATTTCCTGTTTCTCGTTTCTGGTAACATAGGTTCACAGCTGTACCAGTCCCAAACCTGCTGATTTGGCATTGACAACGTCTTCCGGTCCAGTCCAGAGACAAGTTCAACGGCTGGCTGGTATGGACAGTTACAGAATGGGCAGTCCTGATAACACTAAAATATATATACATATTCACTTTTGACTTTAAACAGAAGTGCGAATTCGTTGTTTCTTTTATGTAGATGTCAATAATTGACAATTGATTATTTGTCATTGAGCTTGGAGTTCAAAATTAGAAAAGTGTATTTGGGACTATTTGTCATTGATCTTGGAGTTAAAAGTTAGAAAAGTATATTTAGCACTATTATTACAACGAGTCCAAGCTATTTTACCAGAAACAAGATATTTGGCTTTCTCCATACAATACTTTTGAGAAGAGTGGCTAGAGAGAATAATAATCGTGATTGGTGGATGTGACAAGATGTGTACCACTGGGATTATAACAATGGAGCATTCATGGAGTGGCATGATAAGATGGTGGAAGTGACCCAGCCGAGAGTCACACCTAGGATTATCAACTAGTATAACAAATGGTTGAATTTTGAGGTGACCAAGAACAATAGATACCTCTGCTTTGTGCCTCTAACATACTGTCCCGCTTTAATCAATGCTTTCCATCCAAATGGAATTTTGGATATCAGAACAGTATACCTTCACAGAACACTCACAGAAACAAAGAATTACTAAGCCCTACGCTACCAAGATAAGGCTAGTGATATGCATCCGGATGTTGGGCAGAAGCATAAATTTCCCACTCATTGCACTTGGTATCACCAATAATCCCTACAAGAACATTTTCCATCCTTGAAATGATGGAACCGGGTGGCATCCCGCAAATAAAAATCTCTTACAACAATCTTGGAGATGAACTTTATAGCCAAGTGGCATTCACCGCACATTCTAAGATTCTTGATGATCCGAATAGATGTCTTAGGAGGAGTGTTGATAAGCCCGAACGCAATGGCTAGCTTTTCACTATGATGGCAAACCATATCTTCTTTCTGCTCCTCTTCCACATCATGCAGGGCAAGGCTTCTGTTAGGTACATATCCTGCTTCCTTGATCTGCCCATATAATCTATCCAATTCTGCATAGATTTCCTGTGTCTGTGGGTGTGCTCGGTCACCTACAAGGAAAGTATAAACAACACCATTCAGCTCAATCCAGCTGCATCCAGGTGTCTTTCTTACTTTCCTATTAATCATCAATTTTCGGACCTTTTCTACATCGGCCCACCTGCCTGCTGCTGCATAAATATTCGACAGTAGCACATAATGTGCAGCATTATTTGAATGTGTCTCAAGAAGATTGTCAGCCACAAGTTCTCCTAACTCTATATTGGAATGGTTTCTGCAGGCACCAAGCAAGGATCCCCAGACAGCATCATTTGGTTTTATTGGCATTTTGTTTACAAAATGGTATGCCTCATGAAGATGGCCAGCACGACCGAGAAGGTCAACCATGCAGCAATAATGGTCTATTGTAGGCATAATGTGATAATTTCTAGCAATAGAATCAAAGTATTTCCAGCCATCATCCACTAGGCCTGCATGGCCGCATGCAGATAAAATGCCAATGAAGGTGGTCTCATTTGGATTTATATGGGATTGCTGCATTTGTTCAAAGAGTTGGAGGGCTTCCTTGCCACACCCGTGTGTAGCATATGCTACAAGCATAGCAGTCCACGAGATGACATCTCGTTGAGGCATCTTGATAAACACTCTGTACGCATCCTCCAAGCTCCCGCATTTGGCATACATGTCAATAAGGGCGTTACTCACAAATGTATCAAACTGAACTCCACTTCTAATTATATCTTCATGGACTTTCTTGCCATGTTCTAGAGCTGCCAAGTTAGCACATGCTGGAAGAACACTGGTGAACGTGACACAGTTTGGCCCCACACCTGTCACTTGCATTTGTTGAAAGAACTTCAGAGTGCCGCTGAAATTCCCACTCTGTGTACATCCTGAAATTATAGCATTCCATGAAACTACATCTCGTTCAGGCATGTTTTGAAAAAGTTCCAGAGCCTTATCAATATACCCAGTTTGTGCGTATCCTGCAATCATTGCATTCCATGATATCACATTCCGTTCAGGCATTGTCTGAAAAAACTTCAGGGCTTCATCAACATGTCCATCCTGTGCATATCCCGCAACCATAGTAGTCCATGACACTACATTCCTTTGAGGCAGTCTGTCAAAAACTTTAAGTGCATCCTCTATGCTCGAACATTTGGCATACATGTCCATAAGGGCGTTCCCCACAAAGATGTCATACTGAAACCTACCTCTAATTATAATTTCATGAATCTCTTTACCAACTCCCAGAGCTGCCAAGCCAGCGCAAGCTGGGAGAATGCATGCAAATGTCACTGAGCTGGGTTGCACAGTAGTCTCTTGCATTCGTCGAAAAAGATTCAAAGCATCCTGAAAATTCCCATTCTGTACATATCCAGCTATCATTGTATTCCATGAGACTGTGTCTTGTTTAGGTGCTTCCTGAAAGAGCTTCAGCGCCTCAGTAACATGCCCATTTTGGGCATACCCTGAAATCATTGTGTTCCATGACACCAAACTTCTTTCAGGCATTTGCTGAAAGAGCTCTGCAGCCTCACAAACAAGCCCATTCTGAGCACATCCTGCAATCATGGTATTCCAGGAGACCGTGTCCCGGTCGGGCATTTCATGAAACAACTTGAGAGCCTCCTTGACGAGCCCGTTCTGAGTATATCCTGAAAGCATCGCATTCGATGAGACAGTGTCATGTTCAGTCATTTTGTCAAACACTTTGCATGCATCCTGCGGACTTCCACATTTGAAATACAGATCCAAAAGGGCACTCCCTATAAATGCATCACACTGAAATCCGCTTCTAATTATGGCTCCATGCGCCTCCTTTCCATATTCCAGAGCTCCCATGTTGGCGCATGAGGGAAGAACGCTAGCGAAAGTGAATTCATCCATTTCGATGCCCATTTGCCGCATTTGGGAAAGCAATGTCAGGGCTTCTTTATCGTAACCATTCTTAGAGTAAGCTGCAATCAGGGCAGTCCATGAAACCACATTTCTTTCAGGCATTTCATCAAACACTTGGCGACCATCTACCAAAATCCGGCATTTAACGTACACTATCAAAAGTTTGGTTTGTAGAAAAGTGTTTGGGTTGAATCCCGTCTGTATGAAGTGGGCATGGATTATTTTTCCCTCTGGGAGGGCTGTTGTGCTGACACATCCCTGCAAGAGAGAAACATAGGTAGCATGATCGGCTGGAATACCAAGGGCGTCCATGTTATGCAATGTTAGGACGGCTTCTCTCAATCGCCCCAGCTTACACAATCTTGTGATATCATCAAAATGGGTTCTGTTAACAGTTCCATGTAGTTGTTTTGGTGGAAGAGGATCGGGATTAGGATCAGTGTCACAGTGTGTGAGGATGAGGTTAGTTGCTGCATGAAGATGGAGCAGAGGTTGGACATATAAGAGCACCCTGCTGCTTTTGTTTCTCCATAATAATAATCCGATGGGCATTGCCGTTGAACAACCTCCACCACCCTTTCCCACACGAGGGAAAGTGGAAGGATATCAACTTCAATGCGCTTCTAATTTACCATCACAGCAAGAGCCGAAACTAAGATGTGTTTTCCTCCGAATTTTCACTTCTAAATTTGATCAAATTCACAACAGAGCTCATTCAATAACCCAATATATCTAGATTATCTAGATGTTTTTGAGAAGCTCATTTAACAACAGAAAGGTCATTCAATAACCCAATATAAAGCTCATTCAATAACCCAATATATCTAGATTATCTAGATGTGTGTATTGGTTCTTGGACCAGCCGGGGTGTATTCTCCCAGCAAGCAGCAAGCGGCCGTGTTCATCTAGCAAGGCGCTGCATGGCTGTCGTCAGCTCGTGTCGCGAGATGTTTGGTTAAGTCCTATAACTAGCTCGCCCGGGAGATATCCTCCTGTCCTATCTCCTAGTTTCCTCTTTGATGTTGTTTAGTCATCCTGTCGGTGATGGCGGCTTTATCCGTCGAGCATGCTTACTCATTTTATTAATTTTTTGAGGCGGAGGTTTTTCAAAATTTCGATGGCGGCCTCTCCTCTTGAAAGAAAGCGTGACCCGTTAGGTGTTGGAAGGGCCTAGAATGACCTCTGAGGTGTTTTTGGATGTATTTTTTCAAATTAAAATAAAATAAAAATAAAAAAATTATGTTTTAAATAAAAAAATAATAAAAAAATAAAAAATGATTTGATAAATGTTTTGATATTGTTTAGAAAATTTTCGGCAAAATCACATAATCAATCTTTTGTCGACGCGTTTCGAATCAACCAGTGTGGTTCATCGTCAGGACAAGTTGAAAAACAACCAGTGTGGTTCATCGTCAGGACAAGTTGAAAAACAGATCCAGCGTCGCCTGTTTAAATAGCTAGAGCAGAGACCCCAACGGTTACCTGGCCAAAGGTTGACTTAAAGAGCAAGGTCAAATTTAATTATATTAGGTAAGAAATAAATAAATAAATAAATATCTAAATATATCAATGATAAATTATAATATACTAATAAATAAATCCAAATTTAATAAATATATATAAATCTATATAAAAAAAATTTTTTATATTACGTGTGAGATAACCAAATAAATATATAAATATATAAATAAAACAATAATAAATTATTTATTTATTAACTAAATATATAACTATATAAATCATAATAAATTATATTTATTTATTTATTAAATCAAAATATAAAACAAAAATAAATCAATTATTTAATTTATATAAATGGTATTATTAGTGAGGTAAATGAATATAAATTCATATATAAATATATAAATTTAGTTATATTAGGGGTGAGATAACAAACTAAATATATAACTAAATTAATAATAAATTATTTATTTAATAAATAAATATATAAAAATAATAATAAATTCTATTTATTTATTTATTTATTTATTAAATAAATAAATAAATATAAAAACATAAATTAATAAATATAATAGGAAAGATAAATTATTTATTTAATTTTATATAAATGGTATTATTAGTAAGGTAAATAAATATAAATTCATATATATAAATTTAGTTATATTAGGTTGAGATAACCAAATAAATATATAAATAAAATAATAATAAATTATTCATTTATTAACTAAATATATAAATATATAAAAATCATATAAAAAAAATAAAAAATTATTTATTTATTTATTAAATAAAAAAGTAAATTATTTATTTATTTTATATAAATGGTATTATTAGTGAGGTAAATAAATATAAATACATATATAAATATAAAAATTAGTTATATTAGGGGTGAGATAACAAAATAAATATATAAATATATAAATAAAATAATAATAAATTATTTATTTATTTATTAAATAAATATATAAATATATAAAAATAATGATAGATTATATTTATTTATTTATTAAATAAATAAATAAATATAAATTAAAAAATATAATAGCAAAGGTAAATAATTTATTTAATTCATATATAAGGGGTTTTTTTTTAGACGAAAGTTAAAGGGAGATTCAATTCTAAGGTTCTAATAGAAATAAATGGAATTTTTGGAAAAAATCTAATTATAACATGCTCAATAGTATCATAACCGGATAATACACTACATAACCCGAAATTAATTCATAACATATTAAGGACTCAAACACTCCAAAGAACTGTGACAAACTTGCCCAAAGAGAAATTAAAGGAGGGGGAAAGACAGAAACCCTAAGACCTAACAAAAAGGGGAAGAGGAGGCTAGGAAGACAAGGCTGGGACCCAGCACCTACTAATCCTCCAGCCATCATCCCTATTAAGATTGTTCGGCCTCTTCTCAATCTCCAGGGCCTCTCTAAATTTGCGATGGTGAAACTGCGCAATTTTGGCAATGACTTGAGCCTCCTCTATACACACATGATGCATAGTCTTTTCCGCATGCTCAGCCAGGGTCGAGGACTTGGTCCTCCCATGCCTTAAGTCAGCCGAATGCTCGCTAATCCGCTGATTGATCGAGCGACCAGTCTCACCAATATAGGGGGTCCCACAGGAACAGGGAATGACATAGACGCCTTTCATGTCCTTAGGGTCAATCGGGTCTTTCACAGACCTGAGGGAACTACGGATCGTATTGAGAGGTCTAAAAGTAGCGGGCACATCATACTTCCTCAGAATCCTCGCAATCCTGTCCGTGGTTCCTTGGATGTAAGGAAGGTTCACACCCATGCTACGATCATTAGGGACCCTTCGGATTGAAGGCTCCTTCTTGGCCCTGAGGAAGGCTTTTTGCCCGAGGTGCCTATTGTAACCATTCTTCTCAAAGACTTCTAGGAGGTGAGCCTTCTCCGTTTCCAGGCTCTCCTCATCCGAAATTCTAACAGCGCGGGTGGCAAGCGTGCTAAGAACCCCTAACTTCTGAGCGGGGAAATGATGCGAAGAAGCATGCAAGTATTGCTCAGTATGCGTCTTCTTTCTATACACCTGATGCGAAAAGGAACCATCCACCTTCTTAGAGATGAGGACATCCAAGAACGGAAGGCAACCATTGTTTTCTTTTTCCATCGTGAATTTAATGGCGGCGGATTGGTTATTAAGGTGACTAAAGAAACGATCCAGCTCGTCAGGACCATGAGACCAGACAACACCAGTGTCATCCACGAATCTTCTCCAAAGCTTTGGTAAGAGACGAGAGGAGGCCAAAGCCTTAGACTCAAAATCCTCCATGAAGAGATTAGCGACGACAGGGGACAAGGGGGAGCCCATGGCAACTCCGCAAGTCTGCTCATAGAATTCTCCCTCGAAGCTGAAAAAGGTAGAGGTAAGGCAAAGCTCAACTAACTTAGCCGTATCAGGGTCAGTTAGCTTATTAATAACCATCATGGCCTCATTGATAGGAATGCAAGTATAGAGAGAGACCACGTCGAAACTTACCAAAATGTCCTCAGGCTCAAGATTAATGTTCTTAAGATCCTCAATAAAAGAAGCTGAGTCTTTGACAAAGGACTCAGTCTGCCCGACCAAGGGTCTCAACTTTGCAGCGAGGAACTTGGCCAGGAGGTAAGTCGGACCACCGATGGTATTGACAATGGGTCTCAGGGGGACCCCATCCTTATGGATTTTAGGAAGACCATAAATCCTCGGAGTGATGGGGTTACCCTCAATAAGTTTCTGGGCTAGAGGAATCGTGGAATTGCACGACTTGATCGCAAGAGCGACTGCCCTAGAAATCTTTTTGAGGGGATTCTTCGAAAGCTTCTTATAACTCCCACTATTACAAAGATGGTCAATCATCTTATTTCTGTAATCTTGTCTATCCATGATAACGGCAGCCCCACCTTTATCAGCTTTTAGGACCACAACGTCACGATTACCGTTCAAGCTCTTCAGAGCCTCAAACTCAGCCTTGCTGATATTACTACGGGGAGGCTTAGCCCTCCTCAGGGTAACGGCACAATCCTGCCTAATCGTGTCTTTAATCTTATCAGGAAGGTTCTTAATACCAAATTCAACATCGCAAATGATGTCTTCAATCGGGATTTTTCTGGGTGCTAAGGCAAAATTAAGACCTTTCCCTAAGAGATTAAAAACCGCCGGCGAAAAGGAAAAACTCGACAGATTCACCACCTTATTGCCCTTCGAGTTACCCACCGACAAGCCCTTACTATTAGACCGGCTATCAATCCTATCCAACCCTCTATTACCACGACTACTATTCTTATTAAATACTTTCATAAAATCGCACTTAGGAATATCGACTTCCTCATTGCTACTTTTATAAATTATCGCTTTTTTATTAAGCTCACAATTGTTTTTAATATGCCCATTATTCTCGCTATTTAAATTACTTTTAAATATTATCTCTTTATTATGATACTCACATTTGTTTAAAATATGCTCATCCTTCACGTTATTTATATGTACATTCTTTTCGTTATTTAAATTACCTTTAAATATTATCGCTTTATTATGATACCTATAATTATTTATACTATGCTCATTATTTAAATCAACCTTAGCATTAACGCTCTCGCCTAAATCAGGGTCTATATTACTACAAGAGAAACTTACGGTCACATTATCCACCGCATCGTTTTGCTGGAAAGACGCACCAGGCAATACCGACTCCAACTTGTATACGCCCGGATCACTCCGCACAATGGAACGGCCTGCTCCTTCCTCGCAAATCTCAATACCCACCGCATCGATCTGCTGCAAAGACGCACCAGGTAATGCCGTCTCCAGCTCATAGAAGGCCGGATCACTCCGAGCATAAATTATATCTATATATATATTGTTTAAAAAAATAATGTATATATCATAAAAAAAAATTAACTTTTATAGTTAACACGTTTATTTAGTCATATATATTTCATTTAACATTTAAAAATACATTTTAAATAATGAATAATAAAACATTGTATTTTAAGCTTAAAAAACAATTATACCTAAAAAAATTTTGATACCGTTAAATCTATTTTATATTAATAATTAATAATACACAATACACATTTAAACCATATCTTTAGATAATAAACCGATAAGCATCATTTTATAACACTGCTTATCAAATTCCATTTGTTCACGTACCCTGGCCCAAGCTATGTATTTTAGCTAATAAGGTACAGTTGGGCCACTCTTCAGGCGGTAGGTAGATAAGCATTCTTCTATGGCACTTCATTGGATTTTTATCTTTTCATTTATAAGTTTGACTTCCGTCATAGTTTTGGTCTAGATTTTGTTAGTTATTTGCGACCTCTGAATTGTCTTTTCTCTTTTAATAAATCCAGAGGCATCCTACCATGAGTGCGTGCAAAGAAACTATTTAATAGTATTTAGTCTTTAACCTAAGATCTTTGATGTGGGGTACTTTTACTAATAGTTGTTCCCCATGTTAGTGACCAAATTTTTTAACGTGGATTATTTTTGCTAATAAATTTTTATCATGTTTCGTGATTAAATTCTTGCACATATTTCTTTCTCTCTTTCTTTTTAATTAGTTTATGAGTTGGTTTTATTAAGTTTGGTATTTGTTTGTTTTATATATATAGTTTTTGTCTTCTTAATAAGAAGCTTTGTTTTATTTTAAGAGTTGATTTTATTAAATTTAGTAATATATAGTTGTTTTCTTCTTAATAAAGAGATTTTAGCAATTTTCTACCCGGAGATTAGAAGATATTCTTGTATTTAAGAAAAATGAGGGTTTATGTTAAAATAATTTTTTACTGGGTGAGGGATTGAGTTTGGCGGGGGAAAGGGGATTGGTTTTCGGTTCTTAGGGATAAAGTTAGGATTGCATTCCCTGAAACTAAGAGTGTATTTTTGTGGCCTGTGTGCTTTCTAATTCCTATGGAATTAGTCTGTAGTAGAGCCTTGTAATTCAAATATGATTCAGATAGGATTTTTCCTATGTATAATGGATGATTTCTATTTGAATGAATTTATTTTTTGACTAAATTTAAAAAGTGTTTGTTTTAGTTCTATGAATGCCTTGTAGCAGAGGTGATCAACACAGCTCTATGGATGACTTGCAACAAAGGTGACCAACAAAGTTCTATGAACATCCTATAGCAAAGGAAATCAATAGAGGTGACTACATGTTGTAGCTACTACAACCACCCTCCAAAATTTTGCCCATGCTTAGATTTTGGAGCCTTCCTTCTATCCACAAGACCTCATCATTCACTGCCATCAAGTATTCATGCTATCTGAAAGACTTATATTTCATGCAGTGCTTGTGATGCCTTGTTTTGATCCCGACTAGAACCTTTTTCAAACACAAGCCATTTATTACCTTAACTTTGTAGCTTTATCAATCTTCCCTTCAGAAATGGTGTAATCTTGGAAGGCAAGTCAGCCTTAAGGATATGAATTGCGCAATACAGAGAGGCGAGCTAGCCTTGAGCTCAGAAATCGCTCAATCCTAGAGGGCAACCTGACCTTGAGCTCAAAAATTGCACAAAGTTATCCTTCCCCTAAAAAACTGCACAATTCACTGAGGCAAGGAATTGCCCAACCCCTTAAACCTAGGAATTGAACAATCTCTTTTCCCAGTGTCAAAAAGAAGTTTCCCGAAAAAGAAGAAGTGGCATGCCTAAAAAATAGGAGTTGCCCAATTGATGTCTGGTTCAATCCACTAATCTGTTAATTGTGACGTTTAGACAAGTGGTGTGTTTTCCTTTATTTTAGGCATGTGCGTCAGAGACCCTAACCAACCTAGATCTATATAATAAATACCCCTAGAGCTCATTTTCACATTCGATCTTGGAGCTCTAGATGTCCCAAGGAGATCAAGAAACATTCGGTTGAGTTTGCAGCACTTTTCTGAGTGAGTTTTGTTTTTCTCGCTTTTCCTATTACTTTTTGTTGTTTTGCTTCTGTGAGTGTTATTTCTCTCATTTCTCTTCATAGTTATTGTTTGTTTACCTTATATTAGCTTGTACAAGTGTTGGTTCGGTCTGTCATTCGCTTTTTACAAGTGTCACATCATTTTCTTGTTTTTACCTATTAGTGGTCGTCGTTTCAGCAACTCCTTATGCACGTTGTTTTTCCTTTTGCATGTTGATCTTCTGCACTTGATTTTCACTTATCTATATTTCCCTTAGTCAATTCTACACTCTTACTTGCACCATCACTCAGATCTACCACTTTTCCATCCACTTCTAGGGAAAATCTACCCTTTGCTTGGCCAACAGTTGCCAACTGGGCATTGCGCAACTCCAAGGCTCAAGCCTCATGCTTGGCCTCTGAGACTATGCAATGCACAGTCCTTGGCTTGCCAAACTACACATTACATAGTTTCAAGGCTCTAGCCTCATCCTTGGACACCGAGGTTGTGCAATGCATAGTCTCTCCCTCAGTCTGTCGAGGCTGATACTATGCATTGTACAGTCTCAAGCCTCAATCCTCTCCCTTAACTATTGAGATTGCACAATGTGCAGTTCATGAGGCCAGTCTCTTTACTCAGTCCAGGAATTGCATAATTTGCCCTCTCAGTCTTGTGGTTCTTGCCTTGATCTTGTTGTGTGAGTCATTTTGCTTGAGCTAGTTTATGTTTTCCATGTGTGAATTTTTCTCCTAAAGGTACTGCACTTTTTGAGCACTTCTCTCAACCAATAAATGTCACTATGGCTCCTAAGAGATCTATCTCAAAGACACTACAAAGAGCAGCATCGAGGAGGCAGTTGAGAGTACTCTAGTGAATTTTCTAGTTTTCTCAGACACAGTTTTTTATAGAAAAAGAGTCAGACATTACATGGCAGAAGGTGAATGAGGTATTCTCACCAAAAAGCTTCAAAGTACATCTTGAAGACCGGAAAGTTTACATCAATGTCCATAGGTTAGGATTACACAAGATTGCATGCAAATGCCTGGTTATTCCATGTGCAGACATTGTCAGCTGGACATTGTCCCATGCGATTACAAGGCCATGGCTCTCAACAGTGCTAGTGGACAAAGGCTTGCATCTTTTATGGCACAAGATTTTCAGAGTATGTATCATTTGTTGCTTCCAGAATATTACATGGATTCCCACTTCTACATAGTCACCAGCTACCTGAGCACAAAGGATATCATCAAATTTGGGTGAAAGAGGCTTTCAAATTCTGTCAAACACCCAACAACACTTACAATACCAAATCTCCCAAGAAGGCTTATCATTACTTAATAATCTTATGTTGTCAAATCTATGGCCAACCAAGACCATCTTTTGAATTTTGTGGTACTTTTCTTGTTAAATGTGGCCATATATGCTTTTAACTTTCTTTTCAACTAGATCAACCTCCAGGCTTCATTCCAAGCCATGACCTAAGGTGTGAGCAAGGGGAAGGGGAAAGTTGACCCTATGTGGACCCAGTGGAGGAATGTCTACCCATGTGGGAGAAATGATGAATGGGGTTAAAATGAATGGAAAGAGGGTAATATAAGCAGATAAGGGAGGTGGGACCATGCAACCAAAATTGAGGTTTCCATGAAATATCATCCCTGTAATGAAATGGTCAATAAAAGAGATCCCATAGCACTAGAATCCAAGTTTAATTCCTAAAAGGGGTATAGGGGACAAAGCGCAAACCTAACCCATTATTTCCACTGAATCCTCCCATTAATCCATGCCTATAAGTGTCCATGATAAGCAAACTATAATACTTAATTTCCAAATGACAAGGCATACCTTTAAATTCCGAAGGCCCACCTTCAAACATACGCTCATGGCAGATGGGTGAGGGACAACATGGCTGGCTCGGGTGGGAGAGAAAATGGTACAATGAGCTAGACGGTGGCTGCAAGGGGATGCTGGCTGCCGACTGAGGACCATCTTGGAGAATTTTTTTCTCTTGAGGAGATTACCCACCAAATGGTGTGTAACAAGTCCAACGCATGTCAGGAAAAAAGTTCTGAGAGCAGGTTGCATCTAGCAAGTAGGAAATTAGGTAGAACTTGGCCATAGATTTCTCCCTCCTATACATTATAAACGCAAGTATGAGCTTCCCTCTTATTAGCTACCCTTGTACCCCAACATGTGACCCGCGGCTACCCCCTCTCATTCCCTACTTCACTCACCTACCTGTCACATGCCACCACCTTTTGAAGGATGTACTTTGACTATATTAACGCCTTTAGAAGTAGAAACCACCTAATAGGGTACTTGGTTAACCCCATTTGGAGTTTAGGAAAACCCATTATTGAAGAGCAGGCAATTATGAAGTTCCCACATGTGGTCCATGATTAGGTAAGCTCATTTACTTGATTTCTCTAATGACTTGTTGTACTAGAAGGCTATGGGACGCATTGGATATTATGCAGGATTGCAAATGGTTTCTATTTGGGTTTGGTCTCTCTACACAGGGTGGTTCTAACCCTCCATAGGGCTACATTGGTACATGTAGGGTGAGCATTGAGATCCATGGGCCTCCACAACAACATATTGCACTCCATTGATCCCCATAGCCATTCAAAGATTACCCGTGGTTCACTTATTGGACAAGGAGGATGCACCTGATCCAACATGCACAGATGGCCCCAGATCTACACCATAAACTTGGCAGATGATCCAAGACTTGTACAATGATGTGGCATCACCTACACCATCATCCTAGCCCTTGCAAATGATCTACAACATCTTTGATTTGTTTGGAGACCCATGAGGATGCCTGTGTGCCCCCACATGTTATTTGGAGCACCACAGGTTATTACAATACGCCAAGCCCTTTTTTATTGCTTTTGAGGGTCATATTATTCATTGTGGCACCTAGGGACCTCATTATGCCTCTTAGAGGGCCCTACGACATGCATAGATTATTATTGGACCTCTTGAGAGGCTTACATTTTCATTTATGAGCTAGTTTGGTGGGCTTTTCACCAAAAGTTGTATTATTAGCACATTATTTTATTTTTGGGGCTTATGTAGGCCAAGGAGGCTAATTCAAACTCCGAAGTTGTGTATAAATAGGAGTGATATGAGTTCATTTCTCATCATCACTTTGGTTTGGATCACTTATCTCTCTTGAGATTTTCACACTTTTTCTTTAAAGGATGAATTGTAGATTTATGGATGAGTTTTCATGTATGTAATTGGTCTATCTTCTCTTGGAGCTTCCTTATTGTCAATTGTGAATGGATATATATACTCTATTACATGTAAGTATGCACTTTTTGATGTTATTCTTGTTTAGTTTTGTCATATATGTTGGACTGGGATTTTCATTGTTCTAGGGAATAATTGTTGCATGCGTTTACTGCTTAATATTGTAAAATTTGTCTCTATTATAGCATTTCCTTGAATTCCTGGGTCATGTAATAGGAGAGAAATGTCCTAGGGGGGGAATTTGACCTTGACAAGCCATTTATCTTACACATTGAAGTATAAAAGTTGTAGGGTTGCTTCATCTTGACCTGGAAGGAAAACGAAGTGATGTTGAGGCCTCCTTTAGTGGGAAGCAATAAATCCTACTCTTACTCAACATAAAATCCATTCTAAAAAAGATTAAGTCACTAATATACCAAGGGTGGTCACTAAAATCCACATTTTTTCACATCCTTTCGGGACTAGCCATATTGGGGTGACTAGGGCATCAATTTCCCAAAAAACTAGCCATAAAATAAATTCAATCTCCTAGGGTCTCTTGCGCTGGCCTTTCCTCTAGCCCTCCTCCAATTTTGAAGCCATTCCGACAATGGAATTGGAAGAAAAGTCAAGTCCTAGCTTCGGTCAAAAACTTCCTTGCCATCCCCAAAGCTAGTACCTCATAGGGTCAAGACAACATCTTCTAGTGAAATTATTTTCTCGATCCTTTCCCCCACCTTGTCTAGGGTAAGAATATCATTGGTTGCTTCATACCTCCTCATATCCTAGAGTGGGTCCACTTGGTCCCACTCAAAAAGACCATTCTCCAAGAACCATCCAAGATACCAATTCTAACAAGGATTTTAGGGATTAGGGAACTCATTCACAAGCCTATTCTTATAAAACTAACCCTCCAAATCTTCTTCCTTTCCCTATAAATACATAGTACCTTTCTTAGAAAGCAAGCTCCGTCCTTCAAACTTTTCTGGGAAAGGTTTTGGGTCACTCATATCCATTGACTTATCATTCATTAGTGACTACACACACATTGGGTCTCCTCCCATCGGTGAAATTCCGTAAATAGAAGGGAGCCTTAGCTAAGGTGACAATGGGCTAAGTCTCAATTTTTTTCCCTTGGCCTAGCACTTTCCCTTTAGGGATCCCCCTTAGGTCCCCTGCTAGTTTGAGCGGTAACATTTTGGCACCGTTGTCGGAGACATGTAACGTGTTTTTTGTTCCCCACATGACATATTGACATATCATTATTGGCGACTCCATTGGAAGAATGAAGCCTTAATTCTTCATTGAACTTCAAAGTCAATGCTTGTAGGGTGAAGCAAACATTTGTTAAGGAAATTTCATTAACCCTAGCAACTCACATGTCATTAAGGACCCAACAACATGTTGACCACATATTTTCTTGCCATAGATATGACAAGGACCCTAGGATACCCTTCATTGAAATCCATGAAGAATATGCTAATTTTCGATGGGGATCCACATTCTGCAACCAACCACATGGTAAGGTTCATAAGGTACCTTTCAAAGCAAAATATAACTCAACCTTGTGACCAAATGGAATTGTTTGTCCTATCCATTTCCCAAAGTATTGATTGGCTCAAATCATGTAAACCTAAAAGCATTCCTTCTCTTGCAATGTTGACTACACAGTTCTTTTTGCATGAAGGGTTGAGTTTCCAATCTCATGAAGAAATATCTCAAATGTTAGATGTGGCCCTTTGAGAGGAGGAAGTCATTGAATAAGGTTTTATGTTTGAATAAGGACCTCTTATTGATGTGTACTTTTATAATAATTGTTACACTAAAATTTGTCACCATGACTATTTGCAGTCAGTATGGCTCCATCAATAACCATACTGTCCTCCTTGGCAAGTCTTATACCTCTGCTCCTCATGTCAAACTCCAAAAAAGAGAGAAAGACTCTCTAAAATTGAAAAACACCGAGTTTCTCCTATACTGGACTCGTTAAAATTTCACAGTAAATGACATGTTCAATTACAAATAGGAACGAACCACTCCTTCTTAGGGTTCGAATCTAAACTAAGTTGGACTCATCCAAAGGATGAGCTTATAATCAAGAAAATGTTATCCTCCTCAAGCTTGTAAAAAATAAAGAGGTACTTGCCAGAAATGGTGGGGGAAAAGAGAGGAAAATGAGCCTATTTGTTATACTCTGTCTCGGAAAAACCTTATCACCACTCTTGAACACAACACTTTTATTCACCTGGGTTGGGAAATCCTTTGCCTAATAGTTGATCAAACCACATTGAAAGTCTTCAGCCGGTTTCTGGGTATTAACTTTGGGTCAATTATCACCAAGCCATCTGTTGTGTCGTTATGTGTTCAAGAGGTCACTGCCAATAAGCCATTCATCTACAAAATATCTGTCATCCATCTTGACCATCCCTGAGTTAGTCCTTGCAACTAAATTTCTTCAACTTGATCTATGATTTCGTGTTGTGGGCTTGCCTATGACGGATCACTTTCTATCAACATCAGCACATTATCTAGAAAGATGATCTAGGAATCATCAGTACCTTGAAATCTGCATGCCTCAATGGCAGATTTCTCGCCTTTGACGACAGTTTACATCATTGACTTTCGATCGAAGGATTCCATGACATGTTCGACATCAACACATCTACTCACATCTCATGGATTGTACTGGGTACTTTGAGAACCATTAACATCACTGGTGGTCTCTCTCACACTTTTTAACAGTTTACATCATTGACTGGTAATCAAGTGGTTTCTACCATGTTCGACATCAACTCATTTATTCGCATGGATAAAATCGTACTATTTCGGGAAGCAGAAATGAAGACCCTGGATCTAGTTTCCACCATCTAGGCTGCGAGGAGTTTTGTATTCATTATACATTAGACTAATTATAAACAGATGGCTATGTCCATACTGTGTCTACATGTGTCTATGATTATGATGTATTGCGAAATCATTCCTATGTCAGAGCAGTAGTTAGTTAGTTAGTTAAGTTTTTGATCTGAGTATGGGAATGCCTACCTCAGCGATGATATGATCTCATATATGTATTTTGTGTTGAATATTTGCAGGTTCCGACTAGGCTCTCCACAAGATAATCCTCGAAATGATAAAGTGCTTCACCCTTCCTAGATGATACAAAACCCTAATCTACTACAGACCTCGCACTTTAGGGGGCAATCTGTTACACTAAAATTTGTCACCATGACTCATTGCAGTCAGTATGGCTCCATCAATAACCATACTCTCCTCCTTGGCAAGTCTTATACCTCTGCTCCTCATGTCAAACTCCAAAAAAGAGATAAAGCCTTTAAAAAATCAATATAACTCTGGTTCCGCACTTTCTCTTACTCTTACCTGTGGGCCCGCACCTCAAGTACATAATACCTGCGTACTTGTACGCTCTGTCTGTAAAGGGGTGGGTGCGTACCCCTGTAAAAGTCAAAAGGCACAAGTTTTACTTCAAAAAACTTACTTGCGGTCGATTCTAGAGCATTCTAGAAGATGGTTTGACGTGGATTGAGCGCCTCCAGATGGTTCATGCATCCCAATGAAAGAGGAACTTATCCCATGAAGAGGGGAGCTATCCCTTTGAAAGAGGAGCTTATCCCATTGATGGTGGACCTGTTTAACTTCCTCCAAAGCATTATAAATACAGGCATTGGGCCAGAGGCAAGGGAGGTTGAAAGCTGAACATTCCTAAGGGTAAATGCTGCTGAAATTAGGACTCCCTTATCGAGCTTGAGAGGAGAGATTCCAATCCTTTCTTAGCTTCATTTGGAAGTGGGTGAGCTGATCAAAGTAGAGGAGAACTCTTACTGGACCCTGGGAGGGACCTGCACAACACCAAGGCACTGGTTGTAAGGTTTCTTTTGTTTCCAATTAATACAATTAAGTTCCTTTTTCTCAACAAGTTGTTATATATAATTTGTTTCATAAACTCCTTGGCCTTTATGATGAATATGTTTTATTATATGAGTTATTCAGGTGCTATGTAATCGTTTTCTTGTTAGTGAATGCAGGCTTCAAGGAGAAGGAGCTCATCTGGATCGAAGAGGCTTGGCTACTACAAACAACGTTGGACTAGAGGTAAGCCTTAAACACCTGGTTGATTTTATTTTAAATGCATATTTAGGGAAAGATAATGCTTGATTGTTTTGTTTGTCACTAGAAAAGCCTTGTTTTCTAGGGAGGTCGGTTTTGTCCGCAAAATTGACTCTTTCCGCATGACAAAATGGCGACTCCACTGGGGACTTGATTGTTTTCTTTGTCTATACTTTGACCTGAGAAACTGTATTTTCTGTTTCTGTTTTTGACTTGATGATTGTGGGATTGGGTGAATTTAGTTAATTTTGAGTTAGTTTTCTTTTTTCATAGTTTTGGGAGAAGTACGCACCCTCTGAGTTAAGCACAGTGCGTACCTGTACGCACTTTTGCTTTGTGCACAGAGCGTGGATGCACCTGTGTCAACAAGTTGCCTGCGTACCCTGTCAAAAATTTGAAAAATTTTAAATTTTTCTCTTTTTTATCATTTTAGAATTTGTTTATAGGTTTTAGCCATTGCCCAGACCTGCTTGTTTCCTGTCAAAAACTTTCCTTGGTTAATTTCATTGGCATTCCTGCTCTAAGCTTTTATCAATTGGGTGTTTTGAGTCTCTTTTTGAGAAATTCTTGATTTGTTTTCCTTTGGTCATTACTTGGAGGTTTCTCTCAGTCCTTTCACAATTTTGCATCTTTTTGCTTTTGTTTTTGCAAAAAAATTTCCTTTGAGTGTTAATCGCCTTTGAGTGTTTTTATTTTTTGATCTTTGGAACTCTCACCCAATTTTCTCGACTTGCACTTGATTGGTTCTTAGATTACATTAGAATCATCTTGTGTTTGAGAATTCTCTTGCATAGATCACATTTGCATAATTAGAATTCTCATTTTCAGAATATTAATGAAAAATGTGCATATATTACATTTGCATACTTTTCAAGTGAATTGTGCATAGATTACGATTACATAGTTTACATTCTGAAAAATCAATCGTAGATTTAGATCAGTTTTCTTTGATTTGAATTTACACAAAAATAAAAAATAAAAAAAACTATTTTGGAATTGATTTGCATTAGTTTTTCTTGATGAAATTAGTGCATTAGAGAATTTGTTATATTTTCTCTTAGTGATCAATTTTTTGCATTGTTGGAAGTGAATGGAAACTCTCTCCTTACTTTAGTTAGGATTCATCGAATTGAAAGGATTACATTATCATATTCAATTGCATTCAGTTTTGAGTCGGGTCATAACACCATTGGTTTCATATCCATTTACCCTTTTGAGTAATAACAGCCTAAATAACACAGCGCTTAATTAAAATTCATCTAGTAATTTTTACATTTCTAGGGCTCTTATACACCAACATAGCTTAGGCTAGTGTCTTGGAGTAGGAGAGTAATTAACTCTCCAAGACAGTAAAAACAAACAAGTAGCTGTATCTTGTGGTAGGGAAGAAATCCAATTGTTGCATTTATGCTCTGGGAAAGCTCCTCTTAAAGGAGAAGCACGAGATAGTGTCCGAACTAGTGCGGGAATCAATCCTTCCTCATTGGGAACGATGCCAGATATTCACGTATTAAAAACGGTAAACCTCGGATTAACCATTGTCGAGGAGCCTGGAGTCACTTGTTGGTAAACCTTGGATTATGTCAAGGAGCCTTCAAGGGGATTGAGCTTGCTACTCTGCCCTTGCGAGCGTATCGGATCGTAGACTGTTCCCCCAGGTATATTTGTTTTAGTTGGTAACCTTAGTGGCCATATTCTTTAGGATTCTTCCTAAGGTGACAATGGTGGGAAAGAGTCAATTTTGTCATGCGGAAAGAGTCAATTTTGCAGACAAAACCGACCTCCCTAGAAAACAAGGCTTTTCTAGTGACAAACAAAACAATCAAGCACTATCTTTCCCTAAATATGCATTTAAAATAAAAGCAACCAGGTGTTTAAGGCTTACCTTTAGTCCAACGCTGTTTGTAGCAGCCAAGCCTCTCCGATCCAGATGAGCTCCTTCTCCTTGAAGCCTGCATTCACTAACAAGCAAACGATTACATAGCACCTGAATAACTCATATAATAAAACATATTCATCATAAAGACCAAGGAGTTTATGAAACAAATTATACATAACAACTTGTTGAGAAAAATGAACTTAATTGTATTAATTGGAAACAAAAGAAACCTTACAACCAGTGCCTTGGTGTTGTGCAGGTCCCTCCCAGGGTCCAGCAAGAGTTCTCCTCTACTTTGATCAGCTCACCCACTTCCAAATGAAGCCAAGAAAGGATTGGGATCTCTCCTCTCAAGCTCTATAAGGGAGTCCTAATTTCAGCAACATCTACCCTTAGGAATGTTCAACTTTCAACCTCCCGTGCCTCTGGCCCAATGCCTGTATTTATAATGCTTTGGAGGAAGTTAAACAGGTCCACCATCAATGGGATAAGCTCCTCTTTCAAAGGGATAGCTCCCCTCTTCATGGGATAAGTTCCTCTTTCATTGGGATGCATGAACCATCTGGAGGAGCTCAATCCACGTCAAACCATCTTCTAGAATGCTCTAGAATCGACCGCAAGTAAGTTTTTTGAAGTAAAACTTGCGCCTTTTGACTTTTACAGGGGTACACACCCAACCCTTTACAGACAGAGCATACAAGTACGCAGGTATTATGTACTTGAGGTGCGTGCACGCAGGTAAGAGTAAGAGAAAGTGCGGAACCAGAGTTATATTGATTTTTTGAAGGCTTTCTCTCTTTTTTGGAGTTTGACATGAGGAGCAGAGGTATAAGACTTGCCAATGAGGACAGTATGGTTATTGATGGAGCCATACTGACTACAAATAGTCATGGTGACAAATTTTAGTGTAGCAGATTGCCCCCTAAAGTGTGAAGTCTGTAGTAGATTAGGGTTTTATATCATCTAGGAAGGGTGAAACACTTTATCATTTCGAGGATTATCTTGTGGAGAGCCCAGTTGGAACCTGCAAATATTCAACACAAAATACATATATGAAATCATATCATCGCTGAGGTAGGCATTCCCATACTTAGATCAAAAACTTAACTAACAAACTAACTACTACTCTGACATAGGAATGATTTCGCAATACATCATAATCATAGACACATGTAGACACAGTGTGGATGCAACCATCTGTTTATAATTAGTCTACTGTATAATGGATACAAAACTCCTCGCAGCCTGGATGGTGGAAACTAGATCCAGGGTCTTCATTTCTGCCTCCCGAAATAGTATGATTCTATCCATGCGAATAAATGAGTTGATGTCGAACATGGTAGAAACCACTTGATTACCAGTCAATGATGTAAACTGTTAACAAGTGTGAGAGAGACCACCAGTGATGTCAATGGTTCTCAAAGTACCCAGTACAATCCATGAGATGTGAATGAATGTGTTGATGTCGAACATGTCACAGAATCCTTTGATCGAAGGTCATTGATGTAACCTGTCGTCAAAGGTGAGAAACCTGCCATTGAGGCATGCATATTTCAAGGTATTGATGATTCCTAGATCATATTTCTAGATAATGTGTTGATGTCGATAGAAAGCGATCCGTCGTAGGCAAGCCCACAACATGAAATCATAGATCAAGTTGAAGAAATGTAGCTGTAAGGACTGACTCAGGGATGGTCAAGATGGATGACAGATATTTTGTAGATGAATGGTTTATTTGCAAGACTCCTCTTGAACACATAACAACACTACAGATGGTTTGGTGACAATTGTCCCAAAGTTAATACCCGGAAACCGGCTGAAGACTTTCAATGTGGTTTGATCAACTGTTAGGCAAAGGATTTCCCAACCCAGGTGAATGAAAAGTGTCGTGTTCAAGAGTGGTGATAAGGTTTTTCCGAGACAAAGTATAACAAATAGGCTCATTTTCCTCTCTTTTCCCCCACCATTTCTGGCAAGTACCTCTTTATTTTTTACAAGCTTGAGGAGGATAACATTTGCTTGATTATAAGCTCATCCTTCGGATGAGTCCAACTTAGTTTAGATTCGAACCCTAAGAAGGAGTGGTTCGTTCCTGTTTGTAATTGAACAGGTCCTTTACTGTGAAATTTTAACGAGTCCAGTATAGGAGAAACTCGGTGTTTTTCAATTTTAGAGAGTCTGAAAAACTTAAGAAGACTCCAGGGTTGACCTTTTTCGTAAATTTGTGTCTCCCAAGTCCAAAAAAGTATAAAATAATACTTGAGAGAACCGCTTGATCTTTTACGACCAAGGAGTACTTTTCGTTATTAGTGTCACTAATCCGAAAAAGTAAAAAAGCGATCAACGACACGTCGTTTTATAACCAATATTGAATTCGAAACGACAAAAATCCGGCAATCTTTTCATGTTTTTATGGTCGGAAAAGAGCTGTAAGTGGACCGTCTTTTAATTCCATTTTAACGAGTGTAAAAGAAATGCTCGGCAATCTTTTCATATTTTAGGAGTCAGAAAAGGGCTTAAAAGAGAACTCCAAGGTTTCACTTTTTCGTAAGTTTTAACGAGTTCGAAAAAATGATAAAAATGTACTCATGGTTTTCATTTTTTTGTAAGTTTTAATGAGGTCGAAAAAATGATAAAAATGTAATCATATGGCCGACTTTCAATTTAATTTATGAGCAGGAAAAGACAGAAAGAACTCGGCATGTTCATTTGTTTTACGAGAATGAAAGATAGCAAAATAATCTCGGGATTTTCATGAGTTTAACGAGTCTTGAAAATAACTGAAATTGACTCGAGATAGGTTTCGTTTTTACAAAATCTTGAAATAGAAAAAAACTATGCTTCAAAGTAGTTTCATTTTTACACAAGCTTGAAACAGAGAGAAAATTGTGCTTGATGCCCCCTAAGCGTAACTGCTAGAGCGCATGCCCCCCAGCTTCATTTCATTCAACTAAGTACAAGCTGGATGGAATGAAGGTTCATGTATGAGATCATTTGAAAGACTCGACCTAAAACTGTAAGAAAATTATGTAAAACACTGAAATAACTAACCTAAATATACAACTTAACATTTATGAGATCTAGTCAAACTCTCGACTCAAGTAGAGGAGGATTTGTTTCATTTTTTAACGAGCTTGACACAGGAAAAGAACTATGCTCGGATCCGGTTTCATGTTTACGCAAGCTTGAAACAAAAACTATGCTTGTTATAAGTTCGCATGCCCCCAGCATAATGACGCAAAATGAGGTACATGCCCCCCAAGCTTCATTGCATTCAACGAGGTGGATGGAATGAAGGTTTACTTTTGAAATCTTGGAAAGACTCATGGGAGTCGCCATTTTGTCATGCGGAAAGAGTCAATTTTGCGGACAAAACCGACCTCCCTAGAAAATAAGGCTTTTCTAGTGACAAACAAAACAATCAAGCACTATCTTTCCCTAAATATGCATTTAAAATAAAAGCAACCAGGTGTTTAAGGCTTACCTTTAGTCCAACGCTGTTTGTAGCAGCCAAGCCTCTCCGATCCAGATGAGCTCCTTCTCCTTGAAGCCTGCATTCACTAACAAGCAAACGATTATATAGCACCTGAATAACTCATATAATAAAACATATTCATCATAAAGACCAAGGAGTTTATGAAACAAATTATATATAACAACTTGTTGAGAAAAATGAACTTAATTGTATTAATTGGAAACAAAAGAAACCTTACAACCAGTGCCTTGGTGTTGTGCAGGTCCCTCCCAGGGTCCAGCAAGAGTTCTCCTCTACTTTGATCAGCTCACCCACTTCCAAAGGAAGCCAAGAAAGGATTGGGATCTCTCCTCTCAAGCTCTATAAAGGAGTCCTAATTTCAGCAGCATCTACCCTTAGGAATGTTCAACTTTCAACTTCCCTTGCCTATGGCCCAATGCCTATATTTATAATGCTTTGGAGGAAGTTAAACAAGTACACCATCAATGGGATAAGCTCCTCTTTCAAAGGGATAGCTCCCCTCTTCATGGGATAAGTTCCTCTTTCATTTGGATGCATGAACCATCTGGAGGCGCTTAATCCACGTCAAACCATATTCTAGAATGCTCTAGAATCAACCGCAAGTAAGTTTTCTGAAGTAAAACTTGCACCTTTTGACTTTTACAGGGGTACGCACCGACCCCTTTACAGACAGAGCGTACAAGTACGCAGGTATTATGTACTTGAGGTGCGTGCACGCAGGTAAGAGTAAGAGAAAGTGCGGAGCCAGAGTTATATTGATTTTTTGAAGGCTTTCTCTCTTTTTTGGAGTTTGACATGAGGAGCAGAGGTATAAGACTTGCCAAGTAGGACAGTATGGTTATTGATGGAGCCATACTTACTGCAAATAGTCATGGTGACAAATTTTAGTGTAACAGATTTCCCCCTAAAGTGCGAAGTCTGTAGTAGATTAGGGTTTTATATCATCTAGGAAGGGTGAAGCACTTTATCATTTCGAGGATTATCTTGTGGAGAGCCCGGTTGGAACCTACAAATATTCAACACAAAATACATATATGAGATCATATCATCGCTGAGGTAGGCATTCCCATACTCAGATCAAAAACTTAACTAACAAACTAACTACTACTCTGACATAGGAATTATTTCGCAATACATCATAATCATGGACACATGTAGACACAGTATGGACACAGCCATCTGTTTATAATTAGTCTACTGTATAATGAATACAAAACTCCTCGCAGCCTGGATGGTGGAAACTAGATCCAGGGTTTTCATTTCTGACTCCCGAAATAGTACGATTCTATCCATGCGAATAAATGAGTTGATGTCGAACATGGTAGAAACCACTTGATTACCAGTCAATGATGTAAACTGTTAACAAGTGTGAGGGAGACCACCAGTGATGTTAATGGTTCTCAAAGTACCCAGTACAATCCATGAGATGTGAATGAATGTGTTGATGTCGAACATGTCACAGAATCCCTTGACCGAAGGTCATTGATGTAACATGTCGTCAAAGGCGAGAAACCTGCCATTGAGGCATGTAGATTTCAAGGTACTGATGATTCCTAGATCATCTTTCTAGATAATGTGCTGATGTCGATAGAAAGTGATCCGTCGTAGGCAAACCCACAACACGAAATCATAGATCAAGTTGAAGAAATGTAGCTGTAAGGACTGACTCAGGGATGGTCAAGATGGATGACAGATATTTTGCAGATGAATGGTTTATTTGCAAGACTCCTCTTGAACACATAACGACACTACAGATGGTTTGGTGACAATTGTCCCAAAGTTAATATCTGGAAACCGGTTGAAGACTTTCAATGTGGTTTGATCAACTGTTAGGCAAAGGATTTCCCAACCCAGGTGAATGAAAAGTGTCGTGTTCAAGAGTGGTGATAAGGTGTTTCCGAGACAAAGTATAACAAATAGGCTCATTTTCCTCTCTTTTCCCCCACCATTTCTGGCAAGTACCTCTTTATTTTTTACAAGCTTGAGGAGGATAACATTTGCTTGATTATAAGCTCATCCTTCAGATGAGTCCAACTTAGTTTAGATTCGAACCATAAGAAGGACTGGTTCGTTCCTGTTTGTAATTGAACAGGTCCTTTACTGTGAAATTTTAACGAGTCCAGTATAGGAGAAACTTGGTGTTTTTCAATTTTAGAGAGTCTGAAAAACTTAAGAAGACTCCAGGGTTGACCTTTTTCGTAAATTTGTGTCTCCCAAGTCCGAAAAAGTATAAAATAATACTTGAGAGAATTGCTTGATCTTTTACGACCAATGAGTACTTTTCGTTATTAGTGTCACTAATCTGAAAAAGTAAAAATCGATCAACGACATGTCGTTTTATAACCAATATCGAATTCGAAACGACAAAAATCCGGAAATCTTTTCATGTTTTTACGGTCGGAAAAGAGCTGTAAGTGGACCGTCTTTTAATTCCGTTTTAACGAGTGTAAAAGAAACGCTCGGCAATCTTTTCATATTTTAGGAGTCAGAAAAGGGCTTAAAAGAGAACTCCAAGGTTTCACTTTTTCGTAAGTTTTAACGAGTTCAAAAAAATGATAAAAATGTACTCATGGTTTTCATTTTTTAGTAAGTTTTAATGAGGTCGAAAAAATGATAAAAATGTACTCATATGGCCAAATTTCAATTTAATTTACGAGCAAGAAAAGACGGAAAGAACTCGACATGTTCATTTGTTTTACGAGAATGAAAGATAGCAAAATAATCTCGGGATTTTCATGAGTTTAACGAGTCTTGAAAATAACTGAAATTGACTCGAGATAGGTTTAATTTTTACAAAAACTTGAAACAGAGAAAAACTATGCTTCAAAGTAGTTTCATTTTTACACAAGCTTGAAACAGAGAGAAAACTGTGCTTGATGCCCCCTAAGCGTAACTGCTAGCGCGCATGCCCCCCAGCTTCATTTCATTCAACTAAGTACAAGCTGGATGGAATGAAGGTTCATGTACAGGATCATTTGAAAGAATCGACCTAAAACTGTAAGAAAATTATGTAAAACACTGAAATAACTAACCTAAATATGCAACTTAACATTTATGAGATCTAGTAAAACTCTCGACTCAAGTAGAGGAGGATTTGTTTCATTTTTTAACGAGCTTGACACAGGAAAAGAACTATGCTCGGATCCGGTTTCATGTTTACGCAAGCTTGAAACAAAAACTATGCTTGTTATAAGTTCGCATGTCCCCAACATAATGACGCAAAATGAGGTACATGCCCCCCAAGCTTCATTGCATTCAATGAGGTGGATGGAATGAAGGTTTACTTTCGAAATCTTGGAAAGACTCATGGGAGTCGCCATTTTGTCATGCGGAAAGAGTCAATTTTGCGGACAAAACCGACCTCCCTAGAAAACAAGGCTTTTCTAGTGACAAACAAAACAATCAAGCACTATCTTTCCCTAAATATGCATTTAAAATAAAAGCAACCAGGTGTTTAAGGCTTACCTTTAGTCCAACGCTGTTTGTAGCAGCCAAGCCTCTCCGATCCAAATGAGCTCCTTCTCCTTGAAGCCTGCATTCACTAACAAGCATATGATTACATAGCACGTGAATAACTCATATAATAAAACATATTCATCATAAAGACCAAGGAGTTTATGAAACAAATTATATATAACAACTTGTTGAGAAAAATGAACTTAATTGTATTAATTGGAAACAAAAGAAACCTTACAACCAGTGCCTTGGTGTTGTGTAGGTCCCTCCCAGGGTCCAGCAAGAGTTCTCCTCTACTTTGATCAGCTCACCCACTTCCAAATGAAGCCAAGAAAGGATTGGGATCTCTCCTCTCAAGCTCTATAAGGGAGTCCTAATTTCAGTAGCATCTATCCTTAGGAATGTTCAGCTTTCAACCTCCCTTGCCTCTTGCCCAATGCCTGTATTTATAATGCTTTGGAGGAAGTTAAACAGGTCCACCATCAATGGGATAAGCTCCTCTTTCAAAGGGATAGCTCCCCTCTTCATGGGATAAGTTCCTCTTTCATTGGGATGCATGAACCATCTGAAGGCGCTCAATCCACGTCAAACCATCTTCTAGAATGCTCTAGAATCGACCGCAAGTAAGTTTTTTGAAGTAAAACTTGCGCCTTTTGACTTTTACAGGGGTACGCACCCACCCCTTTACAGACAGAGCGTACAAGTACACAGGTATTATGTACTTGAGGTGCGTGCACGCAGGTAAGAGTAAGAGAAAGTGCAGAACCAGAGTTATATTGATTTTTTGAAGGCTTTCTCTCTTTTTTGGAGTTTGACATGAGGAGCAGAGGTATAAGACTTGCCAAGGAGGATAGTATGGTTATTGATGGAGCCATACTGACTGCAAATAGTCATGGTGACAAATTTTAGTGTAACATATTGCCCCCTAAAGTGCGAAGTCTGTAGTAGATTAGGGTTTTATATCATCTAGGAAGGGTGAAGCACTTTATCATTTCGAGGATTATCTTGTGGAGAGCCCAGTTGGAACCTGCAAATATTCAACACAAAATACATATATGAGATCATATCATCGCTAAGGTAGGCATTCCCATACTCAGATCAAAAACTTAACTAACAAACTAACTACTGCTTTGACATAGGAATGATTTCGCAATACATCATAATCATAGACACATGTAGACACAGTATGGACGCAACCATCTGTTTATAATTATTCTACTGTATAATGAATACAAAACTCCTCGCAGCCTGGATGGTGGAAACTAGATCCAGGGTCTTCATTTCTGCCTCCCGAAATAGTACGATTCTATCCATGCGAATAAATGAGTTGATGTCGAACATGGTAGAAACCACTTGATTACCAGTCAATGATGTAAACTATTAACAAGTGTGAGAGAGACCACCAGTGATGTCAATGGTTCTAAAAGTACCCAGTACAATCCATGAGATGTGAATGAATGTGTTGATGTCGAACATGTCACAGAATCCCTTGATCGAAGGTCATTGATGTAACCTGTCGTCAAAGGCGAGAAACCTACCATTGAGGCATGCAGATTTCAAGGTACTGATGATTCCTAGATCATCTTTCTAGATAATGTGCTGATGTCGATAGAAAGCGATCCGTCGTAGGCAAGCCCACAACATGAAATCATAGATCAAGTTGAAGAAATTTAGTTGCAAGGACTGACTCAGGGATGGTCAAGATGGATGACAGATATTTTGTAGATGTATGGTTTATTTGCAGTGACCTCTTGAACACATAACGACACAACAAATGGCTTGGTGACAATTGACCCAAAGTTAATTCCCAGAAACCGGCTGAAGACTTTCAATGTGGTTTGATCAACTATCAGGCAAAGGATTTCCCAACCCAGGTGAATGAAAAGTGTCGTGTTCAAGAGTGGTGATAAGGTTTCTTCGAGACAAAGGATAACAAACAGGCTTATTTTTCTCTCTTTTCCCCCACCATTTCTGGCAAGTACCTCTTTATTTTTTACAAGCTTGAGGAGGATAACATTTGCTTGATTATAAGCTCATCCTTCGGATGAGTCCAACTTAGTTTAGATTCGAACCCTAAGAAGGAGTGGTCCGTTCCTGTTTGTAATCGAACAGGTCCTTTACTGTGAAATTTTAACGAGTCCAGTATAGGAGAAACTCGGCGTTTTTCAATTTTAGAGAGTCTGAAAAACTTAAGAAGACTCTAGGGTTGACCTTTTTCGTAAATTTGTGTCTCCCAAGCCCGAAAAAGTATAAAATAATACTTGAGAGAACCGCTTGATCTTTACGACCAAGGAGTACTTTCATGATTAGTGTCTCTGATCTGAAAAGTAAAAAGCGATCAAGGACACGTCGTTTTATTTCCAATATCGAATTTGAAACGACAAAAATCCGGCAATCTTTTCATGTTTTTACGGTCAGAAAAGGGCTATAAGAGGACCATCTTTTAATTCCGTTTTAACGAGTGTAAAAGAAACGCTTGGCAATCTTTCCATGTTTTAGGAGTCAGAAAAGAGCTTAAAGATGACTCTGATGTTTTTGTTTGTGAAAAATGACAATTTTCCCTGAAAATCCTTTATCCTGCACAAAAACCAACACATTACTCATACCTGTTGAAGATAGATAAAAATACTTTGAAAAATACCTTTTCATGGTGAAAAATAAACAAATTTACCATTTATTTACCCAAAAAACCTATAAAAAGGGCTTTTACCAATTCATTTTTACCATTTTACTGTTGAGGAGAGAAAAAGGGCTTTTGGCAAGAAACTTCCCATAGACATTTGCAATAATCATACAAGTAAATTTAAAACCATTCCATAATATGATTTACAAGATAAACCGGTAATAATGATATATATAGATAGGAGTGTGTCAAAAAATACATCGTCTTCGATCATAGGTTGAAAAACACCTTATGATTGGCAAAAATGATAAGTACAAAAAACCAAAATGTCACATGTGTCTACAAAACGACCATCCAATCACTGGTGATTATCTCTATATGACACCACTGCACGAGCCACCATACACAAGAACCTTCTAAAAGGTCCTGGGACCCCGACTACATAGCGCTGAAGCCGGATTGGAATGTCATCTATGGTAGTCTCTGGTATATCTGCTGTAAGACGCTCCAGGTCACTTTCCAACTCAGCCAAAGTCTCTGTGGCCTCGTCCTGTGGGGCCGGTGCTAGTGCAACTGGTAGTCTCCTCTCGTAAGGCTGGAGATTGGCTGGACGTCGTGGGCCTACATCTGCATTTTGAAAATTATTACTATCAGTTTTGAGACGATATAAAAACAAACAAAAGTGGAGTCGCCTTCGACGTCTCCATTCATGAATATGATCGGAAATATAAGTGGACGTCGATTGCTTTAATGAAGTTAGTAACTCCGTGCGATTATCATATCTGACCGACAACTGAAAATGAGTTAAAAACGAGGTAGCTAACTGGCTAAAATTATAAAAAGAGGCCCGTGGTAACTCAATGTACCACTTGGCCGCAAGACCAATGAGAGTGCGCTGGAAAATACGTAAGCGGATCGAATCATCCGAGATAGAATTAGAGGCACACCAGAGGTAAAAACCAACCTCCCTAGAAACTAAGGTGTTTCTAGTGACAAACAAAACAATCAAGCACTGGGGTGCGCTGGGGTTGATTGCTTGATTGCTTTTATTTTATGCATTTAAAATAAAAGCAATCAGGTGTTCAAGTCTTACCTTTAGTCCAACGCTGTTTGTAGCAACCAAGCCTCTTCGATCTAGATGAGCTCCTTCTCCTTGAAGCCTGCATTCACTAACAAGCAAATGATTACATAGCACCTGAATAACTCATATAATAAAAAATATTCATCATAAAGACCAAGGAGTTTATGAAACAAATTATATATAACAACTTGTTGAGAAAAATGAACTTAATTGTATTAATTGGAAACAAAAGAAACCATTACAACCAGTGCCTTGGTGTTGTGCAGGTCCCTCCCAGGGTCCAGCAAGAGTTCACCTCTACTTTGATCAACTCACCCACTTCCAAATGAAGCTAAGAAAGGAATGGAATCTATCCTCTCAACTCTATAAGGGAGTCCTAATTTCAGCAGCATCTACTCTTAGGAATGTTCAACTTTCAACCTCCCCTCCCTCTGGCCCAATGCCTATATTTATAATGCTTTGGAGGAAGTTAATCAGGTCCACCATCAATGGGATAAGCTCCTCTTTCAAAGGGATAGCTCCCCTCTTCATGGGATAAGTTCCTCTTTCATTGGGATGCATGAACCATCTGGAGGCGCTCAATCCACGTCAAACCATCTTCTAGAATGCTCTAGAATCGATCGCAAGTAAGTTTTTTGAAGTAAAACTTGCGCCTTTTGACTTTTACAGGGGTACGCACCCACCCCTTTAGAGACAGAGCGTACAAGTACGCAGGTATTATGAACTTGAGGTGCGTGCATGCAGGTAAGAGTAAGAGAAAGTGCGGAACCAGAGTTATATTGATTTTTAAAGGCTTTCTCTCTTTTTTGGAGTTTGACATGAGGAGCAGAGGTATAAGACTTGCCAAGGAGGACAGTATGGTTATTGATGGAGCCATACTGACTGCAAATAGTCATGGTGACAAATTTTAGTGTAAAAGATTGCCCCCTAAAGTGCGAAGCCTGTAGTAGATTAGGGTTTTATATCATCTAGGAAGGGTGAAGCACTTTATCATTTCAAGGATTATCTTGTGGAGAGCCCAGTCGGAACCTACAAATATTCAACACAAAATACATATATGAGATCATATCATCGCTGAGGTAGGAATTCCCTTACTCAGATCAAAAACTTAACTAACAAACTAACTACTGCTCTGACATAGGAATGATTTCGCAATACATCATAATCATAGACACATGTAGACACAGTATGGACGCAACCATCTATTTATAATTAGTCTACTGTATAATGAATAAAAAACTCCTCGCGGCCTGGATGGTGGAAACTAGATCCAGGGTCTTCATTTCTGCCTCTCAAAATAGTACGATTCTATCCATGCGAATAAATGAGTTGATGTCGAACATGGTAGAAACCACTTGATTACCAGTCAATGATGTAAACTGTTAACAACTGTGAGAGAAATCACCATTGATGTCAATGGATCTCAAAGTACCCAGTACAATCCGTGAGTTGTGAATGAATGTGTTGATGTCGAACATGTCACGGAATCCTTCGATCGAAAGTCAATGATGTAAACTGTCGTCAAAGGCGAGAAACCAGCCATTGAGGCATGCAGATCTCAAGGTACTGACGATTTCTAGATCATCTTTCTAGATAATGCGCTGATGTCGATAGAAAGCGATCCGTCGTAGGCAAGCCCACAACACGAAATCATAGATCAAGCTGAAGAAATGTAGCTGTAAGGACTGACTCAGGGATGGTCAAGATGGATGACAGATATTTTGCAGATGAATGGACTATTTGCAGTGACCTCTTGAACACATAACGACACAACAGATAGCTTGGTGACAAGTGACCCAAAGTTAATACCCAGAAACCGGCTGAAGACTTTCAATGTGGTTTGATCAACTGTTAGGCAAAGGATTTCCCAACCTAGGTGAATGAAAAGTGTCGTGTTCAAGAGTGGTGATAAGGTTTTTCCGAGACAAAGGATAACAAATAGGCTTATTTTTCTCTCTTTTCCCCCACCATTTTTGGCAAGTACCTCTTTATTTTTTACAAGCTTGAGGAGGATAACATTTGCTTGATTATAAGCTCATCCTTCGGATGAGTCCAGCTTAGTTTAGATTCGAACCCTAAGAAAGAGTGGTCCGTTCCTGTTTGTAATCGAACAGGTCCTTTACTGTGAAATTTTAACGAGTCCAGTATAGGAGAAACTCGGTGTTTTTCAATTTTAGAGAGTCTGAAAAACTTAAGAAGACTCCAGGGTTGAACTTTTTCATAAATTTGTGTCTCCCAAGCCTGAAAAAGTATAAAATAATACTTGAGAAAACCGCTTGATCTTTACGACCAAGGAGTACTTTCATGATTAGTGTCTCTGATATGAAAAGTAAAAAGCGATCAAGGACACGTCGTTTTATTTCCAATATCGAATTTGAAACGACAAAAATCCGGCAATCTTTTCATGTTTTTACGGTCAGAAAAGGGTTGTAAGAGGATCGTCTTTTAATTCCATTTTAATGAGTGTAAAAGAAACGCTTGTCAATCTTTTCATGTTTTAGGAGTCAGAAAAGGGCTTAAAGATGACTCTGATGTTTTTGTTTGTAAAAAATGACAATTTTCCCTGAAAACCCTTTATCTTGCACAAAAACCAACACATTACTCATACCTGTTGAAGATAGATAAAAATACTTTGAAAAATACCTTTTCATGGTGAAAAATAAACAAATTTACCATTTATTTACCCAAAAAACCTATAAAAAGGGCTTTTACCAATTCATTTTTACCATTTTACTGTTGAGGAGAGAAAAAGGGCTTTTGGCAAGAAACCTCCCGTGGACATTGCGGAGAATCCGATCGTCGAAATCGAACGCCGTCTCTTTCAGGTAATCTACAACATCCTCCTCTTCAATTTCATCCGTTTATAATTCTTTTTAGGCCCTAGATTTCATTTTTTGGAGGTTTTGGGGTTTCAAAGACCGCCTTTCGGCGTACGCAGGAACCACACTAGGGACCCGCGTACCCTGACATTTTCTCAGTTGGAAAAATGTCAGGGGTATGCACCTTGCCTTCAGGGACCCTGTGTACCCACGCTCTGTTCCTAAAGGCGGGGTGCGTACTCCGCGCAACAAGTTTTTAAACCCTAAATTCTCCAAAATGGACCAAATTTTTTTGATTTCAAAGAATCTAATGGATGTTTTATGGTGTGTAGATTGTTCACCATGCTCGATTGGCGCGAGAGAGATCACGAAGATGTTGATTTGGCCGCCATTAATCATCAACCGTCAATTGATGTTTTGAAGGCATGCGACCTTTATAAATACTGGGCCATACCTGGCATGAGGGCTCAAGTGAGCTTTCTAGAGTGGCTGGTAGAAAGATGTAACATTCAGGACCAGTGTTTTTATATTGGAGGGCACTAGCTTGAGATGGAGCCAGCAGATATCTACTTTCTCACTGGTTTGCCTAAGAGAGGCGAACACTTGACTCTGTTCGGGACTAGGGCAGGTGGCCAGTCTATCGCTAGCCTCCGACTAGAGTGGTGTAACACTCAGACTCAGGAGAAGGGGATAGAGATCAAAACTATATCCGGGCCTGAACTTATGGTGATTGCCTTTACAGTTACCAGACTTTGTGGGGCTGCCGCTTTACACATTGCCACTGGATCCCAGATGCGGATGGCGATTGATTGCTATCGAGGTACCATTTTCAACTGGTGTGATGTTGTGTTGGCCAATGTAAAAGGCCAACTGACTAGAGCCAAAAACGGACAGCTAAAGACCTTTGGTTATGGGGCTTTAGTTGTGAGTTTTGGCTTAGAGAGGGTTCTGATGCTGATCCCACAGCAGCTCACTGTTGAGGTTGGGCTTCCCCGAGAGTCCAAATTGATGCGATGGGTTGCGGTTATGGCCCGTCATCCTGATGAGGGGACGAAGGTTGTCCGATTTACTCCGGAGTACTTTCGCTGGTTAGAAGACCAAGTCTTTTCTATACAGGATTTTCCTTATGCTGGAGTTGATTTTCGTGGAGATCCGGACATGGTTCTTCCACCGGGAGAATAATGGGATGATACAGGTAACTTCATTTTTCACAAGTTTTTTAAACTATCTATTTTTTTGTTTGTTTTTATATCGTCTCAAAACTGATAGTAATAATTTTCAAAATGCAGATGTAGGCCCACGACATCCATCTAATCTCCGGCCTTACGAGAGGAGACTACCAGTTGCACCGGCACCGGCCCCACAGGATGAGGCCACAGAGACTTTGGCTGAATTGGAAAGTGACCTGGAGCGTCTTACAATAGATATATCGGAGACTACCATAGATGACATTCCAATCCGGCTTCAGCGCTATGTAGTCGGGGTCCCAAGACCTTTTAGGAGGTTCTTGTGTAGGGTGGCCCGTGTAGTGATGTCATATAGAGATCATCACCAGTGATTGGATGGTCGTTTTGTAGACACATGTGACATTTTGGTTTTTTGTACTTATCATTTTTGCCGATCATAAGGTGTTTTTCAACCTATGATCGAAGACGATGTATTTTTTGACACACTCCTATCTATATATATCATTATTACTGGTTTATCTTGTAAATCATGTTATGGAATGGTTTTAAATTTACATGTATGATTATTGCAAATGTCTATTTAACATTCGAGAAGCAATTGCATCTGCTAATGTATTTAAAGACCTTGGAATATGTTGATATTCAATGTAATCAAACTCACGTTCCAAGAGACGCACTCTCAAAAATAACCTTAATAACACTAGATTTCTAATGGCATACACTCTATTAAGCTGTAATACAACGAGTTCAGAATCTAACCTCAATATCAAACTCCAAATCCCAAATGAAATAGATTCAGATAATAACTCAATCACTGCACTATACTCGGCAATGTTGTTTGTTGTTTGACCTAGGCTCACCCCATGCATAGATACTAACTCGTCAGAGGGTGAATAGATAACCCAAGCTGCGGAAGAGATATTCCGTGTACTACGACAGGCACCATCAGCGAAACCAATGTATGTTTGGAGAGGCATCGACATCTGCATCATCAAGAGTAAAACCAAGATAAGCAGAATAACGACGAAAACACACTCTCTAAGCTAAGCACACTGTCTAAACTAACAAACACACCAGCTAGAAAGAAAAACTAACCTAACTAAAAATCTCCATACCCATTCTTTTAAGCATAATACCTCTTCAAGTAAAGACCATTTCTAGGTTTACCTAAAGAGTCCCCGTCAAAGTCTACCAACTCATAGGCCCCTTTTGCTAGCTTTCTCTTGACAATATAGGGCCCATGCCACATAGGAACGAATTTTCCAGCACCTAATTTATCATTAGCTTGATCATATAATAACACTAGGTCTCCTTCCGAAAAATTTCGAGGGGTCACATTTCGATCATACTGAGCTTTCATACGTTTTGCGTGAGTCTCGATCGCCAATGCAGCATCACATCGATTCTCATCTAATTGAGCTAAGTATAATAAATGCTTTTCCTCTTCGGAAGTAGCTGGAAGTAACTCGATGGCCATTTGTAGTGACGAGATTTCGCATTCAATGGGTAGCACAGCTTCCAAACCATAAACTAGTTGGAAAGAAGTGAACCCTGTTGATGTTTTCACTGAGGTTCGGCACGCCCAAAGCGCTGAAAATAACATGTTATGCCAATTCGACCGATGAATACCAATGATTCGTCAGATCATGATAACTAAAACTTTGTTGATGGACTCAACCAGACCATTCGCTTGTGGATAATAAGGAGTTGAACTATCGTGATGCAAACCAAGCTGGCCTGTAAGTTCTGTCATCATAACGTTTCGAAAATGGCGCCCATGGTCAGTGATTATCGCTTGTGGGACACCAAACCTAGCAATTATATGATTGAACATGAAAATTGCAGCTGTCTTGCCGTCTGCCTCGAATGTAGGCATCGCCTCGGCCCACTTAGTAAAATAATCTACCGCAAGGATGATATACGCATGCCCCCTGGCCGAGTGAGGGTTACATGTAATAAAATCGATACCCCATTTGGCAAAAGGACCAACGACAATTATAGGGTGGAGAGGAGCAGGTGGAGTGCACATCTTTCGATCAAACACTTGACAGTTGTGGCATTTTCGGACCGCAGTAATACAATCTTTAAACAAGGACGACCAGAAGTAGCCAGCGCGCAATATCTTTTGGGCTGTGGCATACCCAGACATATGACCGCCACACGCTCCAGAGTGACAGTCATTTAGAACCCTTTCAGCCTCTTCGCGAGTTAAGCAACGTCGGAAAATAGAGTCCGCCCCACGGCGATAAAGAGTATCTCCAATAATTTTGTATTATTGGGACTGGAATCGAATTTTCCGACGTTCCGACTTATAAACTTCGGGCCGAAAGGTTTGGGTCTAGAGATAGACGATGATATCCCCATACCACGGATCTAAAGTGCTGATTAGAAACAAAGATTCGTCCGCAATGGGCTCCTCTGCCACAGTTTCCGTGTCAGCACGCGAGAAGTCACACATTAACTCTGCAAAAACTAAAGATTTCTTAGACTTAGATTTTTCAAACTCCAAGTCGAACTCCTACAGGATAAAAATCCATTTAGAGTACTTGCCCCCTAGCAATTGTTTGGTCAAAATGTAAATCATAGGGTTGCAATCCGAAATGACTGTAGTTTTACATAGTAAAATGTAGTGACGAAAACGTTGGACAACTTGAACGGCTGCCAATGCCAATTTCTCCACATGTGAGTATTTTAGCTCAGTTGGATTTAACGTTCGATTAAGGTAATATATCACATGTTCCGTTCCGAATTCATCTTCCTGAACTAAGACCATTCCAATGGTGGAATGGGAGGTGGCGAGATACAAAAAGTAATCGTGGTTGTAGTTGGGAGGATGCAACAACGGTGCATGGGTCAACGCGTGTTTGAGTGCATCAAAAGATTTCTGAGCTATCTCATCCCAAGAGAATTGAACGTTCTGTTTCAACAACCGTGTAAAACCCTTTGTAACCTCGGCGTAGTTAGGAATGAATCGTCGTAAAAAGTTTGCTTTCCCCTGCAAACTTTGGAGTTGGCAAAGACTCGAAGGAGGAGGCAATTTGATGATAGCTTCTACCTTCGAGGGATCGACGCGAATGCCGGCTTTCGAAACTACAAATCCCAGTAATCGACTCGTTTCTTTATAGAAGACACATTTGTGTGGGTTCAACCGAATACGATAATGCCTACACCTCATGAAGATTGCTCGTAAATGGACAAGGTGATCAGCTCGATGTAATGAATGAGTAGGCAAGTCATCGAGATAAGGTTGCACAATGTGTTTGATGTCATGAAACGCATAAGACATCTCCCTTTGAAAAGTTGCTCCGGCATTCTTGAGCCCAAAAGGTAATTTGCAATAAGAAAATGTCCCCCATGGACAAATGAAAGCCGTTTTTAGTTGATCGGCAGGTAGAATGTTGATTTGATTGTAACCGGAAAAACCGTCCATAAAGGAAAATATTTCGCTGCCGGCACAATCATCAATTATTTGATCGATATAGGGAGTTGGGTAGTTGTCTTTTGGACAAGCTCGATTAATGTCCTTATAATCGATGCATATTCTTATTGTTCCCTGTTTTTTGTTAACGGAACAATATTCGATACCCAATCCGTTAACGGGATCAGATAAATGAAACCTGCTTTCAACAGTTTTCAACTTCTGCTTTAATTGCAGCCGCTTTTCGTGGGTGAATCTGACGCAAATGTTGCCGGACGGGTTTAGCATCCGGGTAAGTCTTGATCTCATGAACAACAATCACGGGATCAATTCCTGGCATTTCCTCATAGGACCAGGCAAACACGTCGCGGAATTCTTGAAATAGGGCCTTGTATGTCTGAATTTCGTCATCTGTACACGAGGCACCTATATGAATGTTCTCAACAATTCCAGGCTTAACCGAAATGTCAATGGGAATAGTTCGAGAAATATTTCCTAAATTCAGCTCTGAATCAGGATGTTTCATGGGATTCTGAGCTTCCTTGACATATTCAGCTGTAAAAATTGATGAGAAATCATTTTCAAAATGATCATCCTCGGGTAAAAACGAAGATCTATGATGGAGATCGTCCCATGGTAAATCATCTATACACAGGACTTCACGAAGTTGCTCGTCAGATGAAACAACTTCGGGAAATGCTATTAACTCCGAGGTTGATGTGAAAAGTGATTCCTCACGGACCACATTCATTTGGTCGATTTTGGTTGAACATAGGTCGGTAAAAGACTGCACGGCTTGATAGGCAATTTCATATGGACTCAACGACATAGCATCACCAAATGAGTCTATCTCAGATTCAGAAGGAATGATCCAAGGATCATCATAAACAATGGTGTCTGATGTAATCATATGAATGGATGCAAACGAAGACAATGCGTTGATTGGAGGAAAAGGAAAAGTTCCCAGTAAACCGGCATCTTTAACTAATCCTACTCCAACATCCTTATATGGGATAGTCGTTTTACCAACATGCTGAATACTCTCTGAAGAGGCTGGGTCGGATGAAAAGTAAGCCAGCTGGTCTATTGTTACGATCTTTCCATTATGTGGGAACTTTATTACTCGGAAGACCGACGAAACGACCGCTGTCATAGCGTAAGACCAACTTCAACCTAAGAGAAGGTTCTAGTCTAGAGGGGCATCAACCACCTCCACATCTAGACTAACGGTTTTTCCTTCAACCCCTATAGGCAAATCCTGTAGAATGCCAAAAGGATGAAACCCACGGCCATCAAAGGCCTTAAGAATCGTCGGGGATTGATTTAGTGAAGGAGAACCAAGCGATCTCCAACACTGTATCGACATAATACACGTTGAAGCTCCCTCATCAATTACAATCTGATGAATAGGCCTGTTTTTGACTATCACTGGGATCTGGAAAGCAATTTGATGAGGCAAACGTGGTGTACTATTTTCTAGATCAAAGATTATTAGATTCGGGTCCTGAACATCAACAGCTCCTATAGTCGACAAAAGTAATTTACGCTGTGCTGGGCGTGATTGCAGCACTTCCAAAGCCGACATTGCTGAGGGTGAAACAGCTAAGTCCTCAACAATGTTATAATTCTGGGCCACTCTCGCATGTGGATTGAAAGGAGATTTTCGAAGTATACCCTTGGCGGGTGGTTTGATTACCAAGTTTGGATTAGGCTTCTCGATCTGTAGCGGATCGGAACCGGGAGCTGAGGTTGATGGATTAGAATGAGAAGATTCTGCTTCTTTGCCATCAATAGGACTTTTACTATAATCTTATGATCGAGTCACAATCCTTACATGGGACATCATCAATATGGGTTCTTCACTGGCACTCGAGGAAGAACCTATCATCTTACTATCCTGCTTTGGAAATGGATCCTTCAAAACAGCAGGAGTTTGGGAACCTTTGACGATTTTCGCAACCTCTGCTCGATGAGGGCAGTCTCTTGTAAAGTGTTCCTCTTCAAAAATAAGACATGGATAACGAGGTTTGCGCTTTTCGTCATTGGTTTCCGACTTTTTAGTTTTCTCTTTTGAACTTTTGTTTGCTTTATTCTTCTTCTTCCCTTTCTTCTTTCCACCAGATTTTGATTTAGTTGTAGATGACTCTACAGCGTGAATATCGGCGGAAACCTCAGCAGAAGAATCTCCTGTCAGGGAATCAGGTAAGGTTATGATAGGAGAATAATTCTTGGAAGACTTCTTCTTACTTTTAGTGTTCACCGTACCAATCATGCCATCAGCAACATGAGACCTTGACGGAGCAGCAGCGATTTGATTTGACTTGGGAAGATCTGGGATCTTTTCGTGTAACGTACCTGACTGAGTATAAACTAAGTCAAGGTACTACTCTTGGGCAATCACTTGCTCCTCAGTAACTACTCTGGCCTTAGCTACGTCTTCAGTAATCTTCGGTAACAATGATTTAACAAACCATTCAGCTAAGATCTGGTCCGGGATAAAAACTTTCACTAACCGCCTTCGACGTCTCCATTCATGAATATGATCAGAAATATAAGTGGACGCCGATTGCTTTAATGAAGTTAGTAACTCCGTGCCATTATCATATCTGACCAGCAACTAAAATTGAGTTAAAAAAGAGGTAGCTAACTGGCTAAAATTATAAAAAGACGCCCGTGGTAACTCAATGTACCACTTGGCTGCAAGATGAATGAGAGTGCGCTGGAAAAGACATAAGCGGATCGAATCATCCGAGATAAAAGCAATCAACCCCAGTATCAATTTATACCTCAAGGTCAACCCCAATATCAGTACATGCCTCAAGGGTATCTACCCCACGGTCAATACTCGAACCAAGGTTTCCAACCACCCCAAGGTCAATCTTATGGTCAAGGAATGGGAAATGTACCTTTCAATTATCAATCCTACCCTCAACCTGGTTATGGTCCCCCCTATCCTCAACCTGTTATGGGTCAGTACCCCGGAATAAACATAGTGTGGGATCCATCGCAAATTCAACAGGTGTTGCAGCCAAATGTACAGTTGTCATCTCAAACTGGACAACCCTTAGTTTCTGGTTCACCCCAGCAACCAGTCCAGTCTAATATTCAAACTTCTGTACCTTCAGTAGTTTCTCAGTCTGGGCCTATTTCGCCTCGCACTCCATCTCAAACGACTGCTGCAACTACCGCAACATCTGTTCAATCTACCCCACTTACTTTTGGAGTATCGACAACTCCGGTTTCTACTGTTCCTGTATCTACTCCTCAGACATCTTTACCATCGTCTGGATCCATGATTCAAACTACGGTTCAGATGCCTGTAGGACAACCTGGTTTAAGTACGGTTGTCACTAGTCAACCACAATTCACTTATCAACCGTACCAGGGACAGTACCAATTCGGTCCTGCTGTCCAGCAGCCAGTTTACCAGTATCAACTGTATCCTGGGTACACTTATCAACAACCCCAGTACGGTCCGGTTAATCCTAGTTTTCCAGGAGGATACAATATCCCGAACGTGATTCCTATTCCTAGTTATCCTGGATATCCTCCTCCTGGGACTGGTCTCATGACCCAGAGTTTTAGGGATCCTAATCGGCAGCTACCGTTTATCGCAACTTTGGACTTACCAAACTTGTCGCGCCTAACGAACGATCCAATTAATTATCTTCCGTTTTGGCCGCCAATGCCGAATAAGTTTCCCAGTGACATTCCCAAGTTCGAAGGTAAATCTGGAGAGGACCCGTCGAATCATGTGATGACTTACCACCTCTGGTGTGCCTCTAATTCCATCTCGGATGATTCGATCCGCTTACGTCTTTTCCAGCGCACTCTCATTGGTCTCGCAGCCAAGTGGTATATTGAGTTACCACGGGCCTCTTTTTATAATTTTAGCCAGTTAGCTACCTCGTTTTTAACTCATTTTCAGTTGCCGGTCAGATATGATAATGGCACGGAGTTACTAACTTCGTTAAAGCAATCGACGTCCACTTATATTTCCGATCATATTCATGAATGGAGACGTCGAAGGCGGTTAGTGAAAGTTTTTATCCCGGACCAGATCTTAGCTGAATGGTTTGTTAAATCATTGTTTCCGAAGATTACTGAAGACATAGCTAAGGCCGGAGTAGTTACTGAGGAGCAAGTGATTGCTCAAGCACAATACCTTGACTTAGTTTATACTCAGTCAGGTACGTTGCACGAAAAGATCCCCGATCTTCCCAAGTCAAATCAAATCGCTGCAGCTCCTTCGGGATCTCATTCCGTTGATGGTATGATTGGTACGGTTAACACTAAAAGTAAGAAGAAGTCTTCCAAGAATTCTTCTCCTATCATAACCTTGCCTGATTCCCTGACAGGAGATTCTTCTGCTGAGGTTTCTACCGATATTCACGCTGTAGAGTCATCTACAACTAAATCAAAATTCGGTGGGAAAAAGAAAGGGAAGAAGAAGAATAAAGCAGACAAAACTCCAAAGGAGAAAACTGAAAAATCGGAAACCAATGACAAAAAGTGTAAACCTCGTTATCCATGTCTTATTTGTGAAGAGGAACACTTTACAAGAGATTGCCCTCATCGAGCAGAGGTTGCGAAGATCGTCAAAGGTTCCAAAACTCCTGTTGTTTTGAAGGATCCATTTCCAAAGCAGGATAGTAAGATGATAGGTTCTTCCTCGAGTGCCAGTGAAGAACCCATATTGATGATGTCCCATGTAAGGATTGCGACTCGATCGCAAGATTATAGTAAAAGTCCTGTTGATGGAAAAGAAGCAGAATCTTCTCATTCTAATCCATCAACCTCAGCTCCCGGTTCCGATCCGCTACAGATCGAGAAGCCTAATCCAGACTTGGTAATCAAACCGCCTGCCAAGGGTATACTTTGAAAATCTGCTTTCAATCCACATGTGAGAGTAGCCCAGAATTATAACATTGTTGAGACTTAGCTATTTCACCCTCAGCAATGTCGGCTTTGGAAGTGCTGCAATCATGCCCAGCATAGCGTAAATTACTTTTGTCGGCTATAGGAGCTGTTGATGTTCAGGACCCGAACCTAATAATCTTTGATCTAGAAAATAGTACACCACGTTTGCCTCATCAAATGGCTTTCCAGATCCCAGTGATAGTAAAAAACAAGCCTATTCATCGGACTGTAATTGATGAGGGAGCTTCAACGTGTATTATGTAGATACAGTGTTGGAGATCACTTGGTTCTCCTTCACTAAATCAATCCCCGACAATTCTTAAGGCCTTTGATGGCCGTGGGTTTCATCCTTTTGGCATTCTACAGGATTTGCCTATAGGGGTTGAAGGAAAAACCGTTAGTCTAGATGTGGAGGTGGTTGATGTCCCTCTAGACTACAACCTTCTCTTGGGTCGAAGTTGGTCTTACGCTATGACAGCGGTCGTTTCATCGGTCTTCCGAGTAATAAAGTTCCCACATAATGGAAAGATCATAGCAATAGACCAGCTGGCTTACTTTTCATCTGACCCAGCCTCTTCAGAGAGTATTTAGCATGTTGGTAAAACGACTATCCCATATAAGGATGTTGGAGTAGGATTAGTTAAAGATGCCGGTTTACTGGGAACTTTTCCTTTTCCTCCTATCAATGCATTGTCTTCGTTTGAATCCATTCATATGATTACATCAGACACCATTGTTTATGATGATCCTTGGATCGTTCCTTCTGAATCTGAGATAGACCCATTTGGTGATGCTATGCCTTTGAGTCCATATGAAATTTCCTATGAAGCCGTGCAGTCTTTTACCGACCCGCGTTCAACCGAAAAAGACTTAATGAATGTGGTCTGTGAGGAATCACTTTTCACATCAACCTCGGAGTTAATAGCGTTTCCCGAAGTTGTTTCATCTGACGAGCAACTTCGTGAAGTCCTGTGTGTAGACGATTTACCATGGGAAGATCTCCATCACAGATCTTCGTTTTTACCTGAGGATGATCGTTTTGAAAATGATTTCTCATCAATTTTTACAGCTGAATATGTCAAGGAAGCTCAGAATCCCATGAAACATCCTGATTCAGAGCTGAATTTGGGAAATATCTCTCGAACTATTCCCATTGACATTTCGGTTAAGCCTGGAATTGTTGAGAACATTCATATATGTGCCTCGTGTACAGGTGACGAAATTCAGACATACAAGGCCCTATTTCAAGAATTCCACGACGTGTTTGCCTGGTCCTATGAGGAAATGCCAGGAATTGATCCCACGATTGTTGTTCATGAGATCAAGACTTAACCGGACGCTAAACCCGTCCGGCAACGTTTGCGTCAGATTCACCCACGAAAAGCTGCTGCAATTAAAGTAGAAGTTGAGAAACTGTTGAAAGCAGGTTTCATTTATCCGATCCCGTTAACGGATTAGGTATCGAATATTGTTCCGGTTAACAAAAAACAGGGAACAATAAGAATATGCATTGATTATAGGGACATTAATCGAGCTTGTCCAAAAGACAACTACCCAACTCCCTATATCGATCAAATAATTGATGATTGTGCCGGCAGCGAAATATTTTCCTTTATGGATGGTTTTTCCGGTTACAATCAAATCAACATTCTACTTGCCGATCAACCAAAAACAGCTTTCATTTGTCCATGGGGGACATTTTCTTATTGCAAATTACCTTTTGGGCTCAAGAATGCCGGAGCAACTTTTCAAAGGGAGATGTCTTATGCGTTTCATGACATCAAACACATTGTGAAACCTTATCTCGATGACTTGCCTGCTCATTCATTACATTGAGCTGATCACCTTGTCCATTTACGAGCAATCTTCATGAGGTGTAGGCATTATCGTATTCGGTTGAACCCACACAAATGTGTCTTCTGTATAGAAACGGGTCGATTACTGGGATTTGTAGTTTCGAAAACCGGCATTCGTGTCGATCCCTCGAAGGTAGAAGCTATCATCAAATTGCCTCCTCCTTCGAGTCTTCGCCAACTCCAAAGTTTGCAGGGGAAAGCAAACTTTTTACGATGATTCATTCCTAACTACGCTGAGGTTACAAAGGGTTTTACACAGTTGTTGAAACAAAACGCTCAATTCTCTTAGGATGAGATAGCTCAGAAATCTTTTGATGCACTCAAGCACGCGTTGACCCATGCACCGTTGTTGCATCCTCCCAACTACAGGCAGGATTACTTTTTGTATCTCGCCGCCTCCTAGTCCACCATTGGAATGGTCTTAGTTCAGGAAGATGAATTTGGAACGGAACATGCGATATATTACCTTAGTCGGACGTTAAATCCAACTGAGCTAAAATACTCACATGTGGAGAAATTGGCATTGGCAACCATTCAAGCTGTCCAACGTTTTCGTCACTACATTTTACTTTGTAAAACTACAATCATTTCGGATTGCAACCCTATGATCTACATTTTGACCAAACAATTGCTAGGGGGCAAGTACTCTAAAAGGATTGTTATCCTGCAGGAGTTCAACTTGGAGTTTGAGAAATCTAAGTCTAAGAAATCTTTAGTTTTTGCAGAGTTAATGTGTGACTTCCAGCGTGCTGACACGAAAACTATGGCAGAGGAGCCCATTGCGAACGAATCTTTGTTTCTAATCAGCACTTTAGATCCGTGGTATGGGGATATCATTGTCTATCTCTAGACCCAAACCTTTCGGCCCGAAGTTTCAAAGTCGGAACGTCGGAAAATTCGATTCCAGTCCCAACAATATAAAATTATTAGAGATACTCTTTATCGCCGTGGGGCGGACACTATTTTTCAATGTTGCTTAACTCACGAAGAGGCTAAAAGGGTTCTAAATGACTGTCACTCTGGAGCGTGTGGCGGTCATATGTTTGGGTATGCCACAGCCCAAAAGATATTGCACGCTGGCTACTTATGACCGTCCTTGTTTAAAGATTGTATTACTGCGGTCCGAAAATGCCACAACTGTCAAGTGTTTGATCGAAAGATGCACGCTCCACCTGCTCTTCTCCATCCTATAATTTTCGTTGGTCCTTTTGCCAAATGGGGTATCGATTTTATTACATGTAACCCTCACTCGGCTGGGAGGCATGCGTATATCATCCTTGCGGTAGATTATTTTACTAAGTGGGCCGAGGCGATGCCTACATTCGAGGCAGACGGCAAGACAGCTGCAATTTTTGTGTTCAATCATATAATTGCTAGGTTTGGTGTCCCACAAGCGATAATCACTGACCATGGGTGCCATTTTCGAAACGTCATGATGACAGAACTTACAGGCCAGCTTGGTTTGCGTCACGATAGTTCAACTCCTTATTATCCACAAGTGAATGGTCTGGTTGAGTCCATCAAAAAAGTTTTAGTTATCATGATCCGACGAATCATTGGTATTCATCGGTCGAATTGGCACAACATGTTATTTTCAGCGCTTTGGGCGTACCGAACCTCAGTGAAAACATCAACAGGGTTCACTCCTTTCCAACTAGTTTATGGTTTGGAAGTTGTGCTACCCATTGAATGCGAAATCCCGTCACTGCAAATGGCCATCGAATTACTTCCAGCTACTTCCGAAGAGGAAAAGCGTTTATTATACTTAGCTCAATTAGATGAGAATCGCATTGGCGATCGAGACTCACGCAAAACGTATGAAAGCTCAGTATGATCGAAATGTGACCCCTCGAAATTTTTCAGAAGGAGACCTGGTGTTATTGTATGATCAAGCTAATGATAAATTAGGTGCTAGAAAATTCGTTCCTATGTGGCATGGGCCCTATATTGTCAAGCGAAAGCTAGCAAAAGGGGCCTATGAGTTGGTAGACTTTGACGGGGACTCTTTGGGTAAACCCAGAAATGGACTTTACCTAAAGAGGTATTATGCTTAAAAGATGGGTATGGAGATTTTTAGTTAGGTTAGTTTTTCTTTCTAGCTGGTGTGTTTGTTAGTTTAGACAGTGTGCTTAGCTTAGAGAGTGTGTTTTTGTCATTATTCTGGCTTATCTTGGTTTTACTCTTGATATTGCAGATGTCGATGCCTCTCCAAACATACATTGGTTTCGCTGATGGTGCTTGTCATAGTACATGGAATATCTCTTCCGCAGCTTGGGTTATCTATTCGCCCTCTGACGAGTTAGTTTCTATGCATGGGGTAAGCCTCGGTCAAACAAAAAACAACATTGCCGAGTACGGTGCAGTGATTGAGTTATTGTATGAATCTATTTCATTTGGGATTCAGAGTTTGATAGTGAGGTTAGATTCTGAACTCGTTGTATTATAGCTTAATAGAGTGTATGCCATTAGAAATCCAGTGTTATTAAGGTTATTTTTGAGAGTGTGTCTCTTGGAACGTGAGTTTGATTACATTGAATATCAACATATTCCAAGGTCTTTAAATACATTAGCAGATGCAATTGCTTCTCGAATGTTAAATAGACATTTGCAATAATCATACATGTAAATTTAAAACCATTCCATAACATGATTTACAAGATAAACCGGTAATAATGATATATATAGATAGGAGCGTGTCAAAAAATACATCGTCTTCGATCATAGGTTGAAAAACACCTTATGATCGGCAAAAATGATAAGTACAAAAAACCAAAATGTCACATGTGTCTACAAAACGACCATCCAATCACTGGTGATGATCTCTATATGACACCACTACACGAGCCACCCTACACAAGAACCTTCTAAAAGGTCCTGGGACCCCGACTACATAGCGCTGAAGCCGGATTGGAATGTCATCTATGGTAGTCTCTGGTATATCTACTATAAGATGCTCCAGGTCACTTTCCAACTCAGCCAAAGTCTCTGTGGCCTCGTCCTGTGGGGCCGGTGCCGGTGCAACTGGTAGTCTCCTCTCGTAAGGCCGGAGATTTGCTGGACGTCGTGGGCCTACATCTGCATTTTGAAAATTATTACTATCAGTTTTGAGACGATATAAAAACAAACAAAAAAATAGATAGTTTAAAAAACTTGTGAAAAATGAAGTTACCTATATCATCCCATTGTTCTCCCAGTGGAAGAACCATGTCTGGATCTCCACGAAAATCAACTCCGACATAAGGAAAATCTTGTATAGAAAAGACCTGGTCTTCCAACCAGCGAAATTACTCCGGAGTAAATCGGACAACCTCCGTCCCCTCATCAGGATGACGGGCCATAACCGCAACCCATCACATCAATTTGGGCTCTCGGGGAAGCCCAGCCTCAACAGTGAGCTGCTGTGGGATCAGCATCGGAACCCTCTTTAAGCCAAAACTCACAACTAAAGCCCCATAACCAAAGGTCTTTAGCTGTCCGTTTTTGGCTCTAGTCAGTTGGCCTTTTACATTGGCCAACACAGCATCACACCAGTTGAAAATGGTACCTCGATAGCAATCAATCGCCATCCGCATCTGGGATCCAGTGGCAATGTGTAAAGCGGCAGCCCCGCAAAGTCTGGTAACTGTAAAGGCAATCACCATAAGTTCAGGCCAGGATATATTTTTGATCTCTATCCCCTTCTCCTGAGTCTGAGTGTTACACCACTCTAGTCAGAGGCTAGCGATAGACTGGCCACCTGCCCTAGTCCCGATCAGAGTCAAGTGTTCGCCTCTCTTGGGCAAACTAGTGAGAAAGTAGATATCTGCCGGCTCCATCTCAAGCTGGTGCCCTCCAATATAAAAACACTGGTCCTGAACGTTCCATCTTTCTACCAGCCACTCTAGAAAGCTCACTTGGGCCCTCATGCCAGGTATGGCCCAGTATTTATAAAGGCCGCATGCCTTCAAAGCATCAATTGACGGTTGATGATTAATGGCGGCCAAATCAACATCTTCGTGCTCTCTCTCATGCCAATCGAGCATGGTGAACAATCTACACACCATAAAACATCCATTAGATTCCATGAAATCAAAAAAATTTGGTCCATTTTGGAGAATTTAGGGTTTAAAAACTTGTTGCGTGGAGTACGCACCCCGCCTTTAGGAACAGAGCATGGGTACGTAGGGTACCTGAAGGCAAGGTGCGTACCCCTGACATTTTTCCAACTGAGAAAATGTCGGGGTACGCGAGTCCCTAGTGTGGTGCTTGCGTACGCCAAGAGGCGGTCTTTGAAACCCCAAAACCTCCAAAAAATGAAATCTAGGGCCTAAAAAGAATTCTAAACGGATGAAATTGAAGAGGAGGATGTTGTAGATTACATGAAAGAGACGGTGTTCGATTTCGACGGTTGGATTCTCCACAATGTCCACGGGAAGTTTCTTGCCAAAAGCCCTTTTTCTCTCCTCAACAGTAAAATGGTAAAAATGAATTGGTAAAAGCCCTTTTTATAGGTTTTTTGGGTAAATAAATGGTAAATTTGTTTATTTTTCACCATGAAAAGGTATTTTTCAAAGTATTTTTATCTATCTTCAACAGGTATGAGTAATGTGTTGGTTTTTGTGCAGGATAAAGGATTTTTAGGGAAAATTGTCATTTTTTACAAACAAAAACATCAGAGTCATCTTTAAGCCCTTTTCTGACTCCTAAAACATGAAAATATTGCCGAGCGTTTCTTTTACACTCGTTAAAACGGAATTAAAAGACGGTCCTCTTACAACCCTTTTCTGACCGTAAAAATATGAAAAGATTGTCGGATTTTTGTTGTTTCAAATTCGATATTGGAAATAAAACGACGTGTCCTTGATCTCTTTTTACTTTTCAGATCAGAGACACTAATCATGAAAGTACTCCTTGGTCGTAAAGATCAAGCGGTTCTCTCAAGTATTATTTTATACTTTTTCAGGCTTGGGAGACACAAATTTACAAAAAAGTTCAACCCTAGAGTCTTCTTAAGTTTTTCAGACTCTCTAAAATTGAAAAACACCGAGTTTCTCCTATACTGGACTCGTTAAAATTTCACAGTAAAGGACCTGTTCGATTACAAACAGGAACGGACCATTCCTTCTTAGGGTTCGAATCTAAACTAAGTTGGACTCATCCGAAGGATGAGCTTATAATCAAGCAAATGTTATCCTCCTCAAGCTTGTAAAAAATAAAGAGGTACTTGCCAGAAATGGTGGGGGAAAAGAGAGGAAAATGAGCCTATTTGTTACACTTTGTCTCGGAAAAACCTTATCATCACTCTTGAACATGACACTTTTCATTCACCTGGGTTGGGAAATCCTTTGCCTAACAGTTGATCAAACCACATTGAAAGTCTTCAGCCGGTTTCTGGGTATTAACTTTGGGTCAATTGTCACCAAGCCATCTGTTGTGTCGTTATGTGTTCAAGAGGTCACTGCAAATAAGCCATTCATCTGCAAAATATCTGTTATCCATCTTGACCATCCCTGAGTCAGTCCTTACAGCTACATTTCTTCAACTTGATTTATGATTTCGTGTTGTGGGCTTGCCTACGACGGATCGCTTTCTATCGACATCAGCACATTATCTAGAAAGATGATCTATAAATCGTCAGTACCTTGAGATCTGCATGCCTCAATGGCAGGTTTCTCGCCTTTGACGATAGCCTACATCATTGACTTTCGATCGAAGGATTCCGTGACATGTTCGACATCAACATATTCATTCACATCTCACGGATTGTACTGGGTACTTTGAGAGCCATTCACATCACTGGTGGTTTCTCTCACACTTGTTAACAGTTTACATCATTGACTAGTAATCAAGTGGTTTCTACCATGTTCGACATCAACTCATTTATTCGCATGGATAGAATCGTACTATTTCGGGAAGCAGAAATGAAGACCCTGGATCTAGTTTCTGCCATCCAGGCTGCGAGGAGTTTTGTATTCATTATATAGTAGACTAATTATAAACAGATGGATGTGTCCATACTGTGTCTATGATTATGATGTATTGCTAAATCATTCCTATATCAGAGCAGTAGTTAGTTTGTTAGTTAAGTTTTTGATCTGAGTATGGGAATGCCTATCTCATCGATGATATGATCTCATATATGTATTTTGTGTTGAATATTTGCGGTTCCAACTGGGCTCTCCACAAGATAATCCTTGAAATTATAAAGTGCTTCACCCTTCCTAGATGATATAAAACCCTAATCTACTACAAGCTTCGCATTTTAGGGGGCAATCTGTTACACTAAAATTTGTCACCATGACTATTTGCAGTCAGTATGGCTCCATCAATAACCATACTGTCCTCCTTGGCAAGTCTTATACCTCTGCTCCTCATGTCAAACTCCAAAAAAGAGAGAAAGCCTTTAAAAATCAATATAACTCTGGTTCCGCACTTTCTCTTACTCTTACCTGCGTGCACGCACCTCAAGTTCATAATACCTGCGTACTTGTACGCTTTGTCTGTAAAGGGGTGGGTGTGTACCCCTGTAAAAGTCAAAAGGCTCAAGTTTTACTTCAAAAAACTTACTTGCAGTCGATTCTAGAGCATTCTAGAAGATGGTTTGACGTGGATTGAGCGCCTCCAGATGGTTCATGCATCCCAATGAAAGAGGAACTTATCCCATGAAGAGGGGAGCTATCCCTTTGAAAGAGGGGCTTATCCCATTGATGGTGGACATGTTTAACTTCCTCCAAAGCATTATAAATACAGGCATTGGGCCAGAGGCAAGGGAGGTTGAAAGCTGAACATTCCTAAGGGTAGATGCTGCTGAAATTAGGACTCCCTTATAGAGCTTGAGAGGATAGATTCCATTCCTTTCTTAGCTTCATTTGGAAGTGGGTGAGCTGATCAAAGTAGAGGAGAACTCTTGCTGGACCCTGGGAGGGACCTGCACAAAACCAAGGCACTGGTTGTAATGGTTTCTTTTGTTTCCAATTAATACAATTAAGTTCATTTTTCTCAACAAGTTGTTATATATAATTCGTTTCATAAACTCCTTGGTCTTTATGATGAATATGTTTTATTATATGAGTTATTCAGGTGCTATGTAATCTTTTGCTTGTTAGTGAATGCAGGCTTCAAGGAGAAGGAGCTCATCTGGATCGAAGAGGCTTGGCTGCTACAAACAACGTTGGACTAAAGGTAAGACTTGAACACCTGATTGCTTTTATTTTAAATGCATATTTAGGGAAAGATAGTGCTTGATTGTTTTGTTTGTCACTAGAAAAGCCTTGTTTTCTAGGGAGGTCGGTTTTGTACACAAAATTGACTCTTTCCACATGACAATAATGCCAAGGGAGAGACTTAGGAATTGGAAAGCATATCCTCTAAGGAAAATGAGGAAGATCTCAACCTCGAGAGCCCTCAAACAATGCAAGAATGGATGATGGAATATGAAAATTCTTGCAAGAAATTGATGGCCACATATAACTCCCAAGAGATTTTCTCCCACTACTATGAGCAATTGGAAAGACTTTGTAACACGAAGAGTGAATATAAAGAAATTCCTACCGATGACCTTCTTCTTGAGACATTTGATCAAAATCATGTAGTAAATACCTTGGAGATCATTCTTCAAGAACAAATGAAGGAGGCAAAGTCCTCCCTATCCAAAGAAGTGAATGAATGGAATCCTAACCAACACCAAATATACAATGAAGAATTGGATGATTCTAAGGAAAATCATGATAATCGAATAAATGAAGAATCTGCGAGTGAATTTTGGTTTGTCGATCGGGGAATTGGGTATGATTATAGAAATGAAGACCCCGTGGTTTCTCAAATCCATAAGAATAAGCTTAGGGAAGAAGAAAATGCTCTGCCCCTTCTAAATAAAAATGTTGGCCCTTATGAAGCCCTTCCTAGTGATTGGAAAGGTCTCTTCTTTATGTTATAAGATGATTCAATCAAAGAAGAGTCTTCCAAAATTGTGGAAAATTCTGATGACTCTAATATAGAAGAAATTAAGGAAGATACTTCCTTAGGCTATCCCACTGATAAAGGGTTTTTCTTCGTGTTCTATCATTCCTCACCTTTTTATGCCCCTACCCTAGAAATAGATATTTGTGATGATCTTCATTCCCTTAGCCTTCATGAAGGGTTGCTTTCGCTTATGAAGAACCATGAATCATGGTTTTTCCCCAAATATAATGACAAGTCCACTTCTTGTTTTCCCAATGAAAAAAATAACATCATCCTAAATGCGTTTAAGACACTCAATCTTTCTTACCTAGAGGGGGTGATGCATCTGAGGTAGCTCTTCATCAAAGATTCAGGCTCTTGGGTCTCTTTTTTTCCCACCTCCCACCCCCGTAACTCCTCGCATCATTTTTCCCATTTATATTGTCGAGTCCATTCCAAAATAATCATGGAAGCATGAATTCTTGTATTGATCAATTGACATGTTCGTTGCATTGGGTCTACGATTATACCTATCACTTGACATTATATCATATGCATGATAGAGTAGGATGCATTGCATGCTGATTTTTGCATTAGAAATAACATCATATGGTTTTCTCATCATAGATAGATGCATATTTGCATATTTTTATTTTTATTTTTATTTTATTTTATTTTATTTTTATTTATTTATTTATTTCTGTTGATTTTATGTCCTAACATATTAGCAGGTGCGATCATGAGACATCGTGAAAGCATGTTGCCCCATGTTTTTCTATTTATTATATGTGCAGGTGACAAGTCTATGGTAACAAAGATATTGTTGGAGTTAGAGGAGCTTCGCCCACTTCTTCGAGAGATCACATCCTAGTTGGAGCTAAATGTTACCCACCATTTGGTGGGTAATATCCCTAAGAGAGAAATTTTCTCCAATATGGTCCTCAACTAGTAGCCAGAAGCCCCTTGCAGCCACTAGTTAGCTCATTGTGCCATTTCTCTGCCACCCGAGCTAGCCATGTGGTTCCTCGCCCATCTGCCATGATCGTATGTTTGAAGGTGGCCCTACTAAATCTAAAGGTATGCCTTGTCATTTGTAGATTAAGTATTGTAGTTTTCTTATCATGGACACTTATGGGCATTTATTAATGGGAGGATTCAACAGACATAATGGGTTAGGTTAGTGCTTTTGTCCCCTAGACCCCTTTTAGGAACTAAACTTGCATTCTAGTCCCATGGGATCTCTTTTATTGACCATTTGGTTCCAAGGATGGTATTTCATGGGAAACCCCGATTTTGGTTGTGTGGTCCCACTCCCTTATCTGCTTATATTACCGTCTTTCCATTCATTTTTACCCCATTCTTCATTTCTCCCACTTAGGTCCACATTGCTCCACTAGGCCCACATAGAGTCAACTTGCCCCTTCCCCTTACCGACACCTTCGATCATGGCCTAGAATGAAGTCCGGAAGTTGGTGCAGTTGAAAAGTAAGTTAAAAGCATATATGGCCACATTTAACAAGAAAAGTACCACAAAATGAAAAATATGGAAAGGAAAAAAAACATTTTTCACGTGGGCAAAAGAAAATACATGAGCTATACCTCATCATCATGACCATCACCCTGGTTCCTACAGGTTCTATGAGCCTTCTTCATCATATAGGAACAAATGATTGTCCCAAACCCTAGTGGATGATGAACCACCCCCTTAAAGACGGGGATTCCACTGCTATATCTTACGCATCATGCTCTAACCGCTTGAGCCCTGAGCATTCAATAAAATAAAATCATAAGAAGTAAAAAGGCATAAGATAAGGGTGGAAAAATCAAGGTCGGGGCACCTCATATATCACGATTGCTCCCTCTTATACAATATAAACCCAAGTGTGGGCTTACCTCTTATTAGCCACCCTTATACCCCAGCATATGACCTAAGTATGCCCCCTCTCATTCCCTACTTCACTCACCTACCTATCACATGCCACTATCTTTTGAAGGATGTACCTTGACTATATAATCCCCTTTAGAAGTAGAAACCACCTAATAGAGTACTTGGTTAACCCCATTTGGAGTTTAGGAGACATTGGTACATCCTGAAGCCCATTATGAAAGGGAAGGCCATTATGAAGTCCTCACCTATGGTCCATGATTAGGTAATCTCATTTACTTGATTTCTCTAATGACTTGTTGTACGAGAAGGCTAGGGGACAGATTGGATCTTATACAAGATTGCAGATGGTTTCCGTTCGGGTTTGGCCTCACTGTACGGGCTCCTAACCCTCCAGAAGGCTACATTGGCACATGTAGGGAGAGTGCTGAGATCCATGAGCCTCCACAACAATAGATTGTACTCCATGGATCCCCACAACCATCTGGAGATTGCGCGTGGTTCACTTATTGGATGAGGAGGATGCCTCTAATCCATCATCCCCAGTTGGCTCTAGATCTACACCATACACTTAACAGATGATCCAAGACTTGAAGGATGATGTGTCATCACCTACACCATCATCCTAATCCTTGCAGATGATCTACAACATCTTTGATTTGTTTGGAGACCCATGAGGACACACCTGTGCCCCCACATATCATGTTGAGCACCACAGGTTATTACAAGGGGCCAACCCCTTTCCCACTACTTTTAAGGGTCATATTATTCATTGTGGCACCCAGGGACCTCATTAGGCCTCTTAGAGGTCCCTTCAACATGCATAGATTATTATTTGACCTCTTGAGAGGCTTACATTTTCATTTATGAGCTAGTTTGGTGAGCTTGTAACCAAAAGTTGTATTATTAGCACATTATTTTATTTTTGGGGCTTCTGTAGGCCAAGGAGGCTAGATCGAACTCCTAAGTTATGTATAAATAGGAGTGAGATGAGTTCATTTCTCCTCATCACTTTGGTTTGGATCACTTATCTCTCTTGATATTTTTGCACTTTTTTAAGGATGAATTGGAGATTTATGGATGAGTTTTGATGTATGGATATTGGTTTATCTTCTCTTGGAGCTTCTTTATTGTCAATTATGAATGGACGGATTTACTCTATTACATGTAAGTACATGCTTTTGATGGTACTCTTGTTTACTTTTGTCGTATATGTTGGATTGGGATTTTCACTGTTCTAGGGCATAATTGTTGCATGCATTTACTGCTTAGTATTGTAGAATTTGTCTCTATTATAGCATTTCCTTCAATGTATGTGCCATGTAATAGGAGAGAAATCTCCTAGGGGTAAAATTTGACCTTGAAAAGGCATTTCTCTTGTACATTGTGTAAATTTTTTTGTAGATTCAACAACTCATGTGATATACCAAAACATAAGACAAGAATCTACTCTAATCTTTACAGCGGAAACCAATAATGATCGCTGAAAACAATAATCAGAAAGAGGAAGAATATAAATCACACATAACATAATATTTCTCCGGGGAAAGAAACTACTAAAAATCCTGACTATCTATATTTCATTAACAAGAAGATATGAGAAGAAAATACAATGCTTGTTCACCCTAGAACAATCCCTGCACAAGTATTATCTAACTCTCTACCTCACAAGTGCGATCTAGGAAACACTTAGCCAATTCTGCTACCTTCCAAGCCCCTACTTCCTTGTGCAATACCTTAGAGAATTAACCCATATTTAATTGGGAAATCCTTCCTCCATAACTGCGCAATCCAAACTTAGGTCCTCAACTGATTTCATGCACCATTTGTACAACTTTGAAAATTATAAAACTGATAGTACATTGCCCCTACACTATAATCTCAATTGGGTCTTCCTCTGAACTGACATGCATGAATTATTTGTGGGTGAATATTTAGTTAGCTGGTGTGGCACTAGTTGATGCATTGGTGCACTAATCCACTACTAGACCTCTACTAGTTCCTCCAACAATTAGAACTAGTTTAACTGACTATAACTCAGCTAGACTGAGTTTTCTAATTACAACTCCAAAGAAATCAACTTGGGCCCCTAAAATTTAGGGATCACACTTAGATGACTCCAGATAGACTTCTAACTCGAAATTCCTAATCTAAGTAAGCCAACTTAACTTAGTTAACTATTACAAGTTGCTATGAGAAAATAATTGCAATTTTAATTCACAATTTAATTCAAGGACAAATTAAATTGGAATTTCTTCTTGATATTTTTAACACTCCCTCTCAACAAGAAAGCGATTATCAACTACCCCGATCCTGTCTCTTTGAAACTCAAATTTACATCTTGACAATGCCTTTGTGAAAATGTCAACATCCTTCTCCTTTGTGGGAATGTACTCCAATAACATAATCTGCCTCTGCACATAATCTCGAAGATATTAATATTGGATATCAATATGCTTGGATCGATCATGAAAAAATGGATTTTAAGAGAGTTTGATACAACTCTTATTATCACAGTAAATCACAGTTGGATCCATCTGTTGACCAAACAAACCAACCATAATCTTCCTCATCCAAATGGCCTCACAAGCTGCTTGACTAGCAGCCATGTACTTTTCCTCTACTGAACTGAGTGCAGCTAATCTCTATTTCCTTCTATACCATGAAAGAACTATTGACCCAATACTAAAGATCCTTCCTAATGTTCTCTTCCTATCAAATGCACTCCCTGCCCAATTTACATCAGTGAAGCCTTAAAGCTTCACTCCTTCTATCTGTCTGTACCACAATCCATACTGAGTAGTGCCTCTAAGGTATCTCAACACATGCTTGGTCGCCTTCCAATATAGCTTGGTCAGCCTAACCATTGCTTGACTAAGCTGGTTAACTGCATAACACATGTCTGGTCATGTGTTCACCAAATACATGAGTGAACCCACAAGCTGTCTGTAAACAATAGTTTCCACTACTTCACCTGAAGTAGCATCCTCCTTTCTCCAGTTACCTACTAGAGGATTCTCCATGGGTTTACTACTCTCCACGTAGAACCTTTTCAATATCTCATTGGCATACTTTCCCTGAGAGACAAAAAGTTCCCCATCACCTTGCCATACTTCCATGCCCATAAAGTAGTGCATGAGCCCCAAGTCCTTCATTTTGAACTCTCTTGCAAGATCCTCTTTGCAAGACTTGATAAAATTATCATCACTTGTCAGAATCAAATCATTGACATATAAAACAATAATAAACAATTTACCTTCCACCACAATATGGTACAGGTTCTCATCTGCTTCACTTTTAGTGAAGCCCAACTCGGTGAAGTAGCTATCCATCCTGGTGTACCAAGCACGAGGTGCTTTCTTCAACCCATACAATGCTCGCTTGAGTCAGAACACATGTGACTCATGGTCAAAGGTCTCAAAACCTTTAGGTTTCTCAATATACACCTCTTCCTAAATTATGCCATTAAGGAAGGTTGTCTTTACATCCATCAGATGTATCTTCTAACCCATATGTGCTGATAGTGCCAAAATGGATATGATTGATGAGTACCTTGCAACAGGAGAAAAGGTCTCATCGTAGTCAATCCCCTCTACTTGAGAAATCCCCGGGCCACAAACCTGGCCTTATATTTCTCCACGCTACCATGCATTGTTTTCTTTACCTTGTAAAGCCATTGGGAACTCACCTCTGACTTGTCTACTGGTCTTGGGACCACATCCAAAACACTGTTACAAACAATGGAGTCATACTCCTCCACCATGGCATCAACCCAAACTGATTGTTTCACTACCTATTCAAAAGAATATGGCTCTGTCTCAACACATATGCTCATAAGATCCATGTATCTAGTGTACCTCTCAGGTGACCTCCTCTGCCTGCGCTGTGATGTGGGTAATCCCACATTCTCTCTCGCATCCTACAATAACCTATCAACCTCTCTAGTGTGCTTTCTCTCATCTCTGGAAGACTCTACCTGAGTGGATGTCTCCACTCTTGGATCCTTTGCATGTGGCTGCTCCACATGAATATGAGGCTCCTCCTTAGGAGCTAAAATCTTCTCAGTCACATGTATCTGAAGCTCCCTCTCAAGGGAACATCTTATGGCCTTCTCTTCATCGATTTTGACATCCATGCGAACCATTATCATACTGTTGGTCGGTAGGTACACCTGACAGTTGTGAGTTGTATTAGTTTACCCCAAAGATATCCCTAACTCTGTTGTCGGATCAAGCTTCTTCCGTGCATCTTTGGTCACATGGAAATATAACGATGAACCAAAAATCCTAAAGTGACCCACATTTGGTCTCTTCCCTGAGAAAGCCTCCCCTGGTGTACTCATCCCAAGAATCCGATGAGGGCTTTTGTTCTGAAAATGAACAGTTGCGTTTCATGATTTTACCCACAATTGTAGTGGTAGGCCCTAATCATGCAACATCAGCCATGCTACCCCTACAATGCTTGTGTTATTCCTTTTAGCCACCCCATTATTTTGTGGGTTATGGGGTGCTATCAACTCTCGTTTATTGCCTTCTGCTGCACTAAATTTTTTAAAATTTCTTGACACATACTCTCCATTGTTATCACTCCAAAGAGCTTTAACCTTCATGCCAATATCTTTCTCTACCAATGCTATAAATTCAAAAAACTTTGCAAAATTCTAATCTTTCTTCTGCATGAAAAAGCTCCAACATTTACGAGAAAAATTATAAACAAATATAACATAATATATGTGCTTGGGTGGATGCTGTCGAGAAAAGTCCACATGCATCTGAATGGACTTGATCAAGGATCACCTGTGCTCAACTGTCTTTGTTGTGAAAGGAAGCTTTGGTGAATTTTCCCAAAGTACACCCTTTGCATGTGTCAACTTTCTCTAGTGTACCTTTGGGAAGACCATAGAAATTTGTTGCATGATTTTCAAAGCGCCATGATGCAAGTGACCCAACCACCTGTGCCACAACTCACTGATGTCTCAGCTCTGCACCTTCTCTGCTTTCATGCTCAAGGTAGCACAATCTTCTACCTCCAACTTATAGAGATTCTTCACCTGAATCCCTATCCTTTTTACCTATCCCGTGGCTATGTGATGAAGGAACACGTTTCCCTTACTAAAGATCACATCATAGCCTCTATCCTCCAACATGGAAATAGATACCAAGTTCTTCTTCAAACCAGGAACATACATAACATCTTGCAAAGTGAGGGGAGCACCTGACTCCCTATGAAAGGTAACTATACCCAACCTGGTAGCACTATACCTCCCATCATCACCCATATCGATATGCATCTGGAGATCCTTCTCCTCCAAGTCACTGAAGAGCTTCTTGTTACCATTCATGTGGAAAGAAGCTCCACTATCTAAGTACCATAAACTACCCATCATTGATGACACCATGCATATGATGAGGGTAAAGTACAATTAAAATAGTGAGGCACGAGCCTCACCTACTGCTCCTTCTAAGGACTTCTTTTTGGACTTCTTGAGCAAACCATTTGTAGCAAAATAAGGGTAAATGATATTCCAGAGGAACATAGGATTGATGTGTTCATAGGGACTTTAAAGGATAACATCCAACATGAGGTTCACCTTTAGGAATCTGATTCATTCAGAACTAGGATATTGTTTCCCAACATTCAGCTTGGAATATGTGTCCCTTACCCATGGTCTTATTTTTGCCTTTATTTACATTATTACATGGAATTTTCACCAGGGATGTTATAGGACCCTCCCCCTTGGGGAACATATTCCTCGGCGTTAAACCACACCAAGACCTCAACAAGACCGTTGAAAGGCAAACATACTACCCATGGATATTTATAAATTAGCTCATTGTAGTATTTACAATGAATGACCTACTCAAAAGTAAAACATCATGACAACATGACCAGATAACAACCATATCGCATACTAGAGATTTATAACACAACAAATTATGGTAATTACAATAACCACATATACACATATGCACATTTGCTAAACCAGCAAATAAAAGGATACAATGCCCTGTATCAATCAACAAGGGAATCTAGAGGATTACACCTCCACCCTCAAAGTAATACCAGGATTCACCTCCTTCTTAGGAAATCCAGAATCCATTGTCACAGTCAAAGCTGCATCTAATGTCCATCGCTACAATCCTGCACCACTTATCCTCTCAGTGAACAGTTACCAACTCATTGTTCCAGGGTGCACTCCCAATGTGCATATGATTCCATCTGGCAATGATAATGACCAAAACCAATATATCTGTGACCTTCCCTTATCTACTACATAGTACCTCAGGAAATATGGTCACCCCCTTATGTGCAGTCACTCACCTTCCAAGTTTCCTGAAATCTCCTATCTGGGTCGATCCATCCCTTGGCAAGGCTTCCTCGCATTAGAAGATACAAAACCAAGGCATATACCTGCCTTAAAACCATCATACTAGTCGTAGCATGCTCATCGAAATCAATGGACACTATTGGATACCAATCTCCCACAATGGCCCTACTCCTAAAGTGTTTTACTAGCATACTACTACATGTTCCAATTTCTTTCGTTGTTTCTCCCAATTCTTGCAGTAAATTTCAACCACTCAACTTGGCATGTTAATGCATTCTTATTCCAAATACATAACTTCCATTAGATTAAAATAAATTAAAATAACCTCAAATAATACCTCATTGGTAATTTTTCAATAAGGTACACTTGCAATCCTGTTTTCTTCCTATCACAATAAGTCAAACTAGCATATTTGACCAAATCAACATGTATAAATATATCACATCAGGTTAGCTCAAAACAAAACCATCAAAATCATAAATCATAGGTAACCATCATAAATCATAATCATAAAGCACATGCATAATAAAACTAAAGTAAAATATTGATACTTATCCTTTAATCAATCCTTAGCTTCCACCTTTGTCTTTATTTTGTATGCACTCTGGATCGGTTGCCACAACAGACAAACACCCAATGCCTTATCCTTAGCCATGTGCACATACACGTAGTGTGCATCACACACATACAGCTACACACGTCATACAACACCATGAAATGCATGCATCTACACTAGTGCCATATGTACCACATGTACACAGTACCAACTTTACACTGCAACCACCTGCACAATGTGTTCACAATGTCACATGTACAAGGCACCACCTACAAAACATGTACACAACTCCACATGTACATTGCACCACTATACAATGTGTACACAATACCAAATGTACATAGCATCACATGCACAAGATGTGCACAACACCACATGTACATAGCATCACATGCACGACATGCACACAACACCACATGCACACAAAACCACATGTACAACAAGTACACAACACCACTTGTATAATCATGCACAAAACACCATATGTACATAGCACCATATGTACAACATACACATAACATGACATGTACATATCATTGCATATCCAACATGTACATAGCATCATCTGTACACAACACAACATATCCGACATGCATAGAGTACCATATGCACACAATGCTGCATATGCATCATGTACATAACACCATCTATACCCAACACTGCATATGCAATATTCGTACAACACTACCTATACCATCATGTACATAACATTGCATAAATAACATGTACACATGCTATATATACATAATAATGCATGCACACAACATCATAGATGGAACATGTACAATATATACAACATATGCATCTCACATCCAAAATCACACTGTCCCTACCAATAAACCTTGCTCCCAACGTCTTATCTATGCTTGTCCCAGCATGTCGTAGGTCACACTTCTTTCATTTCGATGTTGTATCCCTCGGTATAACTTGTCCATAACATAGACATGATATAATCGCATAATATCAACTCATAACTATATGATACTAAACTTGTATATTTGTCACGACTACTCTTCCCGCTTGATTCCTCATAGCTAGGAAATTCTTCATGCCACTCACCTGCATAAACAATCATTCTTGCATAATAATGATTCTTGATGACCCTATCAGATAGTAACATAGATACATGGATACATGCATATATATACATAAACATTAGCATAAAAAAAGCATGGTCTTGTTAGACAACGATACACATACATACATACATGTATACATATAAACATCATCATAATCATGATCATAACATAACTACCACATAACATAAGGTATAGATTAAGATAACTTCCTTTATTAATTCAACACCTGCACAACATTTAGAACAACGGTTCTGAACATAGCCAAGGCATATGATGCCTCAAATCCATTTACTTTACCTTTTCTTGCTACCATTCTCATGACTATATTGCTACCGTTCATTTACCACAATGGACCCAACCAGTCGAACTGACTGTCATAGTCATAACTTTTGCTACGCTTACTCAAGCAACGAGCTTCATCTGAGTCTTACCTAATCCATTGGGCACCACATGACTCTCCCTGAGCTCCACTAACTTTCCTCTTTCCGAACCAATTCCCAAGACTCAAAACATAAAAGGAAACTCAAGAAACAAACAAGAAGAAGATCATGAAAACCCTTAACAACAATACAACACCACGACAAAGTGACATAGCTATGCACCAGACACACGCAAAAAAACAAACCAAGTGCAACAATCGTAAAAGACCAAAAGCACAAGACTAACAACAGACACCATTACTTAATCGACATAGTTCGTAGTGCTTCCAAAGGAAAGCTGAACCCGAGGCTCCTTCAAGATTCATGTCAATCTCTCTTTCTATGCAACTCCCTCCATTATACTGCCATAAACACATAATGTCAATGCATAAATATATATAACAACACATCAGTTACCTTATCTTGTTGTTCCAAGCTTGCTGCCTTGCAACTTAACACATCCACACCATCTCTCAAGGGACTCCAGTTATCTTGATAGATCCACCTATTACTAGAGACTAGCTAATATACATGTCAAGTACGTGTTCATGAATCTACCACATATTCACATAATTTCAGCAAAATCAAGGTTAATAAGACTCCTTGTATGCAAAGCACTCATTTGTTTGGAATTAGAGTTTCCAAACCTAGCCAAAGAAATTCTTGCCCAATTCATTTCTTTTACATTTTTCCTTGACGCGTTCGAGGATTCTTATGCATTTCCGCATCACCCAACTATTAGTTGTATAAACACATCAACTATTACCTTGTCATGCTAATACAAATCATGTTCCCTGCAACTTCTCACACATGTCAACCACATGTTCCACATATCAAGACAATCATATCTATCAATTCAAAATCAACCTTTACCAGGACTAACAATCATATCATAATCCCTAGTCAACTCATAGTCATCATTCATAATACATAATGCTACAACTATCACCTATCATACTCTAGTACATGTCAGCTATCTCAACTTGTATGTATTAGCACATTCATCGTAAAACAAGATCATTTGAACACATACTCATATTATGCAATCCATCAAACATCCAACCAATTCGCAACATACCATGCTAAATAAATTGACTAGATGACAAAATCAAATAGTCAAGCACCAAATATACGACATAAGCAAACTCGTACCTTACCGTGTCTTAGGGGAGGCTATCTCATTTGCACAATCAATCTAGTTAGTGCAATGTAACTTCACAACATATCAAATCAAACATAAATAAGATCATGATAGCCAGAATAGTCACTAGCTAACATGTTTATGTCATAACTCATACACAATTATTGTTAACACATATGCAAATTCAATCTAGATTAGTACACCACCATATCACAAATATTTCGGCTCACACCTAAATATCATAACCAAAACCATCTACATAGGCCAATCCAATTTAGCATGATACATATAACATTAAGGTATAATTGCTATAACCCTAATCATCAAACTATTTATCACTCTCATCAACAACATATAACCTAATCGTCACTAACTTTCATATAACAACAACAAGTTAACCTATAACATACTCATCAACAACATATAACATAATCATCTGGTTATCTATTATAAAACAACAATAGAAATGTATACAACTACAGGTTACTATCATTCTTGACTATCCCACACATGTGCATACAACTACACTAATCAACTAACATCTATCATGAATGTAACCATAACATCAAAAGACATGTACGTACACCTAATGTATATAAACCTAATGCATATAACAATCATTGACTTACATACCTGCACGCTAAACATACAATACCTGTATGATGATCTTCTCTTACCCTAAAGTCCAATGTTGCAACCTCATTATGATGCTCTGCATCTCCTGCTCTATCTCAACCAACACATTAGCATCATAACATACCAATATCACCTTGATGACCTAAATTGCATACCATGACTTCACAAGGCATGTTTGGTCTACCATTTATGCATAAATATAACTAAGACCATACATGCATGACCACAACCATTACTCCATTGTAGACATTGCCTCATGTAACTATCAACTTGCATAAGCAATTCATTGTACACACTGCCTCATGTAACTATCAACCTGCATACACATAACCACATGTAGTCAAGCATAAGCGATCAATTCTTTTAATCAACCTACGAGACTAATGCATTAATGTAATAACCAAGAATGAAACCCAACATACAAGGATGTAATCAAGCTGCATATACTCATGTCACCAGTCATATACTCCTGACGATGCATTCCATAAAATCAACATCAAGTTCCTCATGACAACCCTGATACAACCATGATCAATATTATGCAATGCAACAAGCACATGGAATGTAAGTGTAAGAGACACACATGCAATTGACATGCATGAATGACCAACACATTCACTTAAGGAGAGTGCAACCATGGTCTGATACGAATATGTAACAAACCCTCCCAGGTTTACCCAAAGTAACCATGCCAACTAGGGTAAACATGATGAAATATGCTACTACAATCATATTCGACCTCCTATGTCACGTTAAGGAAGTGGAATCGACGAAACATCACATACAGTCATCCAACATCATCAACAAAACCCTCAGGAGACAAGTCAGACAATCAGATGACCTGTCGTTCGGTCCCACTACTATTCTGCATCTCTTAGGCCATAGTTTCTCTCATGCTATGGGAAAGGGAATGACTAGAAACCCAAAGTTTCTCTCACAGGACTACCAGCTGACGAATGTGGACCAAAATTGCTAGTTCTGTGACAACCACCCCAGGATTTAAGCCACTTTTCTAGCCCATAATCCTGGGCTCTACCCAGAACTTGTTGTAACTTCGAGAATTCATTAAAAACATAACAAAAATGTTTTTCAATAAAAAATCACCCTTAGGACTAGGCTTGAGTGCCCCCAACCAAGACTAACATTCTATCAAACACTTGGCATCAATGCAACCTACAGGTCTAGGATACAAGACAAAGCATAAATGGTTGAGACAACTTATGAAACATAACCAGAAGGATCACCTCCTTCTCCATTGAACTAGTGCATCAACAATTAGGTCTTACATCCATCCATTTAATAGTTATAAGTAAATATATGAAATAACCATGACATGAACCAGTCATTCAATAATTCTTATAACCATCATAAACCATATAAATTTCAGATATATGACATCCATTAAATCCACATATAAATCAATGCAAAATTGAGAGAACTTAGCTTTATTAATCATAGGAAAATTTGACTAGGTTCGAGACTTCCACATACCACTCAACCATAGACACGGCTAAATCAAATCTCTCTTTTATCCAGTCACCCCCATGCCATATTCCAAGCATGAATGTGGGATCTAATAGAACAACCAATCCAAGATAAACCAAGGGAATCTAAGGGTTAAACCACCTCCACCCTCACCAAACCATGATCACACCAAAATCAGTGCTTTGATCACAACCAAACAGAACTTGGAATTCCATTCGAAATCCATCACTATCGTTGAGGAATTTTCTGTCTCCTTGTCTCTCAGGCTTTTCTGCAATCCAATCCCAGATCACTAGGCCCTAAATCGAGACCAATCTCTCGGGCTTTACCAGAATCCAAACCTGGATCATTAAGCCCTAAACTGAGACTTCTCCCTCAGGCTTTACCATGTATCCCACCAAAACTGGTCAAGGAATTCATAGGCCTTTGGGAATGGAACTTGAGACCACCTCTGCCTTGGATTTTGAAATCCATCCGGCAAACCAAAGCTTAAAAACCAAAATAAACATCTCAACACCACACCATCCAGAAAAGGGCAAGGCTAGCGTGAAAACCACTTTCATAACTTGGAAAGACGATGCCACAGATAGAAAGAGAACCATACGCCAACATCCAAATCCATGCATGTCCAAACCAGCTAGGAAATCAAACATGCAAAATGTTACCTATAAGTATTCTTGTTGAAGTTGCTTGATCAACTTGGAATATGTGTCCCTTACCTGTGGTCTTATTTTTTCCTTTATTTACATTATTACATGGAATTTTAACTATGGTTATTAAGGAACCGTCCCCCTTGGGGAACATCATCCTTAGTCTTAAACCACACCAAGAACTCAACAAGACCATTGAAAGGAAAACATACTGCCCATGGAGCTTTATAACTTAGCTCATTGCAGTATTTACAATTAATGACCTACTCAAAAGTAAAAAATCATGAAAACATGACCAGATAACAACCATACCGCATACTGGAGCTTTATAACATAGCTCATTACGGTATTTACAATAACCACATATACACATATGCACATTTTCTAAACCAGCAAATAAAAGGATATGATGCTCGTTTCAATAAATAAGGGAGTCTAGAGGATCACATCTCCACCCTCAAAATAATACCAGGATTCACCTCCTTCCTAGGAAGTCTAGAATCCACTGTCACAGTCAAAGTTGCATCCAATGTCCAGCGCTACAATCCTGCGCCACTTGACCTCTCATTGAAAAGTTATTGACTCATTGTTCCAGGGCACACTCCCAATGTTCATATGATTCCATCTCACAATGCTAATGACAAAAAACAATATATCCGTGACCTTCCCTTCTCTACTACATAGTCCCTCAAGAAATTTGGTCAACCCCTTCCATCAGTTACTCACCTTCCAAGTTCCCCATAAGCCTCTATTCCAGTCGATCCATCCCTTAGCAAGGCTTCCTCATGTTAGAAGATACAAAACCAAGGAATATACTTGCCTCAAAACCATCATACCAGTCATATCATTCTCATCGAAATCAAAGGACACTATTGGATACCAATGTCCCATAATTGCCCTACTCCTAAAGTGTTTTACCAGCATACTGCTACATGTTCCAATTTATTTTGTTGTTGCTACCATTCTTGCAGTTGATTTCGACCACTCAAATGGGCATGTTCATGCATTCCTGTTCCAAGCACATAACTTCCATTAGATTCAAATAAATTGAAATAACCTCAAATCATACCTCATTGGTAATTTGTCAATAAGGTACACTTGCAATCCTATTCGCTTCCTATCACAACAAGTCAAGTTAACATATTTGACCAAATCAACATGTATAAATATATCACATCAAGTTAGCTCAAAACAAAACCATAAAAATCATAAATCATATGTAACCATCATAGACCATAATCATAAATCACATGGATAATAAAAATGAAGTAAAATAAAGATACTTATCCTTTAATCAATCATTAGCTTCCACCTATGTCTCTATTCTGTACACACTCCAGATAGGTTTCCACACTAGACAAACACCTAGTGCCTTCTCCTCAACCATGTGCACATACATGTAGTGTGCATCACACACATAGAGCTACATACGTTATACAACACCATGGAATACATGCATGTACACCAGTGCCATATGTACCACATGTACACATTACCACCTTTACACTGCAACAACCTTCATAATGTGTGCACAACATCACATGTACAAGGCACCATCTACACTACATGTACACAACGCCTCATGTACACTATACCACTATACAACATGTACACAATACCAAATGTACATAGCATCAAATGCATGACATGTGCACGACACCATGTGTACATAGCATCACATGAACGACATGTACACAACACCACATGCACACAAAACCACATGTACAACAAGTACACAACACCACATGCTCACAACACCACTTATATAATCATGTACACAACACCATATGTACAACATACACACAACACCACATGTACATAGAACTGCATATCCAACATGTACATAGCATCATTTTTACTCAACACCACATATCTGACATGCAAAGAGCACCATATGCACACAACGCCACATATACATCATGTACATAGCACCATCTATACCCAACACTGCAAATGCAATATTCGTACAACATTATATGTACCATCTTGTACATAACATTTCATAAACAACATGTACACATGCTATGCCTACACAACAACGCATGCACACAAAAACATAGATGAAACATGTACACCATATACAACATATGCACCTCACTTCCAAAAGCACACTGTCTCTACCAATAAACCTTGCTCCCAACGTCTTGTCTATGCTTGTCCCAACATGTCGCAGACCACACTACTTTCATCTCATTGATGTATCCCTCGGTATAACCTGTCCATAGCATAAACGTGATATAATCACATAATATCAACTCATAACCATATGATACTCACCTTGTATATTTATCATGACTACTCTTCCCACTTGATTCCTCATAGCCATGAACTTCTTCATGTCACTCACCTGCATAAGCAATCGTTCCTGCACAATAATGATTCCCAATGACCCTGTCAGATAGTAACATAGATACATGGATACATGCATATATATACATAAACCTTATCATAAAACAATCATGGTCATGTTAGACAACGATATACATACATACATACATACATACATACATGTATACATATAAACATCAACATAATCATGATCATAACATGATTACTAGATAACATAAGGTCTAAGTTAAGAGAACTTCCTTTATTCATTCAACACATGCACAACATTGAGAACATTAGTTCCCAACATAGCCAAGGCATATGACACCTCAAATCCATTTACTTTACCTTTTCTTGTTAGCTTTCTCATGAATATATTGCCACCGTTCATTTACCACAATGGATCCAGCGAGTCCAACCAATTGTCATAGTATTACCTTCCGCTGCACTTACTCATGCACCGAGCTTCATCCGAGTCTTACCTTACCAGTTGGGTACCACATGAATCTCCTCGAGATCCACTAACTTTCCTCTTTCCAAACTAAATCCCAAGACTCAAAACATAAAAGGAAATTCAAGAAACAAACAAGAAGAAGATCATGAAAACCCATAACAACAATACGACACCATAGCAAAGTGGCATAGCTATGCACCAGACACACACAAAATCACAAATCAAGCACAAAATTCATAAAAGACCAAAAGCACAAGACTAAAAACAGACACCAGCACTCAATCCCCATGGTTCATAATGCTTCCAAAGGAAATCTCAACCCGAAGCTTCTTTAAGATTCATGGCAATCTCTCTTGCCATGCAACTCCCTGTATTATACTGCCATAAACACATACTGTCAGTGCATAGATAAGCATAACAACACATCAACTGCCTTCTCTTGTCATTCTAATCTTTTTGCCTTGCAACTTAACACATCCACACCATCTCTCAAGGGACTCCAGTTCTCTTGACAGATCCACCTATAACTAGAGACTAGCTAGTATACCTGTCCAGTACGTGTTCATGAATCTAGCACATATCCACATAATGTCAAAAAAATCAAGGTTAAGAAGACTCGTTGTATGTAGATAACTCAGTTGTTCGGAATTAGAGTTTCCAAACCTAGCCAAAGAAATTCTTGCCAAATTCCTTTCTTTTATATTTTTCCTTGCTACAATAGAGGCTTCCTATGTGCTGTCACATCACCCAACTATTAGTTATATAAACACATCAACTATTACCTTGTCATGCTAATACCAAGCATGTTTCCTGCAACTTCTCACACATGTCAACCACATGTTCCACATATCAAGACAATCATATCTATCAATTCAAAATCAACCTTTACAAGGACTAACAATCATGTCATAATCCATAGTCAACTCATAGTCATTAGTCATAATACATAGTTCTACAACTATCACCTATCATACTCAAGTACATGTCAGCTATCTCAACTCATATGTATTAGTACATTCATCGTAAAACAAGATCATTTGAACACATACTCATATTATGAAATTCATCAAACATTCAACCAACTTGCAACATACCATGTTAAATAAATCGACTAGATGGCGTAATCAAATAGTCAAGCACCAAATATACAACATAAGCAAATTCGTACCTTACTGTGTCTTAAGCGAGGTTATCTTGTCTGCACAATCATTGTAGTTAGAGTGATATAACTTCACAACATATCAAATCAAACATAAATAAGAACATGATAGCCAGAATAGTCACTAGCTAACATGTTTACATCATAACTCATACACAATTATCATTCACACATATGCAAAGTCAATCTAGATTAGTACAACACCATATCACAAATATGTCAGCTCATACCTAAATATTGTAACCATAACCATCTGTATAGGCCAATCCAATTTAGCATGATACATATAACATCGAGGTATAAATTCTATAACCCTAATCTTCAAACTATTTATCATTCTCATCAACAACATATAACCTAATCATCAAGCTAACTGTCATATAACAACAATAGGTTAACCTATAACATACTTATCAACAACATATAACATAATAATCTGGTTATATAGTATAAAAAAACAATAGAAATGTATAGAGCTACATGTTACTATCATTCTTGACTATCTGACACATGTGCATATAACTACACTAATCAACTAACATCTATCATGAATGTAACCATAACATCAAAGACATGGACATAAACTTAATCTATATAAACATAATGCATATAACAATCGTTGACTTACATACCTGCATGCTAAGCATACAATACCTGTGTGATGATCTTCTCTTACCACAAAGTCCAATGACGCAACCTCATTATGATGCTCTACATCTCTTGCTCTATCTCAGCCAACACATTAGCATCATAACATATCAATATCAACCTGATGACCTAAATTGCATACCATGACTTCACAAGGCATGTTTGACCTAATATTTATGCATAACTGTAACCAAGACCATACATGCATTACCACAACCATTACTCCATTGTACACATTGCCTCATGAAACTATCAACCTGCATAAGCAATGCTTAATCAACTACACATATGCATAACCACATGTAGTCAAGCATAATCGATCAATTCTTGTAATCAACCTACAAGACTAATGCATGTAATGTAATAACCAAGAATGAAACCCAACATACAAGGATGTAATCAAGCTGCATATACTCATGTAACTAGTCATGTACTCTTGACGATGCATTCCATAAAATTAACATCAAGTTCCTCATGACAACCTTGCTACAACCATGATCAATATTATGCAATGCAACAAGCACACAAAATGTAAGTGTAAGAGACACACATGCAACTGAAATGAATGCATGACCAACACTTTCACTTAAGGAGAGTGAAACCACGCTCTAATACTAATCTGTAACAAACCCTCCCTGGTTTACCCAAAGTAACCATGCCAACTAGGGTAAACATGATGAGAGATGCTACTACAATCAGATTCGATCTCCTATGTCACCTTAAGGAAGTGGAATTGACAGAACATCACATACAATCATCCAACATCATCAACAAAACCCTCAGGAGACAAATTAGACACTCAGATGGCATGTCCCTGGGTCCCACTACTATTCTGCAACTCTTAGGGCATTTTTACTCTCATGTTATGGGCAAGGGAGTGACCAGAAACTCAAATTTTCTCTCATAAGCCTGCTTGCCAACGACTGTGTACCAAAATTGCTAGTTCTTTGCTAGTGACCCTGGGATTTAACCCAATTTTCTTGCCCAGAATCTTGGCCTCTACCCAAAACTTGTTGTAACTTCGAGAATTCCTTAAAAACATAATAATAATGTTGATCAATAAAAAATCAGCCTCAGGACTAGGCCTGAGCATCCCCAACCGGGACTGACATTTTGTCAAGCACTTGGCATCAATGCAACCTATAGGTCTAGGATACAAGACAAAAGCATAAATGACAGAAAAACTTATGAAACATAACGAGAAGGATCACCTCCTTCTCCATTGAACTACTACATCATCAATTAGGTCTTACATCCATCCATTTAACAATTATAGGTAAATATATGAAATAAGTGTGACATTAACAAGTCATTCAAACATGCTTATAACCATCATAATGTTGGCATTATGATACAAGTGTTGTCCTTGATGGCAACTCACTCAGAGGTTGATACAGGTAATGGCAACTTAATCAGAGGACAAATCTTAGTACAACAGGTCAAGAGAGATATATACGCAGGTTCATTGTGACAGAGCCGCGTATACACGCGGGTTAGACGTTTCGAAGACGCATATGCATATACATGCACTTTCACGCAAGGAAAAGCGCGTACATGTGGGAGAACTTATGTTTTGGTCCGTGGTATTTAGCCCTTGGTATTTGAACCTATGGTTGTGGACCATGGTATCTCATCAGAAGTGTTGATCCCAAGTATTGGGTCCATGGTATTGTTTCTACATGGTTTTGGACCATGGTATTGAGAGAAGCCTAACCTATATAAGGAGAAGATCATTAGGCAAAGGATAGCAAGGAATGGATGTCTGACGAAGTGGGAAGATCTAGTATTGCTGGTTATGGGTTTGTGATGCTTGGCTCGGGTTGGATATGACAGCGAAGGTATAAGTAATTATCTTTAGATCTGTACGTGGGTTGTCTCTGGTGAAAGCGCGTATACACGCGGTTTTGATATAGTCAAGTAGCATATGCATTATGAGATTTGGTGTTTCAGGTTGTTGTTGATTCTAGTGGTTATTGCAGAGTTCTGGGCTTTGGTTTGTGTTCTGTGTTTTTGATGACAGGGTTTCAGTGATTCAGTATTGGGTGATTTAGATATTTTATGATGCAAGTATAAGTTGATGATTGTATTGCAACAGTGATCGTTTTGTACTTATGGATCCAGTCTGAAAATGTATGAAACGTGGTCCTTGGAAGAAAAGAAGGTTGTAGCCTTCTGTAGGTCAGCACCTACGTACTAGTATCTTGGCTAGTGCAAGAGCTATGGGGGTTGTAGATCCCTTCCAGGAGAAGCTGGAGAACGAGAGAGGGTTGTAGCTCTCTGCAAGTTGCAGCCTGCGTGTTAGTAAAGGACTACACCAGTATATTGTAAAAGAAGTTTCTTATTAAAGGAAGATAGAAACAAATTGCAGCAGGTGGTTTTCACCCACATTGGGTTTCCACCTTCTATCATGGTGTTCATGTGTGTGGCTTATGTGTGATGTTATACTGCTCTTATTTACTGTTAATAATGTTCTGATGCATTCACTGAAGATAAACTAACTGAATCATAAGATTACTATATGTACGCTAGTTGCATTTAACACAGTCGCGTATATACGCAGATATCATGAACTGAAGTAGCATATATGAATCTGAGTATGAAAATGAAAAAGTGTTTGAGTTGATAATACTGATTCACCCCCCCCTCTCAGTATTATTTCCAACAATTGGTATCAGAGCAGGTCCTTTAGAAGAAGCTTGATTGCTTGAAGGAACGATCCATCAGAATGGCTAATCCAGAAAGAGAGGCACACATCAGGCCACCAATCTTTGACGGGAACAACTTTACCCACTGGAAGATAAGAACCACGGCATATCTACAATCGCTTGGAGCAGAAGTTTGGGGAATCGTGGAAGGAGGATACAATTACCCATCAGCAATTCCTACAGATACAGCAGAGAAAAAGCAATATGAGCTCAATGCCAAAGCTGTTACTGTCTTATTGGGAAGTTTGACACAATCAGAATTTATGAAGGTCATGCATTTCAAATCAGCTAAGAAAATATGGGACAAAAATATTCTAAGCTACGAAGGAGATGAACAGGTAAAAAGAGCAAAGCTTCAAACTATCAGAATCCAATATGAAAATCTTAAGATGCATAGTAATGAAAGCATAGCTAATTACTTCTTGTGTATAGATGAGATTGTAAATTGTATGAGGAATTTGGGTGAAGAATTTAAAGAAGTTGTCTTAGTTGAAAAGGTTTTGATATCCCTGTCTGCTAAATTTGATTCCAAAGTGTCTGCCATAGAAGAAAAGGAGAATCTGCATAAAATCACCATGTCACAGCTTCACGGAATCTTAAATGCTTTTGAGATGAGAAAAGAAGGACCATCAGAAGCCGCATTTGAAGCATCAGGATACATGTCAAGAGAAGAAGATGAGGTAAATTTTGTCAAGAATCTTGAACGGGGAACTGGATAGTTCGAAGGTAAGCTACCTTTCAAATGCTTTTCATGTGGTAGAGTTGGTCACTACGCTGCTAGATGCCCTCATAACAAAGGAAAGATATCTGAAGAAGGTAATAGAAGCTATTATACCCATGTTAAAAGTAATGACTCATTCAATGGTAGTGAAGACATTAGAAGTCTCATGGCATATGAAAAGAAGAATGCAGAAACTGAAGAAGTTACCAAATTAAACGAACAATTGGAGTCAGTAACCAGGGTAAGGGAGAAATTGCAGGATATAGTGAAAGATCAGAGCATAACAATTCAGGGACTTGAATCAAAGATCCTCTCTCTAAAAGAAGATCTTGAAAAATCAAAGAAGCAGAACAGAGAAGCTCTTGAACATGAAGTGATCAAATTAAAGCAGCAAGTGGAAGAAGGAAGAAAAGTTGAAGAAGTCCTAAGGAAACAATATCTGGAAAAGGAAGAACAACATCAGGTTGAGGTAAATATCTTAAAAGGTAAATTAGAAGAAAAGGATAAATTGTTGCGATTTCAAGATAGTACTAAGATTTTGGATGACATTCTTGGTAGTCAAAGATCCCCTATTATCAAAACTGGTCTTGGCTTTTATGAATCTGTTGAAGGTGAATCTAGCTCACAAGGTGAGGCAAGAAACTCTAATGAGAAATCTGAAATGCTCAAGGAACAGCCAAGGAAAGAAATTCCTCAAAGAAAATCCTTTGCTCCTAACTATGGAAGTGATAGGCGATTATTTCCTCCACTGAATAATGTTGAATTTTATGTATGTCATAATGTTGGACATGTTGCAGCCAGATGTAGAAGTAGAATGGTTCAAGACCATCACAAAAGATCATCACATTCCAGGTATTTCAGAGGATATTGTTTTGGCTGCAATGCGTTTGGACACAAAGCAATTGATTGCAATAGAAGGAACATGAGATATGTAAGATGTTATACATGCAAAAAACTTGGACATAAAGCAAGGGAATGCAGGAGAAAATTTCAAAATTCAAAACAAGAGGACCATACATCATCACAATTCCAGGAATTAAGAAGACATAATTAAAGACAGAAAGGTGTGACATAACTCAGTTAGCTGACATAACAGACACAGGGGAAACTGAAAGTGAAGAAATTCAGTATTCCATCTTGCATGCGTTGATATAATGAAGACAAGTCGTGTATATACACGAGTTACAGGCTGCAGAGTTGCGTATATGAAGATCAGAAGAAAAGACAGTAGAACAGACTCAGGAAATGGTTCGGTCATGATAGGCATAAGCTCAGGGGGAGCATATACTTCAAATAATGCATTGTTGGCATTATGGTCAGAAGTTGGTGATGAAGTCTATGAAGCTAAATAATACATATTGCTATTTGATCAAAGAAATGGTATTGCAGGTTTGGATGCTGATGCTTATGGTGCAGATCATATATGATGTATGATAGGTGGCTAATGACTATCATGGTATTGAATGGATTGCTGGTCTTAGAACTTGCATCTGCTCAGGGGGGGCATGGATGGATTGATACAACTTGGCATATACAAAAGGGGAGCCCAATCAGAGACTTCAACAAGTACTCAGGGGAGTATGAACAGCAGAGGGAAAGAACTTGTTGGTCTGCCCTTTTACCTTGATGTCAAAGGGGGAGAGTGACTTGGTGTAGTGGTTGCCATCAAGTCCAAAGGGGGAGATCGTTGGCATTATGATACAAGTGTTGTCCTTGATGGCAACTCACTCAGAGGTTGATACAGGCAATGGCAACTTAATCAGAGGACAGATCTTAGTACAACAGGTCAAGAGAGATATATACGCAGGTTCATTGTGACAGATCCGTGTATACACGCGGGTTAGATGTTCCGAAGACGCGTATGCGTATACACGCACTTTCACATAAGGAGAAACGTGTACATGTGGGAGAACTTATGTTTTGGTTCGTGGTATTTAGCCCTCGGTATTTGAACCTATGGTTGTAGACCATGGTATCTCGTCAAAAGTGTTGATCCCAAGTATTGGGTCCATGGTATTGTTTCTACATGGTTTTGGACCATGGTATTGAGAGAAGCCTAACCTATATAAGGAGAAGATCATTAGGAAAAGGATAGCAAGGAATGGATGTCTGATGAAGTGGGAAGATCTAGTATTGTTGGTTATGGGTTTGTGATGCTTGGCTCGGGTTGGATATGACAGTGAAGGTATAAGTAATTATCTTTAGATCTGTACGCGGGTTGTCTCTGGTGAGAGCGCGTATACACGCGGTTTTGATATAGTCAAGTAGTGTATGCATTATGAGATTTGGTGTTTTAGGTTGCTGTTGATTCTAGTGGTTATTGCAGAGTTCTGGGCTCTGGTTTGTGTTCTGTGTTTTTGATGACAGGGTCTCAGTGATTCGGTATTGGGTGATTTATAGATTTATGATGCAAGTATACGTTGATGATTGTATTGCAGCAGTGATTGTTTTGTACTTATGGATCCAGTCTGAAAATGTATGAAACATGGTCCCTGGAAGAAAAGAAGGTTGTAGCCTTCTGTAGGTCAGCACCTATGTACTAGTATCTTGGCTAGTGCAAGAGCTAAGGGGGTTGTAGCTCCCTTCCAGGAGAAGCTGGAGAATGAGAGAGGGTTGTAGCTCTCTGTAGGTTGCAGCCTGCGTGCTGGTAAAGGATTGCACCAGTACATTGTAAAAGAAGTTTCTTATTAAAGGAAGATAGAAACAAATTGCAGCAGGTGGTTTTCACCCACATTGGGTTTCCACCTTATATCATGGTGTTCATGTGTGTGGCTTATGTGTGATGTTATACTGCTCCTGTTTACTGTTAATAATGTTCTGATGCATTCACTGAAGATAAACTAACTGAATCATAAGATTACTGTATGTATGCTAGTTGCATTTAACACAGTCGCATATATACGTGGATATCATGAACTGAAGTAGCGTATATGAATCTGAGTATGAAAATGAAAAAGTGTTTGAGTTGATAATACTGATTCACCCCCCCTCTCAGTATTATTTCCAACACATAAACCATATAAATATCATAGATATGATAACCATTAAATCCACATATAAATCAGTGCAAAATTGAGAGAACTTAGCTTTATTAATCATAAGAAAATATGACCAGGTTTTGGACTTTCATGTACCACTCAACCATAGACATGGTTGAACCAAATCTCTCTTTCAGCTAGTCACTCTTGTGCCATATTCCAAGCATGAATGTGGGATCTCATAGAATAACCAATCCAATATCAACCAAGGGAATCTAGAGGTTAAACCACCTCCACCCTCACCAAACCATGATCACACCAAAACCGGTGCTCTGATCACAACTGAACAGAACTTGGACTGCCATCCAGAATCCATCACTATCATTGAGGAATTTTCCATCTCCTTGTCTCTCAGGCTTTACTATAGTCCAATGTCGGATCGGTAGGCCCTAAAATGAGAGTAGTCTCTCAGACTAAACTGCAATCCAAACATGGATCACTAGGTCCTAAATCAAGACTTCTCCGTCGGGCTTTACCGTATATCCCGCCAAAATGGTCAAGGGATTCCTAGGTCCTTGGGAATGGAACTTGAGACCACCTCTGCCCCAGATTCTAAAATCCATTTGGCAAACCAAAGCTTAAAAACTGAAATAAACATCCCAACACCATGGCATCCAGAAAAGGGTAAGGCTAGCCTAAAAACCATTGTTATATCTCGGCAAGACCATTCCATAGAGAGCAAGAGAACCACACACCAACATGAAAAGCCATGCATGTCCAAACTAGCTAGGAAATCACACATGCAAAAGGTTACCTGTAAGTATTCTTGCTAAAGCTACTTGATCCTTCTTTCCTTTCCTTGATCCTTACTTGCTTTTCCTTTCCTTTCCTCACTTTCTCTTTCCTTGCTCCAACTAGAGTGCTCCAAGAAAACTCTAAGTGACCAAGAGAGTGAGAGAGAGAGTATTAATGGGAGAGCTCCAAACTTGAACTTCACAAAAGATTAGCACTGAGCAACCCGCCAACTGATCCTCAAAAGCCTTTTTATCAATGAGGCCTCTAATCTCTTCATTTTCCATTATTTCTGTCAATTTCCTCCTCACATGCAACCTATGACCTTTCAACTTCCTTTTCTCCTAATTTACTTTATTTTCATAAATAAATGTGTCGAAAATGCCTTTTTTCCTCGTTAATGCCTTTGCCTTAGCCTTTTCCAATTTTCCTTAGCCAAAACGCACACATCCAGTGATGCTCACCGGGATATCTTTGCCCAACATTTAGCTTGGAATATGTGTCCCTTTGTTGTGGTTTTATTTTTGCCTTTATTTACATTATTACATGGAATTTTCACCAAGGTTGTTACAAAGATCCACCAAATTAGCATGATACATGTATAATCATAATCACATCAACATATAACACCAATTTAATTAATATATAGTTATCAATGCCTAATCATACCAACTCATGCCATGACCTCATGCATGAAAAATACAACCATATCGATATATGCATAACAATATATAAGCACTCGCATGCATAAGCAATGTGTAACCAATGCATAACTAACATACACTCATGATGATTGTTATCACTCCAGAAAGCTCTCCTAGGTTGTAGCTCGGAGATGCCCGGTAACATATAAATATTCAATATCATTCCTGGAACTATTGGAATGGATGATGGTTTGGATCAAGTCAAATGACTATTTCAACTCTGTTTTCACTCAAGACATGCATGAACACCCTCATATTTACAAGGCTTTAGGCCACTAATGCTCAATAGTTTATAGATTCAATGGATATATGGAGAATACTAACTGTACCAGCAAATGCATACGTAAACACATAAGAATGGCTAGCTACAAAAAGTAAATGAAGCTTGCAAATCTAATTCATCAATGCAGAGATAAGATGAAAATTATCTGGCATTAGACATAGAAGAAAACATGAATAACCTATTCAAGTGCAAGCTTAGAATAGAGGAGAAAACGGGAATTGAGCATGTACAAAAAAAGCAGCTTATATTGCTGGAATGAAGATGAGAAGCTTAGAGGAGCAGAGTCTCCACAGTCTCCAAAAGTTGAACCCCTGTTACTCTGAACTTTCAACTATTTATAGGCCTTTTACAATGCTCTCGAACCTTCTGAGGCTCGAGAGGTCTTAATCTATCCCCTCTGTCTTTAACGACTTGATGCCATGACTAGACATGCATGAGCTCGGAGGTTTCTTTTTCTAACAGCAGAGTAACCGCATTTTGGTAATTTGCTGCATTGTCAGGGAGCTCGCTCGTGCTAGCGATGCTCCATGATCACTTCTGTTGGTTTTGGTTGCATCATGTTGTGGCTTTTTATCCTTCCAGCCTCTGTCTCCTGGCCTCTATTTGGATGAGTGCATCGGGCCTTTGAAATCCTTTAAATGGTCGCTTTCTGTTAACATGGAGAAATGTTGCAACACTGTGAAATTCCGCCAAAACACAGTTCATTTCGAACTTCAAAAGTCCTCAAATATGGTCTATTCCTCTATTGGGTCCGCCCTCAATCGCTATCGCAAGTCACTTCAGCCTTGTTTCCAAGGTTTCCTTTCGTATTTTGAAATACATTAAAAAACACTAAAAATCCTGAAAAAATGGCTTTGGTGGATCTGAAATATTATATATTTTCATTCCCGAACCCCTTCGGCTCCGAGTTTTATTGCATCGACGCTGTCCCTTTATATTTTGTTAAGTAACAAAATATGCGAAAATACATTAACAAATGCCTTTCGACATATCTCAAAATCTATGCAATAATGCTTATATAGCCATCGGGTCCGGCTAATCGCATCGCACATCGCTCATGCCCCGGGCCGATGTAAGCACTCCTTGTATTTTCCGATAGCAATCATGTGATGCAATGTGGTCCGTCGATCTATGCGCTTGATCGATGGTCCACATTGACTCCGTCGATCGCCATCGCAAGTTCCACATGGTCCACCCTCAATCTGCAGATTGCCACCGCCGATTGCGGCCACCGATTGCCACCACCGATTGTGATTTGCCGATCATATCTGGATAGTTGATTGGCCAGATCAGACGGCTACTATGCATTTCACTGTTCAGATCTCCAATACTCAGTTTTTTCACTAATTCCTTGGGTTTTTGCCTCCCGATAGTGTTTTTCTGCCATTCTAAGGGCTCTTCTCTTGTGATTGCTTTGATCTTTGGCATGATTTTACTAGCTTTTGAAGACTTAGAGAGCATATTTGGATCCATTTGGATCAGGACAAGATGCAATTATAGATGCAAGAGTAATATTTTGAAGTCTGGCTTATGGCCAAAGTGGAACAAGAGGAGACATGGCCATCAAAGCTAAACAGGGGACATTTCCTCTAAAAATAGTAGCACTGCACCTCAGGGGCTAACACTGGCTCCTTCTAGGGATGAAAGCCTCCCTGTGAGGTTTCAAGAATTACAGATCGATGCCTTTCTTGTAAAGCCACAATCAAATCTATCTCCTAGTGTTCCATTGGGCATGATGTTTATTTTGCATAGAAAATAAAAACTGAAAAACATATTTACAATATCAAGGCTTTAAAGCCTTAAATGAAATAAAGTTTCAAGAACCGCCCATTGATTGGGCCACCAAAAACATCTTCTCCTTCCAGACTGTGCAGAATAAAGGTATTGTTCTACTGAATTTGAGCGTTGACAAACAGGCCTATCCATAAGGAGTCAAAATTACCATGATTACCTTTCTTTTCCTTCAATGCATCCCATTTGAGAACCCAGTCACCAACTTGGAAATTGTCCACTTTTACCTTCCTGTCAAAGGTTTCTTTTATTTTCTTCTGATGAACTTTTGACTTCTGAACCAGTTATTCTCTAATCTACTGTAATTCAACCAAGCTACTCATTCTCCTTGCCATGTCATTCTCTTCATCCTGTTCTTCTTTCAATAATTTGGCCATAGGGAGAATTAGCTGGATAGGAAAAATAGAATTAGCACCATAAACCAGCTTAAATGGAGAATTTCCTATGGACTTGTTGTTGGTAACTTTGTCAGCCCACAATGCAAACTTCAACTTGGAATCCCAGCTCTTTTTGTTGTCCTCCAACAATTTTTTGATTATCCTTACAAGAATCTTGTTAGATGATTCTGTCGGGCCATTGCCTTGAGGATAATATGAGGTAGAAATGCACCAATTGAATGCCCATGGATTTAGTCATGTCCACCAATTCTTTTGCCTTGAAAGCTGCTGCATTATCAGTGACTAGTTTGGTTGGGCAACCAAATCTAGTGAAAATATTCTCATTCAAGAACTTTATGACAACTTGATGATTAGCATTCTTAGTGGGTATAGCCTCAATCCACTTGGTGAAATAATCAATGACTACCAAGATCCATATGTGTTTGCCACTAGAATGTGGGTTGATCTCACCTATAAAGTCCAAGCCCCACTGTTGGAAGGGACCATTGGCGTGTACTGGCTTCAAGGGCGGAGATTTTAGCTGTTGCCTTCATGCAAACCTCTAACATTTGTCACAAGACCTCACAAAAGAACACGCATTAGAGAACAGAGTAGGCCAATAATACCTAGCTCTCAGGATCTTGTGGGTTGTGGTTTTCCAATAATGATGCCATCCACAGATGCTAGAATGGAATTGTTGCATGACTTCCACATATTGTCCTTTATCTAGGCATCTCAAGAGGATTCCTGATGGGTTTCTCTAATAAAGCAAGTTTTTATTAATGCAAAATTTGGCTGATTTGAGCTTAATGGCCTAGGCTTGACTTGAGCTAAGCCCTGGAGTGACTTCTAGCTTCTGCAAAAAATGAACTATACTAGAACACCATTCATAGGTGGTTAGATTTGCAGCCAAAGACTGATTATGCTCTTGCTCTTCTACTGCTCCCTCTGTCCGCTCACCATCTGAATTTGTACCCAAGCAATTGATGTCTAATAAGCTGCAATTTTCCTTAGCCATAAGCATAGCCAAGCCTTGGCCTTTCACAAGCCTGGTGGGCTTCACCTCTATGTTGAACTCTATGAATTTTGCAATCCATTCAGCTCTCTTTCCATCAATATATGGCTGAGTTAGAACATTTTTTACTGAGGCTAAAGGTACATATGCAATCAATTTGGAATGAAAGATATAAATTCTGAGTGCCTTTAAAGATTTTATGAGAGTATAAGCTTGTTTTTCAGTAAGGTCATACCTTAGTTCAACATCCCTAAGAGTTTTGCTAAAAAAGGCCATAGGTGTCTCTGCGCCTTCATCATTTTTCTCTAATAGAACTGTTGCAAGTGTATCATAAGAGGCAAAAGAGAAAATATAAAACTCCTTGGTGTAATTTGGGCTGATTAGAGTGGGAGCTTCCATGATAGCTTGTTTTATGGCTTCAAAATATCTTCTTGCAGCATCTGCCCATTTTATTTCTGATCTTTTCTTTAGCATGGAAATGATGTGCTTCACAAGCTCTGCAAAGTTTGGAATGAACCTCCTTACAAAGTTAATCTTACCCAAGAAAGATCGAATGTCCCTTTTTGACCTTGGGATGGACAATGTTTGAATTTCTTGGACTCTTGCTGGATCAATCTTCACTCCTTCAATAGAGACAATATGTCCCAAAAGTTTGCCTTCTTCTAGAGCAAACTGTGACTTCTTTGGGTTCACAGAAATTCCAAACTATCTGCACTTTAGAAACACCTTCTTTAGATGCTGCAAATGGTCCTTGTGAGTGCTGGAAAAGACTGTTATTTCATCAAGGTAAATAAGGACAAACTTGTCCTTCTCTCCCACAAAGGCTATGTCCATGGACCTATGAAAAGTAGCCCAACATTCATTGGTCCAAAAGGCATCTTGGAGTACATGAAAGTGCCCCAAGGAGTAGTGAAGGTGGTTTTTTCCTGATCTTCTGGATGTACAACAATCTAATTGTAACCTGAAAATCCATCTAAGAAAGACATCTGCTACCACAATATCCATCATCATGCTCTTCATGGGTAGCTGAGACAAGGTGATGGCTAGGTCCTTGATTAATCCAAGACATTTCACTTTTATAGAGTCAAAAGAAAACAGGTCATGATAAGGCTGGGTAATTTCAAGACCCAACTCATCCATGACAGCCTTGGGCATTAGATTATGGCTGGCTCCAGTGTCCAGAAGGCAGTTGTGAAGGATTTTGTCATGAATAGTCAGAGAGACATAGAATGATGGGGAGCTGTCATCATAGTTTTCAATCATTGGGCTGAGAACAACAACTGGTTTGTCATCTTGCAGATTTACATAATCAGTGGAGGCTTGGATGGCATTAGGCTCAAGGGCCTTGAGGATAAATCTCTTGAAGGAATCATTCTTCACTAGTTCAATCAGACGTATAGGCATTCTTAGCATTTGAATTTCTGATTGAAAAATAAAAGGAGAAGGATACTTGTCAAGGTCTCTTACCTCGTGAGCTGGAGCTTTGAGGATGATGGGATCAACTGCTGGTCACTTTTGCTTATTAGCTTGTTGTACTACAGGGACATCTACTCTTTGAACAGGAGTTTCCTTGGCATTATTCATCTTCAACCTCAGATCATATATGTGTTGATCTTCAGTTTGCAGAACAGCTTTACCATCCCATTCTTGGTTGATCTGGTCATTGAATAATGACTTTTCATAGGCAACTGAGGTCAAAAAGGAGGCACTGCCTTTGTTTCCCAGACAATGGATCTCATCATCTTCTTCAAACTATTCTTCTTCCATGACTACATTCTGGAAAGGGGTCTTCACCCTTTGGTCTTCGTTGGCATCTTTGCTTCTTTGCAGGATCTGCAACTTCTCATTAGCTCTTCTATATGGATTTGGATTTCTAGGAGCAAAGGTATTAGGAAATCTTCCTTTCCCAAGGTGCTGCTCAAATTTTAATTTGGAGATTTTAGAGGCTAACGACTCTATCATCTTGGTCATTTTATCTATCTTGGGATCTGAAAATGATGAAGATTCGCCCATCTGTCTGCTTGTATCAACATTCCCCTTGAGCTTCTCTGTAGCCATGATGTTTGATTCTACTTCCAAGGCTGCGTCCTGCATATCAACCAAGGTAGCACATCATCTCTCCCTCAATAGTAGACAAAAGTTAGAATCAAAAGCACTAACATAGGTGAGTTTAGCAGAGGTAGTGGTGGGTTTTACTTCAGCTAGTATCTTGCTATACATGGGTTAAACCTCTTATTAAAATCAAACAACAAATCACCATTTTCCCTCTTTAAGTTCCCAAACTCAGTGTGGTAGTAGAGTATATCCTTCTTATCCCCCCAATTCTTTAGGAATGCATCATCTAAAGCCTCAATATCAGTTCTCTGAACCATTTTCTAGCCTCTCCATCTAGGCTTTGGACAAAGACTCTCATCCACACATCATCTTCACTAATGTCTAGGTTATCAGCATAGCTATAGAATGATTCAAGATGTTCCTCGGCTAAAACACCTTTAGTCCCAGTAAACTTAGGCCTATACTTCTGATATTCTCCAGTAGGCATGGCATTCAAAGGAGTGGGTAGTACTAGAGGTCCATACCTAGCAGTGATGATTCTTTCCATTTTGGTAGGTGCTTGTGGTCTTGCCATAACTATGGTGTCTATAAGGGTACTGGAAGTTTGAATGATAGAGGGCTGAGGAGTGACTGATAGGACTAGAGGAGTCTGATGGATAGGAGGTGAGGTTTCCTTTGGGCTTACAACAAAAGGAGAACCTAAAGAATAAGGAGCTTTATGAATCTCTAAGATTTTTTCTTCACTGCTAGTATTAGATGCTATACTCTCAACATGTATTTGTTCTATTACAGGATTTTCTTGAAGAGATATAGAATATTGTTTAGAGCTACCTGAACCTGATTCTCCTTTATGCAATGCCTTTCTTTCTTTGATGATTTTTTCAGGGTCAGGTACTGGGTCAGCTTGTGGCTTTTGAGGATTTCTCCGAGTATGTCTCACAAACTGAGCCAAAACTATGAAGTGGAGTTGCCAAGAGGTTCATCCTCCAGTAGAGTCACCAGATAGATGATTATAACCAAAAAAGTGCCTAGACTTTGTCTATCATCAAACTTGGAACTGTGTCGTCTCCCAGGGAAGCTAAGCTTCAGTTTCCTCTCCCCGGCAACGATGCCAATTATGTTATCACTCCAAGAAGTTGTCCTAGGTTATAGCTCGGAGATGCCTGGTAACATATAAATCTTCAATATTGTTCTCGGAACTATTGGAATGGATGATGGTTTGGATCAAGTCAGATGGATGTTTCAACTCTAATTTCACTCAAGACATGCATGAACACCCTTAGCTTTACAAGGCTTTAGGCCACTAATGCTCAATAGTTTATAGATTCAATGGATAGATGGAGGATACTGACTGTACCAGCAGATGCATACATAAACACATATCAATGACTAGCTACAGAAAGTAAATGAAGTTTGCAAATCTAATTCATCAACGCAGAGATAACATGACAGTTATCTGGCATTAGACATATAAGAAAACATGAATAACCTATTCAAGTGAAAGCTTAGAATAGAGGATAAAATGGGAATTGAACATGTAACAAAAAAAGAAGCTTATATTGTTGGAATGAAGATGAGAAGCTTAGAGGAGTAGAGTCTCCACAGTCTCCAAAAGTTGAACCCCTGTTACTCTGAACTTTCAACTATTTATAGGCCTTTTACAATGCTCTCGAAACTTCTTAGGCTCGAGAGGTCTTAATCTATCCCCTCTATCTTTAACGACTTGATGCCATGACTAGACACGCATGAGCTCGAAGGTTTATTTTTCTAACAGTAGAGTAACCACATTCTGGTAATTTGTTGCGCTGTCAGGGAGCTCGCTCGTGCCAACGATGCTCCATGATCACTTCTGTTGGTTTTGGCTGCATCGTGCTATGGTTTTTTATCCTTCTGACCTCTGTCTCCCGACCTCTGTCTAGATGAGTGCATCGGCCTTTGAAATCCTTTAAACAACCGCCTTCTATTAACATGGAGAAATGCTACAACACTGTGAAATTCCGCCAAAAAACAGTTCATTTCGGACTTCAAAAGTCCTCAAATATGGTCTATTCCTCTATTAGGTCTGCCCTCAATTTCTATCGCAAGTCGCTTCGGCCTTGTTTCCAACGTTTCCTTTAATATTTTGAAATACATTAAAAACACTAAAAATCCTGAAAAAATGGCTTTAACGGATCTAAAATATTATATATTTTCATTGCCGAACCCCTTCGGATCTGGGTTTTATCGCATCGGCTCTGTCCCTTTATATTTTGTTAAATAACTAAATATGTGAAAATACATTAACAAATGCCTTTCGGTGGATCTCAAAATCTATGCAATAATACTTATATAGCCATCAGGTCTAGCTAATCGCATCGCACATCGCTCATGCCTCGGGGCCAATGTAAGCACTCGTATTTTCTGATAGTGATCTTGTGATGCAATGTGGGCCATTGATCTACGCGCTTGATCAACGGTCCACGTTGACTTTGCCAATCACCATCACAAGTTCCAAATGGTCCGCCCTTAATCCACCGATTTCCACCGTCGATTGTGATGGCTGATTGCAATTTGCCGATAAGATCTAGACCATTGATTGGCCAAATCTGATGGCTACTGTGCATTTCACTATTCAGACCTCCGATACTTAGTTTTTTCACTGTTTCCTTGGGTTTTTGCTTCCCGATAGTATTTTTTTGCCATTCTAAGGGCTCTTCTCCTACGATTGCTTTGATCTTTAGCATGATTTTACTAGCTTTTGAAGACTTAGAGAGCATATTTGGATCCATTTGGATTAGGACCTGATGCAATTATAGATGCAAGAGTAATATTTTGAAGTCTAGCTTATGGACAAAGTGGAGCAAGAGGAGACGTGGCCATCGAAGCTAAGACAGGGGAAATTCCCACTAAAAATAGCAGCACTGCACCTCAGGGGCTATCAGTGACCACATCCAACAACACACCATTCATTTTCACATGGGAACACCATTACAGCCATGGACACCACCATGCATACACAAAAAGTACATAGATCACAAGAATAGAGAATGCATATATGCAACCGACATGAATGCATGACCAACACACCACCCATCCAGTTGAAGGAGTGAACCATGCTCTGATACCACTCTGTAACACCCTCCTCCCACGTTTACGCAAGTTAACTGGTCCAATGGGGTAAACATGTGACAAGAGGCTACTATGATGTGATTTAACTCCCCATGTATAGTTAAGGAAGTGTAACTGACAAAACCAAGCCAATTTGACCTTCCATACATGCTAAAAAACCTTCATGAGCCAACCAACCCTTCCAGGTGACCAACCCCTAAGGAACCTTGAAATTTCACTGATTTGGATCCCTAGCTGCTCCCATGACAAGCCATGCATGTGACTGAGGCCTTCTAGTCGCTCCCATAGCAAAGGCATGCCAACAACTATGGAATTTTTCAATTAGTCTAGATCCAACGACCCTAGATTTTGTGCTGCTTTTATAGGGTCGGCACTCGAGCCCTTGCCTAGAACTTCATGAAACTTTTAGAAATGCTAAACAAAAATGTAACAAAGGTACTAATGAAAATTCTTTATCAATTAATTGACTGGACCCCTACTAGCCATGACAAGCATTTCATCAAACGTGTCACAAATATGCAATTTACAGGTCATAACAATAGATCTAAGCATAAGGGTCTCATACTTATCTAAGATTCATAAAGAAGCATTGTTTCCATATCAAAATAGATCCATTATCATCTATTAGGTCATGTATTCATTTTACATTTATTTAAAAATCAAATCATGATGAGATCCATACATCAATTCTGTCATAAAACATATTCATAACCAGCATATAACCAACAAAAACAACAAGGATATAACAACCGTAAGAATCACATATAAACCAGTACATTTACAAATGAAATACCAATGAGAAGGAGCTATTATTAATGAATTCAAAAACCAACCAGGTATGGGACTTCCATGAACAACCCAACCATAGATTGGTTGAAATAAATATTTATTTCATCTAATCACCCCCATGCCATATTCCAGGCATGAATGTGGGACTCAAAACCTGTTATGCAACCAGCTCACAAAATAGAAGAAGAGATAGATCAAGGACTTCAAATAAGCCTCTTCGAGGGGGAAACCTCCTTTACATTACACAAATGAATAATTCTTGGATGATTCAAATGAAAAAACCTCCATTCTATACATAGGAGTCTAAGGGGTCAAAATATATTCAGAGTCGACATAACAATAATAATGTAAGGGCACAATAATAAAAATAGTGGGCTTATATGGGGCACAATAATAACAATATGGGGACAACAGGGGAAAAACAATAACGATAAGGGGCTACAATGACAATAATAATGGGGGAATCACTAATATTATAGGGACCTAACATGCCCCTCTCCTTCAAAAAAGTGTTGTCCTCAACGCTTGAGTAGTTTTGGATGCTTCTGTATAAAATTATCATCCTCCCATGTGGAATCTTTAGTGGGTAAGTTCTTCCACTTGATGAGATACTCTAAAATTGAACTATTTCGTAGCCGTTGAGTTCTTGTTTTTGTGACTGCTTCAAGTTCCAACATCATTTTTCCTTCCTCGTCAAGCTCTAACGATATTGTTTGAACTGGGAGCTTGCCACCTATAACCTTCTTTAGTCATGAAACATGGAAAACTGGGTGCACTCGGGAAGATGTAGGAAGCCCCAATTGTATGCCATAGTACCAATCTTTTGTAACACCTTGTACGGACCATAATAATTTGGTGATAATTTATTATCCTTCTTAGCTTGCTTGAGGGAAATTTGTTTGTATGGTTGTAGTTGTAGAAATACCCAGTCACCTAGATCAAAAATTCCTTCACTGCAATGTTTATCTGCCTGTTGTTTCATTCTATTCTGTGCCAAAGTGAGGTTATCCTTTAAGAGTTGGAGAACTCGTTGTTTATGCTTGATGTGATCTTCCACTACTGGAACCTTAGAATTTTATCTGAAAGATGTTGTTATGGATGGTGGATGATATCCATAAAATGCCATAAATGGGGTCATTTTTGTTGTAGTATGGCAGGAAGTGTTATACCACCATTCAACCAGAGGAAACCACTTCACCCATTCTCTTTGTTTATCAGATACAAAGAAATGAAGATATCCTTCCAAACATTTGTTCACTATCTCAGTTTGCCCATCATATTGAGGATGATAAGATGAGCTATGAGCTAACTGAGTACCCAGACAAGAAAATAATTTGGTCCAAAAATTTCCAGTGAAAATGGGATCTTTGTTGCTTACAATAATCTTTGGGTTTCCATGTAGATTTTGAATTGTTTCCATAAATGCAGTAGTAACTGCACTGACTTTAAATGGATGAGATAATGCACACAAGTGTTCATAATTGGTAAGTATATCAACTACCACCATGATGACACTCTTTCCTTCGGACTTGGGTAAACCTGTGATAAAATCCATTGAAACCTCCTCCCAGCATTGACTTGGAATGGATAAAGGTTGTAACAGACCCGAGGTCTTAATTGTATCAAATTTATTTTGTTGGAAAACCAAACATTCTACGACAAAATTTTGAATATCATATTTAAGGCCATCCCAAAAAAATTCATTCTTAACCCTATGGTAATTTTTTAAAAATACCGAGTGCCCTCCTAAGGGAGAGGTGTGCAATTCTAGAAGAATATATTTTTTTTTAAGTTGGGAATTCTTACAGAGGTATAAGCAATATTTGTACCATAGTGAATCATTTTTCCAGCAAAATGTATCAGATATAATAGGATCTTGCTACAAATTTTGAATGAGTGCCCACACTTATTCATCATTCTTCCATTCATCCCTTGCTTCGTTTATCCAATTTGGTTGGATTATAGAAATGGCACAAAGCAATGCTTTCACATCCTCATCCTTTCTCGAGAGTGCACCTGCAACAACATTTTTCTTCCCTTTTTTTTTAGATGATTTCAAAGTCATAACCTAACATCTTTGTGACCCATTTTTGTTGCTCTTCTGAAGATGATCTTTGTTCTAAAAAGTATTTAAGACTATCATGATATGTTTTTACCTTGAAGTGTCTTCCCATTACGTAAGGTCCTCCTTTATTAAGTGCATGTAGTATTTCCAACATTTCCTTCTCATAAATAGCTTTGTGTAAATACTTTCCTTTAATGGGATGACTTTCAAAAGCAATGGTCTTCCTTCTTGCATTAAAAAACACCAATTCCATTTCTTGAGGCATCACATTCCACAATAAAGGTTTTTGTGAAGTCTGGCATAGCTATGACCAGTGCTTGGCACATTTCCTCTTTAAGATGTTCAAAGGCTTTCGTTTCTTCTGCAGTATAAGAAAATGCATCTTTCTTCAGTAATGTTGTTAGAGGTGCTCCTATTTTCCCATAATTCTTAACAAACTTGCAATAATACCCTGTCAACCTGAGAAATAATCACATATGATTTATGGATGTGGGGATTTTGCATTTCTTAATGGCTTTAATTTTTCTAGGGTCTACCTTAACACCTTCATGAGACACAATATGACCTAGATATTCCACCTCCTGTACTCCAAAGAAACATTTGGAGGTTTTTTGCTATAATTGTTTCTCCTCCAATAGTTTGAGCACCCTGTCAACATGTTGAACATGATTCTTCCAAGACTTGCTGTAGAATAGTATATCATCAAAAAATACTAACACAAATTTTCTAAGGAAGGGTCTGAAAATGGAATTCATCAAACTTTTGAATGTATAAGGTGCATTGGTAAGGCCAAAAGGAATGACCAAAAATTTTTAATGACCCTCATGAGTTCTAAATGTTGTTTTCAGAATGTCTTTAGTCTTCATTTTGATTTGATGATATCCTAAAATAAGATCCAACTTGGCGAATTCAATTGCTTTATGTAATTCATCCATTAATTCATCAATGATGGGAATGGGAAATTTATCTTTAATAGTGATCTTGTTGATCTCCCTATAATCTATACACATGCACCATGATTCATCATTCTTATGCACCAATACTACTGGAGCAGAGAAAGAACTTTCATTAGGTTGAATTATACCAACCTCTAGCATTTCTGCAACCATACGTTCAATTTCACTCTTTTGGGAATAGGTATATCTGTAAGGCCTGATGTTTGGAGGAACACTTCCTGGAATTAAATGAATAACATGATCATGATCACGAATAGGTGGGAGGCAATTTTGAGTTTCAATCACCTTGGAATGATTTTCCAATTCTTTTTGGAGATCTGGAGAAATAGATGGTTTCAATGTGGGAACCTCTAGTGAACATAATTGTGAAATTATGCCTCGTTGCTCTTTCTTTGAAAGATTTTTCATGCCATTAGATATGATTAACTTTCCTGGTTTCCCTACGATACCCCTTAATTCAACTTCCGTTCCTTTTGAAAAAAAATTCAAGAAAAGTTGAAAATTAAAAGCTATCGTACACAAATATTTTAGCCATTGGACTCCTAGTACAACATCAACACCACCCATTGGAATAGAAAGCATTGGACTATTTAATACATAATCTCCCATGGATAGCTTGATATTATGGAACTTTACAAAGCAATTTATGGTTCCTCCATTTGCAACCATCACTTGACACTCTGGTGCTAGATATAGAAAGAAATTAAATTCTTTGGCTATCTTACAATGAATAAAATTATGGGTACTACCCAAATCAATCAACACTATTACCTTTTTCTTCTTGATATGCCCTTCTATCTTGAGAGTTTGATAAGTGGTAATTCCTGCCAATGCATTACAAGATATGGTAGGATTCATTTCTTCTTTCTCTAGGGTTTATTCCTTATGTATATCCTCTTCTTTTGACATTTCTTGTTCCTTTTATTCCTCCTATTCACAATCTATGTAAAATAATTTATTCTCAGCACACTTATGACCTTTAGTGTATTTTCTATCACAACTATAAAAGACCTTTTTCTCTTTTTTCTTCCCATTTTTGTGGTGTCAAACTTGTAGGTTTTGGAATAATAGGGGTAGAAACACTTCCATATTTATAGTTGTGAGTGGTATGCTTCCACGTTGCCATAATTTTTCTTTCAATTTTTCTTGCCAACTTGAATTCTTTCTCCAATGAGTCATGTTCCCAAAGGCGAACCTCATGTTGGATGTTATCCTTTAAAGTCCCTATGAACACATCAATCCTATGCTCCTCTGGAATATCATTTATCCTTTAAAGGAGGTGTTGCTCTTTGTATCCTCATAATGTGTTATCATTTCCTCTATAAAAATTGACCAAGTGACAATTTGTTTACGAGAGCAAAGGCATCGATACCATACAAACTGATTGGGTTCCAAATATAAAGTTGAAATGTGTACCTTTTGTGTGTTTTTCACATTATGGAGATCGAAATATTTTTCCATCTGTATTATCCATGTTATGGTATCCTTGCCATCAAACTTCCTCATATCGATATTTGCAACGTGGTGAGTCTTCGTTCCAATGTTAGAGTTTATGAAATCATGATTAAAATTTCTTTTGTTCTCATCATGAGTTTCCTCTACTACATTTTCGCCATTAGGAAGCCTTTCTTGTAGCAAATTTGTCAAACCTTCCTTCAAACCTTCCATGTATTTCTTCAAATATTCAATGTTGTCTTTCTTCAAATCATGATTAACATTTCTTTTGTTCTCATCATGAGTTTCCTCTACTACCTTTTCACCATTAGGAAGCCTTTCTTGTAGCAACTTTGTCAAACCATCCTTCCAACCTTCCATGTCTTTCTTCAAATCTTCAATGTTTCCTTTCAATTTTGCTTCTATACCATTGATGTCATTCTTCAAACCATCCATCTTAGCTTCTGTTACTTTTTGTGAGAATGAAATTTGTTGCACTTGGTCTCGTAATTTTGATATATCATGTTGCATTTCTTCCTCTTCTTCATGTGTCATAGTAGAGATTTTGGGTTTCTTACTAGGTGTTGCCATTTTCTTTCTTCGGGGCATCAACTAATGATAATTTTCTTCACTATGACCTTTTAATCACTTCAAACTAATTTTTCAAACAAAACTTATGTAAATTTTTAAAAAGACTACACACCTTTTTTCTCTTTGTAGGAGCTCGATATTGAATCTATTGTATCTCTATAATTTCATATTTCCAAGGTCTAAAATTTCGTCTTGTGGTAGCCCTCTATGTCCTCTTTCCAACCCCACAAGTCTGATCAAGATTGGATTTTCCAAGGAGTTATGCCCAATCTCCCACAATGGCCTAATTATAAACTGGTTCAGTAGATAAAACTTGTATAAAATTCCATGTATCACTGGTTTGAACTTAGGCCTTGAAAGCGATAACCAACAAACTACAGTCTGTCTTCTTTCTATCACTTTTTACAAAATTTGAATTAGATGCTCAGAGAGAAAGTTATGATGATTTTCCCAATGTCACCTATTTGAGATGGAATTCGGGATCCTACAAAAACCCTACCTTCCTCGGTTCATATCTCTAAAAATGTACTGAGAAGCAGTCTGAAATTTAGACACAACGTTCATCACAATGTCATATCAAATGGTTTTTTCAGCTTCTGAAGCTTCATATAAAAGAGTTATCGCGAAAATGTGATGATGACTTGTTTGAAGCAGCAAAACCCTAGAATCCAAAGCTCTAATACCAAATGTTATGCAACCAGCTCACAAAATAGAAGAAGAGATAGATCAATGACTTCAAAATAAGCCTCTTCGAGGGGGAAACCTCCTTTACATTACACAAATGAAAAATTATTGGATAATTCAAATGAAAAAACCTCCTTTCTATATATAGGATTCTAAGGGGTCACAATATAATCATAACCGACATAACAATAATAATATAAGGGCACAACAATAACAATAGTGGGCTTCTACGGGGCATAATAATAACAATATGGGGACAACATGGGCACAAAAATAACAACAAGGGGCTATAATGACAATAATAATGGGGAAATCACTAGTATTATAGGGACCTAACAAAACCAAACCAAACCAAGTTTCCTCAGGCTTTACCGCAGTCCCCATTGGATCACTAGGCCCTAAACAAGCATGGATACCACTGGATTTCTCTACCTACACCGTGAGGAATTTTCCTTACTCCTAGTTTGTAGGATTTACCGTATATCTTGCCACACAACGGTCAAGGATTCTTACACCTGATCAAGACTCCACCCTCCAGGATTTACCATATATCTTTCCATTCACCGGTCAAGGGATTCCTAGGGCCAATCGAGGGAGCACACCTCTAGAATTTACTATATATCACGCCACTCATCAGTCGAGTATTCCTAGGCCCACCGAGGTAGAAAAAAACTGACTTACCACAATCCTAGTCTGGTCCATGGATTCCTAGGCCATGTGATTTTTTTTCTTCAGAAACCATCTCACTAAACTTCGAAACCATCTAGCAATCCATCTTAACCAAATACAAGAGAACCCATCACACCTTGGCTACCCAGAAATGGAAAGGCAAGGTTGAAGAACATTATCACACCTAGAAAAACCCACGCCAATGACAGTGAGAGAACCAAATATAAACATGCATGTACCATGCATGCCAAAACTAGCAAGGAAATCACACATGCAAATCGATAACCGCAAAGAATCCTACTGTAGCTGCTTGATCCTGCTCTTCCTTCCTTGATCCTTGCCTTCTTGGTCCTTCCCTTGCTTTCCTTGATCCAACGCTAGAGTGCTCCAAGAAAACTTTAAGTGTCCAAGAGTGTTAGAGAGAGATAATAGAGAGATAGCTCCAAAACTGAACTAACAAAAGGTATCAACTGATCCTCAAAAACCTTTTTATTAATGAGGCCTCTATTTTCTTCAATTTTCCATTATTTTCCTTCATTTTCCTCCTCACATGCAATCTATGACCTTTCAACTTCCTTTTCTCCTAATTTCCATTATTTTCGTAAATAAAATGCCAATTAATGCCACTTTGCCTTTTCAAAGCATTTTCCATTGCCTTTCCCAATTTCCTTAGCCAATAAAGCAAATGAAAACCCACACTAGGATGTTTTTCCCGACACTCAGCTTGGAATACGTGTCCCATGACATTGGTTATTATTTTTCCTTTATTAAGTTTATTACATGGAATTTTGAACAGGGTTGTTACATCAGAGCCAACACGTTTTCATGCATATGTTGTGAATATAATAGGACTATTCTTGTTATGTTTGCAATATATATTATTTCATTTACGCTAATGGTAATGAACTATTTTTTTGCATCAGTATGAATCTTGTTGAATTCATGTTGTTGTATATTTCCATCATTGTTAACTTGCAAACTATTTTGCAGGCTGACTTGTGATGCCTTTTATGACCATGTGTTCCTTTCAAGCCATGTACTATTATAGAATTCTAAGGGGTTCACTCACTTTCTCTTCATTGTGTTAGAACCTTTCATGCATTGCACTTCACCCTTCACAAATCTATACACTTGTTTCCCCAAAGTCATGAATACATCATTCTACACGTTATTGTAGCCAAGGAATAACATTGAATCCCACTATTTTGGCAAACGGGTTGTATTCTGGATGGGGCACATATTCCAAATGGTGTGAGATCTAATTAGCACTTCATAGCAGGGAGACCCCTTGAATGTTGGTAGGTCCAACATTGTAGACATTTTTGGTGCTAGAAGGAGGGTTAGATGACAAGCTGATCCCGTGAAGTCTGTTGTGAACTTTCCTATATTTAAATGGCTTCTTCCCATATCTTAACCCCATCATGTTTTTCCATAACTGCAAATATGAAAGTTCCCAAGGGGATAATTAATGACTTGTAAAATATGAAGTTCAATAGTGAGGGTGGAATAACCATTCTTGAGCACACTGCTCACTTTCCTAAATTTAACACTCATCACAATATTCACAATGAGGATATTGCTTACATGTTGTTTGTTCTCACATCCAAAACTCACATTAATGAATGGTGTTACACATTTCCAATAATCCGGATTTAAACAGGAACACAATAAAATACATAGATAACCATAAAGACAAATATGCAGTGGAAATAATACTTCATTTCATTACTATAAAATACTGAAATATGCTTACAAATAGAAATGGAAATAACCCAACTAGGGCGATGGTAGCTTATCTATGAGAAGAGATGTGTCGGCTACATGCCTCTGAATTGTTCTACAAAAATTGTGTTACAATGAGGCTCGAGGGCCTATTTATTGTTGAGAAACAATGGAAAACCCTTCACATTCCAAAACCTAACCCTAGAAGATGAAATGCCAAATTGTGGGCCCCGTTTTTGGGTAAGTTGGTACATCAACTTCCCGGGGTTGCGAATTGGTCGTACTATGTCCGTTTGACGTGCATGATAGCCCGTTGGAAAGATATCTCCGAGGAATACGACATAAAATATGATTTTTAGACAAAAAATTGCTGGCGGTGGATTTCCCAAAAAACGTCGTTTAGGGCCTCAAAACGGCTCCAGAAGTTTAGGACCCGAAAAACTGCTAAAAATAGTAAACTTTGCTATAATTAAGGAAACAGAAAAACTGAAAGAGACAGTTGTGGGGGTCCAAATGGGATAGGTGGGTGGCCACTAACATCCACTTGGATCATCCAATCACTTGTATTCACTCTTTCGAAAATCTTGTAAAGGTGCTCTATTGCACCTTGAGAGGCGTGATTATAAATATCTTTATAGAAAAATCATGCATCTAAGAAAAGCACCTGATGAATCTCTTAACGATTTTCATGATTTCTTCATTCATTTGTGTTATAATTTTTCTGAATATGATATTGATTTGAGTTTCATGAAAGAGAAGTTTGAATTTATTGTTCATATTTCAATGAATCCAAGAGAATATGAATCTTTCGAAAATCTCCCAATATATACTTGTTATGGGGCTCCTAAATATGCGATGATTCAAGGAAGTTGTTGTTCCAAGTGACTCTTCATCTTCTTCTCATCAAATAACTTCATTTACGCAGGATGAGGTTGGAGAACTTGAGAGTCCATTCGTTGATCTACCACTGTCTTCTCCCACACCACATATTCAAAATTTAAACGCAATTTTGGACTATGGATATGATGTTTCTAGTGACGAGCTTTCTCCTCATCCTCCGTATGTTGGTTCCTTTGGTCCTCCTCAATCATTTCGTCTGATGTTCATGAGGATCAAATTCAGGATGAAGTTAGTGTTGACCAAACAACTTGCAATATCATTTATGATGATTATGTGCGCGATTCTATTTATGAGCAAGAATTTGTGATGAAAGTTGATGTTTCTCCTTTTTCCCTTCTCCCTAATTATCTTAACATTTTTCACGGTTCTGTCATACTTGTTGCATCTTTCAAAGAATCAATTTTTGATGATGTTAATTCTGATTACACTCAAGACTCGTGGAATGTCATTTTGACATCTGAACTTGGAGAGGGAAAATATTCTCTTCCTGATCTTTCCCATCCATCATTTTATCATTGTGAAGAGACAAAGAGTGAAATTTATTTTTTTCAACCTTGCCCTCTCTATGATTCATCAGGTCATGAGGATCCTTTCCTTTTTGATGATGGATTTTCTGGTCATGGCTGTCATGGTCTGTTCATCAACTCACCTAGTCACGACTCCATGTTTTCCACTATTAATTTTTCTAAACCACCAGTTTTTGATGATCTACCTTATGATGTCTTGGAACTACCACAAGTTATCAGGGCACTTCAACTCACACTGATGGTTATGTTAGGTTCTCGTATTATTGATGTAGCAAGACAACGAACTTGAGAGTCCTTGAATTAAATTAGGAGAAAATTTTAATTCCACATCACAAGATAACTTGTACGAGTTAACTAAGTTAGTTTCACTTAGTTGGCTCAGTTAATTTGAGTTGAGGGACTAACTTGAGTCATGTAAAGTGGTTCCTAAATTTTAGGAGCCTAGGATGAGTTTAATTTGATTTGTAATAATATAATGAATTTAAACTAGTTCTAACTATTGGAGGAACTAGTAGGAGGTCTAGTAGTGGGGTGTAGCTTCAATGTCCGACTTGTTAATTGATAGATTATCCATAATTAACTCATGCATGCATGAAATACGAGTTGCCCAGTTGAGATTGGAGTTCAAGGGAATTGTACTATCATATGTATAATTATCTAAGTTGTTGTTGATGGTGCTGGACCCGCCAACATGTTAGGGGATCTCCCTGGTAAGAATTCCCTATTAGACCTCAGACCATTTGGTGTAGAGTCCCAGCAGTGGGTTGTATATCAATGCCTTGACCACGATTTTGCACAGATGCAAGTAAGATAACTCTGGTGGTAGCAAGGGTGTGATCGATGCAGTGAGTCAAGGAAGGTGGATGAGAGGTTCTAACACAGGTTGGTTGAGATGGGTGCACCCCTTGGCAACCTATAATAGTACTCAGATGGGAAGGGAACACACAAGTGAAGATACATCACAAGATGGAAAGCAAGTTAGCTGGCAATCCAAAGTGATGGTTAAACCAATCAACACATTTCAAAAAGATTTATACATACTCATACGGAACAATCCATACATGAATGCGTAAGAAAGAAAATACATATGTCATTTATAGTAAACAAGAAAATTGGAATACAATACAACATATGCATGAAACATGTTGGCTTTTATTATAAAAAGAAGTGTAAGTTCCAGTCATACAATACATCCATGTGCACCCTCTAGCCCCAATAGTGGAACATTATAGCCACATCCGCTTGCTCCTCCAAAGAGATGAACTAGCTCTATGCATTAGAGAAGCCAAGACGTGTTACAATACTGTCCAAGCTCTCTCCAAGATAGTCTTATTGGAAGGTTGGCTGACCAAAAGCCTTTTCAATGAGTTATGAGGTTCTATTTATAGCAAAGGGTAGGGTGACTCTTGACATTCTCCTTTGTGACAGTTCATCTACTCTCATGACTCTTCATCTACTCTATGACTGTTACATCCAACTATTGACACTTGAACTTCCACTTGACATGATGTTACATTACAATGTGCATGTGCTCATGTGAGACAAAATGGCTTGAGAAAGCCATGCAAGACATCAATGACACTCGGTCCGTTGAGGTGAGAACAACTCTTTGACATGCTTATGATGGTGAAGGTGGTGAGTTGATGCCAAGCTTGGTCATCCATGATGGTGTGCACGCACCACATGGTGACATCTTACCGAAGAGGACTCTTGCCTCTGTTCCATCTGGGTGCATTGGTATGGCTCCTTCGTCCAACTCGCCTGATAGCATGCACATGGTCTTCTTGGGTGTGGCTGAACTGGCAACACACTGATGCATAGTGTACGTGTTGATCTTCAAGTGTGTGCTGGTGTTCATGCACATCAACTTGCCTAAGTGCATGTTCGGCTCCAGTTGGACTTGCTTCTTGTATTCTCCTTGGTGAGTGTGATGAATGGGTTGGATCGCATGTGTGCGCACAATGACATGCATGCTGCTGAATCCCTTGCATGCGATCAACAATACTACTCACCATGGCTGCTCTGTGCCAACTCCTGGGATAGATCTAAAACTTGTATGAGCACAAGTTCATCCGTGAGTGCATGTTGCGCCCACTGCTATTCCTGTTCCTACCGTAACTCATTCGTCTGTCTGTGCAACTTCATGTTCTTCCTTGAGTTGCTGCTTGAGCACATGAAACTTCTTCTTTGTTCCATTCTTTGTCTTCGTGCGATCTTAATGCCACGTCATCACCTCATAGCCCGAGTCTCCAAATTTTCTTTCATCACCAGTAAATCTGCTGGAGCTTGCAAATTTGTTCCACCTCTGTGTTGTCAACAACCTTCCTCTTGCATTTGTTGCATTCGGTATGCTATCTTCAACTGCTGTTCATGATGTTGTTCGTTGTGATGCTTCTGTTGTCATATCTTGATGTCCTTGACTAAGAACAACTCGATATCTTTGTGAGTAGGCAAGCTCATAGACATTTGATCGAATGCATCTCCAGGTGTGCTCTAAATGGTGTCTTCAACTCTGCTCTCTTGGAAACCATTATACATGCACTACTGAGAGGAAAATGAACACCTGCAATACTTGGAGACATGGCAACACTCATGGCAAGAAATCTATCAGTTGAAAACCAAAATGAACTTGAGAACTGACTTTCAACATACCTGTGTGACTGATCATGAAGGTTGCACAATTTTGGTCGGGAGGTCAGGAGACTGACTGCTAAGATTGCACAAGGCACAGTCTAGGCTATTGGGAGACTGACTGACTACTGGAACTTCACAATTCACAATCCATTCTGGCTGCTGACTGCTGGAATTGCGTAATGCGCAATCTCAGCTGGAAATGGCTGCAGGCTAAGTGACTGAATTGTGCAATTTTCTGGGCCAGTAGTCATTGTCCCTCAAAAATGCGCAAAACAATCCTAGAGGACAGTCACTAGGCATAAATTCACATTTCCTGAGACGAAGACAAAGGCTTCCTTCTTAGGATTGCACAATGCTATCTTGCTGAGGCTCTTCATGAGGTAGAGTCCAGGCTAAGGTTGCCCAAACTTGCCAATGGGCAACTGAAAGAAAATGTGTAAGTGAATGCATGGTGACACTAAGTGAAAGTGGAAGTGATTTATAGTGCATGTAAGCATTGAACAAAAGATTCAATAAATAGATCAACATGCATGTGGGTGAAGCGAGTTGCCGAATCGACGACCATTCATGCAAAACAGTTTCATGTATGTGATAACAGTGAGATAGCAACGAAACTGAAACGGTGCTTGTACAAGCTAGTATGTATCAAAATGATAGTAAGAACTCACTGAAATCAAGCAGATAACGTTCATAAAAAGTGAAACAGAAAAAGCGCCAAAAATGCAACATAATTCATAGAAAGTGGGCTTACCCCAAAATAGCTAAGCTGAGTCATCCTTCACGCGGGCTCTTCTTTACATTCCTGCACACACTCATCATGAATGATGGCGTAGGTTGGCTGCATAACACCAACTCTGTCAATAGCTTGATCCTCGTTCACAATAGGTAAGGAGTCTGGAATGGGAGAACACAAGACAATACAATATGGAGGATCAACAGAACATGAGGATGGAGGTCGATGGAACGAGTCCATGTGACAACCAACAGGCTTGCAATCAAAATCTACACAAATCTCAAGAGTGGGTGGGGTGGGAGGATGTGACAGTTCAACAAGAGGTGTGTGCATGATCTCCCACATCACTCTGTAGTGGTGGAGCTGTTTGATGAGGTGAAGGCAGACAGTCACTTGTGACAATGACTATGTCTACTTATGATTGTGTAATTCCATTACCAGAGTATGAGAAGGCTTCAAGTGGTTTCAAGAATTGCAATTTTCAGATATGTAAAGAAGATACTCAAATGTCCCATCAAGAAATTCTCAATCAATGTCATCTTCGGGGAATCGATATGCAAGATTACAAAAGCGTGTGTGAAACTATTCAATGGATTCATCAGGTGCTTTTCGTAATTACAGAACTTCTTTGTTGAGTTATTTATAGTTAAAGTGATTGAAAGCACACTCTATCTCTATGATCAAATGAGCAAGAGAATGAATAGATTGTTTGGGCAACGTGGCCCACTAGTGCATTGAGTGCCCTTGAAGCGTGTAGACGAACAACATGCAACTCATGTATTATTCAAAGAATCCATGTCTTTCACATGAGCCTACAATGTCGACCACGTGCCTCACCAATGCTATGTAGCCTCCATCATCAAATGTTTTATGAGAAAAGTTATCTGAGAGATTTTCCAAGATGATGAGGTTGTTTCCATAAGACATACATTCCGGAAGAGAAACTCGGTAGTTAGTCATGATAGATGTTTAGAGATTCAAAACAGATGTGAGGACTTAGCTTGTCATCTAGCCCTCCTTCTAGCTCCAAAATGTTGATGGTGTTGGACCCGCCAATATGTCAGGGGATCTCCCCAGTAAGAAGTCCCAATTAGACCTTAGACCATTTGGTGTAGGAGTCCCAGCAATGGGTTGTATAGCAATGCCTTGACTGCGATTTCGCACAAAGGCAAGTAAGATAACTCTGTTGGTAGCAAGGGTGTGACTACTACAATGAGTCAAGGAAGGTGCATGAGAGGTTCTAACACAGGTGGGTTGAGATGAGTGCACCCCTTGGCAACCTATAATAGTACTCAGATGGGAAGGGAACACACGAGCGAAGATACTGTTATCACTCAAAATTTTTCCCTAGAAGCTTTTAGAAGAAGGAAAGGACCGAGGTAACCACAAACCAACTTTCAAGCCTAGGCTCTAGCCACCCTTTGGCTTAGAGAGGGCTCTCTCTATATGATTTAGCTTTGTTTGCTGTGATTTTACGCTAGTTCTGAAGGTTTAGGGGGTTTTGATTTCTATTGAAGGTTGGATGGTGGAATCCTTAAAACAGATGGATAGAATGATGTTTTTGGACCATTGGGCTACGGAGTCAAAGAAGGGCAGCATAATTGGAATTAACTCACTAAAGGGAGTGTTCAAAGAGCAAGCTAGCATAGTAAAGTGCAGGTATTTAGGCCAGATGGGTGAAATGATCTTAACCAGGGTGAGAGAGCACTTAAGAATTCTCAGATCGGGATTAAAATGAGGAGCAGAGGATAGTCATGAACAAAGGGAAATTAAGAATCCTTTGCTATAGATTATAGGGAGACTACCTAAACTAAGGAGCAATCAATAATTCCTTAGCTTATATAATTAGCAGAAAACATTTAAATGCATAACAGTTAAAACAGAGTGCAATGAAGCAAATTATGAGATATCATTCCATATTATAGCATTTAGATTTCAGATATACATTAAAGATTGTGTAAAACTTTAAAGAAAAATAAAAAAAACAAGAGAAAATACTTTTCTGCACTTTGCTTTACACATGAATCCTATGAAATATCTTGTCTTTATTCATTAATCTAGCTTTCTGGTCCAATCAGTGATACAATAGCTTACAGTCTTGTGATCAGAAAGGTCTATAGAAATGTCTAAGAATCCACCTACATGCTTCAAATTGTGAAGTATCTATACAAAAATTGTTACAAAATATCTCAAACTAACTTGAGATTTAATCTAGGAAATACAAGTATCTTCTTGCAAGAAGATAGAGACATCTATTGAACTATTTCATGCTGTCCCTTTTATTGTGATGCTGCTGGATTTTATGGTTGGATTTGTAGCCCTTTATGCTGGCTTTCCGTTGTGGTATTTTATGTTGGAATCTTCCTTAACTTTTATCTTTCACCTGATACTCTTTGACACTGATACACTTTGGCATGCTGACCTGTTTTCATCTGTTTACCTGGTTTTTGATTTTTACTGTGTAGTGACTTTTTTGACTGTGAATTTCTTACAATAAATCAATCATATTTTCTCACCATTTAGCTTCAGGTAACCTGACATTCATCATTGCAATACGCCTTACATCAAATTCATGATATTTTGATTGGGTTGAGCGAAATGGCGAACCCTAGCTCCGCCGTCTCATTGCCCTCGGCCGCCGTCGGCTCCTGGATCGCTCTGAGCGTGAATAAGTTCAAAGGATCGGGGCAAAGACCAAAGGGCTGTCTCTTAGCAGCAGATCCGCATCATGATCTTGCCGTGATCACTGGCTCGAACCCCAGCACTGTTATCTCCAGGCCCCACGGCGCAGCTGGGTCACGGATTGTTCAGGCAGCGAAAGGTTTGGAGCGACATGGGCAAAGATCTAAGGTTTATCATGTAGAGGCAGGCACACATGATACCCTCGCCATGATTACTGGGGACGCAGATCAAAAAAGGCCTGCAAACCTCTTTGCAGAGATCTCAAGAAAAGCCTGGACCCGTCCCTCTGCATCCACGGCATGCATTTTCCGCCCCCTTCTGATTGAGGGAGCAACGGATAAGAAAGATCTTGTAGATCCCTCAGCTTTTCCTCTGACCACGGCCTCCAGAAAGGAAGGGACGACACCAAATAGAAGCACGCCGCCCCTGCTCCTGAGACAAATACAGGATTCGAAAACATATCAGGACATCGGCCCACCCTCTCCACAGATCGGATGGGGAAAAAGGCATACAGAATCTTCCCCATCATTCCAGATTCAAATCAGACTCCTTAGCGGCAAAACCATGCTACAATGGGTAAGAGCGACGGATCTAGTGCTAGACCTCAAGCAGGCTTTGGAGATCAAGTTGGGGACTCCCTCTGCAGCATATCGACTTCTCCACGCAGGTAAACAACTTGAGGATCTCAACCCCCTGTCTTTTTACAGCATCCAGAGAAATTCCTCCATAGAACTCATCCTGCGTTTAAGAGGAGGCGCTGCAGGACAGTCATCCTCAGCTAAGGCTTTTTCTTACAAGGATGCTGTCCATGCTAAGATTCCAAAGAAAACAGATCCACCTGCTCAAGCTCCTAAGCCTTTCCTGGTGGACAAACTGGAGGAAACCCCCTCCATAGAAATAAAGCATCCATCGCTGGATGAGCAAACCCAACATTTTGCGGATCATGGCCTTATATGCAGGTTTAATGGGCTATGGCCCCGCACAGCAGACCTCTACCAATGGATCCACTCTAACTGGACCAATAACTGCAAGGTTCTGCTATGCTCAAAAGGATTTTTTATCGTAGTGTTTGCCTTTGAGACGGATTATCAAAAAGCCTTAACTGGTGGCCCATGGTTTTGGGGTACTGCTGGCTTATTCCTCACTCCTTGGTTCCAAGAGTTCGATCCATCCACAGCAGTCATCACCAAACTTCCCATCTGGGTCAGACTTCCAAACCTCCCAGCAAATCTTTGGCATTTTGCGGTACTTCAAGGTATCGGCAACACTCTAGGCAGCCTTTTAGACACAGACGTCTATAGAGGGGAAAAGGGCTTATACACTTATGCCAGGATATGTGTAGAAATAGACATCAGCAAAGGTCTCCCGGACCAGATCAATCTCAAAATAGGAGATTTCCACTGGACTCAGACTTTGGACTACGAGAACACAGCCTTCCGATGCCGCAACTGCCATCTTATAGGCCACCTTCAGAGTTCTTGTCCCACGATGCCAGCCCAAAAGAAGAAAGCCAACACTAAGCAGAAATCCAAAAGCTGGAAGCCTCATGATCCTCCTCCCATGGATGATTTTGATTTCAGCTCAGATGAAGAGGAAGAGAACAAGGAAGGTGAGGCAGCAGCGCCGGAACCGGATCCGTCCTTGGCAGATCCAACAGTTGCATCCGTCACACCAGCCTCTCAGAAAAGGAACCATGAAACCTCATCCTCGGACTCGGACAAGGAGACATCTCCGTCGGCGCATCTCAGCTTGCAAATCACGCCAGCTCAGCAAAACCCCCCTGAGTGGGTCAAAGTTGGCAAAAAGAAAGGGAAAAAATGCAGAATAGTGGATTCCGCACATGATGGGTAGATTCCTCTGCTTTGTTCCTGCTCCTCTGTTCCTTCTGTTTCTTCTTGTTCAGCATTGTTCTCTACTCTTTCTCTCTTAGGAGCCGAGGTGGACAACCAATCCTTTCCGGCTGCCTTTGTTCTTGTTTCTCCTGGTTGTAATCCCGCATTGTACCATACGTTTTCTTAATAGAATTAGTTTTTTACCGAGAAAAAAAAAAAACCTGACATTCATCATTCGCCTATATATCTCATCAGCCTCAGTATACTTGGAAAAATTGGGCTTGGTGACGAACAAGTGTTTTACCTCATGCTGGAGGAAAAACAAGTTCTCAAATGTATTATACAAAACTTTGCCTGTTGGCAGTGCTTTTATTCCTGAAGTGCTAGCTTGTTCTTTAGCCAACTGCCTGAGTCTTCTATCATAGTCCTGTTGTGTCATAAGTTTGTCGTTAATGACCAATGGACTAGGAAATCCTTTCTCCCTCAAAATTTGGAATTTAGCCATGAATCTATCAATGGCTGTCTGCATGTTTTGGCACTTTTCCTCCAAGTTTAGCATTAGGTTCCTCTTGGAAAGGACCTTCCTTATCTCCAAAATGGTTTCAGTTCTATCTTCTATATCCAGCTCATGAAGCTCATACCTATTTTTGCTGTTGAGAAAGTGGATGAGTCTATTGGCATCCTCAGGCATGTCTCCCAATTCCTCCTTGACCTTCTGAATAGCTATTGTAGCTATCTTTTTCAATTCCATCTGCTAAAAAATTGTTGGCATTATGATGCATGTGTTGTACTTGATGGCAACCCTCTCATAGAAGAACATATCACTTACATATAACTAGATCAATCTACAGATGTGACTAAATGCATGGGATGCAGGACAACTCAAAGGAACAAGAAGATCAAGTTCTAAGTGTGACAAGTTAGCTTTGCCATCAAGTCCAAAGGGGGAGATTGTTGGCATTATGAGACAAGTGTTGTCCTTGATGGCAAATCACACTAATGACAAATCATAGTGCAGAAGGATAGTAGCAAGGAATTGATGATCAAACTACAAGTATGAAGAGAAAATATATATACACAGGTTCACTATATACCAAGTAGGGTATACACGCAGGTTCAGTATATACCTAGTCGTGTATACACAGGTTCGCTATATACCAAGTAGTGTATACACGCAGTTTCATGCATGGAAAAGCGCGTACATGTCGGAAAGCTTACTTTTGGTCCGTAGTAGTTAGTCCTCGGTATTTGAACCTATGGTTTTGGACCATGGTATCTCGACAAGTGTGTTGATCCCAGGTATTGGGCTCTTGGTATTGATTTATTATGGTTTTGGACCATGGTATTGAGCAAGGCCTAAGACTATAAAAGGAGAAGAAGATCATTAGGCAATTGTATCGGAAAAGTCTTGAATATCTGATGAAGGATGAGATCCAGTATGCAGGTTATGGGTTGATGATGCATTGCTTAATTTGAGCTAAGGAGGGATCTCACCAGTTGATGGAGAACAAGATCTAAGGAGAGATCGGGATCAAATGGTTTGAAATGAACTATCTTTATGATGCTTAGTCTAGATCTGCATAATGACGCATGTAATATACTATTATGAGTATGACTGATGTCTGGTATAGCTACAAAGTTATAAGAAAATATTTTTAGATCTGCACGCGGGTTGTCTTTGGCAAAAGCGCGTATGTACGCGGGTTTGATTCATTGTAATAGCGTATACATTTTGAAGTTTGATGTTTGAAGTTGCAGTTGGGTCTGAGTGATTTTGCAGAGTTCTGTGTCTGCTCTGTGTTCTGGTTGACAGGGTTTCAGTGATTCAGAAATTGATGATGCTAGTAGTGATTGTTTTGAGCTTCAATGATAGTTATGGGTCCAGTATGAAAATTGGATGAAACATGGCCTTTCAGATTATGTGTTGTGCTTCAGGAGTATCCAGTCTGAAAATGTATGAAACGTTGTACCTAGAGGAGAGAAGATTGTAGGCCGGCGTCTACGTACTAGTATCTTAGCTAGTACAAGAGCAAAGGGGGTTGGAGCTGTCACGCGGAAAGAGTCGATTGTGCGGACACAACCAACCTCCCTAGGAGCCTAAGACTCTCTAGTGACAAACAAGACAAACAAGAGCAATCCTTCTCTAAACATGCATTTACTATATGGGAAATCAAGTGTTTAGATCCTACCTGTAATCCAACGCTGTTGTAGCAGTCCAGCTCCGCTGATCCGGATGAGCTCCTCCTTCACTTTGAAACCTGCATACACTAACAATCAAACGATTAAATAGCACTTGATAATCTCATAGAATAAAACATATTTAACACATAGACCAAGGAGTACATGAAACAACTCATAAATAACAAGTTATTGAGAAGAATGGACTCATTTGCATTAATAGGTAACAAAAGGAACAAATACAACTTGAGCCTTGGTGTTGTGCAAGTCCCTCCCAGGGTCCATCAAGAGTTCTCCTTTACTTTGACAAATCTCACCCACTTCCAAATAGAACAAGCAAAGATGGCTATCTCTCCTCACAAGCTTCTAAATGGGAGTCCTAATTCCTGCAGCATTTACCCTTAGAAATGTATAGCTTCCAACCTCCTCTCCTTCTGGCCCAATGCCTGTATTTATAGTGCTCAAGAGGAAGTTAATCAGGTCCACCATCAATGGGATAATCCCCTCTTTGGATGGGATAGCTCCCTTATTGATGGGATAAGTTCCTCTTTGGTAGGAGTGCATGAACCATCTGGAGGCGCTCAATACACGTCGAACAACCTTCTAGAATGCTCTAGAAATGACCACAAGTGACTTTTTAAAGATGAAACTTGCGCATTTTAACCTTTACAGGGGGACGCACCTGCCCCTTTACATACAGAGCGTCCAAAGACGCAGCTTTTGTGAAAATTGGGTGCGTCCCCGCAGGTAAGGTTGAGAGAACCTGCGTCCCCAGAGATAAATACATTTATAAAGACTTTCTCTCTTTTTGGAGTTTGACATGGAGAGCAGAGGCATAAGACTTGCCCAAGAGGATAGCATGACTGTTGATAGAGCCATACTAACTGTAAATAGTCATGGTGACATTTTTTAGTGTAACAGATTGCCCCCTAAAGTGCGAAGCCTGAAATAGATTAGGGTTTTGTATTATCTAGGAAGGGTGAAGCGCTTTATCATTTCAAGGATTATCTCGTGGAGAGCCTGGTCAGAACCTGCAATTTTCAACACAAAATACATGTATAAGATTATATCATCACTGAGGTAGGCATTCCCATACTCAGATTAAAACTTTAACTAACAGACTAACTACTCTGATACAGGAATGATCTTGTAGTACATCATAATCATAGACTTTTGTAGACACAGTATGGGCGCAGCCATCTGTTTATGATTAGTCTACTTAGATAATGAATACAAAACTCCTCGCAGCCTGGATGGTGGAAACTAGATCCAGGGTCTTCATTTCTACTTCCCGAATTGGTACGATTCTAGCCATGCGAATAAATGAGTTGATGTCGAACATGGTAGAAACCACTTGATTACCAGTCGATGATGTAAACTGTTAACAAGCGTGAGAGAGACCACCAGTAATGTCAATGGTTCTCAAAGTACCCAGTACAATCCATGAGATGTGAATGAATGAGTTGATGTCGAACATTTCACGGAATCCTTCGATCGAAAGTCAATGATGTAAACTGACGTCAAAGGCGAGAAACTTGCCATTGATGCATGCAGACTTCAAGGTACTGACGATTTCTAAGTCATCTCTCTAGATAATGTGCTGATGTCGATAGAAAGCGACCCGTTGCAGGCAAGCCCGCAACACGAAATCATTGTTCAAGTTGAAGAAATGTTGCTGTAAGGACTGACTCAGGGATGGTCAAATGGATGACAAGTATTTTGCAGATGAAAGTTTTGCTTGCAGACCTCTTGAACACATAACGACACAACAGATGGCTTGGTGATAAACGACTCAAAGTTAATCCCCGGAACCCGGCTGAAGACTTTCAAAGTGGTTTGATCAACTGTGAGGTAAAGGATTTCCCAACCCAGGTGAATGAAAAGTGTCGTGTTCAAGAGTGGTAATAAAGTTTCTTCTGAGACAAAAGGTAACAAATAGGCTCATTCTTCTCTCTTTTCCCCCACCATTTCTGGCAAGTACCTCTTTATTTTTAACAAGCTTGAGGAGGATAACATATGCTTGATTATAAGCTCATCCTTCGGATGAGTCCAACCTAGTTTTGATTCGAACCCTAGGAAGGAGTGGTTCGTTCCTGTTTGTAATTGAACAGGTCCTTTACTGTGAAATGTTTAACGAGCCCAGTATAGGAGAAACTCGGCGTTTTTCAATTTTAGAGAGTCTGAAAAACTTAAGAAGACTCCAAGTTGAACTTTTTCGTAGATTTGTGTCCCTCAAGCCCGAAAAAGTATAAAATAATACCTGGGGGAACCGCTTGATCTTGCGACCAAGGAGTACTTTCATAATTAGTGCCACTGACCTGAAAAGTAAAAAGCGATCAAGGACACGTCGTTTTATTTCCGTATCGAGTTTGAAACGACAAAAACCCGGCAATCTTTTCCTGATTTTACGGTCAGAAAAGAGCTATAAGGGGACCGTCTTTTAATTCCGTTTTAACGAGTGTAAAAGAAACGCTCGGCAATCTTTTCATTTTTTAGGAGTCAGAAAAGGGCTTAAAAGATGACTCTGATATTTTGGTTCGTGAAAAATGACAATTTTCCCTCTAAATCCCTTTGTCCTGCACAAAAATGACACATTACTCATACCTGTTTAAGATAGGCAAAAATACATCGAAAAACATCCTTCCATGGTGAAAAATGAACAAATTCATCCAAAAAACCTATAAAAAGACTTTTTACCATGTCATTTTTACCATTTTACTGTTGAGGTTGAAAAAAGGGCTTTTGGCAAGAAACTTCCCGTGGTCGCTGCGGAAAATCCGACCGTCAGAATCGAACGCCGTCTCTTCCAGGTATTTTACAACATCCTACTCTTCAATTTCATCCGATTAAAATTGTGTTTTAGGTTTTAGTTTTGATTTTTTGGGGGGTTTTGGGTTTCAAAATGCGCTCTGCGGTGGACGCAGGTGACCTGCGTCCCCCGACTTTTTCCTACACAGGAAAAAGGTCGGGGGACGCAGCCCACCTTCAGGCCAGCTGCGTCCCGACGCCCTGTGTTCTAAACGCGGGGTGCGTCCTCCGTGAAAGGCGGAATTTGAAACCCCAATCTCCACAAATAACCATTCAAATTTCCCCAAATCAATTCTAATCATTGTTTCTTGGTGTGTAGGGCACTCACCATGTTGGATTGGAGAGAAAGAGAGCACGAAGACGTTGATTTAGCTGCAATTGAACATCAACCTTCCATTGATGCCCTAAAAGCATGCGGGCTATATAAATACTGGGCCATACCTGGCATGAGGGCTCAGGTGAGATTCTTGGAATGGCTGGTTGAGAGATGGAACGTTCAAGAGCAATGCTTTTACATCGGAGGGCACCAGCTCGAGATAGAGCCCTCTGATGTATACTTTCTCACTGGCTTGCCAAATAGAGGCGAGCAACTCAATCTAGCCGGGACTAGGCCGGGTGGCCAATCCCTTGCTAGTCTCCGGGTAGATTGGTGCACACCCAATGCACACCATGCGAAAGGCGTGGAAATCAAACACATCTCTCTGCGTGAACTCAAAGTTATAGCTTTCACGGTTACCAGAATTTGCGGTGCAGCCGCTTTACATATTGCCTCTGGGTCCCAAATGCGGATGGCGATTGACTGTTACCAAGGCACCATTTTCAACTGGTGTGATGCTGTGTCGGCTAATATGAAGAGCCAACTGACTAGGGCAAAGAACGGACGACTGAAGACCTTTGGATATGGGCCTCTAGTCGTGAGCTTTGCCTTAGAGAGAGTTCCGATGCTGATCCCTCAGCAACTCACTGTTGATATCTTGGGTCCTCGGGAGCCAAAGCTGGTACGATGGGTTGCGGTGATGGCCCGGCATCCTGACGAGGGCGCGGCGATTGTTCGATTCTCTGATAGTTATTTTCACTGGTTAGAGGACCAGGTTTTTTTGATCCAGGACTTTCCGTATGCCGGAGTAGATTTTCGAGGTGATCCGGACATGGTTCTTCCACAGGGAGAACAATGGGATGACAGAGGTACTTTATTTTTCACAAGTTTTCAAATTATGTATTTTTTTTTTTTATATATATCGTCTCAAAACTGACAGTAAAAATTTTTAAAATGCAGATGTTGGTCCACAGCGCCCAGCCAACCTCCGGCCTTTTGAGAGGAGACATCCAGTTGCACCGGTACCGGCCCCACAGGACGCGGCTGCAGAGTCACTAGCTGAGTTGGAGCAGGATCTAGAGCGTCTGACGGCGGATATGCCTGAGACTACCATAGATGATATTCCTATCAGACTTCAGCGCTATGTAGTCGCAGTCCCTGGACCGTTTAGGAGATTTTTGTGTAAGGTAGCCCGTGCAGTGGTGTCGTATAGGGAGCACCACCAGTGATTGGCTAGTCACTTTGTAGACACATGTGACATTTTTGACTTTTTGTACTTTATCATTTTTGCCGATCATAAGGTGTTTTTCAACCTATGATCGAAGACGATGTATATTTTTTGACACACTCCTATCTATATATATATATCACTATTACCGGCTTATCTTGTTTAACATATGTGATGAAATGTTTTTAAATTTACTTGCATGATTATCGTAAATGTCTGTCCAACACTCGAGAAGCAATTGCATCTGCTAATGTATTTAAAGACCTTGGAATATGCTGATATTCAATGTAATCAAATTCACGTTCCAAGAGACGCACTCTCAAAAACAACCTTAATAACACAGGATTTCTAATGGCATAAACTCTATTAAGCTGTAATACAACAAGTTCAGAATCTAACCTCACTATCAAACGTCGAATTCCAAATGAAATAGATTCGGATAATAATTCAACCACTGCACTGTATTCTGCAATGTTGTTCGTTGTTTGACCGAGGCTTACCCCATGCATAGAAACTAACTCGTCAGAGGGTGAATAGATAACCCAAGCTGCGGAAGAGATATTCCGTGTACTACGACAAGCACCATCAGCAAATCCAATGTATGTTTGGAGAGGCGTCGACATCTGCAATATCAAGAGTAAAACCAAGATAAGCCAGAATAACGACGAAAAACACACTCTCTAAGCTAAGCACACTGACTAACTAACAAACATACTAGCTAGAAAGAAAACCTAACCTAACTAAAAATTCTCCATACCCACCATTTAAGCATAATACCTCTTTAGGTAAAGTCCATTTCTGGGTTTACCCAAAGAGTCCCCATCAAAATCTACCAGCTCATAAGCCCCTTTTGCTAGCTTTCGCTTTACAATGTAGGGTCCATGCCACATAGGAACGAATTTTCCAGCACCTAGCTTATCGTTAGCTTGATCATATAATAGCACTAGGTCTCCCTCCGAAAAACTTCGAGGGGTCACATTTCTATCATACTGAGCTTTCATTCGCTTCGCGTGAGTCTCGATTGCCAATGTAGCGTCACGTCGAGTCTCATCTAATTTAGCTAAGTACAATAAACGTTTCTCCTCTTCGGAAGTAGCTGGAAGTAATTCGACAGCCATTTGAAGTGATGGGATTTCGCATTCAATGGGTAACACAGCTTCCAAGCCATAAACTAGCTGGAAAGGAGTGAACCCTGTTGAAGTTTTCACTGAGGTTCGGTATGCCCATAGCGCCGAAAATAACATGTTGTGCCAATTCGACCGATGAATACCAATGGTTCGTCGGATCATGATAACTAGAACTTTGTTGATAGACTCAACCAAACCGTTGGCTTGCGGATAATAAGGAGTAGAGCTATCGTGGCGCAAACCAAGCTGGCTTGTAAGCTCAGTCATCATGATGTTTCGAAAATGGCTCCCATGGTCAGTAATGATTGCTTGTGGGACACCAAACCTAGTTATGATATGATTGAATACGAAAACTGCAGCTGTTTTGCCGCTTGCGTCGAATGTAGGCATCGCCTCGGCCCATTTAGTAAAATAATCAACCGCGAGGATGATATACGCATGCCCCCCGGCCGAGTGAGGGTTACAAGTAATAAAGTCGATACCCCATTTGGCGAATGGACCAACGGCAATTATAGGGTGGAGAGGAGCAGGTGGTGCGCGCATCTTGCGATCAAACACTTGACAGTTGTGGCACTTCCGGACTGCAATGATACAATCTTTAAACATAGACGGCCAGAAATAGCCAGCGCGCAACACCTTCTGAGCTGTGGCATACCCAGACATATGACCGCCACATGCTCCAGAGTGACAATCATTCAAAACCCTCTCAGCCTCTTCGTGAGTTAAACAACGTCGAAAAACTAAGTCTGCCCCCCGGCGATAAAGTGTATCTCCAATAATTTTGTATTGCTGGGATTGAAACCGAATTTTTCGACGTTCCGCCTTTGAAGCTTCAGGCCGAAAGGTTTGGGTTTGGAGATAGATGATTATATCCCCGTACCACGGATCTAAAGTACTGATAAGAAACAAAGATTCGTCCGCAATGGACTCCTCTGCCACAGTCTCTGTGTCAGCACGCGGGAAATCACACATCAATTCCGCAAAAACTAAGGATTTCTTAGACTTGGACTTCTCGAACTCCAAGTCGAACTCTTGCAGGATAACGATCCATTTAGAGTACTTGCCCCCTAGCAGTTGTTTTGTCAAAATGTAAATCATAGGGTTGCAATCCGAAATAACTGTAGTTTTACGGAGAAGAATGTAGTGACGAAAACGCTGGACAGCTTGAACGGCTGCCAGGGCCAATTTCTCCACATGCGAATATTTTAGCTCAGTGGGATTTAAGGTCCTACTAAGATAATATATCACATGTTCCGCTCCGAATTCATCTTCTTGAACTAACACCATTCCAATGGTGGAATGCGAAGCTGCGAGGTATAAGAAGTAGTCCTGGTTGTAGTTGGGAGGATGCAACAACGGTGCATGGGTCAACGCGTGTTTAAGTGCATCAAAAGATTGTTGGGCAATCTCGTCCCAAAAGAATTGAGCGTTCTGTTTCAACAACCGTGTAAAACCTTTAGTGACCTCGGCGTAGTTTGGGATGAATCGGCGTAAAAAGTTCGCTTTCCCTTGCAAACTTTGGAGTTGGCGCAAACTCGAAGGAGGAGGCAATTTGATGATAGCTTCGACCTTCGAGGGATCGACGCGAATGCCGGCTTTTGAAACAACAAATCCCAGCAATCGACCTGTTTCTATACAGAAAACACACTTGTGGGGATTCAACCGAATTCGATAATGCCTACACCTCATAAAGATTGCTCGTAAGTGGACAAGGTGATCAGCTCGATGTAAAGAATGAGCAGGCAAATCATCGAGATACGGTTGCACAATGTGCTTGATGTCATGAAATGCGTAAGACATCGCCCGTTGAAAAGTGGCCCCGGCATTCTTAAGCCCAAAAGGTAATTTGCAATAAGCAAATGTCCCCCATGGACAAATGAATGCCGTTTTTGGTTGGTCGGCAGGTAGAATATTGATTTGATTATAGCCCGAAAAACCATCCATGAAGGAAAACATTTCACTTCCGGCACAATCATCAATAATTTGATCGATATAAGGCGTAGGATAGTTGTCTTTTGGACAAGCTCGATTTATATCCCTATAGTCGATACAGATTCTTATTGTTCCTTGTTTCTTATTGACCGGAACAATATTCGATACCCAATCCGTTAACGGGATCGGATAAATGAAACCTGCTTTCAACAGCTTTTCGACTTCTGCTTTAATCGCAGCCGCTTTTCGAGGGTGAATCTGACGCAACCGTTGCCGGACGGGTTTAGCATCCGGGTAGGTCTTTATTTCATGAACAACAATGGCAGGATCGATTCCCGGCATTTCCTCGTAAGACCAGGCAAACACATCGCGAAATTCTTGGAATAGGGCCTTGTAAGTTTGGATTTCATCTTCTGTACATGCGGCACCTATATGAATGTTCTCCTCAATTCCGGGCTTCACTGAAATATCAATGGGAATAGTACGAGAAATATTCCCTAAATTCAACTCTGAATCAGAATGTTTCGTTGGATCCTGAGCGTCTTTGACATATTCAGCGGTAAAGATAGATGAAAAATCATTTTCAAATGCATCATCCTTAGGTAAAAACGAAGATCTGTGATGGAGATCTTCCCATGGTAGATCGTCTACACTTAGGATTTCGCGAAGTTGTTCGTCAGATGACACGACTTCGGGAAACGCTATCCGTTCTAAGGTTGAGGTGAAAAGTGATTCTTCACTGACCACATTCATTTGGTCGATTTGGGTTGAACGCGAGTCGGTAAAAGACATGACAGCTTCATAAGCAATTTCATATGGACTCAAAGGCATAGCATCACCGAATGAGTCTATCTCAGAGTCAGATGGGACAATCCAAGGATCATCATAAATAATGTTTTCTGATGTAATCATATGAATTGTTGCAAATGAAGGTTCTACGCTGAGTGGAGGGAGAGGAAAAGTTCCCAGTAAACCGGAATCTTTAACTAAACCTACGCCAACGTCCCTATAAGGGATTGTCGTCTTACCGACATGCTGGATACTCTCTGAAGAGGCTGGGTCGGATGAAAAGTATGTCAGCTGATCAATAGTCACGATCTTACCGTTATGTGGAAACTTAATTACTCTGAAGACCGATGAAACGACCGCCGTCATAGCATATGACCAACTTCGACCCAAAAGAAGGTTGTAGTCTAGAGGGGCATCAACCACTTCCACATCCAGACTAACGGTTTTACCTTCTACCCCTATAGGCAATTCCTGTAGAATACCAAACGGACGGAACCCACGGCCATCAAAGGCCTTAAGGATGGTGGGGGATTGGTTCAACGAAGGAGAACCAAGAGATCTCCAACATTGAATCGACATAATACACGTAGAGGCTCCCTCATCAATCACAGTCCGATGAATAGGCCTGTTTTTTACTATCACTGGAATTTGGAAAGCCATTTGATGGGGGAGACGTGGTGTACTATTTTCTAGATCGAAGATTATTAGATTCGGGTCCTGAACATCAACAGCTCCGATAGCCGACAAAAGTAATTTTCGTTGTGCTGGGCATGATTGCAGCACTTCTAATGCCGACATTGCTGAGGGTGAAACAGCTAAGTCCTCAACAATGTTGTAATTCTGGGCTGCTCTCGCATGTGGATTGAAAGCAGACCTTCGAAGTACACCCTTGGCGGGCGGTTTGATTACTAAGTCCGGGTTAGGTTTCTCGATCTGTAGTGGATCGGAACCAGGAGCTGAGGTTGATGGGTTAGAGTGAGAAGATTCTGCTTCCTTACCATCAACAGGATTCTTACTACCATAATCTTGCGATCGAGTCGCAATCCTCACATGAGACATCATCAAAATGGGTTCTTCACTGGCATTCGAGGAAGAACCTATCATCTTATTCTCCTGCTCTGGAAATGGATTTTTTAACACAGCAGGAGTGGGAGAACCTTTGACTATTTTCACAACCTCGGCCCGATGAGGGCAATCTCTCGTAAAATGATCCTCTTCACAAATAAGACAAGGATATCGAGGTTTGCGCTTTTTGTCATTGGTTTCCGACTTTTCTGTTTTCTCCTTCGGAGCCTTGTCTGCTTTAGCCTTCTTTCCTTTCTTCTTTCCGCCGTTTTTTGATTTGGCCATAGATGACTCTACAGCGTGAATATCGGCGGTAAGTTTAGGAGAAGACTCTCCTGTCGGGGAATCAGGCAAAGTGATAATAGGAGTAGTTGAAGCCTTGGAAGACTTCTTCTTGCTCTTTGTATTCACGATACCAATCATACCATCAGCGGCATGAGATCCCGAAGGAGCAGCAGCGATTTGATTCGACTTTGGAAGATCCGGAATCTTCTCGTGTAACGTACCCGACTGAGTGTAAACTAAGTCAAGGTATTGCGCCTGAGCAATGACTTGCTCCTCAGTAACTACTCCGGCCTTAGCTACATCTTCAGTAATCTTCGGTAATAATGATTTAACAAACCATTCAGCTAAGATTTGGTCCGGGATAAAAACTTTCACTAGCCTTCTTCGACGTCTCCACTCATGAATGTGATCAGAAATATACGTGGACGTTGATTGTTTTAGTGAAGTTAATAACTCCGTGCCGTTATCGTATCTGACCGGCAACTGAAAGTGAGTTAAGAACGAGGTAGCTAACTGGCTAAAATTGTAAAAAGAGGCCCGTGGTAACTCAATGTACCACTTGGCCGCGAGACCAATGAGTGTACGCTGGAAAAGACGTAAGCGGATCGAATCATCCGAGATAGAATTTGAAGCACACCAGAGGTGGTAAGTCATCACATGATTGGACGGATCCTCTCCAGACTTACCTTCGAACTTGGGTATATCACTGGGCAACTTATTTGGCATTGGCGGCCAGAACTGAAGATATTGAATTGGATCGTTCGTTAGGCGCGTCAAGTCTGGTAAATCCAAAGTTGCGATAAACGGTAACTGCCGGTTAGGATCTCTAAAACTCTGGGTCACAATACCAGCCCCAGGAGGAGGATATCCAGGATAACTAGGAACAGGAGTCGCATTTGGGATATTATATCCTCCTGGAAAACCAGGATTAACCGGACCGTACTGGGGTTGTTGATAAGTGTACCCAGGATACGGTTGATACTGGTAAACCGGTTGTTGGACAGCTTGCCCAGGTTGGTACTGTCCCTGGTACGGTTGGTGAACAAATTGAGGTTGAGTAGTGACAACCGTACTTATACCAGGCTGACCTGCAGGCATCTGGACCGTGGTTTGAATCGTAGATCCAGACAACGGTAAAGATGTCTGAGGAGTGGTTACAGAGACAGTAGAAACCGGAGCCGTCGATACTCCAGAAGTAAGTATGGTAGATGTGGCGGTAGTTGCAGCAGCCGTTTGAGATGGAGTACTAGGTGCAATTGGCGGCTGAGTAACTACCGAAGTTACAGAAGTTTGAACATTTGACTGGACAGGTTGCGGTTGCTGGGGTGGACCAGAAACTACAGGTTGTCCAGCTTGAGGTACCAACTGTATACTTGGCTGCAACACCTGTTGACCCTGTGATGGATCCCACACTAACATTCCAGGGTATTGACCCGTAACAGGTTGAGGATACTGAGATCCATAACCGGATTGAGGATAGGATTGATAATTGTAAGGTGCAGTTCCCATACTTGGAACATATGACTGACCTTGAGGTGGTTGATAACCTTGACTCGAGTATTGACCTTGAGGTTGATAACCTTGAGGTAAATACGGATACTGGGGTTGACCTTGACCTTGAGGTTGGTACCCTTGAGGTTGATACCCTTGGGGTTGATACCCTTGGGGTTGCCATCCTTGAGGTTGCCATCCTTGAGGTTGATATTGATACTGAGGTTGACCCTGGGGTACATATTGAGGCTGGGGTTGACCTTGAGGCATGTATTGCACCATAGGCGCATACTGACCTTGAGGTTGCCCCCCAGACACAAATGGTGTACCTTGAGGTTGCCCCCCAGGCGGTAATTGGCCACCTTGAGGTTGGGAAACGGGAACTGAACCTGACATCATGTAAATGTCTCCTACACCCAATGGTATATTACCACTGTTTCCAACTAATAACCCATGATCAACGGGTTGAGGAGATGCCCCCGCAAAGGTACCAGAAAGTGATTGATACCTGGTGGGAACAGAAGGACCGCCGTGTAAGAAAGATTCAGGACTTTGAGTAAACACGGACGACTGACCAGACATATTTACAGGAGTATGAATACCTCCAGGTGGAAAAGGAGTACGAGGTGTAGAAAAACCTAGCCCAAAGTTGTCTAAATAATTGGTTAACGAAAGGTACCAAGTAGTACTTCTAGGAGGACTGTAAAAGATAGATTCACGCTCCCTTAGATCAATAGTAAGTTGATCTTCAAGGTTAGAGACGCCTATTTCTTCCTCTGGAGCAAGTTCTTCGATAGCAATCAAACCAGTAGGAAGATTTTCGGTGATAATTCTTTCTATTCTCGGTGAATCAGGAACACTAGAAGTCGGAGTAACAGGTTCAGATATTTCAGGTTCTTCGCCTGTATCACTAGCAGACGAAAAACTACCAACAAGCTCAGAAACTGTAACAGCTTCGGGATTATAACCTGTCTCTAAACCTTGGTAATCTGAATGGACTACCAAGGAAGATTCTCCTTCTTCAGGTGAACCTACTCTACTGCCACTAGGAGGAGTTACAAGGACCTTTAAACCTTCTAGATTACCCGGGTCGTCTCGAGGAGGTGATCCCCTAAGTCTACGGGATCTTCTCAACAATTCGGCCACAGAAACAACTTCAGGAGACTGGCCCCGAAGTCTACGGGACTGTCTCGGTAATTCCGCCACAGCTAAAAACTTTTAACTACTACACACGAAAACAAAATAAAATTTCAAATCAAACCACCTAAAGTCTCTAAAGAACCAAACAAATTTGAATCACACGCCTAAAGAATCTAGGGCGTCAAACCAAGCACAAACAGTAGCCTTCCAGACCGAAAGCGCTAGTTGGTGATGAAGCCCAACATCGCTGGATTCAGTACAGAAGTGGCGGGTGGAACAGTTACCCCGGCAACCTGCTTAATGAATAGACTGGACCAAGTTCCTCCACTTTAACCGTCTCGAGTGAAGTGAACCCCCCAGAAAATCCAAGTGAGTCTAGCCGACGTCTGCTCCAGGTACAGTGGGATCTTCCCTCCACCGTCACCTCGGTAGAATCCTAAAGATAATGGTCACTAAGGTTACCAACCGCAACAAATGCACCTGGGGAACAGTCTAAACTCCGACAGCACGCAAGGGCAGAGTAGCAAGCTCAATCCCCTTGCCGGCTCCTTGACAATAATCCAAGGTTTACCGACAAGTGACCCCTGGCTCCTCGACAATGGTTAATCCGAGGTTTACCGTTTGTAATACGTGCGTGTCTGGCGTCGTTCCCAACGAGGGGGGATTGATCCCCTCACTGGTTCGGACACGAGCTCGTGCTTCTCCTTTAAGAGGAGCTTTCCCAGAGTACAAATGAGACAATTGGATTTATTCTATCACAAGATAAGCTACTTGTTTGGTTTTGTTGTCTTGGAGAGTTAATTACTCACCTACTCCAAGACACTAGCCTGATCTAAATTGGTGTTTCAGAGCCCTAGTAAATAAAAGTTACTACGTCGATTTTACTTTAAGCGTTAATTTTATGGTTTTTTCTTAAAAACGAAAGGTAGCGAAAGTGAAACCAATGGTGTGTAGACTCGACTCAAACCACTACAAAGATGCACCTAAGATGATTTACGCTACTTTCCTTTTTCAATGAAATTCTTGACTAAGAGAGTTGGGAGATGCAAATTTTATAGAAAACAACTTTCTCAGTAAAGACAATCAAAGAAACAATTCTCTTTATCTTTTCAAGCATACAAACATGACCACTCTTTACGTGCACGAAAAACTCTTTTTCTTTCAAAACTTTTCAAAGCTACTTGAAACAAAACTTTTCAAAGGAGATGTTTTTTGTATTTTCTCTTTTTAATAAAGCATATAAATCTATCTTAACAAAAATCAATCTCAAAAGCTATAAAATCTATGAAAACTTGACTCACAAGCAAATCAAAAGGGAAATTACTCTAAGCAAACCTAACAAGGCAAAAGCTCACAAAGATGATTGTAGATTGTTTTACTTGACCAAAATCAAATCAAGGACCAGCTAATGCAGAATCAAAAGACTAGTCAAAACAAAACTCAAATCTTTTTGTTCTTTTTGTAAAATGGAATTCAAGACTCAATCAACAAGCACTTCGAAATTTGCCCAAAGAGACAACTCAATGGTAAGTTGCTCTCACAGGTAGACTTTATGACAGGTCTGACTTCTAAGAATGCTGACAAAACCAGAGAGATCTAAGGCTTGACAACTTCTACCGCCAAAGTCACTACAAGACCTACTCAAAAATCAAACCCTAGGGCTTAACTTCCATGAAATCCACTAAAACACTCAATGCTATCGAAACAAGTTCAGGTGAAGATCTTTGACAAGGGACTAATGAATCTGGGCAGTAAAAACTAAGAAAAAGCAAAATCTAAGAGCAAAAATGCAAAAAATGGAATTTTCTCAAATTTTAGCAGGGGACGCAGGCAACCCGTTAGAACAGGTGCGGGCCCGCTCTGTGCACACAGCGACAGTGCGTCCAGGGACGCACTGTGCAATACTCAGAGGGTGCGTCCTACTGGAAAATTCAAGAAAAACCAAAATGAATCTAACCCTAAGCTAACCCACCCAAAGACAAAGTCACAGAGCCAAAAACCAGAAAAATAAATCAATTTTCTCAGAGAAAAGTTCATACAAAGGAAAAGACTTTTCACATCAATGGATTCCCCAGTGGAGTCGCCAATTTGTCAAGCGGAAAGAGTCGATTGTGCGAACACAACCAACCTCCCTAGGAGCCTAAGACTCTCTAGTGACAAACAAGGCAAACAAGAGCAATCCTTCTCTAAACATGCATTTACTATATGGGAAATCAAGTGTTTAGATCCTACCTGTAATCCAACGCTGTTGTAGCAGTCCAGCTCCGCTGATCCGGATGAGCTCCTCCTTCACTTTGAAACCTGCATACACTAACAATCAAACGATTAAATAGCACTTGATAATCTCATAGAATAAAACATATTTAACACATAGACCAAGGAGTACATGAAACAACTCATAAATAACAAGTTATTGAGAAGAATGGACTTATTTGCATTAATAGGTAACAGAAGGAACAAATACAACCTAAGCCTTGGTGTTGTGCAAGTCCCTCCCAGGGTCCATCAAGAGTTCTCCTTTACTTTGACAAAGCTCACCCACTTCCAAATAGAACAAGCAAAGATGGCTATCTCTCCTCAAAAGCTTCTAAATGGGAGTCCTAATTCCTGCAGCATTTACCCTTAGAAATGTATAGCTTCCAACCTCCTCTCCTTCTAGCCCAATGCCTGTATTTATAGTGCTCAAGAGGAAGTTAATCAGGTCCACCATCAATGGGATAATCCCCTCTTTGGATGGGATAGCTCCCTTATTGATGGGATAAGTTCCTCTTTGGTAGGAGTGCATGAACCATCTGGAGGCGCTCAATACACGTCGAACAACCTTCTAGAATGCTCTAGAAATGACCACAAGTGACTTTTTAAAGATGAAACTTGCACATTTTAACCTTTACAGGGGGACGCACCTGCCCCTTTACATACAGAGCGTCCAAAAACGCAACTTTTGTGAACATTGGGTGCGTCCCCACAGGTAAGGTTGAGAGAACCTACGTCCCTAGAGATAAATACATTTATAAAGACTTTTCTCTCTTTTTGGAGTTTGACATGGAGAGCAGAGGCATAAGACTTGCCCAAGAGGATAGCATGACTATTGATAGAGCCATACTAATTGTAAATAGTCATGGTGACATTTTTTAGTGTAACAGGAGCTCCCTTCCAGGAGAGTCTGGAGAACGAGAGAAGGTTGTAGCCTTCTGCAAGTTGTAGCCTGCGTGCTGGTAAAGGACTGCACCAGTACATTGTAAAAGAAGTTTCTTATTAAAGGAAGACAAAAACAAATTGTAGCAGGTGGTTTTTACCCACATTGGGTTTCCACCTTATATCATGGTGTTCATGTGTGCTTCTTGTGTGTGATGATCTGTTCTGTTTTACTGCACCTGCTTACTGTTCATATGGTTAATGAAGTTCTGATACACTAACTAAGGATCAACATTTAATGGATTAACTGAATCATAAGTATTTTGGATATACGCTAGTTGCTTTAGACACATTTGCGTATACACGCGGTTTCCCTTGAATGAAGTAGTGTATATGTATCTAAGTATGGAAATGAAAAAGTTTTATTGATATGATAATACTGATTCACCCCCCCCCCCCTCTCAGTATTATTTCCAACAATTGGTATCAGAGCAGGTCCTTTGATAGAAGCTTGATTGCTTGAAGGAGATCCGTGGAACTATGGGAAAGAAGCTTAAGAAGAAAGCACCTAAGAAGAAGAAGACATCTCAGAAGAACTATGACAGTGGGGGAATCGATTGGGGATTAGGTATAAGAAGCTCATCAGATTCAGAATCATTTCAGAATGAAGATGAACTATCAGGTAGGAATTTGCTATCCTCTAATGTTCCAGCTATCTATCCATTTGGAAAAGATGAAAGTGATAGTGAAGCAACTGAATTTGATTTTATGGGTGAGCAAGAAAAGTATCAAATAGAAGCAGTCTTTAGAAGGCTTACAGAAAAAATTAAAGATCAACAAGATCTATTGAACAAAAGGGAATGTGCTTTCAAAGAAGAAGTTACCAAACTAAAAGCTCAATCAGAGGAAGGAAACAAGGTAAGAAAGTTACTCAAGGACAAGGAAAATCAATGTCAAAAGTTGCAGGGAGAAGTGACATCATTAAGAGATGAAGTCAATGAAAGAAGCACAACCATCAAGAAACTCAGAGATAGATCCAGTTACTATGAAAGTCTTGAAGCCACGATCCACTCGCTAAAGGAAGATCTTGAAGAAACAAAGAAGCAGAATAAAGATCTACTCCAAGCTATTGAAAAACAAGAAAACGAAGTTATCAGCTTAAAATCTCAGCTGGAATGTGCCTTCAGAATTCGTCAAATGCAGCAGGATGTGAATGAAGAACAAGAAAAGGAGATTCTCAAACTAAGGAAACAAATGGAAGAGGAAAGAAATGCTGAAGAAAACATGAAGAAACAATGTCTAGAAAAGTAAGAACAACTTCAAGTTGAGGTAAATATCTTGAAAGGTAAATTAGAAGAAAAGGATAAACTATTACGATTTCAAGATAGTACTAAAGCCTTGGATGATATTCTTAGTAGTCAAAGGTATCCTGCTATCAAGACTGGTCTTGGTTTTCATGAATCTGTTGAAGGTGAATCTAGTTCACAAGGTGAGGCAAGGAACTCTAAAGAGAAATCTAAAATGATCAACAAGGAGATGAAAGGTCAACCCCATCAACAATCAAGGAAAGAGACTCCTCAAAGAAAATCTTTTACTCCTCCTATGAATAATGTTGAATGTTATGTATGTCATAATCTTGGACATGTTGCAGCTAGATGTGGAAGAAGAAGGGTTCAAGACCATCATGTAGAAAGATCATCACATTCAAGGTACTTTAATGGATATTGCTTTGCTTGCAATGTGTTTGGTCACAAAGCTGTTGATTGCTACAGGAGAAATATGAAACATGTAAGATGTTATGCATGTAACAAGCTTGGACATATAGCAAAGGAATGCAGGAACAAAGGACGGACATCACACCAAAAGGAGAAAACATCATCACACTTGAAGATATGGAAGAAGAAGGAAGTACAGTCAGACAGATGTGGCACAGCACAATGTACTCAGATACAGCACAACACAGACATAACAGACTCAGAGGGAGCTGAAAGTATAAAACTTCAGTATCCTGAATCTCATACGCAAGTTCCATAAAGGGAAGTCGCGTATATACGCGAGTTAGACACTGCAAAGTCGCGTATATGTCAGTCTGAAGAAAATGCAGTAGGGACAGGTTCAGGAAAAGGATTTGTTATGTTTCAGTCCATTATTTTCTCTATTTGATAATGTTTATAGTCTGATGAGGATGTGTGGAAATGTCTTGATACTTGTAAGATGTTTAGAAGGGTTTGATCCTAACTTGATGATGATGATGTCTTGATGCTTATTGCTGATATATACATGATCAGATATAACAGTAAACAGATGGCTCAGGTTTAGGGGGAGCATATGCTTTTAATGCATTATTGGCATTATGGTTAATAGTCCTTGGTGATGATGCTTATATGGATAAATGATTCATCTTGCTATGATATTTAGATCAGATTTGTGGTTGATTCTCTAATGGTGCTTACATGGTGATCTTCATAAGGATAAGGAGCAGTACATAATTCACATCTTCTTTACTTGATGATGAGTCACTCATATGCTGTTGTCATCATATGCATAAAGATCATACAGTTATGATGCAGGCACTCATGTGGATAAGGATTGTTGCTGTTGTTTTGTCAAAAGAGCTTGAGCTCAAGATACATAGTGCTGATACATGGATGACTAGTCAAAGTCGCTTTGTTGGAGACATAATGATGAGTTCGTATCTATATGATGATAGGTTGATTCTTACATATGTTGATTGATGCAGATGTTCCCAAGTAATGATACATGGATCATGTAGAGCTTGATGTTGATGAAATGGCTATGGTGGTTTCACACATGATATAATGTGAATGACTCTAAATTCTGTTCAAAGGGATGAATTGATGTAGACATACCTTGTTATAGGTTGATGACTTACAGGAAATTTACAGGTTGGTGATCTGGAATCAGTTGTACGTGAGTTTCACAAGGAGTATCTGCGTATATATGCAATTTTCTGTGGATACAGTCGCGTATATGTTGGTTTGAATAAAATCAGTGGGTGAGAAGAGTCTGATATGGGTCTGACAGAGACCATCTGGCACAGGTTCAGGGGGAGCATATTAACTTCTAATAATGCATTGTTGGCATTATCTTAGAAGCTCTTGGTTCATGTACACAAGCTGTTTTGGTTAGAACAAAGGCAGAGAGAGAACAGAAGGATCTCTTGGTTGCTGATCTGTATGGTGATTGTCAGATGTTGCTGGTGATTTGCATAGTCTTGATATTTTGTCTCTACGTCATTTCTTTTATCAAGGTCATGTAACGACCTATTTTGGTTTCCCCACTATGCCTGGGATGATTGATGTGTTTGGTTGTCATGTGTAAATTTCTGGTGTATCCCCACTTGGTTGGGTAATGGATGTATGTATTGAGTCTTTTGGTGATAGGAAGGTCTCTTATGATGTATAAGTCATGGTTCTTCTTGAAGAACATCTTTTTGCAAATCTTGCCTTCAGTCAGGAAGAGCATGAACAACACACTTCAGTAGTACAGAGACTTGGCATGGACAGATTGGTACACTTTGGCATATACAAAGGGGGAGCACATTTGGAGATTTCAGCAGGTACTCAGGGGGAGTATGGACAACAGAATGATTATCAAGGAAAGAGAATATCTTGGTCCACCCTTTGCCCTTGATGTCAAAGGGGGAGAGTGATTTGGTGTTGTTTCCATCAAGTCCAAAGGGGGAGATTGTTGGCATTATGATGCATGTGTTGTACTTGATGGAAACCCTCTCATAGAAGAACATCTCACTTACTTATAACTAGATCAATCTATAGATGTGACTAAATGCATGGGATGCAGGACAGCTCAAAGGAACAAGAAGATCAAGTTCTAAGTGTGACAAGTTAGCTTTGCCATCAAGTCCAAAGGGGGAGATTGTTGGCATTATGAGACAAGTGTTGTCCTTGATGGCAAATCACACTAATGACAAATCATAGTGCAGAAGGATAGTAGCAAGGAATTGATGATCAGACTACAAGTATGAAGAGAAAATATATATACGCAGGTTCACTATATACCAAGTAGGGTATACATGCAGGTTCACTATATACCAAGTCGCATATACGCAGGTTCGCTATATACCAAGTAGGGTATACACGCAGTTTCATGCACGGAAAAGCGCGTACATGTCGGAAAGCTTACTTTTGGTCCGTGGTAGTTAGTCCTCGGTATTTGAACCTATGGTTTTGGACCATGGTATCTCGACAAGTGTGTTGATCCCAAGTATTGGGCTCTTGGTATTGATTTATTATGGTTTTGGACCATGGTATTGAGCAAGGCCTAAGACTATAAAAGGAGAAGAAGATCATTAGGCAAGTGTATCGGAAAAGTCTTGAATATCTGATGAAGGATGAGATCCAGTATGCAGGTTATGGGTTGATGATGCATTGCTTGATCTGAGCTAAGGAGGGATCTCACTGGTTGATGGAGAACAAGATCTAAGGAGAGATCGGGATCAAATGGTTTGAAATGAACTATCTTTATGATGCTTAGTCTAGATCTGCATAATGACGCATGTAATATACTATAAATGTCTGGAGAACGAGAGAAGGTTGTAGCCTTCTGCAGGTTGTAGCCTGCATGCTGGTAAAGGACTGCACCAGTACATTGTAAAAGAAGTTTCTTATTAAAGGAAGATAGAAACAAATTGTAGCAGGTGGTTTTCACCCACATTGGGTTTCCACCTTATATCATGGTGTTCATGTGTGCTTCTTGTGTGTGATGATCTGTTCTGTTTTACTGCACCTGCTTACTGTTCATATGGTTAATGAATTTCTGATACACTAACTAAGGATCAACATTTAATGGATTAACTGAATCATAAGTATTTTGGATACATGCTAGTTGCTTTAGACACAGTTGCGTATACACGCGGTTTCCCTTGAATGAAGTAGCGTATATGTATCTAAGTATGGAAATGAATTTTTTTTATTGATATGATAATACTGATTCACCCCCCCCCCCCCCCCCCCCCCCCCCCTCTCAGTATTATTTCCAACAAAAATAACTTGAATGGATGGCCAAATATCATTGAAAAAGTCAATGATATTGGCCCATAACAGTTCCTTGGCTTGTCCAAGGGGTTTCTCCAATGTTAGGTCTTTCTCCATGGCTTTGAATCTCTCACTCATTCTATTGGCCTTTTGTGCTTCTTCCTTCTACATAATTTGAGCAAGTTTGTAGTCAGTTTCTAAACTTGCCACCTTTTCTTTTAGTCTGTTCATTTCTGTAGCCTGGATAGACATTTCTTCCATGGCTCTAACCAACTCTGTTGCTTTTTCTCCTGATGCACCTGCTGTTGTAGATTCTGCTGTAACTGGAAATGATGTGGCAGGTGGAGTTGTAGGTGCTAGTGAAGCTGCCAGTGTGGAAGGGACTATAGTAGATACTGTAGGGATGACATTTGTAGAAGTTGTAGCAATGTCAGTTTGTTTTAATTGGATCAAACTATCCAATTCTTTCTCTGTCTCCCTTAGTTGATCATTGAGTCTTAGGACTAAGTCCATCAACTCCTCATGCTTTTGCTGGGTCTCCAAAACTTCCATTGTTTGAGGATGTTGCAGCTGGGGTATCTTTAATTTCTTCTTAAGTGCAACAATATCATCATTTTTCTTCTTTATGAGCTGCTCGGTAGCCTTTATATCTTTGGGATCATGACCAAAATCAATAACTAAGTCCTCCAAAGACTTAATCCTTGTATTCTTGGCCTAAGAGGAGGCCTTCTCTAACTGAAACTGTGCCGAGATGTTGTTCAATGAGTTTTATAGCTGATGGGCAGCTATGGCTTTACCTGTAAGGGTGGAGTATATCATTTCTCCAGCCTGTTTATGCAGTTCTATCTGGTCTATGGGATGAATATCCCTTGCCAATACTTCAAAGTCAACCCTCTTGAAATCTGAAGATGTCTTGGGCTGCTGTGCTGTAGGTTTGATAAAGGACATTTGAAGTTTTCCCTCCTTGATGTCAAAAGCTGACATCAGTCTTGTTTGATTTGTGGGAGTGAGTTTCAGATATTGTGCATAGGTCTGAGCTTTGAGCTTCTCATTCTTCATTTTGATTTCTTTATATTTTTTTTTTCTAACTTGGTCCTTGTCAGTAGGCCTATTGAATGAAGACACTTCCATACTTAGCTGTCTTTCCAACATTTGAGTCTGTGATGTGGATGGCTCTTGTATGTATCTAGATGGAGTTGTGGGCCTACTTCTGTCTACCTTTGTGTTGGTCACCTGTGCTGATCCTTTTGTATCTTCCTATTTAGAGGCATGATTTAGCCTTGGCCTCTTGCTTTGGTTTGTTTCCTGTTGCAGATTTGAGGTATCCATTCCTGAAGTGGAAGCTCCCTCTCTATTTATTTTCAGATTTTTCTCCTCATTCTGAGGAGTCTGCATGATAAGAGGGGTGCTCATGGTAGCTTCTTGTTTTTCTGGTACCTGCAGCAATGAGCTCTCATCAATTTGCCTCTCTAAATCAATCAAGGTATTCTCAATGTCTACCTTTGTACTATCTCTATATATAAGAGTGTTCTCCAACCACTCAGATTGATTGGCATAGGCTTCTATTTCAGGTATGGGGTGATAAATGTAAGGCCCCAATTTGGCCTCTTTCCTAATTCTGGTCATGAACCCCTGAGGGTCATATCTCCACATGAAACTTTGTTGGAATTTCATTTTCTGCAAAATTTGGTCTGCTTCCTTCCCTGCCTCTCTAGAATTGCAGATGAAGGGGCCCAATTGATCTTTGACTCTGAACTGGGTTTTCTTCTTGGCTGGAACAAAAATTACTTCATCAAAGTTCATTATTTGCCTATAATATTCCAAAGAAAATAACCTCATGGGGAGGTATTTGGGTAGTTTATATGGTGCAAGCTGGCACCCATAAATAATGGTTGCCCCTGTTGCCATGGATGTCCGACCTATGACGACTCCACATTTGGACCTAGACCACCTTCCCCTGGCTAACGAGGACTTCCAAATAAAAGATACCAGTACATTAGAGCTCCTCCTGAAAGTTCATTGCTTGAGCAGAGACAACTACTTGAACCATTCAGATGACATTGGCCTCTGGGAGTCCAATTTGCCCAGATATCAGTTCCCCCAAGTGCATGTCTTCCCAGAAATTGTCCACATGTGCCATGCATGCTACATCCCTAGCCATAGAACTATCATGTCTCATGACCAGAAGGTTTTGTTTACCATCACAGCTGAATCCATAAATGAAATGTTACATTTTCAACCAGGACCCAATCTAACCCCACTCTCAATTGGGGATCTGATAGACTAGTACACCAAGTTAAATCCATCTAGATTGGCCCAGTTACTCCAAACTTTCATTGTGGAAGAAAAACATATTCCCAAAGATCCCCCTCCATATATGTCAGCCATCTTCTCTACAAGGGGCAAGCAGATTGTGACCATGATATCATGCATTTTGGGCTACACTACTAGTGAATACATTGATGAGATTATACTTGCCTTCATGTCCATTTATACCCTAGGACAACCTCTTGTTGTTTTGTACAACTATGTTGAGTTTATAGTTGATCGGATGCATGAAAAATTTAATAGAATGAGCAATGAAAGAGTGTTTAAATACTCCTTTGTCCTCTATCATATGTTCCTGTATTAGAAATTAACATGAGCAGAGTGGGATTTTCTTAAGTAAAAAGGTAAAACATAATGTTTCTGCGCACTTCGCTTTATACTAAGGATAAAGTGTTTTTTGTGGGTTTATGGATGAAATATGTTTAATTGTGGGGTGGGGGGGGTTTACTTTTCCTAGGTAAATGAAGTTTAACCTTAGGAAAGGGGTTTTATTAAAATAATGAGGGAAAATGAAGGGAGATGAATTTTCAATGAAGGGGATTCTAGCACTTGTGCCCATAAGTCATTAAGTCGAGGGTCCAGTCCCTCCAAAAGTCAGTGAAATTCTCCGAGTCTCTTTGACTTAAAGGATTTGAGTACTTAGAACTTATTTATGGGAAATTAGTAAGTAGAGGGGTGAAATGATTGAGGGGATGTTAAATAAACCAAGTTGTAAACCATTGTCCTTGCTTCGTTTACTGCTTATGCACATTTGAAAGATGCATTTAAAACATGGCATAAGTGCTTTCTGTGTGACCACTTGATATTTCTACAACCTTTCTTATACTTACCCATTTACTCACTCTACCATTTTTTCTTCATTTTATTTGGGTGCATTTAGGCTAGCAAACTCTTATCAATTCTTTTTCTTTCACAAAGCAAACCATCTAATTCTAACCTTATATCAATCCAAGGGCTCAAATTAAACTGATGAGCTCCTTTTATTTACTCTACCTATCTAATGATCTGCCAATATTAATTTGTTTGGTCAGATTTTATTCTCTAACTATAAACATAAAATTCAAAGGACAATATAATCAAGATTAAATAGTTTGATTACCATGGATTGTGGCATGAATAACAAGTTGCACACAATCATTATTATGCATACAAGTAAATAGTAGTGGAATTTTGACTTGCACACTTTCATGGTATCTTTTGTTTTTGGGGTTCATATATTTTCATTTCTTTGAAATTTTCTTATTTTTTTTTGTCTTTTGATTATTTTTTAGGACATACCCTCTTTTAATTTTTTAATTTTTTAAAATGGAAAACATTTGCAAAGAGCAAAGGAATGTAAAATATTACAAGGCTTAACTTTAGTCATTCAAAATTATGACTCCTATTGGTATAGGAACCTAACAAATACATCACAAGCTAGAAAGAAAGTTAGCTGGCAATCCAATGTGATGGTTAAACCAATCAACACATTTCAAAAAGATTCATACATACTCATACAGAACAATCCATACATGCATGCATAAGAAAGAAAATACATATGCCATTTAGAGTAAACAAGACAGCTGGAATATAATACAACATATGCATGAAACTTGTTGCCTCTTATGATATAAAGAAGTGTAAGTTCTAGTCATACAATGCATCCATGTACACCCGCTAGCCCCAATAGTGGAACTTTACATCCACATCTACCTGCTCCTCCAAAGAGATGAACTAGCTCCCTGGAGTGGAGAAGCCAAGGCGCATTACAAGACTGTCCAACCTATGTCCAAGATAGTCTTATCGAAAACTTGGCTGACCAAAATCCTTTTCAATGAGTTATGAGGTTCTATTTATAGCAAAGGGTGGGGTGACTCTTGAAATTCCCCTTTGTGACAGTTCATATACCCTCATGACTCTTCATCAACACTATGACTGTTACATCCAACTATTGACACTTGGACTTCCACTTGACATGACATTACATTACAATGCACATATGCTCATGTGAGACAAAATGGCTTGAGCAAGCCATGCAAGACATCATTGACACTCGGTCCATTGAGGTGAGACTGTTGTTGGGAAAAGTATCCAATACGGAATGACCCTATCCCACTCTAAGGGTGATAGTACCTCAGCAACAACTGAATGCAAATCTATTCAAGATTACTTCTTTATGAGATGTAAGAGAGAGGAGGAAGAGATCCACTAACCGTTGTCTTCCGCTAATGGTTGATCCAATCTTCCCTCTTTGCTGCTTGCTCCCAGCTCCTTGCTCTTTCACTGGCCCAGCTACACGAAGATCCTGCAAAAGCACAAGAAAGGGAAACTACAAGAAGCATACATCTATAACTGATTCAAGGATTAGAATAAATCAAATATACAAGCATCAATACGCCACAGAGACACATGCATATAGAAGAACCTCAAATGCTTTATTAATGGAAGGAATTGAGTTCTGAGAGTGTTACAACCATAAGAGGCCCAATCCAGCAACACCTCCCAGCAGAAAGAAATCTCCTCTTCACCTCCTTCAAAGAAATCACCCAATAGTTCTATACTCAAACCAACAACACTTCCTTACATTCACAAGATTCCAGCCTCCCTAGACCTCATGAGAGAGCTCTATATATAGGAGTTTTGGAGAAAGGATGAGTCAGCTTGAGCTTGGCATGAAGCTGACTAGTGTCCTCTCCCACTTCAGTTATACTTCAGTTCTTGAGTCCACTTGGAGTTTTAGATCCTCTTACTCATTACAAGGCGAATTCCCTGATCCAAGTGTCATTTTGGAAGCTTCCTGGGCATTTGACACCTTGCAGAATGACTGTGCCACTTGGCCAATCTCGCCCAGCGCAGGTAGCCTTCATTAGATTTGACATTCAGCACAGGTACAGAGTGGAGCAGTTGACATTCAGCGCAGATGCTCAGTGGAGCAGTTGACATGATCCAGAATTAGCTTGTTTTTGAGTGCTTTCAGGTGGAGAACTAATTTTCAGTGCTGTGGTTTGCTGACCTTGTTCCTCTAGGGCTAGGAACAACATGTTTAGGGACTTTGGATCCCTTAGATTATTGACATTTCATGCTTCATGCTGTAAGGCACAAAAATGTCTATAACAGTTGCCCCCTAAAGTATGAGGTCGTTTATCGGGTGAAATGCTTTATCAGGAGGATCCGAAGTTCATTCAATCGCTGAGAGGTGCCCTGTAATAAAATACAATACAATACATTATTTTTCATTCTGCTTTCATGATCTAGCTGAGGCGGGCATTCCCATGCTCAGCTTTATAAATTCATTTTGGTACATAGAACAGACGACCGTCTGATGGTAGACTGATAATTCTCTGCTGAAATTATCATCCTTTGAGTAGGATGATCATCTGCTGCAATGATGTACATATCAAATGTTTTTATATCCTGAATATATATCGCAGCCCGGATGGATGAAACTAGATCCGGGGTCTTCAAACTCGTTCAATCTTCACTCTAAGTACAAGTCGATCCATGTGAGAATTGCGCTGAAGTCGAACATGGAAAGACATCGCTTGATTACCGGTCAATAATGTAAACCGTTAACAAGCGCGAGAGGAATCACCAATAATGACAATGACCCTCAAGGTACTGCAGTACAATTCACGTGGTGTGAATAAAGGACTTGGTCGAACACCACACAAAATCTTCTGGTCGAAGGTCATTGATGTATACCTGTCGCCGGAAGTGAGAAACTTGCCATTGAGGCATGCAAGCTTCAAAGTACTGGGGGGGGGGGGTTGTTCCTAGATCAACTTCTTGGATAATGAGCTGAAGTCGACAAGAAGCGATCCGTCAAAGGAGGGCCTTAATGAATCCCACATCAGTGACACGGAACGGAGCTAATGATTTTAGTGGAGGTGAAAACAATCTGTGAAATACGATTCAGGGTGGCGATCATGGGTGGATGAAGGATAATGTATGGCAGTGGATGGGACACGGTTGACTCTTTCTGAACAACATCTCTTGAACATATAACGACACTGATGTGATGGATCGGTAGCATTACCCCAAACGTGGATGGTTTGGCGAGGACCATGGTGATGAGACCGGTGAATGAAACAACCCAACCCGATGTGATACGGAGGACAAAGTGTCATGTTCAAGAGCGACTTGCTACCATTAAAGCTTTGATGTTCTCCCAATTTTTCCCCAGTCATTTCTGACCAGTACCTCTTTATTTTTGTCAAGCTTGAGGAGGATAACATATGCTTGTTCTATAACCTGCCCTTCAGGCAAGCCCATCGCTATGCTTTAACGAGCCTAGCGATAGGGAAACTCGTTCTCGTCTAAAGACAAGTTTGTCGCTATTTAATCATTTTAACGAGTCTAACGACAAGGAAAACTCGGTCCTTTTCATTTTTAGAGAGTCTGAAAAGGTACAGAAAGTTAACTCCAAAATTCCTTTTTCGTCATCTAATCCCTTAAGTCCGAAAAAGTATAAAACAATACAGAAGGGATGAGTTTTCGATAACTTTAACGAGCCGAATAAAACAAGCGCTCGACCTTTTTGTGCAATAATCCCTCAGGTCCAAAAAGATTAAAATCTAGAGGAGGGATAGCTCTTTCGGTCACTTTAACGAGCTGGAAGGCCAAAACTCGGCAAACTTTTCATATTTTACGAGTCAGATGAAAAGAGCTCAAAGAAGACTCATCTTTTGAGGAATGAGTGATAAACAGGGATAGCAGCAGATTCCAGGTACAGATTGGAATTTTCCAATCACGACAGTGTCACAAGGATGGCTAAATGAAATCACTCTTCGCAGCTGTTCCTCAAAATGGGTAAACAATCATATGGGGGTGAACGATCGGCCAAATGGAATGGAGGTGGCAAGTGCAAACACGACCAAGGCTTTTATGGCTAATAAATTTACGATCACAATGGTTATTTACCGAGATAGGTTCATTTTTTGATGAGCTTAAACTCTGGAAGAAACTATTGCTCACGCTTTTCTATTTTTTAACGAGCATAGATTCCACGGTAAAACTGCTCGATCTTATGTTTATTTTTTAACGAGCATGAACTATGTGCTAAAACTGCTCGGATCTCGCTTTTCTATTTTTTAACGAGCATAAATTCCGCGGTAAAACTGCTCGATAATACCAGTCATAAGATAAGAATGTCTCCTGTGAGATCTCTATTTTTTATAGAGCTTCATCTTCACTAAGCTTTGCTCCCTCTCATCCTTTCTTTATGCAAGTTCGGAAACGGCTAATCCCAAAAAAAGATAAATAACCCCTCTTAGCTTGCACTCCAAAAGGTTTGCATGCCCCCAGGTATAAAGTACAATTTCAAGGCTGCCCCTACTTATCCGATAAAACATTTGTTTTAAAGGGTGAGGCTTGCCTCTTTCTGGTTACCCAAAGATTGTTTTGTTAACACCATCAAACAAAAACATTTCCTCGGCACTGTCTACCGAAGTAGACAATGGTGAATGACTGTTGTCAAACAAGTAACCTTAACAGAAGAATCCTGTTCTAGAACAACCCCTCTTCCATCCATGGACGGGGTACGGACTAGTCATATTCTTTCGCGGAAATTCTACCTTATACCCAAGGTTTCCTCTGCCCGAAGCAGACCAGGATGCATGCCCCCTGGGTTCCAGTCCCATCTTTCCGAATCACTCGCACTCATCGGGAAGGAGGACTGGGGGTGGAGACATTTCTTGGGTGAATAGACCATTGAGGGTTGGTATGTGACTATTTGCGATGCGCGATCCCGGAAATGAAAGTTGGTCTACGAGCTTGACCATTATTCCTTCGTGTGGAAAACACATTACTCTAAAGAGTGAGGAGACTATAGCTCCCATGCAATATATATAGTCTCGTCCAAGGAGTAGGTTATAATCCAAGGGTCCTTGAACAACCATCACGCTCATCTGAACGGTCTTCCCTTTCAACGTAACAGGTACATTGGGGAGGATCCCTAATGGTCGACTGGTTCCTTTATCAAAACCCGAGAGATTTCTTATCTCAGGCAAAAGCTCCGGGGAACCCAGTGCCTTCCAAGCAATAGAGGAAAGGATACTCACAGATGCCCCTTCATCAATGATAGTTCCAGCCATTACCATCCTGTAAATTTGGACTATGATTCTGAATGGTATACTGGCTGGTAACCGGGGTCTGCCTAGTTGGTTCCAATCAAAGGATACAACCAGGTTGCTTGGTGGTGGGACCAAATACACGGCCGGATATGACCTTGACGATGTTCCTTCCTGCGATAAAGGAATGGGTGCATTGCCCTGATGCTCATCAGAGTCGGTGTTGATGAAAAGAATATGGATGGTGTCATCCTTATTCTCTTCAGTGAGGGTGTCATTTGAAGATGAATCTTCAGTGACGGTGTCATTTGAGGATGAAACCTCTGAAGGAAGAACCGGGTCAACTGCCGTATCGACCTTTAGACTTTCATCTGGTCTGGATTCAGTAGGTTCATTTTCAATGACTGACGCTTCAGCTGACCACTTGAGCGGGCCAGCTGTATTTTCAACCAACGAAGGACTTGGCACGAGTTTTTTGTATCCAGGAGGAAGTCTCAACGGTGAAACCGGGCGATCTTCCAAAACTCTCTTCGCTTCATCTAAGAAGGGACAACGGTGGATGGCGTGATCGCCTTCACACAGTCTGCAGGGGAATCTTGCTCCCCCTCTTTGTCTTGAACCTTCACTTTCGCTGGTTGACGGTAAGCAATCAACATGGCTATCAGAGGTTGATGCTCCCGAATTGCGCAACCGAGGGGACCAGTCCCTTAGTATCCAGAGAATACAGGGACAATCTCTATGGAAGTGGTCTCCTCTACATATGACACATGGTGATTTAGGCCCGGTCTGTGCTGTGTGTGGATTTTTTTCAGATGTCTTTTGCTTGCCCCCAGTCGCCTTAGGCTCCTTCTTCTTCTTCTCTCTCTTCTTCTCCATGGGAGCTTGGCTTTTGCCGGCTCTACCTTGCGAAGATGAAGGATTGGAGGAAGAGTTATAGGAAGTTGAAGGCTGGTGGGCAGCTCTAGACTCATCTAACTGTTGACTCGACTGTTCAGGAACCATGGTGTTCTGAACTACATTGGTTGAGAATAGCCAAATAGGCAAGCCAATTGTCAGTCCTGGAAGCGACAATGTGGCCATGTGGGGCGCACCAACTTCTCCCCAAGAGGAGAAAGGACTAGGATTTCCATCATGTGGAATTCCTTGGTTGGGGCGTTCCATGTTCTCAACCTAAGATCAACGCGGGAATAGGAGGTGATTATGTTCCGTTTAAAATAAATTTTATAACGACGCTTAGACACAACTTGCTTTTTCAGTTTTTAAGAGTCGAGAAAAAGCTAAAGATGACTCTAGTCTCCTTCGATGTTTTAACGAGCCCGAAGTGGCAAATGCTCGGATGGACTTTTTCAGTTATAGAGTTTGAAAAAGGCCAAAAGAAACTGCTCTGGAGTTCTAGGCAGAGGGTGTGCCAAACTTTTCGCAAAACCACAGAATACGTTTTACGGTACGAGTGGTCGATCTTCGTGAATGCTGTGTTCACTGCATTGCGATCAGTAGGGCGGCCGACACGGTTTCCTATTGGATAAAGGCTTTGTTCCTATAGGGGTCTCCCAATATATACGCGACGGTACGTGGGAGCACAAGTCCGTATTGATACTTATCGCTTCACCGTGGAGGAATCACCCAACCACTCAACGCTAAGATATCACGTTTAACGACGCCAGAACACATCTCTAGCTTAGACCTCTATGTGTTTGCGTTATGTTTCAATGCGTTGTTATGTAAATTCAATTTATTTTAAGGTTGATCTTGTTTAGCAGTTTGCCTTTATGGATCACCACGAGATGTATGATAACACTCCTAAATGCAGTCTAAGATGATAAGCAAGCTTTTCAATCTTTCAACTTTGAAAATCTTAACTACTGAGGGAAAAGAAAGATAACATCTTTTCACACAGATCGTAGAGCACACACTAATGCACTTTTTCCTAAATCAACATGCAAGCTGTCATAATGCACATGCACAATGCAAGTATTTCTTTTCTCTTTCTTAATGTTGGCGTAATGCAAAAAGAAAGTTGTTGTATAAATTTGAATTCAATTTCAAGTGAAAGAAAACAAGCTTGTCCAAAATCAAAAGACACCTTAAGATTTACTTGTTTCGACACTAGAAATATATAAATTCAAACCATATGATGAAAGCAAAAGCTCAATCAGCTATGAACAGCAAACAAACTAACTCTTAAGATCAAAACGACACTTTATCACAGGTCTAGATCTAAGAGGCCACAGCAAGACTAGTTCACTTTCATTATGGGAAACTGTAAATGATACAAGAAATACACAAAGAACAAACATAGTTTCTTTATACAACCGAGGCGGAATAGTGACAAGGAAAGTTGGTTTCAGATAGGCACATTGACTGGTAAAAGGCAGCAAAAACAAGAGTGAAAACAGGGCAAGAAACAGCAGGAAACCCCAGTAGCACAAGGCAAGACTGGTCCAGCGCAGGTGGGACACTGTCTGTTTGACCTTCAGCGCAGGTAGCCCCTTCGGGAACTGCGTTGAAATGCAGACAACCTTCACAGCAGCTGCACTGAAGAACGAAACTTTCGTTTCTCTTGGTTTCCGGGTCACAGATTGCTCAAAAATTCACAGTTTTTGGCCAAATCAGAAGCTATTAGTCAAGGACACACTAAGGGATGACAAGGAGGATGAAAAACTATCACTAAGAGCTTATTAGAGTCCTTGTGGATCAGCTCTTCAAATCATAAACTTGCCCAGAAACTGAGCTAGAGTAGCTGCCCTCTACTTTGCATTTGAAAGATCCAAATGCAGTTCGATTCGGTACTCCCTTTGTTTATGAAATGAATAGCAAAAAACACAAACAACCAACAAGATACGATCCCCAGTGGAGTCGCCAATTTGTTGTTGGGAAAAGTATCCAATACGGAATGACCCTATCCCACTCTAAGGGTGATAGTACCTCAGCAACAACTGAATGCAAAGCTATTCAAGATTACTTCTTTATGAGATGTAAGAGAGAGGAGGAAGAGATCCACTAACTGTTGTCTTCCGCTAATGGTTGATCCAATCTTCCCTCTTTGCTGCTTGCTCCCAGCTCCTTGCTCTTTCACTGGCCCAGCTACACGAAGATCCCGCAAAAGCACAAGAAAGGGAAACTACAAGAAGCATACATCTATAACTGATTCAAGGATTAGAATAAATCAAATATACAAGCATCAATACGCCACAGAGACACATGCATATAGAAGAACCTCAAATGCTTTATTAATGGAAGAAATAAAGTTCTGAGAGTGTTACAACCATAAAAGGCCCAATCCAGCAACACCTCCCAGCAGAAAGAAATCTCCTCTTCACCTCCTTCAAAGAAATCACCCAATAGTTCTATACTCAAACCAACAACACTTCCTTACATTCACAAGATTCTAGCCTCCCTAGACCTCATGAGAGAGCTCTATATATAGGAGTTTTGGAGGAAGGATGAGTCAGCTTGAGCTTGGCATGAAGCTGACTAGTGTCCTCTCCCACTTCAGTTATACTTCAGTTCTTGAGTCCACTTGGAGTTTTAGATCCTCTTACTCATTACAAGGCGAATTCCCTGATCCAAGTGTCATTTTGGAAGCTTCCTGGGCATTTGACACCTTGCATAATGACTGTGCCACTTGGCCAATCTCGCCCAGTGCAGGTAGCCTTCATTAGATTTGACATTCAGCGCAGGTACAGAGTGGAGCAGTTGACATTCAGCGCAGATGCTCAGTGGAGCAATTGACATGATCCAGAATTAGCTTGTTTTTGAGTGCTTTCAGGTGGAGAACTGATTTTCAGTGCTGTGGTTTGCTGACCTTGTTCCTCTAGGGGTAGGAACAACATGTTTAGGGACTTTGGATCCCTTAGATTATTGACATTTCATGCTTCATGCTGTAAGGCACAAAAATGTCTATAACAGAGACCAACTCTTTGACATGATTATGATGGTGAAGGTGGTGAGTTGATGCCAAGATTGGTCGTCCATGATGGTATGCATGCACCCCATGGTGACATCTTGCCGAAGCGAACTCTCACCTACGTTGCATCTGGGTACATTGGTATGGATTCTTCGTCCAACTCGTATGATAGAATGAGCATGGTCTTCTTGGGTGTGGCTGAATTGGAACACACTGATGCATAGTGTCCATGATGATCTTCAAGTGTGTGTTGGTGGTCATGCGCATCAACTTGCTGAAGTACATGTTCAGCTCCAGTTGGACTTGCTTCTTATCTTCTCCTTGGTGAGTGTGCTGGATGGGTTAGATTGCATGTGTGTGTACAATGACATGCATGCTGCTGAATCCATTGCATGTGATCAACAACACTGCTCACCATGTCTTCTCTGCGCCAACTGTTGGGATAAATCTAAAACTTGTACAGGTGCAATTTCATCCTTGAGTGAATGTTGTGCCCACTGTTGTTCCTATTCCTACTGTAACTCATTCATCTATCTGTGCAGCTTCATGTTCTTCCTTGAGTTGTTGCTAGTTGGGAACAGGTTCCCCCTGTTATAGCACCATTTATCATCCTTGGTATTTGTGATGCTTGGTTTATGGCATAGGGCAACCCCTCCTTCTATACTTGGTCCAAATATATTGAAAACAATGTTTTATTCCCTGTACACTACTTTTCCCTGAGATAAAAGTGTGTGCATGCGGGTTAGTCAATACCCAACCCGCGTATATGTGTTAAAACACTTAAAATCTTAAATTTCAATAATTATGGGTGGATTTCATGGGTTTTACCTGTTGATTACCTCCTATTGCCCATGGCCCAACTGTTTCCCAACTAAAAAACTAATTGGGAGAAGTATAAATAGACTTCTATGGAAAGGCCTAAAGGAGGAGAAGAGATAGAGTTAAATTATATTGAGATTATCTCTGACTGAGTCTGATGAATCCTTGTGCCTCATGCACTTGCCCAAGTTTCAGGAAACCCTTGTTTCCTTGATTATAGATATTCTCCCTCTTGCTTGAGATATCATGGTGTTAGTTATGGAAGAAGATTGTTGAAGGCTGGGATAGGACGAATCTGGAGGACGGTTCCACTTGTAGCCGAAAGAAGAAGACTCAGGTGAATTCTCTCCATGTTATTTATAACTTACTGCAATAAAATAAATGATGTCTTGTTTCTGAAATTAACTTTGTTTATGCATCAAATTATGTTGTAATTCATGTATGAATGTTGTTTTGATGTATGATCAATCATTTGCTTATATGATATAAAGTCAAATTTCGTGAATATGCTTTACTTCTATACTGTTGTGTATGTTCAAATTGAATGATTTTTAGGTCTGAAGAACATTGGGAGTTGCAGAGGGTCTGAACCCTATGGGACCTACTCAAATGAAGGAAATACGAGTACGGTCGCTCTTACGTAGTTTGTTTATATAAGCATTTTTCCTGAGTTGTATGAGTGTTTCTTGTTGTAGTCTACTTTTTCTCTGTTGGGGTTTTTACCCAAAGCCCTAGGGTACTTATTCCCGTAACAGAATTGGCGACTCCACTGGGGATAACAATATTGTTATTCCTAGTTTGGGTTGTTCGGTGTCAATCAGGGCTCAGTCTTTGGTTTTCTTTCTATTACAATCTTATTTGGTCTACTATAGTATCAGACCTTAAGTCTGATCTTTTTTATCTAGCTTTGTTTTTTACGTTTCTTGCAAAGATTTGTATACGCCTTTTACTTTGTTTACAATAGCATACACACGCTTGTCTCTGTGAAGTGAACCCACGTATACGCGAGTTTCCTTTATCAGAAGCGTGTGAAAACACCTCTGTGCTTGAACACAGTCCCGTATACCATTTTTTGCATTGTTTTTTCAAATCTCTCTGCCTAGAAAGATTTGTTTCCTGGTCTGCTTCGTCTCTAAATGGTCAATTTCTGTCTGAAGAATTTCATTATTCTGCAAGCTTGCTGTTTCAAAGTCTCTTCCTCACTGAAACGATTTGGACTAGGTTTGATTTTTGCGCAAGTTTGTAATTAGTGTTTTGGCACACAAGGCTTCATTCAGAAGTTCTTAATTGTTATGGTCCTCCAAAACAGGTGATTGTTTTCAATCTCAGTGTTAAGCTTGACTTTTGATCTACTTGCTTTACTTTCCGTCATTTTGTGGCCGTATAGATTTTCTTTCTTTTTGAAAGTATTTTTGACGAATTTGAAAGTATTTCTTTCCTAGCTTCTTGGTCAGTTTGTTAAGCTTTTTGTTGCTGTTTGGGTTGTTTAGTATAAGTTGAAGCCTTTCTGCTCAAGTTTTCGTTCATTTTCAAGTTTGTAACTTGCAAGGACTCCTTATGCTCTTCTTTGGATCTTTGAGTTTTAGTGGCATTTAGAGTGATTTCAAAAAATTGTTTTGGTTGTTTCTCAAAAAAGAAAAGATATCAAAAAACATTGTTTTTGTTTTCTTTTGCCAAGTTTGATTTTTGTTTCTTTTGATTTTTGAAAGTGAATTGTGATGTTTTGCGATTTGTCCTTCTTGTTTGGAGATAATTTTGTATTCAAAATTTGTATCCTCTTCAATACTTAAGTCAACTCATTAATAGTAATAAAAATTTGCTTTTGTTTTTTTAGAGTGATTTAGGATCTTGCATCTTCATTATACCTTGCATTAGGGTAGTTTGCATTGTTAAAGCATTTGTAGTCTTTTTAGTTTTTGCATGTATGAAGTGTGTTTCAAGAAAAGAAAAGAAAAGAAAAAGTATTTTGCTTTATAGAAGTTTCATAGAACCCACATAGAGATCTCTCTTCATAGAAGAACAAATGATTGCATTCATGTAGTTAGTTTTTCATTGATTTCTTTTGCGTCATACAAAAACCATTGGTTTCACTTCCATCTATACCCTTGACTTAAAAGAAAAACCATTAAAATCAAGCACTTAATTAAAATAAGCTAGAACTTTTGTATTGTCATTAGAATACACCAACAATTTTAGTTTTATTAGGGTCTTGGATTAGGTGAGAGGAGAGTTAACTCTCCAAGGCCGCTCTAAATTACAAAACATAGAAGTTTGATTAATGAGTGAAATCCAATAACGTTAGGGAGACTGGGAAAGCTCCATGACTGGGAGTAAAGCATGAGGGTTAGTGAAGATAAGGACGAGAGACACCACCTCTCTTACTTGTCGGATCCTACCTCACGGCTGTTTCGCTTGGCTTTTGATATGAGTTGGTGACCATAGTTGCCTATCCTAGGAACCACATAGGTGGCTGTGGAGGGGAATCCTGTGGCACCTAAGGTTGACGTTGTATCACGTTTAGCAATACTTCTAGAGGGCACCCTTGCAAAGCTTGGGGGCTTGCACAGGCAAAGGCTATTGTTTGGAGGTCAATGTAACTACCTTTGATACCTTTGCTAGTAGGCTTGGGGCGTAATTACCCCAGTCTATTTTCGGAAGGCCCTTGTTATTAAATTTCTTGTATTTTGGTGTCTGGTCCTAATCACCCGGATTGGAATTACTTGAGAGTTGTTTGATTGTTGATATCTTTAGGGACATTTTAGTGAGTGTTCTGTGCTCCTAGTCAGCCTAGATTTATAATTTTTTTGAGTCTTTAAATAGATCTTTTAAATAATTCAAAATGGTTGACCGACCATCTCGACGATCTAAGAGACTTCATGGGCTATCACCTACGAGTCCGAAGCCTTCTCCTAGAAGGCATAGGAGCGATTCTGCCAGTGGTTTTCAACTATTGGCAATAGGCGCATGGAGATTGATCCTCCGCTTGGGGGCATTAGTTTACAAGATAGACCTGGTACCATTACAGAGTTAGAGAGGAACACACCAGTTCTTTCTCGAGTACTCTTCCAATCGGAAGATAGTATCGAAGTAGAATAGCTTTCAGAGTCGGTCGTGGCTCCGAATTCTCCTCTCCCTCCTGACCATCTAGACGTTTTGTTATACGTTGGAACTCTGACTCATAGGCCTTCGAGCCCAGGTTTACATACATCTATTCCTTCGATGACCATTGCTAGAAGCATGGCATCTATGACGAGTGTTGCGAGCATGCAGACTCCCATATCTGTACAAGGGGGAGGAACTATTTCCATCCCTTATAATACTCCCAGCACGACTATATTTGGGTCTACTTCCATTCCGTCAATGAGTGGAAGTTCTCAAGCTACTGCATCTAGTTTTGGATTCTTCCCTTTTGGAATGCTGTCTCAAGGTATTCCTTCAGTTCCTTTGAACATACCATCGACCGCCTCTACATCCATGATGAGTGGATCGAATTCTTTTCAGGGTTTCCCATTTGGAAGTGGTCATATACCACATTCCAATTTGACAATAGGGTTAATGCCTTTTCCTTTTACAAGTCAAGGTAGTAACCCCTTCCATAGTTGGACAAACCTTGCAGTTAGTGAGATAAGAGTTGGGAATCAATTTTTTGGCCAACAAGGCAATGTACCGTATTATTTGGTCAATTTGTTTCAAAGTTTTCCACCCTTTTCTAATGCATGGAACCCTTATCAGGGGTTGTCATCTCCTTTCAATGATTTGTTAGGGGGTAACTTCACTAGTTATGGAGGATTTTTGGCAGGAGTTAGTCAAACTCCAAATTTTGCTAGACCACAAGGATCTCCTTTTGGTTTAGTAGGCTCTATGAGTTACTTTGAGCAACGATCATTTATTTATATTACATATGTTCACATTCCATGATCTGAGAATTCATTAGCAGACTCTATTGCTAATCAAGCATTAGATTGGCATATTAATCATTCATCAAATTAAACAAACATCAAAAAAATTGAATATATATATATATATATATATATATATATATATATATATATATATATATATATATATATATATATCATAAAATTGTTTGTATATAGATAAAGTGTTCAAAAAATAGTATACAAAATTGGGACGAAATGCCCTCAAAATTTGGGTTCATGCCCATAATCATGTCCAGTCATACATCTGTCTGTCTATCGACCCGACTCAGGATGAGCAGCTAAAATGTTAACTACTGCATTGGACCCAGTCTTGTGGTACCCCTACCATGCGGCGCTGCATTGGTGGGCTCCAGTATTGCAACAATAATGCTGCAACTCCTGGGACTCCCTTATTTACTTTTATTAACCTGGTAGTTCGTAACAAACTTGGAAGCGACGGTGCTATATGCACAAGTACTAGCTCTTGCCGCAGATTGTCACTTGATCAGCTGGCACAAGTCTGCTAGGAGCTTAAGCCAAATTCTATGAGCTCTTAGAAGAAGCATATAACTGTGATGGATGAAAACTAACTCAACCAGAGGCTAATCTACTTGCAGAAAGAAGTTGAAAGCTAGAAAGGAATGCAAACCCTAACAAACCCTAGTTTTACCGACTAACCCTACTGGTGGAAGTAAAAGGATGAAAGCTACAGAAATGGATGCCATTGACTTCTAGAAAGGTAAAATGCATGTGACTAAGCTACTTCTGAAAAGAAATATGAAGAAAACATTCTTTTTCATTTTTGAGTAATTTGTCAGAATTATTTTGCATGTGCTTTAACTGTTTTTGACTGTGCAGGGGTTGATTGGCGAAAGGAAATGGAGTAGGTGATTGAAAGAGGTTGGGAAGGTTAGAAGAGGACCTAAGGGGTCCCTAGCACCCTTCCAGAGAGTTTCATAGTGTTTGGATGTCAAGAAATTTCTTTTGTGAGCTTCTACAGGAAGTCTATACGGGTTCTACAGGATGTACTGTAGCTTCTACAGGATGTTTCTACAGGATGTTCTGAAAGGGAATTTTGAAGGGTTGATGGTGGAAGAAAGGTGAAGAAGTGGGAATAGAGGTTGGATGATGATGTGGAGGGATCTAGGACCTGGCAAACGAAGTGTGTGAGTGATAAGGATGGTTGGATTTGTTCAAGGAGGGGTAGAGCAACGTTGCACAAAAATAGGGAAATTAGGTCAAACTGAGGGAACGTGGAAAATGTGAGGCAAGAATCAGAGTTAGAGGATGGAGCATGTAGTATTGATAGATTAGGGGTAGGCAAAGAGGTATCACAGGTGCTCTGCAAGTTATTTTCCAAACTATTCAAACAAAGACTTGGAAAACCAAAGACCTAGCTACTTTAACCTAATCTGACCTAAATATCAGCAAAGAAAATGAATAGAAGTTTATTTGAAATGAAATCATGTGAAATAGCTGTGAAAACTAAGCAATCGTGAACCTGAAAATGTAACCACAACTGGTATCAACTTCTGCAAATGAGAATTTAACACTAACAATTGCATGATGAAGCAAAGACAATGTTTTTGGTGGTGGCAAGGACACCTTGGTCTCAGCTCATGGTCCCACAGAGGGAGAGGTGAGATCAGGGGTGCTTGATGGCATTTTTCTGAAGATCTTCTCTATTATTAACCTATCAAAACAATCTGAACATGAAAAACCTTTTCAATCATCAACAATGACCTAGGTAACCAAGCAAGACTGTAATCTACTTAACAGAAATTATTTTGCAAAGACATTAAAAGCATATAATAGTACACGAAGGAGGCCTTGGCACTTGGGTTGGGCCCAACCCCAAAAGCTACAGACTCCTAAGAAAAGCTCAGAACTAATGCCAAATGAAATTGCTTTCCATTATTCAGAAATACCCATGTCACAAAGAAAGTTGTACAACAAAAGCTACAAAATGAGCTGAAAAACTAACAACACTATAGTGCAAAATACAACTACTCAAAAAGTAACCTAGGAAGGCTGGAAGCCTTCCTATTTATGCACTACGAGGGTCTCCAACATCCCTCCTTAACTCGAGGGGCTCGGCTACTCTAACTACCAGTGATCAGTCACTTTACACAAAACTGCTCGGCTGCCCTTAGGAATCCTTTTCAATGGCCTGCTGAACTCCGAGCTGAGGGAAGAATTCGAGGAAGGGGCCATTTAGTGTAGGAGACACCCTTCCTATGTATCCTCACCCTTGTTCCTTCATGCTTGGCTGTCATCTGGCTCATAAATTTTTGGCCTTGGTCCAAAATTTTTCGAAAAATATGAAATAACCACGTGTTAGCCTTCTTGGTCAAGTGACTATTCTCATTCGTTCAACTAACATAAATATACTAAAAAAAAATACATAAACTATGAAAAATGGTGGATTGATGAAGAACAATAGGCAAAATGAGCTCAATAAGTTACCAATTTTTGGGGCTCATCATCACCCCCCTGCTAAATGGGCTGCTCATCCTCTGAGAAACTAATCTAGCTCATCATCCTTGATAGCTTTGACTGCCTCTCTCATGTCCCAGGCCTCCGAGGTGATGTCTTCTTCCCAGTCATGAAATCCTGCTTTTCTTTCCACTTCCTCCCACTTCCTGTTTTCCTCTTCTTCCTTAACTCCTTCCAGCAATCCCAAAAGCAAGGGAGGACTGAACTTTAGGCCAATCCAATTGGCCTACAGATTTTGCATTGACTGTTTATAGAGGGGTACCCTTGCCAAGGCCTCCCTCATCCTGGTTGGAGAGTGGTATTCTCTTATCTTCAAACTGTGGGGTAGTGTGTTCCACCTCCTTGTGCAAGCATGAAGGCAATTATCCCCCAACAGTCTCTCCATGTCCTCAAATTGGGCAATAGTTTGAGCTTGTCGTTCAATGTAATCTGGTAAATCCTGAGGGTTGTTGGCCAAGTGTTGGTGGGCGCTTATCAATGCTGAGGGATCCTCCGGCTCTGCTCTGATCATTAGTGGCTCATTGAGTTCCTTGTTCATAATATCTTGGACCTCTGCTGCCCTTTTTTCCTCATGATTCAACCAAGAGGCCATGGCCATAAGGTGCACATCTCCTACCACAGTGTTGGGGTCCCAAGAATTCATATTTGGAAGGGCCAAGTTGTGCAAATAAAACTCTGATAATTTATCCTTGTCCTCTGATGAGCCACTGTCACATAAAGCCATAAATTGATGATAGTTTTGAAATGGAGTAGTGCCCCTTTGGGCCAAGGTGTTAATCTGGAACTGCAACCATTGATCTTTAAGGTACAAAGCGTATGACTTGACAGGCTGCCTACATTGTATGGCTTCTATTGCGCAGCTGGCCATGCAGGCCAGTTGGGCTTCCTTCTCAAGTACCTGTTACCTTAGAGACTGTATCTCCTTTGCTACCTGCAACTCCTCTTGTAGCTGTTTTGTTAGTGTCTTGATCTCAGCCTGCAGCCCATCCTTTCTTTGATGTTCATCCAAGGTTTCTTTGTCTGTAGGAGGCTTTTCCTGTTGCTTCTGTTCTCCTAGAATGGAGGGCCTGTCTTCCTTATGGATTCCCTGTAGCTGTAGCTGCTATTTCAACAGCTCGTTCTCTTCCTGTAGTTTGGCCCTTTGAATGCTTTCCACATGCTTCACCATGGCCAATTCTTTTGTTGACTCCTTGAGTTGTTCTTCTAGGGGACCTATGTCTGCCACACCCTTGGACTTGGTGATCCTCATCCAAGTGTGAGTCCTAATTCTTTCTTCTTCCAGTGCAAGAATAGTGGCAGCACAAATTTCTAGGGAATTATTTTCCCATCTTCTAACAGGTTATAGTATGAGCCCAAACTAGCTTGAGGGCTTGGTTCCAATATTTCCTCTATCCATTCTTCTTTCTATGGTTGTTTGGCTGCCTTTTCCTCCAATTTCTCGGTCTCTTTTAGCTTAGCCCGAGTTTCCTGTAGAGCTTTCTCAGCTTCCTGTAGAATTGTCTTTGAGTCCATTGTCTTCAGTCTTTCTCTCCAGGTTGAAGTTTTTGGGCTTCCTCATTCATAGGTAACAGATATCTTTGAAGGAGACCCTTCCTTTGGTTTAGGGGTTGTGTCCTCAATGATAATTGGCTCCTTTGACTACGGCTGGGGTCTACCTACTTTTATCCGTGTTCTCCTTCTTGCTCTAAAGTACATGGAGGTTTTCCTTTTTCGCTTCCCTTTTTGTTTTGGAAGTGTTTTTAAGATGGCCAGCACAGCCGCTGCCTCTCTTGCAAATATTTCTGGTGATTTCCCTCTTTGATGTTCTGTTTCCATGCTTCCTGTAGAAGCCTTTGTGTCAACTGTTTCTGCCTCTGTTGCGGCCATTTCAGGATCTGTCTTTGCCTTTTGTTTTGGTGTGACTGTTGTGGCTATGCCAGCATTTACTTGGAAGGTTTCTGCCTTCTTTGCTCTCCTCTGCAGTCTCTTTTCCCTTGGTGTTTGTGTTGTTGTTCCTTGCTCTATTTTAGGCTCAACAATTTGGCCCTTTCCCTCTTTCTCTTTTTGTCCTGCTTGTGCTTGTTTGTCTTGTGTTTCTTTACCACTGGTTTTCTCTCCTGCTTCAGTGTGTTCCCCTTCCTCACTGTTGGATGAGGTGAGCTCCTCGGCCAAAATTCTAATATCATCATCTCTGGTCATGTTTCAGAAAATTTCCCAAGAGAGGGGGACAATGTAGGTGTGGAGGGCATCTTCCACTAAAATTTTGATGAGCCCATGATGGGCTAACTGATGCGATGTTCCTTCCTTAAATTTTGTGCCACATTCACTTAATGACTGCAGAAGAAAATAAGGAATGCTCAACTTCTCTTCCGGGGGTAAATCCATTCCATGTCTTCGTTCATTCAGCAACCTAAAATGATAGTCGTAGACAATGCTAAACCTCCCTTCACAGGTAATCTATTTCATGATTTGGAAACCGACTTCACTCCAGAGAGGAGGTAAGATAGTTCTCCGGACCCCATTCTTGTCTTCTACAGGATGTTCCTCAGGCAGGAAGAATGCTTTCTTGGCTGCCTGGCCCAATGACCTTTCTTCTTTGCTCCAAGGGAGCCCTAATGGGAGACTAGTAACACGACTAATGAGCTCAGGGGTAACTTCTAAGGTCAAACCCATAAAATTCACTGTGGAATGTGTCTTTGATTCAGGTTTTAGGGACATTAAGAATTCCTCCATTATATCATCGTCATGACCCTGAATTTTGTCACAAAAGGACATCTAATTGGCGCGGGTGAAGAGGTCCACTACCTCCGGATGCTCACGCAGCTTGCTAGGATCCAAAGGTTCTTTCCTGATAAACCCCCCTGGCATGGTGAGAGTGCCCTGTTTTATGCTCTAATCAGAAAAAGGAAATGTTGTTTATGGATTTCTCCCCTGAACTCTGAGAAGGGATTTCAACTATCAATTAGCACCAATTTCCTGGCTTTAAGGCTGTTGCTGCCCAGAACTCGACTATCTGATTATGAAGGAAGAAATTAGATTTCCACAGACAGAGTACAGAGCTCAATGTTTATTCCAAACATACATACAAACATGTAAATTCAAATTCTTCATACACAAGCTAGCCCTCACAGTTGCGTATCTTTCCTACAAGAGAATTTTCTTTTTTAATAGGAACTATGGAGGAGAATTTTGACGCAAAAATGACTGAGAAATATCGTGCAACACACAGGAAAACTGATATTTCCAACTCAGAGGCGGATTTTTCTTGGACTCCCCAATTTGAGATAGTTCAATTCACCACCTTTTCGAAACATACCATGCATGGAAGAGTTTTTTCGAGCCTACCTCTCTCGGAACTCCAAATTCGACAAAGAAAAGTCCAGGCTTCCCTGCTCCGGAAAGCTATGTTGTACTTCTTGTAGAGCTTCTTCCTGTAGAACTCTTGCCGACTTATGTAGGATGTCACTGCACCTCTGAACAAGCTCACTATGCGGGAGATTTTTTTTGAAACAGGCCGAAAAACTTGGTGGAGGACGACGGGTTAACAGATTTCAGAAGCAGAGGACGCGTACTTTGGCCGAGGACGTTGCAAGTGCAAATGAATAGCGGGTGGTGAGAGTCTTCAGCTGTGCATATTTTAACTGTGGCGCAATTTGTGGCGAGGGGATGAGGTGGCTGGACCGAACCGTTGATCCAACGTCACGACCATCATTTCTCTGCGTGTCCCTGACCACCATCACCTCCCCTCTGCTATTAACCGCAGCCACCACTACTGGTTCTGACGATTTTCCGCTACTGGACACTCCACACGTGTCAGCTACATTTCTCATCGACAAATTTGAATGTAACTGAGCTTGTTCGGATCCCACAAAGCTATGTAACTGGTTGAGGGTGGCCAGTTGACTGGTTACCGATCCCGTTCAATCCGAACCATTTTCACAGTCATGCAGTTTTCAAAATATAGTTTATGCAATTGACGAATGAGTTTAGACACTTACCTGCATGGCCGTGGACGCGTTGTGCAGACTTCGGGTCTTGGAACCACTGCGTCGCTTGTTTCTGCCTCATGCACGGGTGTTAGAACCCATTCCTTCATTTGTTGATGTTGTCTGCATGGATTTTGGAACCCAATCCTTCGATTATCAATGCTGCATGCACAGGTTCTTTTGGGTTTCGGTTGGCGAGGATGTTTTCATGTCCAAGAGGAGCCTTTTGCATGTTCCCTTTCTTGATCTTGGCTGTCCCTGCCTCCAGAGTATGTCTTCCAGAGGGATCAGCTGCTACAGGATTCTTGTAGGATGTCCTGTAGCTGCTTCTCCTCCTGGGATGCAGGCTAAACGAGCAGGGCTATATTGCGGATGAGGGATTTGTTGATGAAGAGTCTAGATGGAGATTGACAGGTAGGGTGAGCTAGATATCATTGCTTAATTTTTCGCTGAAAAATTCTTACTGGCAATCTGAGGAAAACAGGGTTTCTTGTATGACTGTGCAGGAACACATAACTGGGTGGGTGACGGAGGTGTAAAGAGATGGAACAGGGTGCCATATGGTGATGGGTGGAAACAGGGGTGGCTGTAGGCCTAACAACCAAATTCCAACCTTCAGATTCCCCTCCAAAACCGATTTTGGCTTGCCGAAGGTTCTACAGGATGTTTCCTGTAGAAGGCATAGACTTCCTGTAGAAGAGGCAGAGCTTCCTGCAGAAGGTGAAATCTGAACCTGAATGCGATCAAATCCTAGGAAAGGCAAGTGTTCATGGAGGAAGTGTCTATGAGGGTGTCTTGTAGCCTGGTGTGGACCCTTGTCCTTGTTTTACGTGACCTTCCTAACCTGCAATATATTCCCTGCAACCTGCAATTATTCCACAAAGATTAGGCTTGTTTTTCTTTTTTCTCTTTTTTTTTTTTTTTGAGAGACAGCTGGGGTGCCTCTATGAGGTTTTCACCCTCACTGTCTGCCCCGGGCACCTCTAATTTTTTTTTCACCCGGGGATCTTTTTATTTCACTTCTCTATTTTTTTTTTTTCGATGCTCAAGGTGTGGGTGGAGTAGAGACAGGGCCCTGCTCCACTACCAGCATTGATTTGTCCAAAGTTTCAATGAAATCTTGCCTCGAAAGGGGTTTCCTGTAGATTTTCAATCGATGCCCATTGACGAGCATGGGGATGGCTTCTTCATCAATGGTCCTGATAAGGACTGAACCATTGTCGTTGCATTTCTCCACTGTATATGGTCCTAACCACCTTGTCCTCAATTTCCCTTTGAAATCCTTGTATCTTGAGTCATACAGCAGCGCCCAATCTCCTGGCTGGAATTGCTTTTCATTAAGGTGCCAGTCATGCCATATCTTCCTCTGGAGTTGAACTACTTCTGAGTGGAGGAGGGCCTACATTCTCTGTTCATCTAATCCATTTAGTTGTAGTAATCTTTCCCGTTGTGCATGGCTGAGATCTAGGTCCAACTGAGCTGCCACCCTCAATGTGTTGTACTCGAATTCTATGGACATCAGAGCCTTCTTCCCATAGAACAACTCATAAGGTGTGAAACCTGTTGTAGTTTTCCAAGTGGTGTGGTAGGCCCAGGTGGCCTCAACCAAGCGATCTGCCCAATCCTTCCTGCTGCTATTCACCACTTTATTCAAAATCTCTTCCAACGATCTATTAGTAACTTCCACCTGCCCATTAGCTTGCAAATGATAAGGGTGGAAGTTCTATGCTTGATCTTGTGATGAGCGAGCAGGTCTTCAATCAGGTTAGAGGTGAACTGACTTCCTTGATTGGTGACTAGCTCTCTTGGGTAGCCAAATTTGTAGAAGATATTTTCCCTTAAAAACTCAGCCACTTTTTATTCTCTCGCTGTCTTGATTGCCTTGGTTTCTGCCCACTTTGTTAGGTAGTCTGTGCACACATTGATGTAAGACCTTTTCTTTGAAGGAGGGTTGATAGGACCCACAAAATCCATGCCCCACTTCTCAAATGGCTCGAAGGTCACTGGAGGTTGGAGGGGCATTTCATCCCTTGGAGTCAGTTTCCCCATCCTTTGACACTAGTCACATTGGCTAATGTATCTTCTGACATCTTGATGAAGAGTGGGCCAATAGTAGCCTACCTGTAGAATTTTGAAGGCAGTCCTTTTCGCTGCAAAGTGACCTCCACAGGGCCCATTGTGATAGGTCAAGAGGATGTCAAAAACTTCCTCCTCCCTAACACAATGCCTCAAGATCTGATCTGGGCCAAGTTTAGATAGGTTGCCCCCGATCCAAGTGAATGAGCCACCTTTCCTCACAATTTTGCTCTTCTCTCTTGAGGATATGTGTGGAGGGAACTGTGCTGAGACCAAGTAATTTGCTATATCAGCAAACCACAGAGAGAGTACTGAAATAGAAAACAGGTGTTCGTCTAGAATCTGGTCATCCACTGTCCCTTCTTCACCTGTAGGGAAATCCAATCTAGACAGAAAGTCAGCAACAACATTTTCCTTACCTAGCTTGTCCACAATGGTCAAATAAAATTGCTGCAACAAGAGTAACCATCTAATGGTACGAGCATTTACATCAGGCTTATTCATTAAATATCTAATCGCAGCATGATCAGTTTGTACGAATGTTTGATAACCAGTGATGTAGTGTTTGAACTTGTTTAGGGAATGGACTACAGCCAGGAACTCTTTTTCGGTTACAGTATAGTTCATCTCTGCCTTGGACAGTTTTTTGCTGACAAAGTATATGGTAGTTTCTCCTCAACTTGTCCTAAGGCCGCCCCTATGGCTTTGTTCGAGGCATCGATGTGGATGTGGAAAGGTAGGGCCCAGTTTGGACCTCTCAAGATCGAGGCGGACACCAGCTTATCTTTCAACTCATCCAAAGCTCCTTGACAGTCGTTAGTCCATTTAAACTCAACATCTTTCCCTAAGAGCCCAAAAAATGGTGAGGCTAGCTTACTGAAATCTTTAATGAATCTTCTATAATATCCTGCTAAGCCTAGAAAACTCCGAACATCTCTTACCTTTTGAGGAGGTGGAACCTTTTGGATGATAGTAATTTTGTTAGGATCCACCTGTAATCCTTGCTGAGAAATGGTATGACCTAACATGGTCCCTTCAGTCATCAGGAATTCACATTTTTCAAGACTGAGGGATAGGTTCATCTCAATACACTTGGTTAAAACTTTTCCCGAGTTAGACAATGCTTCTTGAAAGTTAGACCCATAAGGAGTAAAGTCATCCATATAGATTTCCACCGAATCGTGAACCAGCTCAGCAAATATGCTCAATACTTCTCTTTGGAAAGTGGCAGGAGCATTGCATAGCCCAAAGGGAAGGACCCGGTAGGCAAAGGTTCCCCAAGGACAAGTGAAGGTGGTCTTATCTTGGTCTTCCGGGCTGATTGGGATTTGATTATACCCGCTAAACCCATCTAGGAAAGAAAATAACTTCTTCCCTGCCAACCCATCTAGCACTTGATCTATGAAAGGAAAAGGGAAATGGTCCTTCTTGGTGGCTTTGTTAATTTCTCGATAATCTACACAGATTCTCCACTTCCCATTTTTCTTGGGTACAAGCACCAGAGGAAAAACCCATTCGCTGTCCGAGATGGGGTAGATGAATCCTGCATCCAACAAATTTTGCAATTCTTCTTGAATGATGTCCTTAAGGGCTGGATTCATTCTCCTCTAAGGCTGCCTGACTGGTTTAGAATCCTCTTTAATGTAAATGTGATGGGTACAGAATGAAGGGTGGACTCCTTTCATCTCCTTATAGCTCCAAGCAAAGGCATCCAAATGGTGGCTCAACACGCTACACAACTCCTTTTCCTGGGAGGGAGATAGGGATGAGCTGATCTTTAAGGTTCTTTAAGGGCCAAATTCCACATTTTTAACTCTGGGTGAGGTTGGATCGGCCACACAGAGGTCCACTAAAGCACTGGCTTGGGTACCTTCCACTAACTCCTCTAACGATAGTGCACTGGGAGGTGGATTTTGAATCAAATTCTCGATCAAGTCATCCTCGGTCAGAGGACCTTCCCTGGTGGCTTCTACTGTACACAATGGTGTAGAGTAGACTTCACCCTCATCTCCCTCCTCCAACCAGAGTGGTAAGTCATGTTCTAACAGAGGTTGGGCAGGAGGGTATAGGACTAGCTGTTTGGAGATAGGCCCATTCTTGATGGTCATGCTTCCAGCTCGACAACTGATGTAATCATCCGCAGTAGCTAACCAAGGCTTCCCACAATGAGGGGGTATCCAGTGAGTTTTGACTTTCGTTGAAGGACCAAGAAGTCCGCAGGGTACTCCCAAGAATCAACAGAGACCAGGAAATCCTCCACAATCCCTTCGGGAGTCACGGTGGAGTGGTCTGCCAACTGCAGTACTGTTGAGGTCTTTCTTAAGGAACTCTGAAGATTAAGTTTAAGCATAATGTCCCTGGTCATCACATTAATGGCGGCCCCTAGATCAATCAAGGTGTGGGGCATTATGGTGCCATTGATGTGGATATCAACTACAGGACTCCCAGGGTCCAAATATTTTGGACAGATTACTTGCCTCAACATTAGATCAGACAGTTGTCCTATGACATTGATAGTTGGGGCATCTCTCTTGTGCTTGCCTGGGTGCCTGAAACACTTCTCCTTGATCAATTTGTTGTAGATTGGTACATCTTTTATGGCCTGGAGAAGTGGGATTTTCACACACAACTGTTTAAGTTCTCCCAGAAGTTCAGTCTCCTCTAGGTTTGGTTGTGTGGCTACTGTTAGTCTCTTAGGAAAGGGTGGAATGGCTTTGGGTTCACTTTCCTGTTTCCCTTCCTCATCCTCCAGGGGAGGAGGTTGGCGATCTGGAAGGACCTTTCTAGACCGTAGGTTGATCTCCTGAATCTCCACAGCATAGGTAGGGCATGTCGTCTCTCTAGTGTATACCTTCTGGGCTTGTCTATTGTTGGGGTTCAGGTTTGGTTGAGCAGGCATTTGGGGTTGTCTTGGAGGAGCAGGAGGTAATGGTTGTGGTTGAGTAGGAGGTGGAGGCAAAATAGCGGGAGGAGAGTTGTATTGGGGCCTCCACCCCGATTGAGGTGCATTCCACTGAGGTTGTGGCTGGACATGAGAGTGAAACGAATGAGCAACAAGTTGAGTATGGTATTGAGATGGATAAGACCAAGGAGGAGGTGTGGATCAGGAAGGATGAGCAGGGGGCTCCCAAGAAGGCAGGTGAGCGGATTGGTTGGGGTTGTAATAAGTTTGGGATGTTCCTTGCATCCCCTACTGGTAAGGTCTGGACCCATGTGGCCTACTTTGGTTATGGAAGTAGAGTGGCTCAGTGGCCCCTTCAGCCCCTTGGTACATGGCTTTAAGTCTAGGTAAGGTTGGGCACTGGTTTGTGGGGTGGTCTTCCTCACAAACGAAACATACCTCTACTGAGTGCAATGGACACTCATTCTTAGGATGCTTCCTTGTACATCTGGGACAAAAAATGGCCAAAGCCCTCTCAGCTTCCTCTTTCTTCTGTTGGATTCGGAAAGTATCCAGTTGCATGGAAATGGTCTGTCTCATCTCACTTTTGAGGTCTTCCATCTGATTAGCAAACTCATGCTTGGAGAAGGTGGTACTAGCTGAGAGTGGATTCCCCCTACCTCATTTCTGAGCTGCCCTAGAGTGGCTTCTAAACATAGTCTTTATGTCCTCGTAAGGTAGTTGGTAGATGTCTCCTCCAGCTAGTAGATGGAGTGTATCTAGAAGGTCTTCGGAGACTCCTCGAGCATAACCAGCTTCAAAGATTCAGGGTCAAGCGTGCACCTGGCCCATTTATAGCTAAGTTGGAACCTTTCCTTGTAGTCTTCTAAAGACTCATCAATTCCCACGGTCATCCGAAAGATATCTCCCTTTGTTTCCTTTGACCTACAGTAGTCCTGGTATTTTTTTTAAAGGCTTACTGCATCTGAGCCCAAGTTGTGATACTGTTTCCAGGTAACCCCATGAACCAGCGTAGTGCTGCATCCTTGACGGTAGAGGAAAAGAGTTTCAACTTCTGCTCATCTTCTGCATAGTCATAAGTTCGACAAAGGACAACAAACTCAAACAGGAAAGTGTCGGGGTCTTCAGTGGTCAATCCATGGAAATGAGGTAATGCTGAGGGACTTATGTTTTTCATCTTCATGTCCCCGTTGGTCTCTCAGATGGGAAAGGAACCTTCTATTCTCTCCTCATCTTCTCTACCGTTTCTGTTTTCAGCCTCAGTCTCAAAATGAATGTTTTCTTGCTCTTCTTCTGTTATAGGATCTTCGTATATCTCAAGAGGGTCACCTATAGGTTCTTCTGGATCACTCCACCAAAGAAGAGAGAAGGGTGACCCAGTGATGTGGTGGGGCTGTTGGGTAGGAATTTTCTGGTATTGTCTCTGTTCCTACGAGGCATGAAATGAAATATTTTTGTTCGATTTTGTTTTGTTTTGTTTTGTTTGTTTGTTTGTTTTTTTTTTTTTCTACTTGTACCTGCAAAATTGAAATAGATTGAATTGCAACTAACTAAAATCTATCTTGCTGAAATGAAAATGCGGAATTGAAATGAAAGCAGGAAAGGACTAATCTATTTTGCTGAAATGAAATTGCAGGAATGAAATGCTAGGCTACGCTTGCAGAATTGAAATTGCGGAATGGAAATGATAATCTATGAAAGCAGGAAAGGTCTAATATATTTTGCTGAAATGAAATTGCAGGAATGAAATGCTAGTCTACACTTGCAGAATTGAAATTATGGAATTGAAATGCTAATCTACTTTTGCAGAAATGAAATTGCAGAACGAAAATGAAATAAACTACTTAGTAGAAGGTTGTGGTAGAAAATAGAAGAAAAGCAGCAATCACAAATACTTTAATGCTTCCCCGGCAATGGCGCCAAAAAGAATGGTGGGCTCCAGTATTGCAACAATAATGCTGCAACTCATGGGACTCCCTTCTTTACTTTTATCAACCTGGTAGTTCGTAACAAACTTGGAAGCGACGGTGTTATATGCACAAGTACTATCTCTTGCCATAGATTGTCACTTGATCAACTGGCACAAGTCCGTTAGGAGCTCAAGCCAACTTCTATGAGCTCTTAGAAGAAGCCTTTAACTGTGGTGGACGAAAACTAACTCAACCAGAGGCTAATCTACTAACAAACCCTAGTTTTACCGACTAACACTACTGGTGCATGTAAAAGGATGAAAGCTATAGAAATGGATGCCATTGACTTCTAGAAAGGTAAAATGCATGTGACTAAGCTACTTCTGAAGATAAATATGAAGAAAACATCTTTTTGCATTTTTGAGTAATTTGTCAGAATTATTTTGCATGTGCTTTAACTGTTTTTGGTTGTGCAGAGGTTGATTGGCGAAAGGAAATGGAGTAGGCACTTGCAGGAGGTTGGGAAGGTTAGAAGAGGACCTAAGGGGTCCCTAATACCCTTCCAGAGAGTTTCATAGTGTTCGGATCTCAAGAAACTGCTTTTGTGAGCTTCTACAGGAAGTCTGCAGGAGTTCTACAAGATGTACTATAGCTTCTACAGGATGTTTCTACATGACGTTCTGAAAGGGAATTTTGAAGGGTTGATGGTGGAAGAAAGGTGAAGAAGTGGGTACAGAGGTTGGATGATGATGTGGAGGGGTCCAGGACCTAGCGAATGAAGCGGGTGAGTGATAAGGATGGTTGGATTTATTCAAGGAGGGGTAGAGCAATGTTGCACAAAAATAGGGAAATTAGGTCAAAGTGAGGGAACGTGGCAAATGTGAGGCAAGAATCAGAGTTAGAGGATGGAGCAGGCGGTATTGATGGATTAGGGGTAGGAAAAGAGGTATCACAGGTGCTCTGCAAGTTATTTTCCAAACTATTCAAACAAAGACTTGGAAAACCAAAGACCTAGCTATTTTAACCTAATCTGACCTAAATATCAGCAAAGAAAATGAACAGAAGTTTATTTGTAATGAAATCATGTGAAATAGATATGAAAAATAAGCAATCATGAACCTAAACATGTAACCACAACTGGTATCAACTTCTGCAAATGAGAATTTAACACTAACAATTGCATGATGAAGCAAAGATAGTGTCTTTGTGGCAACAAGGACACCTTGGTCTCAGATCATGGTCCCACAGAGGGAGAGGTGAGATCAAGGGTGCTTGATGGCCTTTTTCTGAATATTTTCTCTGTTATTAACCTATCAAAACAATCTGAACATGAAAATCCTTTTCAATCATCAACAATGACCTAGGTAACCAAGCAAGACTGTAATCTACTTAACATAAATTATTTTGCAAAGACATTAAAAGCATATAATAGTACACGAAGGAGGCCTTGGCACTTGGGTTGGGCCCAACCCCAAAAGCTACAGGCTCCTAAGAAAAGCTCAGAACTGATGCCAAATGAAACCGCTTTCCATTATTCAGAAATACCCATGTCACAAAGAAAGTTGTACAACAGAAGCTACAAAATGAGTTGAAAAACTAATAGCACTATAGTGCAAAATACAACTGCTCAAAAAGTAACCTACGAAGGCTGGAAGCCTTCCTATTTATGCACTACGAGGGTCTCCAATAGCCCTCCTTAACTTGAGGGGCTCGGCTGCCCTTGGGAATCCTTTTTGGTGGCCTGCTGAACTCTGAGCTGAGGATGGAGAATTTGAGGAAGGGGCCATTTAGTGCAGGAGACACCCTTCCTATGAATCCTCACCCTTGTTCCTTCATGCTTGGCTGTCATCTGGCTCATAAATGCTTGGCCTTGGTCCAAAATTTGTCCAAAAATCTGCAATAACCACGTGTTAGCCTTCTTTGTCAAGTGACTATTCTCATTCGTTCAACTAACATAAATATACTCAAAAAACATGCATAAACTATGAAAAATGGTGGATTGACGAAGAACAATAGGCAAAAGGAGCCCAATAAATTACCCATTTTTGGGGCTCATCAGTACCTCTACCACATAGCGCTGCATCTCCTCAGGTAGATCCTTTACAGCTATCATAGGTACCTGGTGAGTCAGTCTCACCAAGTTTCTCAGAACTGCATATAGGACTCTCTCTGTCTCAGCTTCTGCCTCTTCGACATCTCTTCCGCACTGCCTGTGCCTCGGAAATCCATTTGGTCTCACTAGACCCACATCTAGAACATGGTCATTTTGTCATTATTTTCTCTCATCAAAAATATTTCTAAGTTCATTTCATATTAAAAAAAATAAAAAGCTAAAAAATTCTTAAAAATTTACAAAAACTTTAAAAATTGTTACCTATGTCTCCCCATGCTATGTTTGGTGGCAACACAAAGTCTGGATCTCCTTGGAAATCCATACCAGCATATGGGTAGCCATCGATTGTGATGATTTGTTGGTCCCACCAGGCGAAAAACTCATCATCAAAAGTCATCCTAGGCATGTCCCCGCCTCCAAGGCATTTCATCAAGTCAGCCCATCTGCCCATCTGAGGATCTCGAGGGATGCTGATGGAAATAGATACTTTGGGACGTAGCCCAGGTACCTTCTCGAAGAAGAATGAGCATAATATAGTCCCATATCCAAAGTTATTTGTCTAACCCTTTTGAATAGAGGTCAATTGGCTCTTCATGTTGGTCAAAAGAGTTGTGCGCCAGTCAAAAGCCGTGGTAAGGCATTCCACTGCTAGGCTCATGGACACTCGTGATGCTTGATGTAGTGAAGCCGATCCATTTACCCTTGCAATGGTAAATAACAAAATCCTTAAAGATAAAATTTCCATGTGTTCAATTGGAATATAACTTCCAATCTTCTCTGGCTGTCCAGGACAGTATATATGTACATAGTCTTCTACTAAAAGACTACTTCTTGTCCTGGTAGTCGAATGCACAACCTCCCCTCTTCTAGAGAGACCTGTAATAAAGTAGATGTCTTCAACCTCGATCCGTAGAGGCATCTGGTCTATCATGAAGGCATCATCCCCTGCACTCCAATAGTTGATCAATAGTTCGAGCCGACGTGTGTTGGATTTCATGTTTGGCATTTTGAAGAATTTCAATAAGCCATAGCCTCTCAATGCATCTAGTGCATTTTGGTCATTCATTACCTCATTGTCAATTATGTTATGCTCTCTTTCTCTCCATGTGATGGTCATCTTGCAAAAAATTTGAGTTTCAACCATTAGTTTTTATGTTTAAACTTTAACTCGCTTACACGCGGGTTCCCTTTACACATAGTCGCGTGTAGGGCTGTCGCATATGCGGGTTGATCACATCCAACCCATGTGTATGCAGATTTGGATGTTTGGGAATAAATTCCCATGGTAAAAAATTTAAGAAAACTTATAAGAAATATCACAAACAATTACAATCATGATTTGAGGGTTACCTGATAAATTTGGTGCGATTTCAACGGTTCAATTGTTCATAGGAAAGCTTGCTCCTTTTTGATCCACAACTCTTTGCTCCAAACAGAATAAAAAAACTGAGTCCAAAAGTCATTATATAACTTTGAAATTGCAAAATATTTTTTGAAAATTTGATTTTTGTCTCATGGATTTTTTTACCTGTGGGCTTGGATTGTTGAGAGTGGGTTGTTTTTCAGGATATTTTGGAGACTTCTTCGAGATGTTATTTTGGTCCCATGACCATTGACCTGTCATGGCAGGTGTCATTCAACTGGCATATAGGTTAGGGAAAACCATTTTTTTCATTGCATCTTGCATATTAACCTCCGTTCAGCGATACATTAGCCATAGGATCGACCCCATCGTATCTTGGTTAGCAAACCATTTTCAATCACTTATTTTTAAATCATGATGCGATGGTAGAGCCATCCTTTACATGGGCATCTTAGTTAGAACCTTGCTGACATTGATTTCCCATGCTGCTATACTGAGTAGGCTCGGGAGTCCTCTTTAGTTCCGCCATGACTTGTGTGTTGAAGACACATTCTCCTTTCTTCTAAGATGATTTATGGCTTTATTCCCTAGAGGCTCCTTTGTGTTGAGTTGTACTTCTGCATTGAATTTTAAGTATTTGCACCTTTTGGCCTTAAGCCGGCTTTAATTGGACTCGTGTTTAAGTCACTTATTTGACCATGTATTCTGCAAAATCAACCATGCAATCACTTAACTTCTACAACTTGACGCATCCTTTCACCCGTGGAAAGAACATCCCTTTAAGTGTCCTTGACCAGTTTCGCCTCCCTTCATTGAGCATAAGAAAGTTCCCATCCCAAGAACTAGATCATCTGTTTCTATGACACTCGTTCTTTCCACTATACTATAACACTCTTTTATTCTTTTTCCATCTTAAAGAAAAACACAAAAAAAAATATATATTCCAAAAAGAGTGGGAACGGGACAACATTTCCATATTTTGTTAGCAGCTAGAGTTAGTCATGTCATCCTTGAACAAAGCACTCAAAAGAAAGTATCTCCTCCATTTTGGGTGGGGTTTAGTTTGACATAGGTACGCCTTAACCTTGTTATTGAGTTAGCACTCCTCCGATTGGTTACCTCTTCCAATCATATGGAAAGTTTTCTCATGCCTCTTGCATGACGAACTTATACAGAGTTATTATATGCTGCCATATAGTCATCATTGAGTCGTGATTTTTTCAAGGGAAGTAAGCCTGAGTCAGCCTCTCTGCGGTGTCTCTTGACCTATTTTTCAGTTGGCCATCCTTGGTTGTTAGTGTCATTTTTTTCATCACATCAATTATATTGGTCCTTTGCTCGTGCAAGTTTGAGAAGGTCTCCATTGATTTCTTGTTGGCAGGTCTTGTCCTTATCGACGATGACATATTGCTCTGAGGGAAATCCTAGAGCCGCACCCTAGCCCTATTTTCATTATTGATAGGTCACCTTGTGCTCAACATCGATCAACATCATGGGTCTTTGACTGAGTGGTTTCCCTTGTGTTCAACATCAACTTTCATTATCACACATTGGGATTTGTGCAGTGCCTTGGTTTCCATTTAACCCTATTGGTGGTCTTGTAACATGCATCTTCATTGTTTATAATTTTTAGTTTTCATTTAAAAATCACTAAAAAATAGATAAGGCACAAAAGAGGCGATGCAATAATTGCATATTGAAATAAAAGGGGCGATGCAATAATTGCACATTGAAATAAAAATAAAACAAATATTAAAGAGTCGACCATAGTTCAACGATGCGATTAAATCACAATTGCAAATCACAACGGAAGTGGTTATGTATGAAATGGTACCTCTGTCAATTGCGATTTGTGATGGGTGGACCTGAAATATATATATGCACTGTGTTTAATAGTCCCGGTGGGTTTGCTTATCGTAGAGTTTATGTACATTGGTTTCGCCGATTGCTATTTGTGATGAGCAAACCCGAAACAGATATACATTATGTTTAATAATCCCAGCGGGTCTGCCATACAACAGAGCTTATGTACGTTGGTTCCACCGATTGCGATTTGCGATGATGGGCCAGACCCGATATTTTATATATTATGTTTAATACTTCCAACGCGTCCATCTTATCGCAGATTGTAAAGGTTTAGATTGATATAACATTTGAAAGGGCCGATTGTGATTTGTGATGCAAAGTCAATGGAGCGCTGAACGGGTGGATCTGACGGATTTATGAAGAAAAATTAATTCTTTTTGAGTTTCGTATTAATCAAAGGTTTACATTAATTTTGCTGTGTAAAGGGAAAAATCAGTATTAGAGCCGAATCCGAAGAGGAAGGCAATTGGTGCTATTTCCTTTGTATTTTGGCCAATCAAAATGTCTGATACATACATAAGCCTAGATTTACGCATGGCTAACGTAGTTTATCACGACTAAAATGGATTAATCATTATTTAAGCATATACAAAAGAACTCAGCGGCCGATTAACAGAGCAAGTTAGTAGTTATCCTCATCTTCTAGTTCAGTTATTTCTTGTTATTTGATGTTCTTGGAGGTGTCTTTTACCCTCTATAAAATTCTATAATAGTTTTTACTTCATATAGTTAGAGAAGCAGTTAAATAATTTGGGCAGTTTCAGAAATCAACAACTATTCCACAATGTATAAAAATATGAAAATTTACAAAGAAGAGGTTCGAATTTTGGAGAACCTAGAGACTAGGCCACTGTATTCCTAATATAACTATTGATTAAAGAAAGAATCATAATTTTCCATGAATTTTTGGGTATAATTTTGTAACCTTCTCTATCATGTGTCATCTTATGTTTTCTTCTTTCAAGTATAGTAATGAAGTTGCAGGTCTTTATTTTCTTATGTAGATAAAGTTAAAATTCCTTAAAAGAGCGCTCCTATACTTGAAATTTTCACCTTCCTTTCTAAGTTATAGATAATAGTTTCTGTGTAAGTCAGCATATTATCTTTAACTTCTCCAAGGGTCGTAGATAGTAGTTTCTATGTTAAGCAGCATATTGTCTATGATTTAGTTCTCATTTTCATAATTCTTCTAAGTGACAGATAGTAGGTTCTGTGTTAAGCAGCATATTATCTTTAACTTCTCCTTCAAGCTTTCTTCATTCATCATTTATATCTAGCAAAAAATGGCATTCTGAGATGTTCTGGTCATACATGTATTAAGGGCTAAAGACCAAGTTTTCCAGGTCCTTCATTTGAGAACACAACAAACAATGAAGTGACAATAAGTGACAAAAAATAATAATCATTAATGTCTTAAGCAAAATTTCTCCACAGCTAGGAAATTGGTTTCTTATGGTACAACATTAATTGGTGCCGTTGTCGAGGATCGAAGACAAGAAAACTTTTCCCTGGGTTTTTCAATATTTTCCTCTAGTTGTTCAGTGAGGAGGAAATATTTGGCTGTTTTGAATCAAATAAATAACTCTAGCTTTAAGAAGACCTCATACAAGACCAGACACCTCACAATAGAAGGTTCAAGCTCTTTCAGATCCTGAAAGGTTAGTTTCTAGGAGGGTTAGAAAGTCTAAGATCCTAATTACACCAATTCCTACATTATCTGCATCAGGTAGCAACTTATCTGAACATTCATTTGATAAAGAGTCATACTTTTCATCATCTTCATTTGAGGAACCTAACTATCAAGAGCAATAATTAGAGTCCATTACTTTTCATGTACCTGCTATAATTCTTCAACCTGAACCAATAACCACATTATCACCTCTACACACTGCATTTACTTCTAAGTCAGGTTCTGCATTTGTTGGTAATCAAGGTTCAATAAACATGGTAGTACCTGCATTCTTGATGAATAGGTATGCACCTCTTCAATTGCCACAACCGTTAAATCAAATGCCACAGGAATACCTCAAGATTCTTCCTTGTTTTATAGGGGAAGACGAACAAACTGCGCAGAATCATGTGTCAGTATTTTGAAATTTTGCAGAAAACAAAAATGTTGAACATGTAGATGTTGTTCTAAGACTTTTTGTTCAGTCCTTGGATGGAGAAGCAAGGAAATGGTTTAAAGGACTTCCCAATAATTCTATTCCTTCTTGGGAAGAGATGGAACGTTTATTCATTCAAAAATGGGGAGAAAAAAGAGACCATGGGTATTCATTAACAAAGTTTAATGCCATAAAGAAAAAGTCTGATGAAATTGTGGTTGAATTTGTCAGAAGGTTTAACAAATTGTACAATAGTCTTCCAGTGGAGATTAAGCCTCCTCCTGTTGGTGCGAAAATAACTTTTGCAGGGTCTTTTGAATCAAATTTTGGATTCACATTAAGGGAAAGAAAATCTCCAACCCTTAATCAAATCCAAACAGATGCATTAGAGATAGAAGCAAATCTGGTGGCTGCAGGAAAAGCACTAGAGACATAGCCTATCCAAAAAAAGGGAAAGGAAAAGATGGAATCCACTCAAAGTCAAGCATTGGAGGATATGTGTAATGTAATTAAAACTTTGTTAGATAAGTTAAATAAATTAGAGTTAGAAAATAAGAATTTTTAGAGGAAAATGCAGTATAATAAGAACTTTAATCCCCAATACAGAAGACAACCTTTGCAAATCTTGCAAAGGGAAAGAAAAGATCAAAATAAAATTCAAGCACCATTATATATAGAAGCAGATCCTGGTGAAGAATAGGAGTAACTTGAAGATCAAATTTCTACATTATATGCAGTAGATGAAGATGAACTTGGTATCGAAGAAGAAGACTATGAATATGATGAAACATATGCCATTCATGATGAAAATAAAATCGATGAATATTGGAAGCAATTCTCTAATTTTATGCAATCTGAACTACATAAGAAATATGACTTGAGATTGAGGAAAATATCAAGAAATCAAGAAAATGAAAGTGAGCAAAAAGTTTTAACTCCTCACTAAAGGCGACTCCACAAGAATCTCAGCCTAAAAAACAAGTGAATAAAGGAAAGCAACAACCAAACACAAATGGCAAGACACAGATACTTCAAGGTGAGTCTTCTCAAGATCAAACTGGAAAAATTCCTTTGGATAAACTTGTTTCAATTCCTCAAGTAATTCCAGTCATGAAGAAAGGTGAATATGAGAATGAAAGGATTTCAAAACAGGGTCACTTGTTTAGTATTACTAAGGAGTTGGAAAAGGTAAGAATTCAAGTTCCCCTTATAGAATTGGCAAAAACACCTATTTATCAAAAGGAGATTGTTGAGTTTATTAATTTAAAAGAAAATGAGAGTATAAATGACACTGTAAATCTGCAAGAAGATAAACCAGTAGTGGTTTTTGGTCCACATGTAGAGGAAGTAGATTCTTCAATACCTCCTTTTTATATTTCCTTATTGGTCCATGATTTCCTCCTACATAATTGTGCGTTTGATTCAGGAGCTTCATATAATCTTATGCCTTTTTCAGTGATGAAGCAACTAAATCTACAAGTGACCAAACCTTATAGGGACTTGTATTCTTTTGATTCAAACAAATTCAAGTGTTTGGGGGTTATTAAGGATCTGGTAGTGTCACTAGCCCAAATTCTAGCTAGAAGCTTGGTCATGGATGTAGTAGTAGCAGATATCCTTGCTAGATTTGGAATGCTTCTATCGAGGTCCCGGGGGGCTAAATTGGGTGGTGTTTTGAAACTAGATTTTACATATGTTGTTATATTGATTTTTGGTGGGGAAGAGAGGAGATTCTATAGAGAAACTAGATTTGTAAAAACAATTACAAAAAATGGAGCAAGTAATCCACCTGTATATAGGCAGGAGAAGGATGATTTTGCTTGTTTCACACTGCATGATAATGTAGAGCTAGCTGAATATAATTAGAAGCAGCTTGCTTCAGACAATGTAGTTACAGAGCTACAAACTGAAGGAGTGTGGAAATGCTTCTTTGATGGAGCTTATTCCAAGGAAAAATAGATGTTGGTTTTCTTCTAATTGCGCTTGGAGGTAATATGTTCCCCTTTTCTTTAAAATTAGAGTTAGAGGCAACAAACAATGTGGCAGAATATGAGTCTTTGATTATTGCTCTACAAACAACTAAACAGATGGGAGTTAAGTCAATTTCTGCTTTTGGAGATTCAGAGCTGATTATTAAGCAAATAAAAGATCACTTCCAAACAAAGCACCCTAGGCTTAGGGCATATAGAAATGAGGTATGGGATTTGATTGAGAACTTTTTCGAAGCTTTTAACATTCAATTTATTCCAAGAGATGAGAATAGATTAGCAGATTCATTGGCTATAGCTGCTAGTACTTTCAAGCCTCCTATTAATCCAAGACTAAGATATGAGGTAGAAATGAGGCACAGACCCTCTGTTCCTGATAATGTTAAAAATTGGCAAGTTTTTGAAGATGATCAACAGATTAAAGAGTTTTTGACTATGGTTGAAGAGTTTGAGGGCATAGAAATTGATCAAGATGAAGAAGAGACAACAAAAATTGCAGAAGTCAGTGGTTTAAAAGATTCAATAGCAAATCAGAAGATCTTTCAATTGAAAGATAATATTCTACCAAAGGGACTTGTTCCTCTTGAAAGGATTTTTAATTCCAATGATGTGGCTGTTGACTCAGGGAAAATTTCACAAGATGAACATATTCAGGACCACAACATTGGAACTCAGGAGAAACCTAGGTTAGTAAAATTGTACGGTGGAGTTTCACCTAATTTTCAAGAGAGATATATTAAACTTTTCAAGAATTATGTTGATGTCTTTGCATGGTCCTATGAAGATCTCAAAACCTATGATGTAAATATTATTCAGCACAAGATTCCCTTGAAGGAGGGAATTAAACCCTTCAAACAGAAGCTTAGACAGATAAATCCTTTGCTTCTACCATCAATTGAAAAGGAGGTCAAAAAGTTGCTTGATGCCAAAATAATAGTTCCACTCAGATATTCTGATTGGGTGGCTAATTTAGTGCCTGTGAGAAAGAAAAATGGAGAAATAAGGTTATGCATGGACTTCAAAAATCTCAACAGGGCTTCTTTGAAAGATAACTATCCATTGCCTAAAATGGATCACGTACTGCAAAAGGTGACGGGATCTTTTAGAATGTCAATGCTGGATGGATTTTCTGGGTATAACCAGGTGGCCGTGAATAAGGAGGATTAGAAAAAGATGACATTCACAACTCCTTGGGGAACCTTTATGTATGCTAGAATGCCTTTTGGATTGATGAACACAGGTGCTATGTTTCAGAGGGATATGGACATTGCTTTTGTGGGAGATAAATTTGTAGTAATATATTTGGATGATATTACTATTTTCTCAAAGTCTGATGAAGAACATTTGGACCATTTGAAAAAGACTTTTGATAAATGTAGAGATTTTGGCTTTCCCTGAATCCTAAGAAATCCATTTTTGCTCTGGAAGAAGGAAAACTATTGGGGAACATTGTTTCTAGAGATGGAGTAAAGATAGATCTAGCCAGAGTACAAGCCGTGCAAAAAATACCACTGCCTAGAAGTAAAAAGGATATCCAAAAATTTCTGGGAAAGATTAACTTCCTAAGATGATTTGTGTCCAACTATGCAGAAATCATGAAAGAAATCACTGATATGATGAAGAAGGAGAATGAAGTGCGTTGGACCAAGGAAGCTAAAGAATCATTTTCCAGGATTAAAGAGGCATTGCAGGTAGCTCCAGTCCTAATCAGCCCTGATTATCAAAAGCCTTTCCAAGCTTTTTCATTTGTGTCTTCAAATTCAATAGTTGTTGTCTTATTGCAAAAAAATGATGAAGAGAAAGAACAAGCAATCACATTCTTCAACAAGATTCTCAGGGACACTGAGCTTAAATATAATATTCTTGAGAAACATGTATATGCTTTTGTAAAAGCCCTGAAAGCTTTTATAGCTTATGTGTTGCATTCATAAATCATTTCTTACGTGCCAAATGATGTAGTAAAAGATGTATTAGTACAGGCTGACATAGAAGGCAGAAGAGGAAAATGGATAGCCAAGATCCAAGAATATGACTTGGACATAAAATCCACAAAGTTGGTGAAAGGACAAGGATTGGAAAAAATGCTAACGGAATCAAACTTTCAGGAATTGGGAATCAACCTGTTGACACTTGTGAATGAAGGAGTAGCAGAAGAAAATGAAGGAAAGCAAGTCCAGGTTCGAAGATCAGGTATAAGTTTTTGTGTTTAGAATGGTATAAGCATATAATTCATTATTTTTGCTTTCTTTCCTGCCCCCAATCTCTAGATAGAACAAATTATAGAGCACTAAATATCAAAGCGTAGCCATATATGATTGTGGAAGGCAGTTTATACTGGAAGGATCCTGTTGGAATTTTATTACTCTGTTTAATAGAGGATGAGTTTACAGGAACAATCAAAGATTATCATGAGGGGTTATGTGGAGGACATTACAATTGGAAGATGACTGCACATAAAATTCTTTAGGAAGGATTTTATTGGCCTACTGTATTTTATGATACATATAAGTTTGTTAGAAGTTGTCAGAAATGTCAGCTTTTTGCTGAGAAAAAGAGATTGGTTCCTTTACCTTTGATTCTAGTTTTCATACTGGAACCATTCAAAAAATGGGGATTGGATTTTGTCGGAGAGATCAATCCACCTTCAAGTGGACAACACAAGTGGGTTTTCACAACAACTGATTACTTCACCAAATGGGTAGAGGCAATCCCTACCAAGAAAGCAACTAATCAGATAGTAATGAAGTTCATGGAGGAGAATATTTTTAGTATATTTGGATGCCACATCAAAATTATAATAGACAATGCTCAGGTCTTCATTTCAAGTAAGTTTATTGATTTTTGTCACAAGTATAATGTTACTTTGTCCCATTCAATAGCTCACCATCCGTAGGGAAATGGATTAGCTAAATATACTAGCAAAACTTTGATGAAGATCCAAAAGCAAACCATTGCAGAAAATCAAAGAGACTGTGATTCTAAGTTAAAGTTTGCTCTATGGGCCGCTAGAGTAACTACAAGAAGATCTACAGGGAAGTCACCTTTTGAATTAGTATATGGGACTCAGGCTCTGTTTCCAAGTCAACTTGTGAAGCCGGTGATTGCAATGATTCAGGAGGCGAAAGAAGAACCAAATGCTTTGATAAGAAGAATGAATAAAGTGGTGGAGCTAAGTGAGAACAGGGACAAGGTAAGAGACAACTTGATTATGTATCAATCCAAGATGAAAAGTATTTTTGATAGAAAATCCAAGGAAATTGACTTTAAAGTTGCAAATTTAGTGTTAAGATGGGATGCCATGAGAGAAGATAAGGGTAAGCATGGGAAGTTTGATCCTCTCTGGTATGGTCCTTTTAGAGTTGTTGAAGCAAGATCCAATAACACTTTCATTCTTGAGAATATTGATGGTGAAACTCTACAGCTGCCTGTCAATGGGTAATACCTCAAGCATTACTTCCAGTTCTGAAGAATAATAGTCTTTCATTGTAAATACTGGAGTGAAATCAGTGTACAAATTCCATAGAATTTAAATTTATGCAAAGCAATATATGACTCCATGCCCAAGGTGAAGGCACTAATCTGCAGTTCTTACTGCTTCTGTGGCAAAAACACTATCCCCAGGTGGAGCCAGATGTTGTAACATGCATCTTCATTATTTACATTTTTCATTTAAAAATCACTGAAAAATAGATAAGGCACAAAAGAGGTGATGCAATAATTGCATATTGAATCATATTGAAATAAAAGGGGCGATGCAATGATTGCACATTGAAATAAAAAGAAAACAAGTATTAAAGAGTTGGCCATAGTTCATCGATGCGATTAAATCAAAATTGCAAATCACAGCGAAAGCGGTTATATGTGAAGTCCTACCTCCGCCAATTGCGATTTGGGTGGACCCGAAATATATATATGCACCGTGTTTAATAGTCCCGGCAGGTCCGCTTATCGCAGAGTTTATGTACATTGGTTCCGCCGATTGCGATTTGCAATGAGTGGACCCGAAACAGATATACATTATGTTTAATAATCCTAGTGGGTATGCCATACAACAGAGCTTATGTACATTGCTTCCACCGATTGTGATTTGCAATGATGGGCCGGACCCGATATTTTATATATTATGTTTAATACTTCTAGCATGTCTGTCTTATCGTGAATTATAAAGGTTTAGATTGATATAACATTTGAAAGGGTTGATTGTGATTTGTGATGTGAAGTCAATGGAGCGCTGAACGGGCGGATCTGATGGATTTATGAAGCAAAATTAATTCTTTTTGAGTTCCGTATTAATCAAAGGTTTACGTTAATTTTGCTGTGTAAAGGGAAAAATCAGTATTAGAGCCGAATCCGAAGAGGAAGGCAATTGGTGTTGTTTCCTTTGTATTTTGGCCAATCAAAATGCTCGATACATATGTAAGCCCAGATTTACGCACGGCTAACACAGTTTATCATGACTAAAATGGATTAATCATTATTTAAGCATATACAGAAGAACTCAGCGGCTGATTAACAGAGCAAGTCAACAATTATCCTCATCTTCTAGTTCAGTTATTTCTTGTTATTTGATGTTCTTGGAGGTGTCTTTTACCCTTTGTAAAATTCTGTAATAGTTTTTACTTCATATAGTTAGAGAAGCAGTTAAATAATTTGGGCAGTTTCAGAAATCAACCATTATTCCACAATGTATAAAACGATGAAAATTTTCAAAGAAGAGGTTTGAGTTTTGGAGAACCCGGAGACTAGGCCACTGTATTCCTAATATAACTGTTGATTAAAGAAAGAATCAGAAGTTTCCATGAATTTTTGGGTATAATTTTGTAACCTTCTCTGTCATGTTTCATCTTATGTTTTCTTCTTTCATGTATAGTAATGAAGTTGTAGGTCTTTATTTGCTTATGTAGATAAAGTTAAAATTCCTTAAAAGAGCACTCTTATACATGAAGTCTTCACCTTCCTTTCTAAGTTATAGATAATAGTTTCTATGGAAGGCAACATATTATCTTTGACTTCTCCAAGGGTCGCAGATAGTAGTTTCTGTGTTAAGCAGCATATTGTCTATGATTCAGTTCTCATTTTCATAATTCTTCTAAGTGATGGATAGTAGGCTCTGTGTTAAGAAACATATTATCTTTAACTTCTCCTTCAAGATTTCTTCATTCATCATTTATATCTAGCAACAAATGGCATTCTGAGATGTTCTAGTCATACATGTATTAAGGGCTAAAGACCAAGTTTTCCAGGTCGTTCATTTGAGAACACAACAAACAATAAAGTGACAATAAGTGACAACGAACAATAATCATTAATGTCTTAAGCACAATTTCTCCATAGCCAGAAAATTGGTTTCTTAAGGTACAACAGGTGGATTCCTCACCTCTGTGTTAGCTTTCATTATTGGTTTGTTCAGAGGGTTTCTATCGTGCGCTAGCTACATCTTGTGTATGCCGGAAATGTGCTTCGTTTGGGTTACTACATCTTTTTCGTCTGATTCCTTCCACATTATTGGCCTACGGGTTACACTTGCACTAGATTGATGAAGGATGCCTTAATTCCTTCCTTCTAGCAGATCTTTTCCTATCGACTACAACTCATTTGCTCTGGGACAAAGATCTAGAGTCCATTTGGTAGTACCTTGGGGTTTGCAGTCATCAGTGGCAGATTCCTTCGCTATCGACAGTGGGAAACCATCATTGTCCCCTAATTGATAGATTCTTCCAAGTGTTCGACTTTAGCTCATTTATTTGCACTTGTTAGATTGTACTAGGTACCTTGACTCTCATTTTCATTATCGGTGAGTAGTCTCGTGTTTGTTAATGGTATACATCAATGATCGGTAATCAAACAATTTCTCACGTGGTCGACCTCAGATCATTTATTCCCATTGTGTAGAAATGTACCGTGGTGGTCGGTGAAGACCTCGGGTTGCATCAGCATGTTTTGGTTCACTTGTCAGTTGCTCCTGTTGCTGCTAGTTGACACCATCCACCGTATATGTTGTAGTTCTTCACAACGACATCTTATATGCTGGCATCCGAGTTGCGATGTAGTATCATTTTATTCCATCATGTTCATTTGGTACTATTGGGATCAGTTTTTGACATCAGTGATCAGCTTCATCCTTTAGCATCATTGATCATTTTCTAATATGTGATATTCAAACATGTACTTTTTCGATCATGATCAGATGATCCATTATGTACTTTTAGTTCTTGGTACTTGTATACATATTGGATCCATTTGTACTTGATATGCGGACATGATTTACTTTCTCTGAGCATGAGTATGCCTGCCTTAGTCATCATTTTCTTTCTGATCTCTTTTTTATGGCTTGGCAGGCTGAATTCTAGTGAAGTCCTTCTCAGTTTCGACAAGATTCTTTCCATACACTTAATACATTTCGACCATCATGTACCCCTTATGACCTTATATATTAGGGGGCATCTATTATAGCACCATTTATCACCCTTGGTATTTGTGATGCTTGGTTTATGGCCTAGGGCAACCCCTCCTTCCAGACTTGGTCCAAATATATTAAAAACAATGTTTTATTCCCTGTACACTACTTTTCCTTGAGATAAAAGCGTGTACACTAAGGTTAGTCAATACCCAACCCATGTATATGTGTTAAAACACTTACAAAAATAAATTTTCTTAATCATGGGTGGATTTCACGGGTTTTACCTATTGATTACCTCTTATTTCCCGTGGCCCAATTGTTTCCCAACTAAAAAACTAATTGGGAGAAGTATAAATAGACTTCTATGGGAAGGCCTAAAGGAGGAGAAGAGATAGATTTATTATACTAAGATTATCCCTGACTGAGTCTGATGAATCCCTATGCCTCATGCACTTCCCCAAGTTTCAGGAAACCCTTGTTTCCTTGATTATAGATATTCTCCCTCTTGCTTGAGATATCATGGTGTTGGTTATGGAAGAAGATTGTTGAAGGCTGGGATAGGACGAATCCAGAGGATGGTTCCGCTTGGAGCCGGAAGAAGAAGACTCAGGTGAATTCTCTCCATGTTATTTATAGCTTACTGCAATAAAAGAAATGCTGTCTTGTTTCTAAAATTAACTTTGTTTATGCATCAAATTATGTTGTAATTCATGTATGAATGTTGTTTTGATGTATGATCAATCATTTTCTTATATGATATAAAGTTAAATTTTGTGAATATGCTTTACTTCTATACTACTATGTATGTTCAAATTGAATGATTTTCAGGTCTGAAGAACATCGGGAGTTGTAGAGGGTCTGAACCCCACAGGACCTACTCAAACGAAGGAAATCCGGGTACGGTCGCTCTTACATAGTTTGTTTATATAAGCATTTTTCCTGAGTTGTATGAATGTTTCTTGTTATAGTCTACTTTTGCTCTGTTGGGGTTCTAACCCAAAGCCCTAGGGTACTTATTCCCGTAACAACCCCAAGGATAGTTTTTGGGCTAAAATCCCATGTTTTGGGACAATTTTGTAATAAAGTTGTAAAGTCTCCGCACTTTGTGGTCATGTAGCACGAAGGTGTCAAGAGTCATAAAGGGTTGTTCGCCCTTAATTTGTAAAGTGTAAAGTTGGTTGTAAAGATCCACCCATGGTCCACGGACCATGGGATTGTATAAAAAGGAGCTAAGTAAGTAAGCTCTAAGTAGTTAATAACGAAGAATGAAGTAAGGAGTAAGCATTGGAATCTAAGTGGTCTCAGGTGTTAGCTTAGATAGAGGCTATGCAGCGGAGTGCACAGAGGCCTAGACTAGATGTCCACAGCTGAGTGCATGGACCCCTGCAGCTATGTGCGCAGGGTGGATAGAGTCTGTACTAACTTAAAGATATCATTAAAGAGAAGTATTCTGCAATTACTGTGTATTTAGTTCTTGTTAATGCATCTTCTTGTATTTCATTTTGGGTTTAATTTACAATGTTTATGTGATGCGTGAATATATGTGATCATAGTGGTTAATTTAACGCAAGTAGGAATATCAGTTTACGTGGCGCTAACTGTGATTGATTAGTAAGATAAGTAAAACACTTAAGATAACTTGGGAACCTATACGGTATGTTGTCATAGCTGTGTGGAAGTACCTGGATCATGGGTTAAGGTTGCGCGAAGGTCAATCGTACACCTTCGCAGATATCCTGAAGGGTGAAATAAAGGGTAGATTGACAGAGCCCTAAGGCTTAGTGACTTGTGCGAAAGTAGCGGTTGAGGGTAAAAATCAACATCACGACCATCTCAGGGTGCAGAAACTTGGTTCTAGCATTCCCCCATACTGCTTTGGGTGAGACTTCGGTCCGCGCTCCACGGGCTAATTCAAAAGGGCCAGTAGTGTAGGGATTTGTTTGGCTAACTAACATTGAACCTGGGTCGGGCCCAACGAAGCCAACAAATGGTTTTGTTGTTGGGACTGGAATCTACATAAGAGATGTGTGATGTCGTATCACTAGAATCCAACTAAGAAAGAGGTCGAAGATTGGTTGGATAGGAAGATCCACGAATTTGTAGCGCAGGAGAACAGAAATCCACCGTTGACAAAGGAACAATGGTTGTACAAGCACTTGTTTACAGAAATCCACGAGATCTTTTTCTGTTCCTTTCTAGTTGAGTTATATGAGTGGATTGTGAAGCTAGCGCATAGCCAAGGAAGGTGGAGACTTGACGGTCCCATTGTCTAGATGCTGGAGTTAGTACAGACACTGGAAGCCTCTGACGATAATATTGCCCACGCTGTCGATCATTGGCTCGATCGTATCATAGGAGGATGTGCGACTGACTTCGTGGTCGATACCTTAGTTAGTTACAACGAGGTGGAGCGACGCTTTTTCAAAGGTCCACGAGGTAAGTACTTGAAGTCTTTAAATACTTGGATTAAGATGTTATTGTGTGAAAAATGGGTTATGCAGCTACCTTGATGTTCAGAGCTATGCAAAGTGGAAAGTATTACAGAAACGAAGAAAGAAATGGTCCCGAATATAGCCCACTAATTTCACCTCCTTTGAGTGATGAAGAGGGAGTAGCGCAGGCTTCTCCATGAAGTGCAGTTCAGTTGATAAAGCGAGGGTTCCCATGACTACCACCTCCACCTGCACCACCTCCACCTTCACCACCATCGCCCCCTTCAACTTCGCTCACACCATCACCACCTCCACCACAGTTCAACATGGTGAATTCAGTGAAGCTGCCTTTGTTTAAGGGCGTGGGAAATGAGGACACGGACTAGTTTTGGTTTGTCATAAAAGATTTATGGGAAGCTTAGGGCGTCACAGACGATCACATGAAGAAGGAAACATTGGTTAGCACTTTTCAGGATCGCGTGCTAAGTTGGTACATCAAGTACTCTAATGATAACCCAAATGCTGGGTTGGCAATGATCTAGACTGCACTAAATAAAGAGTTCAGTAGGCCTAAATCCGAGGCATAGTTGATTGTGGGGATAAAGGAAATCGCAATGAAACCAGGTGAGACACCTTGAGAATTGGCTCAGAGATTGAAGTGTAAAATCTGCGAAGCTAATATGAACTTAATAGATGGACAACACCATGAGTGGTTCGTGGCTTCACTCCTGCCACACCTAAGGGTTGCATTGTCACAACGAAAGATTACAACTTAGGTAGAGGCCTTGGAGATTTCAATAATATTAAATGAAACACTGATGCAAGATCTGAATCTGGGGGTTCAGTAGATCCATGCGCAGTTGCAAAATCTTTGCCTCGAAATGCAAAGTTTGAAGCAGGATAGAATAGTTCGACTAGAGGTGCACGAAGAGATATGGTGCTTGAAATGTAAAGGTTAGGGGCATGACAAAGACCACTGCTTGGTCTTTACAAACTATATTATAGGAGGAGGACTAATGCCTTTGAGTCTGGAAGCCCAAGCAGGACCAAGCACAGGGCTTGTGTTGTGGTGCGCTATATGTCAGGTAGCAGGGAAACATATGACTAATAATTGTCATTTGCTGCAGAAGTTTGTACAAAAACCACAACAACTGTTCTGCAACTTCTATAGGTCAGTAAGGCATGATGAGCGCAACTGTCGAAGTTATGAATTGATGATGGATAGAACACCCACCTATAGAGTTCAGGCAGGAACGTCGCCTCCTGACCAAATTGTTGGGATGGCAAGAACCAGATTTTAGGGGCGCGGTCTAGGCCGAGGCAGAGGAGGACCTGGCAGAGGTCGGAGACAGCTGATCTGTTACAATTGTGGAGGACCAGAACACTATGCCCATGAATGCACTAACCCAACACGTCCATCGTGCAAATATTGTACTTAGTTCGATCATGAGACAAAGCACTATCCTACGTTGATAGCAAGGATATGTGACAAAGGGGTGCTACCACCTTAGTGTACTCAGAGCCTACAGATGATTAGGGCTGACCCTTGCAAAGAGGATCCAAATGTGAATATAGGGCTCCGAAGTAAAATTGCAATGAGTGATGATAAGGGGAAACAACTTGAAGATAGTGCATGGGTTCGCAAAGCTCCTGTGAAGGAGGTCGAATTTGATTTGGAGCATGCACGTGAAATGTTCATGGAAGCAAAGAAGAGCTTCATTGATGGCTCTACCTCAAGGAGCTGGGATAAGCGTGTTCAAAAAATGGGCTATGCTTACGACCTTTCTAGAGACCTACATGAAGTTGTTGTGTTATAGTAAGGATGTGAAGGGGTTATAGGAGCTTATAAATATATCCGCTAGAAATGCTTCGGGTGAACTACGTGTGGTACGGAGGATTGGTAAGAATAAAGCAAGGATAGGGTGTGAGATGAGACTCACTGTGCAGATAGGAGATTATGAAATGGATCAAGCTATTCTAGATCTGGGGTCAAATGCGAACGTTTTACCAAAAAAGAATTGGGAGCGCATGAGGAGGCCCGCGTTTTAGTAGTCTCCAATTCAGTTAAGGATGGAAAATCAATAGAAGATCATCCCCATAGGACCACTGCAAGGAGTAACTGTAGACATTGAAGGGCGTGCGCATTGGCTTACTTTGAAGTGATAGAGATTGTGGATGACAACAACCCCTACCATGCACTCCTTGGCATTGATCGGGTTACTGACATGAATGGGGTAATCAACCTAAAGAAGCGAAAGATAGTATTTGAAAAGAAATCGCTTTGCGTAACAGTACCCCTAGATCCTGCTAAAGGATCGCGCTATACTGAACCAGTCCACAATTATGAAAGTGATGATGATTTGGACTGCATATATAAGATAAAAAAACGAGACCAAGATTGGGTGAATCTGACAGAGGATGGACGAATTACATGGGATCGCAAGAGTTTCTGCACCTCAAACTCTGATGAAGAATTAGAGCATTGGCAGAATCAGCTACATGAGGTAACCACGCTAAGCTGTAACATGATGACCCGGTTGTTGTGTTGTGTGTCATTAGAAGTAAGAAATATGCCCACTTATGATGGCTTAAATGATGTGGATGTGTTTTTGGATGTATTTTAGAGGGAAGTACTAGAGAAGCAGTGCTTCCAGGCTTTGGACTAGGCATTGCGCACTACACCTGCGAGATGGTGGTGTACGCACAAGAGTAGTTTTGACGATTGGCATGAGTGTAGGAGGATGATGCAGGCACGCTTTGGGAAGCCAAAGGTATGAATGACAGAAAAATATGATGGGAAGGATGATCCGCATGCACACTTGTCCAAATGGGCAAAGGCTTATGGAGCGAAGCCCCAACTTGAATGGGTGCACTTGTTCTATCATACCTTGGATGTCATCCAGATGAACTGGTACTTGGAGACAGAGCTCCACCATGGCTTAGGTGGATGGGATATTCTACGTAAAGGATTCATAATAATGTTTAGCTTTGAAGACAAGTTTGACTGTATTGACGAAGTGCTACAAGAAGTTAAAGCAACAATCTTTAGGATACCGCAAGATCCTTTGGATCTAGTTTAACCTGATTGGACCACTCCGCTAAGCCACGCGTTGGAATGCTATAATGTGACTACTGAAGAAGAAGGCAAGGACCCACATAATATTAATATCTCTAAAATCGAGGGTCACCACGAGGTCGAGGGACCGCAGATCGAGAATCCTAATATAACGTGCCACTGAAAACGAAACAAGTAAATATTGGTATGGAGGCGGAGCCCAAGTTCGCGAAGATTAGAGATTACTAGGATGACGCAATGGTAGATAAGGTCACCAAATTTCTCTGCAAATACCAGGATTTGTTCCCTACCAAGTTCATGGAGTTAAAGGGGATAATAGGAGACCTAGGCATTATGACTATCATGTTAAAATCTGACGCGAAGCCGGTTAAGAAAAGACCTTACCGTCTCAATCTGAAGTATAAGGAGAAGGTTTGCTTAGAGCTAGACAAGATGCTCATGACAAGCATCATTGAGCCCGTAGAAGAATCTGATTGGGTGAACCCAATGGTGGTACAAGAAAAGAAGCAGAAGGATGAAATAAGGATATGCATAGATCTTAGAAAGTTGAATGACGCTTGCGTACATGATCCTTTCCTGACTCCGTTCACTAATGAGGTATTGGATAATGTAGGTGGCCAGGAAGCGTACTCCTTCACTGATGGGTTCTCTGGGTACCATTAGATCAAAATTGTGCTTGAAGATAGAAGCAAGATGACCTTCACAACTAAATGGGGATGTTTTCAGTACACTGTAATGCCTTTCGGATTGAAGAATGCACTTGTGATTTTTTTGCGCGTAGTCATTGTTGCATTCAAAGAATTCATTCATAAGTTTCTGGAGGTGTAATTTGATGACTGGACTATGTTTGAGCTGGTGAAACGCCATGTGGCAAGTTTTCACTTGATGCTATATACTTGTCAAAGGTACCAGATTGTGCTCAATCTGAAGAAATTCCTGTTTTGTGTGCCTTTTGGGACTCTGCTGGGTCATGTGGTTTGTAGACAGGACTAATGGTAGATCCCGCGAAGATCACAGTGATACTTAACTTGGAGGCACTGAGGAATGTAAAACAGCTGCGTGCAACCTTGGGACATACTGGGTACTATTGGAAGTTTATGAAGGGTTATGCCCAGATCACCACGCCTATGGAGAAGTTGTTGAAAAAGGATGTCATGTTCTATTGGAACGAGGACTGTTAGAAAATATTGGATGTATTGAAAGGAAAAATGGTCACTGCACTAATGTACATGTAGACATGTCATGTATAGCACTAGGAGCAATACTGACATAGGCTAGGGGAGGATAATTGGACAATCCTATAGCATTCACAGGCAGGAGCTTATCCAAGGCTGAGAAGAACTATTCCACCACCGAACGCGAAGGGTTAGCCATGGTATAGTGCTCCAGAAGTTTAGACACTATTTGCTGGGTGGGAATTTTAAGATGTATACAAATCATTCTATGTTGAAATACCTGGTCAATAAGCCTGTGTTGGGGGGGAGAATATGTAGGTGGTTTTTATTGTTCCGGGAATATGATTTTGAAGTTATTGTGAATCCTGGAGGACTGAATGACGGACTATACCATCTGTCGCGCATCGAAACAAGGGAAGAGCCCACTAATTTGGAGGAGGGATTTCTTGATGCACAAATATTTGTAGTGTGCATTGCGAATGGACACTTCAAAGACATCATACACTTCCTAACGATAGGAACTGCCCCGGAAGGTTACACTGTCTAGGAGAAAAAGGAGTTAGTGGTACGCACGACAGATTTTTCTGTCATTGCCAGACATCTGTACAAAGTAGGGTCTAATGAAGAAATAGGATAATGTGTACCAGAGTTGAAAGGAGTAGTATGCTTGCGGATGCTCATGGGGGCACCACGGGAGGCCATTATGTAGGAAGAGTGACCACACAGAAGATTCTATGTGTAGGGGTTGTGGTGGCAGACCCTCCATCAGGATTCAAAAGCTTACTGCAAGGCGGGTGATGTGTGTCAAAGGACTAGCAAGCCATCACAGAGAGATGAGTTACCTCTGAACCCACATATGATGTTGCAACCTTTCAAGAAATGGGTGATAGATTTTGTGGGACCCATTTAGCCCCAAGGAAAGAAGACGGGAGCGCGGTACATTATCACCAAAATTGAGTATTTGACTTGATGGGTGGAGGCACAGCCTGTGAACGATTGCACAGGTGAGACTGCTGCAAAATTCCTCTTTGAGTATGTACTAACGTGATTTGGGTGTCCAAAGGTTTTGATGATTGATCATGGTATGCACTTTCTGAACGAAATGATCAGCGCCCGAACAGACGAATTTCAGGTATTTCAACAGAAAAACACGCCTTATCACCCAAAGGCTAACGAGATGGTGGAAGCATTCAATAAGGTGCTAGAGAACGCACTGACCAAGGTTTGCAATGCTCAACAAAGTGATTGGGACCTGCGCATACCCGCAGTACTATGGGCCTATTGGATGACATGAAAAAATTTGACTGGACAGACACCCTTTAGGCTTGTATATGGTGTTGAAGCAGTGATGCCCATGGAATACATTGTGCCTAGTATGCACATAGCAACACTCATGGGTATGACAGATCACAAAGCCCTGGAAGAGAGGCTCGCGTAGCTTGCTGAGCTTGAGGAAGAAAGATTTCTGGCTGGATTTCACCAACAGGTCCAAAAGCAACGCAAAAAATCATGGCATGATTGACACATTAAGCTGCACACCTTTAAGGTAAATGATTTGGTTTTGTTATATGACAACAAGTTTGATAAATTTCCAGGGAAATTCAGAATGCACTGGCTAGGGTCCTATGTCATTAAGGAGATTACCAATGGTGGAGAAGTTCAGTTGGTTAAATTGAACAGAGATCCCTTCCTAGGAAAGGTGAATGGTAGCTAATTGAAGCCCTACATCGGTGATCTGACCAGGTGACTATATGAAGGTAGAATAGTCTTAGTGCTCCAAGCAGCTGAAAGGAGGCATGGGACTGTAAACTACACTACCCAGGTTGGGGAACTGCGTGATTGGAGGATTGTGCAGAACGAGGAAATGTCACAGGGTTCACGACATCGTGAAGAGAGCTACGCTACCCAGGGAGAAATTGCGCAGGTCAGTGGAAAGTGACCCTTAAAGTCACTATTCATGATTTGATGGTAAGAATGCGACCAATGGAGTGGGCAGCCGACATTTAAGACAAACTTTATGGGTAAGATCCTTCAAAATTTGCTGCCAATCCGACATTAATGAACTGAATGTGGGGGGAAAAGTCGGATTTTAATTCAACATGGCCTATAAATTATAGGTTGAGGCCCAACGAAAAACACTTGGCATTTTGAACATTTCGTTGGTGAGCTCTCAGACGTGCATGATCCGTGCATTCCTCGAAGCATTGCTCCACTACCCAATGTTTATTCCATTCCCAGAATCCAACCACAATTTCATCTGTGATTTTATCTCTGGATCTAAAGCTATGGACGTCGAAGCAGTGAAAGCTGAGGGGGCTGTGCTGAAGGTTGTTAGGGAGGCAAAGGGAGCTACTCTAAAGGTTGCATAGGTATTAGCTGAAGTCCCCAAATCACCATGGATGCCTAGACTGAAGCTGACCCCAACCAAGGAGAGTGCAAAGGATAAGAAGGGCAAGAAGGTTGTGATACTGGTGCCCGCATTACCTAGAATAAACCCACTGAAGGACAAGCCCACTACACAAGAAAAGGGAAAAGACATTAACTTGGAGCCAGAGGAGAAAGAAATTGAGGACATCCCGATGGATGATGAGGAGTTGGGCATGGAAGTGGAGGAAGTTGAAGTCGAGGGTTTTGACCCTATCACTAAGTTGCTCGAATATGTCCCTCCATGCAAGGGCAAGACCAAAGTGCCGAAGGACATTGATGAAAGCAAGGTCACCTTGCACACACCTCTGCTACCAAATGAATTTTTTTTTGAAGGACTACAATTGGGGTGGGTTCCTCTGTTGAAACTGGAAGATTGGGACTTAGCTGACCATGAGAAGTTCCCGCACTTGGCGATAGAGTAGATAATGCGCCACATTGTTGACACAACCACTGGGATGACTGCACTGGAACCAAAGAAGTGGCTTAGGGGAGTAGACAAGGCAGGTCTGCTCAACCTGCTATGGGTGTCGCATTATAATCACACCCCCATTACAGTATTGGTCATCAAGCAGCTGCTATGCTTGGTGCATGATGGGTGTTTGTGGCTGGAGGAGCCGATACCCATCACCGACAGATTGATCCATAGGATCATGCAGCTGCCCTACATAGGGGAAAATCTGGCCATGATGTTTGGCAGAAAAGGTGGTGAGCAGGCCCTCGTGGAGGCCATGAAGGAGAAATTCAAGCTCATGGAGAAGCCACGAGGCTATGCCATGTCAAGTATCTGCAACCTTGCAGTCAAGGTCGCTAAGCAGATTTTGGCAAGAAAGGTTATGAGGAAGTGTCATGCAGATGAAGTGTCAGCACCAGTCATCGCACTAGTAGCTCAATGTGCCGAAGGAGTCTAGTTTAATTGGGCATGCTATCTCTGCAGTGAGTTCCTTGCGAACTACCATGAGGCACAGGAGCTCAACAAGGCCTTCTACCATGCGTGGCTCTTGCTATCTATTGTGCTGGTAGCCTGGGAGCTGCCGGAAGACAGTCAATTCCCCTCGGTTGCACCGGACTTGCTAGATGCAGTGAAGTACACTTCGCTGTGGGAAACCAAGGATACTCAGCGCATCAAGGATAGCAAGATCTTCTGGACCTTGATGGAAATGAACATCTGCATGGCTATCAATCGCAAACCGCAATTGTCACCTACTGTGTTTTCCAAACTGCAGGAGTACGTGGAATTCAAGGAAAACTTTCACCACGTATTGATCAAGGCACGGAAGGACCCCGAGTAGACAAGGTATGATTTGCCTTACCTGGAAATGGATGACACGATTGATGCAATACTTGATCGTTGGCTGGAAAAGTGGTGCACTACCTTAGACTTGGTGGTGGGGTTGAGAAAATTTGCCGCGTAGTGCAAAAGGAGGAGGCCAAGCTCAAGATGATGTAGCTAGCCGAGAAGAGGAAGAAGGAGGTTGCTAAAAAGGCCCAGGAAGAGCACAATTCCACCCAGTAGGTGGAAAAGCAGACAAGAAAAATAGAGCATGGCTCTAACAAAGGTGCAAGGTCGCCTTTGCTCGAAACAGAGGAAGAAACGGACGAGCAAATAGAGCAGCATGGAGTGGACCCACAGACAGCGTCAAACTGCCTCAAACATCTAAGAGAACTAGAAAAATTAGGTTGCGGAAGAAATCCAAGCCGAGTAAGGCATCATTGGACCCAATCTCCCTCACAGAGGGAGATTTGAATGACATTGGAGACACGGTGCAGGATGTCACCACGGAGGTCCTGTAGCAGTTCGAGTAGCAACAACAACAACTATTGGGGGCCATCCAGACGGGTCTGCATGAGCTGCAGATCCACGCATCACAGGCTAGCATGGTGTCCACTAGCCTCGCTATCAGTACTTCAGAAGCTGTCAAGATGCTGCGTGTGAAGGAATCTTGAGCGATAGTGCTGCCAGATGGAGCACTGACCACAGAAAACGAAGCTGACAGGCCCATTGTTAGTGCCCTCAAGGGAGTGGGGTTGAACTTGGTAGCGCTCCCTGGTGAGGTGCTCCATCTACTACAGGATGGACTGATCATGGAGTTGAACGCCCTTGAACACCATGCTTTGTAGGTAATCAGTGAAAAATAGATCAATAATGTGCAGCTGGCCCTACAATGAGACTCTTCCATCGTCGCTGTAACCAACAGAAACAAGCGCATAGTTTAGGTTGTGGAGGAGGCATGCCGAATGGTCCCAGAGTTTTCCATTCCTGAGGAAGAACTGATTGAGGTGCACATTTGTAAGCTTGCTACATGGGTGTACGATGCTCACATAGAGTTGGCTAAGGTTCAGCTAGAGCTGAGCCTACAGATTGAAGATTTACAGTTGAAGGCCCAGACTTCAACTCTGCCAGAAGTAAAGGAGCAACATGCAGCTACTGTCGCAGAGGCAATAATGGTGGTAGACAGTGCAGTAGAATACTACACACGACTATTTGAATAGTCGTTTGAGGTCGTTACAAGCCTGTAGGAGGACCCTAATGTACAATGGCTGAAGATAGAGGTGCGTGGGAACTACAATAGCACTATGACAAAGTAAAAGGTACAACGCGCACCGTCACTCTCATGTAGAGACTGGAAAAATTGTAGGAGGCCAAAACATTGAGGGAACTAGTCGATGCAGCATAGCATAAGGAGGCAATGCTGAAGGCACGTTTGAAGCCCTGTTTGGATGAAGTTTATTCGGTTACGGCCTCCATTGAAGAAAAGATTGCTAATCTGCAAGTGACTCAGCAGAAGCTTTAGGCTACTAGTTCAGGACCAGCGGCAGAGCAGTTGGTTGACGAAGTGAAGTAGGCAGCCGCACAGTGCACCGCAAGGTTGCCGTCATACAGGTCAAGCTGGGAGTTCTTCACGCCAAGATATCCACACCTGTAGAGTGACTCGAGGATGTTTTGGGACAATTTTGTAATAAAGTTGTAAAGTCTTCGCATTTTATGGTCGTGGAGCGTGAATGTGTCAAGAGTCATAAAGGGTTGTCTGCCTTTATTTTGTAAAGTGTAAAGTTAGCTGTAAAGATCCACCCATGGTCTGTGGACCATGGGATTGTGTAAAAAGGAGCTAAGTAAGTAAGCTCTAAGTAGTTAATAGTGAAGAATGAAGTAAGGAGTAAACATTGGAGTCAAAGTGTTCTTGGGTCTTAAGCATAGATAGAGGCTTTGTAGCTGAGTGTGTAGAGGCCTAGGGTGAAAGCCTGCAGCTGAGTGCGCGGACCCCTGCAGTTGTGTGCGTAGGGTGGATAGAGTCTGTATTAACTTAAAGATATCAATAAAGGGAAGTGTTACACAATTAATGTGTATTTAGTTCTTGTTAATGCATATGATTATATTGCATTTTGGGTTTAATTTACAATGTTCTTATGAAGTGCTAATATATGTGATCATATTGGTTAATTGAACGCAAGAAAGAATATCGGTGCTAACTGTGATTGATTAGTAAGATAAGTAGAACACTTAAGATAGCTTGGGAACCTATACGGTACGTTGTCATAGCTGCATGGAAGTACCTGGATAGTGAGTTAAGGCTGCACAAAGGTCAATCGTACACCTTCGCAGAGGTACTGAAGGGTGGAATAAAGGGTAGATTGACGGAGCCCTAAGGCATAGTACCTGCATGAAAGTAGGGGCTAAGGGTAAAAACCAACATCACGACCATCTCAGGGTGCAGAAACTTGGTTCTAGCATCCCCCCATACTGCTTCAGGTGAGACTTCGATCTGCACTCCATGGGATGATGCCAAAAGGGCCAATAGCGTAGGGATTTGTTTGGCTAACTAACGTTGAACCTGGGTCAGGCCCCATGAAGCCAACACTACTTCAACACATGCAACTCCTTCTTTTTTCCATTCTCTATCTTTGCACAATCTTCATGTCACGCCATCACCTCATAGCCTGAGTCTCCGAAGTTGCTTTCATCATCAGTGAATCTGCTTTAGCTTGCAACTGCGTTTCGTCTCTATGTTGTCAACAACCTTCCTCTTGCATTTGTTGCATTCATTGCATTCGATATGCTGCCTTCAACTGCTGTTCATGATACTAACCATTGTGATTTTGCTTCTATCATATCTTGATGTCCTTAACTGCGAACAACTCGATATGTTCATGAGTAGGCAATCTCATATACATTTGATCAGTTGCATCTCCAGGTGTGCTTTGAATAGTGTCTTCGACTCTGCTCTCTTACAAACCATTATACCCACACTATTGATAGGCAGATGAACACCTGCAATAACTAGAGACATGGAAACACTCATGGCAAGCAATCTGTTAGTAGAAAACTAAAATGAACTTGAGAACTGACTTGCAACATACCTGTGTGACTAATCATGAAGGTTACACAATTTCAGTCGGGAGGTCAGGAGACTAACTACCAATACTGCACAAGGCATAGTCTGGGCTGATGGGAGACTGATTGACTACTGGAACTACACAATGCATAGTCGACTCTAGCTGCTGACTGCTTGAATTTCACAATACGCAATCTTAGCTAGCAATGGATGTAGGCTAAGTGACTTAATTGCACAATTTTCTGGGCCAACAGTCACTGTCCCTTAGAAATGCATAAAAATATCGTAGAGGATAGTCACTAGATAGAAATGCACATTTCCTGATAGGAAGATAGAGCCTTCCCTCTCAGGATTGCGCAATGCTGTCTTGGTGAGGCAGAGTCCAAGCCAAGGCTATCCAGACTCACTAATGGGAAACTGAAAGAAAATGTGGAAGTGAATGCATGGAAACACTAATTGAAAGAAGACGTGATTGATTATGCATGTAAACATTGAACGAAATATTCCGTAAACAAATCAACATGCATGTGGGTGAAGCGGGTTATCGAATCGACGACCGTTTATGCAAAACAGTTTCATGCATGTGACAACAATGAGATAGCAATGAAAACTAAAATCATTCTAGTACAAGATAGTATGTACCAAAACGATATAAAGTACTCATTGAAATCAAGCAGACAATGTTCATATCAAGAGAAACAAAAAAATCACCAGAAATGCAACATAAGTCATAGAAAGCAGGCTTACCCCAAAACAGCTGAGCTAAGTGTGTTGACAACTCCTAGATGCAATGTGGGATGTCAGAGATGCAAGGTTTATGTGATGAATGATCTCTAAAACATCTGGTTGATGAGTTTTGATGAAATCAAGGGTCTGACGTGTATGCCACGAATCTAGGGAAATCAATACTTGGTGGGAGGTTTATGAAATGACCCTTGCATGTAACCTCCAACTTCTAAAAATAGATCTCTTAAACAAGGGATACCTTTGCATGCTACCTTGGGAGAAGCAGCCCATGAATTCAAGTTAGTTTTGCTTGGTCCTGGAGGGAACTGTTCAACTCAGCTTCATATGCAAGAGGCTCCTTAACTGCAGGGAGAGAATGCGTATTTCTGGTTGGGAGCTGGGGTAGATGCCTAGGATATTTATGAAATTTGTGGGAAGAGCAGCTGAGTGCTACCTAGATTTGTGCAAATCTTGGGTTGAGCAACCCTGCTGGGGAAAATTTTGCAATTTTCACTATGATTTTTGACTGCCAGAATTGCATAAATATGGAGCCCAGTAGGTTGCTAGTCAGGATTGCGCAATTCCTTGAGGGAAGGTTGGTTTCCCTCCATAATTGTGCAATTTCTTGTGGGAGCTTCTTAGTCTGCGGCTGGACCAAGTATGGGTGTTGGGCATGGAATACCCCCAAGGCATGTTTTAGGGTTCAAAGCCCAAGTTTTGACAAAATCTTGTTGTAAAGCTCTGTGAATTGCAGGCGCGGGGCACGAAAGTATGATAGAGTCATAGGGTCATCTGCCCTAGTTTTATATTTTAATGTCAGCTGGATAGACCTACCCAAGGTCCACGGACCATGGGATTGTATAAATAGAGCGAGGCTCTAAGTGTAAAAGATATAGACAAAATAAGGACTAAAGGATGAGCATGATAAGTCTAAGTGATTGAGTCGCAGTGTGAAGTGTGTCTTTAGGTCGTAGGGTAGGAGAAGGCTCTGCAACAGAGTGCGCAAAGGCCTAGTAGTCCGCAGCTGAGTTCACGGACCCTTGCAGCTGAGTGCACAGGGTGAGTCGAGTCTGTAACCGTGGAAAGAATCAATAAAGATAATTTTGGTTATAATTCTATGTATCTGTTCTTGGGTTAATGCATGATTGTTATAACTTGCAAATATATTGTTTATTTACTACGCACACTTGTATGAATGTTTTATGTTGTTAAGTATAACTCAAAGCACTCAAGTAGACAAAGATAATTAACTAACATTGGAATATAAGCAAGGTATTGGGTAATAGTGAAAAATGTGACACAACTCCTGGGTAGGGCTGTGTGAAGGCAGTGTATCAGGTCGCGAGGAATGGGAAGGTGCTCGAAGCAACCTGCGTGCAAGGAGAAACTGCGGACCAGTCAAAATTCATCAGACATCCCTAGGGTGTGGAAACCTAGTTCTACCACCCTCCCATACTACTGCGGGTGAGACCTCAGTCCACGCTCCATGGACTATTGCCGAAAGGGACAGTATTATCAGGATTTGTTTGGCTAACTAACTCTGAACCTCGGTCAGGCCCCAACAAGCCAACAAATGGTTCTGTTGCAGGGACTGGGTTCTATATAAAAATGTTTGGTGTCATACCACTGGAATCCGACAAAGAAAGGAATTGAGGAGTGGTTGGTTAGAAAGAATCATGAGTTCATGGCGCAGGAAAACAAGAATCCATGATTATCAAAGGAAGAGTGGTTAGATTGCTACTTGTATATGGAGATCCACGAAATTTTCTTTGCATCCTTCCCCACTGAGTTGTACGAGTGGATCGTGAAGCTAGTAGATAGAGAAGGAAGGTGTAAACTCGACAAACATATTGTGTGGACTCTAGAGTTGGTACACAGACTGGAAGCATCAAAATATAGGAATGTGTGCGCTGTCGATCATTAGCTAGATCGAATCATCAGAGGATTCATCACCAAATTCGTAGTAGATACTTCAGTCAGCTATAGTGAGGCAGAATGACGCTTCCTCAAGGGACCGCGAGGTAAGTATGTTAAATCTTTGAACACATGGATTAAAATGCTATTGTGTGAAAAGAAGGTTATGCAAATAGATTGATGTTTGGGGCTATGTGGAGTGGGAGGATCTATAGAAATGAAGGTAGCACAGAACTAGAAACTAGCCCCTTGATTTCACCTCCATGCGGAGGTGAAGAAGAACTCGCGAAGGTTTCACCAAGAAGTGCGATCAATCTGATAAAGTAGAGAATTCTGTGCATACCACCCCCACCCACACCACCACCATTTTCACCATCTTCACCCCCGACTTCGCCCATACCACCTTCACCACCACCATGAAGTAGTATGGCTAGTGCGATAAAGCTACCACTACCAAGGTCTAAGGGAGTAGGGAATGAAGATCCAGACCAATTTTGGTTCGTGGTAAAACCGGTATGGGAAGTACAGGGTGTCACGGACGACAATATAAATAAGGCAACGTTTGTTAGCGCTCTGCAGGATCATGCACTGACTTGGTACATTAAGCATTCTAATGACAATTTGAATGTGGGGATTGCAGATATCCAAGCTACGCTAAACAAGGGATTTAGCAGACCAAAATCAAAGGCATAGTCGATCATTGGATTCAAGGAAATCACAATGCTACCAGGCAAAACCTGGTGGGAGTTGGATTAAAGAGTGAAGTGCACAATTCGCGAAGCGAACATGACACTAACAGATGGGAAACATCGCAAATGGTTTGTAGTATCATTAACACCGCATTTAGGGAATGCGTTTTTGCAACAATGGCTAACAACTCAAGCTGAAGCTTTGGAGGTTGCAATGTGATTGCATGAGACTCCGATACAATATCCAAACCTAGGAGTCCAATAGATTCATGCGCAGCTAAAAAATTTGTGCCTTGAGATGCAGAGTTTGAAACAAGACAAGATGGCTTGTCCAGAAGTGCACGACGAGGTATGGTGCGTAAAATGCAAGGGCCAGGGGCATGACAAGGACCACTTCCCAGTGTTCACAAATTACCTTGTGGGAGGAGGACCAATGCCATTGAGACCAGAGGCACAAGTAGGACCAAGCGTGGTGCCTGCATTGTGGTGCACGATTTGTTAGATAGGAGGGAATCATGCTACAGATAACTGCCATCTATTACAAAAGTATATGTAGAATTCCTAGTAGTTGTTCTGCAATTTCTACAGGTCAGTAGGCCATGATGAGCACACATGTAGAAGTTATGAACTGATGATGGATGGGACTCCTAACTACAGAGTTCAGGCCGAAACACGAGCACTTGATCAAAACACAGGAATGGCACGCACTGGATTTCAGGGGCACAGACGAGGTTGAGGAGGAATGGGACTAGGAAGAGGTCATGGCCAAATGATATTTTACAATTGCGGAGGGCTAGGACATTATGCCTGCCACTATATGAATCCAACGCGACCATTGTGCTTCTATTGTACATTGTTTGATCATGAGACATAGGACTGTCCAACACTGATAGCGATGCTGTGCAATAAAGGAGCACTCCACCCTCCCTTGATTCAGAACCTGCAAATGATGAGATCTAAGATGCGCAAGGAAGAACATAATGTAAATATTGTGCTCTGAAGCGGTATTATGATAGGGGATGACAAGGGCATGTTGAGAATTGGCAACAAGAAATTGCTAAAAGTAGAAGTGCTAATAATAACAGTTTGGGCATCAATGCTGGATTGGGAAACAGGGAATGAAAAATGGAAGTGCTAAAAATAGAAGTTCTATTTTTAGCAGTGCAGTGTGGATTCCTATTTTAGTCAATCCCTAGACTAGAAATAGGAAGTAAAAGTCGAATTTGGTCTTACCAATAGTTTGAATATTAATTAATTAATTCAGTTTGAGTTAATTAGTTAAGGAAAATCAAACTTGAAGTCTTTGTGAGAACACACAATAATTTCTCCACTGATTGGGGAATGTGTCCTTGATTTGCTCCATTGGTTGGGGAATTAAGGGTGAGTTCTATATTGAGAGAATCATTTGACTTAGTTTAACTTAGTCAAGTTCAGTTAGATTAATTTAACAAGTTTTTAAATTAATGAGATTCAGTTTGTTGATGCTTTCATGCATGTGACAACTAGTATTTTCAGATAATTGAATATTCACTCATGGATAGTTGATGCATGGTAGTTCAGACAAAGACCCAATTGAGATCAGATGAGGGACAATGTACTATCAGTTGCTAGGATATTCCTACTGAATATTCCTTGCATGGGGAAGGAATATTATTCCTTCTAGTGTTGCGTAGTTGGACCTGAGGTGACAGTAGGTATGATTTGGCCAATTCACACATGTTATGTAATTGGACCCCAATCAAAACTACTCAAGGAAATAGGAGCTTGGAGGACTTGTGGAGCCTATATATACAGGCCTAGATAGTCCATGAGCTACATCATCAGAGTACAGAGAGAGTAGGATAGCTTTTAAGCTGATTCTTTTTGTATGTTGTTGAGGATTTCCACTTGATTGATAATATAGAGATGAAGTTTTAGGCTGGTGCTTTCCCCAAGTTATATCTTCTGTGTTATGGTTAATTACTTCTCATTCTCAGTTATATCTATTCATGCTTGATGTTTCTCATGTTCAATTAAGCTTTCACAAAGTTTATGGTAGATGTAGATCTAGTATTATGCTTTAGTACATCACATATATCATTTTGATCTGTAGGTGAAATTTCTACATGATATCAGTGAGCTAGCTGATTTGTAGAGAAAAGTCTACAGGGCAAGCAACCCGAAGAAAGTAACTAGGTTCATAAGACTCTGACGAAGGAACCTAAATTTAATCTAGAGCACGCTAAAGAGACATTCATGGAATCTAAGAGGAGCTTCGCGGATGCCTCCACTTTAGGAAGTAAAGACAAACTGGAACCAAAAATGGACCCATTGATGCTCACTACATTCTTAGAGACATGCATGAAGTTGCTGCATGACAGCAAGGTTGTGAAGGGGCTGCAAGAACTCATAACTAGATGTGCTGGGACTAAGCCAGGAGAAACACGCGTAGTCCAGAAGCTCAGGAAGCACATGACGTGAACAGGAAGGGATATGAGATTGACCACACAGATCAGGGAATATGAGATGGATCAAGTGATTTTGGATCTAGGATCCGATGCGAACGTCCTGCCAAAGCAGACATGGGAGCGCATGGGCAGGTCTGTGCTACAATGGTCTCCTATCCAACTGCAAATGGCAAACCAACAAAATATACTACCTATGGGAAGATTGTAGAGAATTACAGTAGACATAGAAGGAGCGAGTGCGCAAGCAGATTTCGAAGTGATAGAGATTGTTGATGGCAACAATCCCTATCCCACATTACTAGGAATAGATTGGGCCACTGACATGAATGGAGTGATAAATCTAAAGAGGCGCAAGATGATTTTTGAGAAAAAGTCAATGTGTGTAGTGGTACCTTTAGACCCTATAGAAGGATCACGCTACATAGAACCAGTGTGAGACAATGCCAGCGATGACAATCTAGACAACATCTACAAGATAACTACATGGGAGAAAGATTGGGTAAATCCCACTGTGGATGGTTGAATCTAGTGGGAGAGTGAAAGCTCCGGCACATCAGATTTTGACGAAGAGCTAGAACGATGGCAAAATCGGTTACACAAGGTAACCACGCTCAATTGTAACATGATGATAAGGTCACTGTGTTGTGTAGCAATGGAGACAAGAGACCTGCATACATATGACAGGTTAAGCGAGGTGGAGGAGTTCCTGAACAAGTTTGAAAAAGAAGTGTCGAAACAACAACGTTTTGACTCTCTGAAATGGGTATTGCGCACTATGCCCACAAGGTGGTGGGGTACGCACCAGCAAAATTTTAAGGACTGGCGTGAATCCAGAAGGATGATGCACCTATGATTTGGAAGCCTCAAATGAGGTTAAAACACAAGTATGACAGACAGAATGGCCCACGTGCCCACCTTCCTAGATGGATACAGGCATATGGTGCACAACCTGCATAAAGGCACACCATCCGTGCAGTAGGAAACATGATTGGTAAGCAGGAGCGGGCAAGACAATGGCACGAACAACCCCTCTGGTTGGTACCAGGAGGTATGGTAAGACCATGCAGGTAGAAGGTTCTCCCCATGGAAGCCTTTGACAAAGTGTGTGAAGTACTGAACAGGGTCCACAATGTGAAACGGACTAACTGGGACCTATGCATACCATTGGTTCTATGGGCATATAGGACCACGTGCAGGAACCTAACCGCACAGGCATTGCCAAAGCTAGAATATGAGATGAGCGTTGTAAGCCCTCTAGTACTTGAAAATCCTAATCCAACACTGGTAGGGATGATGGTTCGCGGAACCTTGGAAGCAGAAATCCAACAGGGAAACCTTAGACTACAAGAAATTGAAGAAGAAAGGGTACGACTAAGGAAGAAAAGCACTCTGGTGAACATGGAAGTCAAGAAGCTGTAGGACGAGATAGAGGAAGATTTTCTCGGAAAAAAGACTAGGATGGTAAGGCATGGTGCATACGATCATGCTGACAAGATTGAACACTATCGTCATGAATTGATCAGCCTGATGCCTTGTCTTGGACCACATACTGCTAAGCATAGTGACCACGATAGCACGTTCCAAATGTGAAGTGCGCGATGCCAACCGTAACAAAAAAAGGCGGGGATTCTCCAGGAACCATGATGGAGGAAAGGATGGAACTTTACATGGGTGGTGCGACCACCTGAATAGCTGAAGGAAGTATAGTCTTAGTGCTCCAAGCAGTTGAAAGGAAGTGCGGGACTATAAACTACTCTACCCGAAAGTTGCGCGAGGTTGGAGCTGCCCGCAGAAATAAAAAGTCACAAGGTCCGCGACTGTGCATGAGGGGCTGCATTGCTGCATGGGTTGGTCAGAAAGTGACCATTGAAGTCACAATTCACGATGGGATGCTCGACTTGAGACCAAATGGAGTGGGCGACAGGCATTTAAAACGTGATTTATGGGAAATATTTGGGAAAATCTGCCACCAAGAAAGAATTAATGTACTGGAATTTGGGGGAACAGTGAAATTTGAATTCAAAAAGCACTATAAAATACAAAGGACTGCCCAACAAACAACACTTGGTCATTTTTGAACTAAGCGATTGGGAACAGCTCTAAGTGTTGTAAGCTGAGCGTTGATTGAGCCCCTGAGTTCGCGAGTGCTAGATTTCCAGACAAGTATGATGGCAACTACTCAGGATGTTATGGACATAACAGAAATGACCGTTGAGGAGGCTGTGCAGGCCTTGACTGTGGGGGATGTTCCAGAAGGCGTCGGGATTGTGGCAGAAATCCTGAAATCACCGCGCACGCCAAGACCCAAGAAGGACAAACAAGCAATGGTCCCCGTACGTGTGTCCCCATGGAACTTGCTACGCACCAAACTATCAATGGAGGAGAAGGGGAAAGTCGTCACTATAGAAACAGATGAAGAAGAAGAAGATATAGAGGATCTTATCATCATGGAGGAAGAGGATGAAGGAATAGAGGAGGACACTTAGCCTACACACCATGCGGAAAAATTTCCCACCTATGTCCCCCCACAAAAAGGGAAAGCGAAAGTGCCCAAGGACCTGGACGAGACCAAGAGTTCACTCCAGACCCCCCTCCTCCTAGAAAATATTATGTTTGAAGGAACACACCTAGGATACATGCCGAGCCTGAAATTTGAAGATTGGGACCTTGCTAACCATGAGAAGTTCCCTCACCTGGAGACAAGGAACCTCATGAAGCCCAAGCAAAACACTATGATGGAGGTTACAGAGCTAGAGCAGCGGAAGTTGTTGTGTTGAGTGGAGAAGGCTATACTACTAAATTTACTTTGGGTGACGCACTTCCACTGTGCCCCAATAACCATCTTCGTCATTAGATAGCTACTCTGCTTGGTGCATGATGGGTGTTTGTAGCTAGAGGAGCCCATCCCCATCACAACAGACATGATTCACCACATCTCCTGGCTTCCATGCAAAGGAGAGGACCTCGCGGACATATCAGAAGGGAAGGGCAATGACTTGGCCATCACGGAGGCCATGAAGAAAAAGTACAAGCTGGAAAGAAGAAAAGGGGCTACGCCATCTCTAGCATCAAGGATAAAGTAGTGCGCGTGATGACCCAAATCTTGGCATGAAAGGTCATGCGCAAGTGCCACGCAGATGAAGTACCTATGCTGGTGGTAGCACTAGATGAGTAGTGTGTAGAGGGGGTCCAATTTAACTGGTCCGAATTCCTCTACAAGGAGTTTTTAGAAAATTCCCGTGAAGCCCATGAACAAGGAAAAACGGTCCACTATGCATGACTGTTGCTATCCATAGTACTTGTGGCTGGGGAATCGCTAGAGGACAGCCAATTCCCCATAATTGATAGGGATTTACTGGAAGCCACGAAATACGCTTCGCTCTAGTCCACAAAGGATGCTAAAAGGATACGCGACAACAAAATCTTCTAGGTGTTCATAGAGATGAACCTCAGAATGGGGATCAATCGTAAGCCGTTGTTGTCACCCACTATTTACAACAGTTTACAGAGTTTTGCAGAATTTAAAGCAGACATGCATAACATCTATATCAGGGCACGCAAGGACCCGACTAAACATTGGACAAAGCTACCCTTCATAGCCACCGACGACGTCATTTTCAATGTACTAGAGGCATGGTTGCTGGAGTGGCATGCCCCAGACATTTTAGAGATCGAGAAGTCGGCAGCACAAAGGAAGAAAGACGAGGCCGAGCTACGCATCGCACAACTGGCCGAAAAGTGAAGGAAGGAAGCCACGTAAGAGAAGTGCGGGTGGCGCAAGATGTTGCATAGAAAGTCGTTGAGTTAGAAAATGTGCAGCAACAACAGTAGCACAGGAGGTAGCCACGAAGGTAGGTGAGGGCCACATGACACAGGGGCAGGAATTAGAGGGAGCAGAGAAAGAAGGAGGTGCAGACCCACAAACCACGTCAACCCAGCTAAAGCACCAACACCCAACAGAGCGAGCAGGGTAGCGTAAGAAGGTCAAGGCATCAAAGTTGTCCATCGACCTGATCACCCTAACCGAGGTTGATTTGCATGAAATTGGCGAAAATGTGTGCGATGTCACCTTTGAGGCTCTCCAAGATTTCATACAGGAGAACCAGATAATGTTGGGGGCCCTCAGAGCGCAGTTGCAGGAATTATAGGCATGGCCCCCTCAGGTTGGTACCCTTTCGATAAACCTCGTAGTTAGATCCATGGAAACAAAACAGATGTTGCACGCAGGGATGAAAAACACCATAGTGTTGCTAGAAGGGGCACTAGTGACATCAAATGAGGCTGACAAACCTTCAATTAGCACTATGAAAGGTCTCAGTATTAATCTAGCTGCACTCCCGCACGAGACATTATATGTATTGTAGGATGGGGTAACTGCATAATTGCGAGCTAGGGAGGGTTGCACACTCCAAGTCCTCAATGAGCAAAAAATAAATATGAAACAACTAAGATTGCAGCGCAACGAATTGGTGCTGCAAAATCAACAGCTAGTACAGGTGATAGACGACGCTTGCCAAAGCGTCCCGGAGCTGGCCATCCCAGCAGACATACTAGCGGAGGTACGGATCCACAGGTTAGCAGCAGGGATCCATGAGGCCAGGCAGGAAATGAAAAAGGTTTCGCTGGAGCTGAATCTTTAGATCACCGAGCTGCGGTTAAAGGTGCAACCATCCACTCCCCTGGAAGTCAGAGAAAAACACGCTAGTGCTATCACAGCGAGGTTGGAGGAAATTGGTGGTGTAGTGCGAGAATGCACCAGTATATTGGAAGAATCACTTGAGGTCCTCTCAAATTTGTAGGAGGACCCCAACATCGAGCGCTTAGAGACAAAGGCATGAGAACTCTAATAGTAGTATGATAGTGTCCAAGGAACTGCATAGACGATGGTCCTCACTCAGAGGCTTGCATAGATGCAGCAGGCTAAAGCACTGAAGGAGTAGGTGGTCCTGACACGACATAAGGAAGCAGTCCTGAAGGTGTGCGTTTAGCCTTGGATCGATGAGACCTTCACCATCACGATGGAAACTAAGCGTAAGCTTGCACACATGTAGGGCGTGCACACATTAATGCAGAGAAGCACTCCCGACATAGAAGTCTTGGAACATCGTATGCAGCAGATCCAATAAACAGCAGCTCAGTGTGCTACTGACCTCCGCGTAGTTCAAGAACAGTTGGAGGGACTTTGCACAAAGATCGCTGCGCCAAGAGAGTGACTCGAGGACGAGGCATGATATTTATTTTGGGGGCCTGTTGGGAATGGAATCCCCCCAAGGCATGTTTTGGGGCTCTATTGTGACCACCAACAACCCCCCTACTTCTTTAGTATTAGCAATAACACTAAAGAAGTGGGGACCCTTAGTAAAAAATCCAAAAAGATTTTATGAATTTTTTTTTGTATTATACTCCTCAAAAAATACATCACACGGAGAAGAGTGAAGCATTTCTTTATGAGCACATTAAAACAACTGCGAAGAAGCGGCGCTAAATTCATCACATTGCATACATTAAGAAGTGCCCATAAATGAGAATCTTAAGAAATCTCCGATGGCCGATATGCGACATCGCATATCGCAACGTCGCATAAACAGCACATGAATAACTTCACAAAATGTGATAAATGCGATCTGTGATAAATGCGATCTGCGATAAATGCGATCTGCGATAACAACGATCTGTGATAAATGCGATCTGTGATCTTGCGATGCTGCGATCTGCGAGTCGCAGAAATTACCCATCGCAAATTTTCCTTGGCTCCGCATTCAAGAAAAGCTGTCCCTAAGACCAAGAATTGGGCGCACGCCTTTAAGAAAATTAATGAATGTACGCCAAGGTATTCATGAAGGACAGTTTTGTGTTTATCGAAGAGTCAGTTCACTGTGGGTGTCATGATTTTATACATTCGTAGAGCTTAAAGCTTTCATGTCAAAATTTATTATCATTACTCTTTTCCTTTGCGTGAACTGCAGGAATAAAAAACAGGGAACAACATGAAGCAATGTGCAGGAAACTTCTAAGGAAAGAGGGAAAGCGTCAATGCTCAGAGAACAGAGAAGAGATGCCCTCATAAACGGATACCACATGCAACAGAAATGCAGATTTCAGAGTGTTACTGAACAGATGCTGATATCCACAGGTGATTCGACACTCAAGGTCAAAAACTCACAAAAGCAGCATGTTTACAAAACTCTGAAGCTCATGCCCGGTAAAGGAAAAATCACTAAAGGCGGAAAACGCACCAGAAAGGCCTGGATCAAAGAATGGAGGCAGTTTTTGATGCGCAATTAGTGCCTAGCGCTAATCGCGCATCGCTAAGAAAATTGTTCAGAAAGCAAAGTCCCTAACTTGCTTAGTCATCCACGAGTCCGGAAGCCGAGATAGCAAAAGCAGAGGCAGTTTAAGAAGAATCTGGGTTGTTACCAAGCATACATGCAGTAAATTCACCCAACAAGAAGATGATTCTCAAAAATATCTTCTAGTTTACTAAAAAGAGGTGCCAGCGCTTGCCATTTCTATTTTCGTAGCTCAAACAAAAGCAGAAGACGACCAGCCGACTCTTCCCAGGCAAATGTTGCATGCTCACAGCACTAAGGAGCAAATGCAGAAATAGTTAGAAATTAGATTCAATTTTTAGAAATAAGTTTGCTTAGATAAAGGGCGGTCATTTAAACCGTATCTGAAATTTATGTAATTAAGTTATTTAGTTAGCAGTATTTAAACCCTTCTCATGCATTTAGAGAAGGGTCCGGAAATTTGTCAAAAACGTGTCCTCAGAACATGCACTTTTGCACCCTCAGAGGAGGTTTTGATGAATGAATGGATCAAGGTTTATTAATTTTTGCATTTGATATCTGCTACTAATGTTGCACTTCTGTACTCTTGGTAGATATCAGAACAAGGAGAGATAAATCATTGTTACTTGAAGCTTACGAGTAGGACCATTCATAAATGGTATTTTTATCTCTTGGCCATTTCTGCTTATATTCTTAAAGTGATATACAGTTTTTAGTTGTTTATATGTTATTGCATGAATGCATGAGTTACCATTTGGCACTTTTGTACGGTGGAGTCATTTATTTATGTTTGATATATGAATAACTTATTATGCGATATGTTGTTCACAACTGTTTTGCCTAACTTTTTATGCAAAGTGGTTCATCTTAATTGATCTCCATTCTTATGATAGCCGAATGATCTTTATTACCAGTTATTGTTTGAAATCTCTTTAGATCGCATAATAGAAGAAATACACCCTGGGTTAGCATAGATTAGATGTGTTGTTTTCATTAGATTACAATATCATATAACTAGATTAAAGTAGCTTAGATTAGAACTTTTAGATCAGCATCATCCAACTTTGCACACACCCACACACCCTTAGATTGGGAAACTGGTCCCATTATCCCCATTCGGACCCGCTATACCAAATGGATAAGGAGCTGCCAACCAAGGTCCGGACCGGGTGGGTATCCCCCTTGTTGTCGACCCGATTTCCGGGGCCTCAACATATCTGGCACTAGAAGGAGGGGCCTGAACTATGAATGACACTTAAATCAAAATCTAAATACCATTCTGAGAGTAAATTGCCCTTATCATCTCCCCCGACTTCTCCAGTATATTTAAATCCAGAGTCGGAAGTCGCTCGAGTATCAATCGCTGCTACACACCCTGATATTTCAGACCAATTTACCATTAAACCTCCTAGAGTCGAATCTTTGATTCACAAACTTCAGGGATTTTCCATTTCTCCTCAGAGGTCTGATAAATCTCAAAGCAGTGTGACTTCACAGTACAATCCTTCTCATCCCCTAACCAGACTGAAAAGTGAAAAATTTGGCATCCATCCAACTGAGTTGCCTCTTCCCACCAGGAAAAGAGCGAGGAAATCACCACAAGAGTCTGACAGTGAGACTCTTTCGTCTACATCGCCCATTTCAACTACCTCACTGCGAAGTCAACCACCCACACCTCCATTCCAAACCATCATTCATCCGTCTACCACAATCCCTCTTCAATCATCCACGATCATAGTATCCTCATCTTCCCAACTACAGAGATCATCTCCTGCACTTTTCTCTACTAGTAGCTCAATGATGGCCCAATCTCCATGGAACAACCCTAGGGCAGTCTTGATGCCTGCACCCTTGAGCCCAATACCGGCCCATCCTGAGAAATGGCTGCCTAAATTCAATCCAGAAGCAGGCATGCTAGCAGAAGAACACATAAACAATTTCATGCTTTCTATCAATCTCAACGGAGTTACTAACGAAGATGCTGTTGTTCAGCTTTTTCCCTATACACTGGAAGGAACAGCCAGGTCATGGTATTTTTCATTACCTTTCGGGTCTATCACAAGTTGGGATATCTTCCACAATCAATTCCTTATCAAGTTTGGTGATGACAGATCAACAACAACATTAATCAATGACCTATCCAATCTTAAGGCCCAAGCTAAAGAACCTATCAAAGATTTCGATTTACGGTTCAATAAGATTCTCAACAAAATTCCTACTGCTTCCCAACCCAGCGAAGAAGTACGATGTGAATGGTATATTACTGCTTTACCATCAAACATAGCAATCTTCATGGATAGAGCAAATAAAACAACCTTAGTTGAAAACATGACAGAGGCGATAGCAGTAGAGAAATGAGTAATAGCCCTGGAAAAGAGATCCGCGATAGAGGAACGAAATTGTAAAAAAGTCACATTCAAGGAAGACTCCAAGAAGAAACAAACAAAAGACCCTTTCGATTTGGAAGGATTGCAGAAAGTATTAAAGACCATGTCTAATGAGATGATTGACATAAAAAAACAAGTAGCAGAAACTTCTTTAAAAAAGCCCTACAGAGCTTTTAAAATAGGTCCTTCAATGGATGCAAAACCACCCAATGTCATCTCCAATGCTGAAACTGAGGAAGAGGAAGAAGAAGAAAGTGCCACTGAAGGGCAAACCGATGACGAAGAAGTTGTGGAATTTCAAGGAATGTGGGATTTCATCCTCCCACAAGAAGAAGATCAAGAAGTATTTACAGTTAGCACACAAAGCAAAAATCAGCTTGATCCTCCCCAAACTACCCCTAAGCAGAAGGGCGCAAGCCCTACAACAAAAGATAAAGTCACAACAAAGAAAACAACAAATAAAGCGACTCAATCTAGCCCAGTCCGAGTAGATCAAACAACTCCATCAAAAACACTGATAGTGTCGGATGAAATGGAGTACAATATTGTTGATGACATGAAAAAGACTAGGGCTAATATTACCCTTTATGAATTGAGCAAATTGAAGCATCAACAAAAGATAATGATGAAAGAATTACATGCTGTGCCTATTGTACCTTTGCCTGTCGCTGTACTCTCTCAAGCTTCCCATAACATGGGAAGACCTCCAACTAATGCAATCAATAAGATTGATCCAAATGATATCACCTTAATTGGAGGAAGATCAAGATCTCACACTCCCCCGTTTCTTCTCACTTACGAGATTTTCAACAAAAATGTGCACAACTGTTTGGTAGATTCCGGTGCTTCTTCGAATATTTTACCCAGATCAATATGTGCTAAGCTAAATGTTCAACCAAAAAAATCCGCAGTGCGTATAGTTCAGCTTGATCGATCTCAAGTCGAAGTGATTGGTGAAATTAATCAAGTAACCATAAGATTGTCATCTAACCTGAAGGTATGTCAGGTTATTGACATTCTAGTGGCCGATATCCCAGAATTCTATGGATTAATTCTTAGCAGGGATTGGTCCGAGAAACTCCACAGATACTTTGCAACCGACTGGTCGCACATGTGGTTACCCTATAACGGTAAACCGAACCAGATAAAGGTTGAACGAGAGTTACACCAGAAGTACATAGTAACGGAATTGGAGGGAGAAAATGAAGCAGTATCGTATAACAGAAGTATCATAGGCAATTACTCGGTAGATTCTTTTCTCGGTAATTTCAATGCTCACCCATCACCTTACTTAGAAAATTCAGTTTTGTCCCAAGTCGAAAATTTTTCCCAAACTGATAATTCAAAGTGTGTTAATTTTGTAGATGAACCTGTAAATACATCTTTGTTTTGGAAATTATATTTCGATGGCTCTAAATCTAACGAAGGAGCAGGAGCAGGATGCATTCTGATTAGTCCAGAAGGAAATAAGACCATGCTTACATGCAGACTCGAATTCAATTGCACAAACAATATAGCAGAATATGAGGCCTTGGTGCAAGGCCTATACAAAGCAATCGGGTTAATCGTCAAGTATCTTTAGGTCTTTGGAGACTCTGAGATTATCGTCAAACAGGTACGTAACTCTATACATTTCCTATCAGGTCATTTAAAACACTATCAATCTTTAGTACAAGATCTGACTGAGCATTTCATATCATTTAATATCTCTTCAATCCCGAGACTCCAAAACGTGAGCGCAGACCTTTTGGCTAACGTAACCTCTAGGCTTATTCCCTCCGAAGATTTTAGTCCAGATAAATTCTCAATAGAATTAATCTTTAGACCATCCATCCCTGACAACATTACAAATTGGAGAGTATTCAATGATGATCCTGATATTGTAAATTTCCTCACTTCTGAAGGATCCTACTCCAATCAGATAATTGACGAAGACCATCACGATCTACAAACACAACAAAATAGCACTGATAATGCTATACCTAAATCTGTGGTTAAGTTAGAAGACTTGTACGATTTGAAAAATCGGTTTAAAAGGTCTACCAATTCAAAGCTCTACAGTTCAACTCTGAACTACGAATTAGTAAACCTAGGAACCGATGATAAACCACAAAACGTTAATCTAGGCATAGGCTTGGCCCCTGAAGAAAAACTAGCGTATATTCGTCTTTTGAGACAATATAAAAATGTTTTTTCCTGGAATTACGATGAGCTTAAGACGTACGACACTTCTATCATTCAGCACACTATTCCTATGATTGACAACGAAAAACCTGTCCAACAGAAACTGAGAAAGATCCACCCCAATTTAGAAAATCAGATAAAAACTGAGCTAAATAAGTTATTAAAAGCCAGAATAATTTTCCCCGTCAGACATTCCAAATGGGTCTCCAATATGGTACCCGTTAGAAAGAAAAACAGAGATATTAGAATCTGTATCGATTTTCGGAATCTTAACAAAGCCTGTTGTTGGTAAGGTAAATCCCCTCTGCGGACAGAGGCGATCCCACTAGCCTATCACAGAACTAGCCACAAACAAACCATGCTGCTACGCAAGTTCCTAGTTATGCATCAAAGGTGAATCAAGAAGACTAACCTGGAGTCCAACACTATGATTGAAGCAGAGTTGATATCCTCGCTCCCTTGCTCCAACAGATCATAAACGAACACCTGCACATGCAAAGGAAGAGACAGATACCAACATAGAAACTACCAAGGCACAACTATATTTCAGTTAGAAAGGAAATAAATCAACATATCACCATGACAGATAATGAGATTGGAACTATAATAGCAGTCGCTCATCAATTAATAAACAGGAAAAGTTACAACCATTGTTCTGACGTCGACCCTTCTCCTGGCTGGGTGAATAACTATATGTGTCTTGACATGCATCTCCTCTCCAGCAGCATAACCTCTCTAGCACTCACTAGCATTCCTCCAAGAACTCAACATCTAACACTCCATGACCAATAATCATCACTACTATAACTCAATCACCAAATCACTAGCATAACACTAACACCAACACTCTAGCTTGTCCAATGCATAATGACAAGCTTATATAGATGGAGAAGGGAGGAGGATGCAATGAACCTGGACACCTTTCGCGGATTAGCAAAAGCCATAAAGATGGATAAAGCTCGACAAAAGACTGATTTTCTATCCTCAGAAAAGCTCCATGTAATGAAGGAAACAACAATCGGACGTGCATTAAGGCAAAAAGCACGACTAAATTTGGTTGGCGTGACTGTTGCTCTAAGACAGAGCACCAATGGTCGCGCCCCCTTTTGAGGATTTCCATCATTGGCGCGGGTAAGATATTGTGGACTTGCGCCTGTTACACAGTAATTTATCACTGCCTTCCTGTCAGTCACCCTGCTGTGCCCAGAATTCACAATCACTAAGTGCTTGCTCCCTGAACTGGCTTAAAAACCCATTTTTCCAAAGTTTTGTTCATCAGCGCGTCTGTTCCTAAAATAACCGCGATGACAGGCGCCTTCTAGTGTATGCTGTGCGCTGCCAGCGCGGAAGAACATCACTTTTCCGCGATGGTCGACAGCGCGCCTTTGCCATGTGCTTCCGCGCTGACATGACTTCCTCAGTTATTGAGATGCGCCGACAGCGCGGCAGTTTCCTTATAATCCGCGCTGATCCAGTTTGGGCGAATTTGTTCAAACAACCAGCCTTCCAGATCACTCCAGGCTTGGTTGTTAGCTTTGTGAATATCGACTTCCTCCTATGGCATGTCTGTTCGACCCTTTGCAACTACTTCCCTTGAAGATAAGCTCATCCTTCCACCCTTTTAGGAGGCTCCTTCTCCTATATATACTTCCACCATTACCATGAGCAGCTAGTTTTGGATAGTTAGACTTAGCTTGGAATAGCTTGGATTGTACAGAGCTTGTAGTGCTCAGATTGCTGCTATAGGTTTGGTGTGCTAGGTGTGGAAGTGATTGATTGCTTAGGGAAGGTTGTTTGTGACATTTGTGTGAGAGAGAGAGTTGTTTGTCTTGGGAGAATCATCCTCAAAGGTGAATGCTTGAGATACATGCTGACTGGCCCCTCCTGAGAAGGTTACCGACGTCAGAACATTTGGTTGTACTCTTCTCTATTCTGATTAATAATAGATGACTGCTATTATTGTTCCATTCTTACTTGTTTATGCGATGGTTAAACGTGAATTACATCTTTTCTGACTGATGTATGGTTGCTTTTATTAGATTTCACGCTTGCGTTTGCTTCCTCTTCGTGTGTGCAGGTATCTATTCGCGGGGATCGCGGAGGATTGTGACCAGCTAAAGCAAAGGAGCGAAGACAACATCCCTTCGTCAAACGACAGCGCATGAATCCAAGTAGGTGCTCTTTACCTCTTGTTTAATTGCAATTAGGAATATGCGTAGCAGCATTGTGTGATTGTTGCTAGACCCCTGCTGGGCTAGTAGGGATCGCCTCTATCCGTAGAGGGTATTTACCTCTCCAACAATTTGGCGACTCCGCTGGGGAACAACCTTTTTGTCTCTTGAGTCCACTTTTGTGTTTGGCTTTGATTGATATCTTTTCGAGTTTTTGGGATCGTCTCTTTGCTTATGAACTTTCTGGGTGTTTCTGGGAAGCATCTTTATTGTTAAAAGGCTCTTGCCTTTGGGTTGGGAAGTTTTTATTTTGGCCTTCCTTGTTTTTCTTCCTCAGCGCATTTTAATTCTGAACAGTCGCGCTGACATCGCGACCCTGTTCTTTGGTTTCCTTTCCATCGCGCCTGTACGTCTAACAGTCGCGCTGACCTCGTTTTCAAGGGCAGCGCGCTTTATTCGTGTCCTTCCGCGCTGACATCGCGCCCCCGCTTCTTTGTGGTTTTTGTCATCGCGTCTGTGTGTTTTATTTCCGCGCTGACCTCGTTTTTCTGAGACAGCGCGCTTTATCCCTGTCCTTCCGCGCTGACGTCGCAAAGTTGCTACAGGCTTCCCCCTGTCAGCGCCGAGTTGCTGAAGGCTACCCGCGCTGAGCCTGTAAAATTCATTTTTGACCAAATTGACCTCCTGAACCTCTTGCTGAGACTTTCCCTTCTTCTCTCCACCTGTCTGGTGACTTGTTTTTCACTGTCTGAACTCTGAACTGCTTGATTGCGGAGCTTGGCTTCATAGGGTTTCATTTTTGCTCAGTTCTTGAGTTTGCAAATACCTTCCCTTCTTTTTGCTTTCGCTGCTTGGTTCGTGTTTCCATCCTTACTTCTGCAATTGCTGGATTGTGTTGAGTCTCTAATTGACTGGTCGTGACTCTCGTCCGTCGGGTGTTTGCTTTTCTCTATTGATTTCGCACTCTAGCCCTAGGACATCTAGAGGCCGTGTGTGTGTCAAGCCTACCGTAGGATTTCTGTTTGCTTGCTTGACTAGCTGGTTCTAGACTTGTTTTCGCATTTGTTCAGTGATTGTTGGAGTGTTTTGGATTGTGTTTCCAAGCGGTCTCTTTTCGCTTCCTCCTTGCTTGCAATCCTTGCTTGTCTTGCAGAGCTTAGATTACATAGCTCGTGCATTACTTTGTTTTCCGTTGATTTGGAAACTTTGGTTGAGTGTTTCGGGAACTTCGTGTGCTCTCATTAAGTAGTTTACTTGGTGTTCAGGTTCCTCCAAATTCCTTTAGGTGCTTTATGTCGTTGAAAAGAAATCAAACTAGTGGCTTGCTTTAAAAATTTGAAAAGGAAAAGAACATTTCATTGGCTTGCATCTTCAAAAGAAAAGTTTCCTTTCCTCGCTTTAGTTGCATTTAGCTGCTTGTTTGTTTATATTCGTTTGGTTTGATTTAAAATTCTTTGCTCTCTCATAGCTAGAATTCATCGAACAAAACGGAACTATTTGGCATATAGATTGCATCTAAGTAATTGTGAGCGAACATACGATAGAGCTTGAAATCGAAACTTAATCTCAAGATCAACTGTAAAATGAACCAAATGAATCTAAAAACGCATTGGAACTAAACGCAAATATCTAGAGGTCTAGGTTAGAGACGTGTTCTGGCGTCTTTAAACATAGTCACTGTTGTTTCACATTAGGTTGGGTGATTCCTCCTTCTGTGACTCGATAGTGGTCTAACACGGATTGCGCTCCCACGTACCGTCGTGTATATAGGGAGACCCCACTAGGCATTTATCCTTCATCCATAGGAAGCCGAGTCGGCCGCCCTACGATTCGCAATGCAGTGAACACAGCATTCACGAAGATCGACCACCCGTACCCTAAAAAGTATTCTGTGGTTTTGCGAAAAGTTTGGCACACCCTCTACCTAGAGTTCCAGAGCAGTCACTTTTGATCCTTTTCGGACTCCCTAAACGAAAAGGTGCCTGTGAGCGTCTTGTCACTTCGTGCTCATTAAACATTCGAAGGAGACTGGAGTCATCTTTTCGTCCTTTTCTCGACTCCTGAAACATGAAAAGGTCAAGTTTGGTTCTTGTGTCTTAAAATTGATTGGCCACGATAACACCACCCAGTTAGATCTTGTGAGCGTTAGCTTGAGTAGGTTTCGTTTTCGTTTGCTATGGCAACTTTTCTGGGATTCACCAACCCAGGGTCCCCCTCTGATGGGAATCCAGGACAATTCCCTCCTCTTGGGAATGTTGGTGCTCCGTATATGGCGACGTTGTCCCTACCAGGGTTAACTGTCGGGTTGCTCGTGTGGTTGTTTTCAACCTCTTTGGTCTCTACCGTATCGGCTGTTAGTCCATCAGTCCCTCCACCTGAACAACATCACGTTGATACAAAGGTGGATCTCTCCCCTTCGACACCTACTTCTATGTCTTCCTCTTGTACTTCGCCTGGTGAAACTCTCGATGTGCGTAACCAGGTGGCTAAGAAGAAGAAGAAGAAGACCAAGAGGAAGAAGTCTCATCAGGGAGAGCCTACACACACAGTCACCCTCTCAAGTCCAGCTATCCACTCCAGTACACCTGAAGTCGGGTCACCTTCTACTCTTCCGCGGAAGGTTAAGTTTCCTTGTCGATTATGTAGGGAGGACCATCTGCTTCGTGATTGTCCTGGCATTCCCAGGGTATTAGAAGTTTGGTCTCATGATCCGACCCGCCCTTCATCGTCCACTGATGATCATGGCGATGCTACCTCATCAGTTGGGAATGGTAAGGAGAAAGGGAAGTTTCGAATCCCCTGTCGACTTTGTGAAGGCAAACATCCCCTTCACCTTTGTCCCCTCATGGATAAAGCCTCTGCTGTGTTGGAAAGTCTTGCTGCTCCTCCGAATCCATTTCCCGCTGGTTATCAACGTCTTTCCACAACTGTAGATCGCGCCCCTGTTGACAAAGAGATCGCTTCAGTTTCCCCTTTTGTCCAGGCCCCTCTTCCCGAACCTAGTTGTTCCCAGCCTGTTCCAGACCCGTCGTTGGTCGGAAAGGGTGTTGATTCGAGTTCACCTCCTCTCAAGCACTCTGTTTCGGAAGAGCAAAATTCTCATGTTCTTCTCGTCTCCTCAGATTCTCCTGAGCTTGATAAAGGTTCTCCTGAAACCTCTCCGGAAAATTTAGATTCGGTTCTTTCCGAGCAGGGGGGCAACCATATGGTTCCCCCACCAAGTAGTTCGGTCATTTCCTTTGATTGGAGTCGTTTGACTACCCCTCCCCTTCCATCCCACGTGCCTTTCTGGGTCACCGCCTATGCTTGCAATAAGGCGCTGCCCGGCACTGTGTTAGACGAAGGAGCATCGGTTAGTCTCATGCCCGTTACTACTTGGCGAGCTTTGGGTTCCCCAACGCTTGTACCTGTCGCACCGCATCTCACCGCGTTTGATGGAGGAACGAGTCAGCCATTAGGGATCCTCCCGAAGTTTCCTATTACTTTGGGGGGCAAGACTGTCTATATAGACATCTCAGTTACCCAAGGTTCTTTAGACTTCAGTCTTCTCCTTGGTCGTGATTATGTGTATGCCATGGGAGCCCTTGTTTCTTCACTTTTCCGTGTGGTTTGTTTTCCACACAATGGAAGAATCGTGACGTTCGATCAATTATCGTTCGTTCGTCCACAAGCCCCTCCGGCGCACTCGTCCTTCCCTCCCGGCTTTCATCCACAAGTTGCATCTGCCTCGCCGCAAATCAACTACGTGGCCACCTACCCCGTGCCCGTACCCAGTGATGACACCATCGTGCATAGTGTCCTGGGGGCATTAGGTCCTGATTTCCAAGATGTCGGCCTTCCCTCCGGAGCCACTTTCTTGGGGGCCTCCGCTTCCCGTTCATTATGATGAAGTCTGGATGGAGCATAGTTCTTTTCCGGTGTCAAGCTCCTTAAAAAATGAAACTGGGTCTGGATGGAGCAGAGTTCTTTTCCGGTGTCAAGCTCCTTAAAAAATGAAACTGGGTCTGGTCGGGCAGTTCTTTGGAGCATAGTTCCTGATCTTGTGTCAAGCTCCTTAAAAAATGAAACACGGGTTATGAGGATAGTTCTTTTACTGTGTCAACCTCATTAAAAAATGAAACACCTCCCTTTCCAGATCGAGTCTTTTGATTAAGATCTCGTAAAATACAAGTCGAGTCTTTCATCGATCTCGAGAGTGAACCTTCATTCCATCCACTTTGTCGAATGCAATGAAGCTTGGGGGGCATGTACCTCGATTTTCATTATTATGCTGGGGGAATGCAAACTTATAACAAGCATAGTTTTTCGTTTCAAGCTTGTGTAAACATGAAACATAATCCAAGCAGAGTTCTCCACGGTTCAAGCTTGTGTAAAAATGAACCCATACCTGATTTACATCTCGTGATTTCCTTTTATCTGCTAATTTCTGTTAGATGAACCTTGGTTGTTTCATTCCATTGCTACCATCTCTTTGGCCGATCATATGCTCTCACTTGGTTGTTTATCCTTTCCCGAGGAACCACAACGATGAGTGGTTTTATTAGCCAGCCTCTTAACCATTACATGTTTTGAACAGTTCCACCATTGCCGGAACCAGTTGCTACCCTTTATACCACTCGTTCCTCTAGGATGAGTCACCTTTAAGCTCTTTTCTGACTCATAAAATATGAAAAGATTGTCGAGTATTTTTCCCTTTTTGACTCGTTAAAGAGAATAAAAATGGAGGTCTACTTTTAGCTCTTTTCTGACCGTTTAAAGATGAAAAGATTGCCAAGTCCCCCTCTTGACTCGTTAACGGAACGAGAGGCGGTCACTTTTAAAGCTCTTTTTTCGACCGTTTAAACTAAAAAGATTGCCGGGTGTTTGTCGTTTCGCACTCGTTATTGGCTCCAAAACGACGTACTTCCGACTGCTTTTTTACTTTTTCGGGTCGAAGTTACTATTCATGAAAAGTACTCCTCGGTTGTAATGGCCGAGCGGTTCTTTCGAGCATAGTTTTATACTTTTTCGGGATCGAGAGACACAACTTTACGAAAAAAGGACCCCCCCTGGAGTCTCCTTTTCCGCTGTCTTTTCAGACTCTCTAAATAAGAAAAGACGCCGAGTTTTTCCTTTGTCAGGCTCGTTAAACACTTGATGACATCGGACATCGTCGAAATGACACTCTTCAAGCATATGCTATCCCCATCAAGCTTGTCACCCAAAAATAATCGGGGTACCTGCCAGAAATGGTGGGGAAAATGGAACTGTAATCATAGTCGTGTCGGCAGTATGTCGCTCTTGAACATGGCACTCTTCTGCTTCGTGTCTGGGTGGGACCATCTCATCTTGTTTTTCACTGGCCTCCGTGGGTTTGGGTTATCTTATTCGACCTCTCATCTGCCCATTGCCATTATTACTATACCCTCTGCTCATTTGATGTCAAGTACTGCCAAACCCGTTACAGTGCCGTTATATGTTCAAGAGAAGTTGTCCTCTGCCACAACGCAACCTCATTCGCTATCTCACACAAACTATTGTACCTCTGTCTCGTGTCGATGATGTGGGAAACATCATGGCCCACCTTCGATCAAGGTCCTTTCTCGTCGACTCCAACTCATTATCCCGGAAAGTGACTTAGAGACTCCTTTCAGGTGCCTTGGAGCCTGCATGCCTCAATGGCAGGTTCTTCGTGTTCGACGCAAGGCTTACATCATCGGCCTTCGATCGAATGATTCCGTGGGTGTTCGACACCTACTCATTGATTCACACACCACGGATTGTACCTATAGTACCTTGAGGACCATTGTCATTATTGGTGGTACCTCTCACGTCTGTTAACAGTTTTCATCATTGACTGGTAATCAGACGATGTTCACGCATGTTCGACTTCGACTCCTGTATTCACATGCTTGGACTTGTACTTTGTTCGGGTCGAGATGGAGCGCAAGACCCTGGACACTTGATCCAGGCTGCGAATTGTGTATGATCATTACATGACTCATTGATGGATGGCTGCGCCCATACCTGAGTCTTCATGGATGGCTGTGACCATACCTTATCAGTTTTTGGTCTCCTTGACTGGGTGGCTGCGTCCATTCCACAGACCATTCTCGCATGTCTTCTGGATGGCTGCGCCCATGCCTAGACTGCATGTACTTGATTATCAGAGATATTTCGGTCCTTCCTGGTGGTGTTCTAGTTCGGCGTGTGTTGTAAAGCATTTCACCCCTCCCACTCTCTCGGTCTTCATGCTTTAGGGGGCATCTGTTACACAGTAATTTATCACTGCCTTCCTGTCAGTCACCCTGCTGTGCCCAGAATTCACAATCACTAAGTGCTTGCTCCCTGAACTGGCTTAAAAACCCATTTTTCCAAAGTTTTGTTCATCAGTGCGTCTGTTCCTAAAATAACCGCGATGACAGGCGCCTTCGAGTGTATGCTGTGCGCTGCCAGCGCGGAAGAACATCACTTTTCCGCGATGGTCGACAGCACGCCTTTGCCATGTGCTTCCGCGCTGACATGACTTCCTCAGTTATTGAGATGCGCCGACAGCGCGGCAGTTTCCTTATAATCCGCGCTGATCCAGTTTGGGTGAATTTGTTCAAACAACCAGCCTTCCAGATCACTCCAGGCTTGGTTGTTAGCTTTGTGAATATCGAATTCCTCCTATGGCATGTCTATTCGACCCTTTGCAACTACTTCCCTTGAAGATAAGCTCATCCTTCCACCCTTTTAGGAGGCTCCTTCTCCTATATATACTTCCACCATTACCATGAGCAGCTAGTTTTGGATAGTTAGACTTAGCTTGGAATAGCTTGGATTGTACAGAGCTTGTAGTGCTCAGATTGCTGCTATAGGTTTGGTGTGCTAGGTGTGGAAGTGATTGATTGCTTAGGGAAGGTTGTTTGTGACATTTGTGTGAGAGAGAGAGTTGTTTGTCTTGGGAGAATCATCCTCAAAGGTGAATTCTTGAGATACATGCTGACTGGCCCCTCCTGAGAAGGTTACCGACGTCAGAAAATTTGGTTGTACTCTTCTCTATTCTGATTAATAATAGATGAATGCTATTATTGTTCCATTCTTACTTGTTTATGCGATGGTTAAACGTGAATTGCATCTTTTCAGACTGATGTATGGTTGCTTTTATTAGATTTCACGCTTGCGTTTGCTTCCTCTTCGTGTGTGCAGGTATCTATTCGCGGGGATCGCGGAGGATTGTGACCAGCTGAAGCAAAGGAGCGAAGACAACATCCCTTCGTCAAACGACAACGCAGGAATCCAAGTAGGTGCTCTTTACCTCTTGTTTAATTGCAATTAGGAATATGCGTAGCAGCATTGTGTGATTGTTGCTAGACCCCTGCTGGGCTAGTAGGGATCGCCTCTATCCGTAGAGGGGATTTACCTCTCCAACAGCGCCAATGGAAAAAGAGCACTTTTTAGGGATGATCTGCAGAAGGTGTCTTCAAGGAACATGGAGTACATACTCAGGGGAACATAATGCAAGTGTTTTTAGCCCTTGTCACTTCTTATAACTCCCGGAATGAGTCCTCTAAGGTACGACAAGAGGAGTAACAGGGATGGTGACAAATTACTGTGTAACAGATGCCCCCTAAAGCATGAAGTCCGAGAGGTGGAGAGGGGTGAAATGCTTTACAAGAACACACGTAAGAGCACACAAGAGCACATATAGTTACTGCCGCCGAGGAGCTGTATTAAGAGACATGATTGATAGTTCAATTACATGATGTACATGGTATGGTCGCAGCCATCCATAAGAGAGTACATAAATAATCTGGATCCATATTATGGACGCAGCCATCTGGTTAGGATCAATGATTTGACTCAGGTATGGTCGCAGTCATCCAGTGAATGAGTCAAGTATCAAGAACCACGCCTGGATTACAACAGACACAATCCAGGGTCTTGCGCTCCATCTCGACCCGAACAAGAGTACAAGTCCAAGCATGTGAATATATGAGCTGAAGTCGAACATGCATGAACATCGCCTGATTACCAGTCAATAATGGAAACTGTTAACAGACGCGAGAGGTACCACCAATAATGACAATGGCCCTCAAGGTACTATAGGTACAATCTACGGCGTGTGAATCAATGATCTGAAGTCGAACACCCGTAGAATCATTCGATCGGAGGCCAATGATGAAAACCTCACGTCGAACATGAAGAACCTGCCATTGAGGCATGCAGGCTCCAAGGCACCGGAAAGGAGTCTCTAGATCAATTCCCTGGATAATGAGTTGAAGTCGACAGGGAGTGACCTTGATAGAAGGTGGGCCATAATGTTTCCCACATCATCGACACGAGACAGAGAGATGAAGTTGTGAATCAAGATTGTGCGAACTATCAGAAGGAGGTTGTTTTTTCAGAGGTCAACTTCTCTTGAACATGTCGGCGACACATTAACGGAATTGGCAGTATTTGACATCAATGTATCAAAGGTCATGATGACGAGGCAATGAGTGAATGAGAGGTCAAATAGGGTACCCAAATCCATGGAAGCAAGTGAAAGATATGAGATGAAATATCCCCACCCCGGACACGAAAACAAAAAGTGCCATGTTCAAGAGCGACATACTACCTTTACGGTAATAATTATGGTTCAAAATTTTCTTTTCCCCCCGCCATGCTTGTATTGTGATAAAATCCGATGTCATTAAGTTTTAACGAGTCTGACAAAGGAAGAACTCGGCGTCTTTTCATGTTTAGAGAGTTTGAAAAGACAGTAGAAAAGGAAACTCCAGGGATGTCCTTTTTCGTAAAGTTGTGTCTCTCGGGCCCGAAAAAGTATAAAATAATACCCGAAAGAATCGCCCGATCATTACGATCGAGGAGTACCTTTCATGATTAGTGACTTCGACCTGAAAAAGTAAAAAAGCGGTCAAAACCACGTCGTTTCGTAACCACTAACGAGTTTGAAACGACAAAAACCCGGTAATATTTTTATGTTTTAACGGTCGACAAAAAGAACTTAAAACGACCGCCCCTTATCACCATTTAACGAGTCAAGAGGAGCGACTCGGAAATATTTTCCTCTTTAAATGGTCAGAAAAGAGCTGAAAGCGGACCTCCATTTTTATTTTCTTTAACGAGTCAAAAAGGGAAAAATACTCGGCAATCTTTTCATATTTTACGAGTCAGAAAAGAGCGTAAAGGCGACTCGTCCTGAAGGAACGAGTGGTATAAGGGATAGCAACTGGTTCCGGTAATGGTGGAACTCACTTGAAACACATAAAGGTTAAGAGGCTGGCTAATAAAACCACTCATCGCTGCGGTTCCTCAGGAAAGGAGAAACAACCAAGTGAAAGCATATGATCGGTCAAAAAGATGGTGGCGATGGAATGAAACAACCAAGGCTCATCTAGCAGAATTTTAGCGGATAAAATGCAATCACGGGATGTAAATGGGTTCATTTTTACACAAGCTTGAACCATGGAGAACTTTGCTTGTTAAAAAAAAAAAAAATTTGTTGCATGCCTCCAGCATGATGCCCCCAGCATGATCATACAAATCGAAATTTTTTTTTGTTGCATACCTCCAGCATGATGCCCCCAGCATGATCATACAAATCGAGGTACATGCCCCCCAAGCTTCATGGCATTCACAGAGTGGATGGAATGAAGGTTTACTTGGAAAGACTCGATTGGAGGATGCATGCCCCCCGGGCTTCAGTCACGCGCCCGGGTGAGCTGCTGTCATCAGAATGACGGGGTGGGTGCTGGGGCATTTCCTGTGGAGATAAGACCATTTAGGAATGGAAGATGGCTATATGTGAAGTGTGAACCGGGAAATGAAAGTTGGTCTACGACTTTGATCGTTCTTCCTTCATGCGGAAAACACATCACTCTGAAGAGTGAGGACACAATAGCACGCATGCGATAAATATAGTCTCGTCCAAGGAGTAAATTGTAATCTAACGGACCTTGGACTACCATGAGACCCATTTGGATAGTCTTCCCTTCTAACGTGATGGGTACATTGGGAAGAATTCCTAAAGGTCGAGTGATTTCTCGATCGAAACCTATAAGGTTTCTCATCTCAGGCAAAAGCAGTGGGGAACCAAGTGCTTCCCAAGCTGTTGAAGAAAGGATACTTACAGGAGATCCTTCATCAATAATTGTACCAGCCATAACCATGCGATAGACTTGAACTATAATTCGAAATGGTATGGAGGCTGGTAACCGAGGATTGACTAGTTGATCCCAATTAAAGGAAATAACTAGGTTGCTCGGAGGTGGGACTGGATAGACAGCCGGATATGCCTCTAATGGACTTTCTTCCTGGTGTGAAGAAATGAGAGGGACGCTCACTTGATCATTAACGTCTATGTCAATGAATAGAATTTGGACGGTGGGTTCTTCATTCTTGGCAGTGATAACATCATCTGAGGAGGTAACTTCTGAAGGCGAAACCGGGTCACTTGTAATCCAGACCGTTTGACTGTTGTCTGGTTTGGATTCAGATGTAGGATCATTTAGGGGTGGAAGTTCTGAAAGCAAAACTGGGTCACTTGTAAGCCAGACCTTTTGACTTTTGTCTGGTTTGGATTCAGATGTGAGAGCAGCTAAAGATGGAACTTCTGTAGGCAAAACCGGGTCACTTGTAAGCTGGACCTTTTGAAAGACCAAGTCACTTGTAAGCTGGGACTGTGGACTTTCGTTTGGTTTGGACTCAGGTGGTTCATCTTTGATGATCAAGTGGTGCGTAGATGATGAATATAAATCACTTGTTCCGACCAGGGACTAGTCTGGAGCAGGATGAGCACAGGTAGGTTCAGGAAGAGAAAGTTGGACTAAAGAGGAATCATGTTTGATTACTTGGTTAATGGAGAGATGCTCTGCAGGTGTAAAAAGACGCTGATATCCAGCGGGTAGTTGGGGTATGGGATCCGACAGACTTGCCAAAAGACGGGAAGCTTCATCCATAAGTGGACAAAGGCGAAGGAGATGATTACCTTCACAAAGTCGACAAGGGAAACGAACCTTCCCTTTTCTGTTACCAGCTAGTAAGGTATCGTCGATTTGCGACAGTAAGGGGCGAGTCGGGTCACGGGACCATATATCTAGGATCCTGGGAATGCCAGGACAATCAGAAAGAAAATGGTCCCCTTTGCATAATCGACAAGGAGACCAGAACTTCCGCGGAGGAGCAGAAGGTGGTTCCACTTCTGATAGATTCGTGGTAGATACGACCTTTCCCTTAGGAGACTTCTTCTTTTTGGTCTTCTTCTTCTTCTTCTTAGCCACGTGGTTAGTGAAATCCAAGGTTTCACCAGGCGAAGTAGAAGATGAGGACGCAGCAATAGGCGAAGAAGGGAAGGGGTCCACCTTAGAATCAACATGGTGTTGTTCGGGTGGAGGAGGTGGTGGTGGGACAGGAGTCATCACACTTGAGACCACCGAGTTTGAAAACAACCATACGGGTAAACCAATGGTCAACCCAGGCAAAGACAATGTTGCGATATACTGAACACCAACATTTCCAACAGAAGGAAATGGGCGAGGGTACCCATCAGGAGGAACAACTTGGCTAGTGGGCACCGGAAAGGCTGCCATTGAACGAGAAATAACCCTACTCAAGCTAACGCAAACAAAATCTAATTGGGTAATGTTATCGTGGCTAATAAATTTTAAGACACTGAATTTAACCTTTTCATTTTTTAAGAGTCGAGAAAAGGGTAAAAGATGACTCTAGTCTCCTTCGAATATTTAATGAGCACGAAGTGACAAGACGCTCATAGGCACCTTTTCGTTTAGGGAGTCCGAAAAGGATCAAAAGTGACTGCTCTGGAATTCTAGGTAGAGGGTGTGCCAAACTTTTCGCAAAACCACAAAATACTTTTTAGGGTACGGGTGGTCAATCTTCGTGAATGCTGTGTTCACTGCATTGCGAATCGTAGGGCGGCTGACACGGCTTCCTATGGATAAAGGCTTTATTCCTATAGGGGTCTCCCAATATATAATCGACGGTACGTGGGAGCACAGTCCGTATTGGCACCTATCATTTCACCATGGAGGAATCACCCAACCACTCGACGATAAACTACCAGGTTTAAAGACGCCGGAACACGTCTCTAACCTAGACCTCTAGAGTGTTTGCGTTATGTTCCAATGCGTTGTTATGTTCATTGAGTTCATTTTAAAGTTTATCTTTGATTATGTTTCAGTTTTTTGGTCCTACCGTATGTGATATCTCAAAAACTTCTTACATGCAAACTATATGCCAAAATTAAATCATTTGATTCAATGAATTCTATCTACAGGAGGGTTGAGATCTTTTTCACAAATGAAATGATCACTTCAACAAACAACCTAATGCAGCTAATAACAAGAAACGAAATTTTGTCTTTTTCTTTTTAATAGCAACAAATAACAATAAATGCTAAGTACTATGATGCAAGAGATTTTTTTTTTTTCCTTTAAGATGGCATGATGCATGTAAACAAATTCTAAGAGATATGCACAATCCAAGTTCAGTCAATGAAATAGAACCAATCCTAAAACACAAAATGAACCATGCAAGCAAGGAAAAACACAAAGACTAGTGAAATCCAAAGAAGCTAGAAGTGAAGTATTCAGAGTATAGAAGATCAAGCTTTAACAAATCACTGAATAAGTGCAGAACATAATCAACAAGCTGACTGGATAATCAAGAGACCGAAACTTCCCACAGAAGGCTAGACATGCAAAGTCACTGGAAATAAGCAAACAGCTGAGGGATACAGGCTAAGACCAGTCAAGCAAAGGTTCAACACAGTTCCAGAGGCTGAAAAAGATATATAAAGAGACTGAATGAGCTTTCCACCCACACACAGGAAAAATTTACAGAGCTGGCGCGACTGTCAGCCTGCAACTTGCGCTACCACAGAATTGGCGTGAGCTGCTCTTGAGCAACGTGCGCCAACTGGCGCGACTGTCAGAGAAATAACCGCGCCAATTAAGCTTGCCAACTAGAAAAATGAATGGTACGACCTCAGGTCGGGTTGACAGTGCTCAGATGGGTCAAACAGTAAAGAATCAACTCAAAACTGACTCAGGAAGCTCATGCACTCAAGCAAGCCGAAGAAAATTAACATGCAAGACAGAAATCAAAGAGTTATTCCCCAGCGGAGTCGCCAATTTGTTGGTAAGGTAAATCCCCTCTGCGGATAGAGGCGATCCCACTAGCCTATCACAGAACTAGCCACAAACAAACCACGCTGCTACGCAAATTCCTAGTTATGCATCAAAGGTGAATCAAGAAGACTAACATGGAGTCCAACGCTATGATTGAAGTAGAGTTGATATCCTCACTCCCTTGCTCCAACAGATCATAAACGAACACCTGCACATGCAAAGGAAGAGACAGATACCAACATAGAAACTACCAAGGCACAACTATATTTCAGTCAAAAAGGAAATAAATCAACATATCACCGTGACAGATAATGAGATTGGAACTATAATAGCAGTCGCTCATCAATTAATAAACAGGAAAAGTTACAACCATTGTTCTGACGTCGACCCTTCTCCTGGCTGGGCGAATAACTATATGTGTCTTGACATGCATCTCCTCTCCGGCAGCATAACCTCTCTAGCACTCACTAGCATTCCTCCAAGAACTCAACATCTAACACTCCATGACCAATAATCATCACTACTATAACTCAATCACCAAATCACTAGCATAACACTAACACCAACACTCTAGCTTGTCCAATGCATAATGACAAGCTTATATAGATGGAGAAGGGAGGAGGATGCAATGAACCTGGACACCTTTCGCGGATTAGCAAAAGCCATAAAGATGGATAAAGCTCGAGAAAAGACTGATTTTCTATCCTCAGAAAAGCTCCATGTAATGAAGGAAACAACAGTCGGACATGCATTAAGGCAAAAAGCACGACTAAATTTGGTTGGCGCGACTGTTGCTCTAAGACAGAGCGCCAATGGTCGCGCCCCCTTTTGAGGATTTCCATCATTGGCGCGGGTAAGATATTGTGGACTTGCGCCAATGGAAAAAGAGCACTTTTTAGGGATGATCTGCAGAAGGTGTCTTCAGGGAACATGGAGTACATACTCAGGGGAACATAATGCAAGTGTTTTTAGCCCTTGTCACTTCTTATAACTCCTGGAATGAGTCCTCTAAGGTACGACAAGAGGAGTAACAGGGCTGGTGACAAATTACTGTGTAACACCTGTCAAAAAGACAATTTTCCTCTCCCACCTATGGAACAGATATTACAGGCAGTAGCAGGCTCAGAACTGATGTCTTTCTTGGATGGATTTTCAGGATATAATCAAGTGCTGGTGCATCCCAATGATCAGTTGAAAACCACATTCAGAACTAAATGGGGCACATGCGCATAATGGAAGATGCCATTTGGTTTGATTAATGCCGGCGCTACATTTCAAAGAGCCATGGACATCGCATTTAAGGGTTTAGTCAACAAATCTGTAGTGATTTATTTGGATGATATAACAGTGTATTCCAAGAAGCGAAGTGACCATCTCAGAGATTTAAAACAAATTTTTCAACGATGTTTAAGGTATGGGATTTCACTTAACCCAAAGAAATCTTTTTTCGCATTAAGTGAAGGAAAACTTCTAGGATTCATAGTGTCAAAATCCGACATTCACATTGATCCTGACAGAATCAAAGAAATCTCTGAAATATCCCTACCTCATAATAAAAAAGCCATGCAATCTTTCCTTGGTCAAATCAATTTTGTAAAGAGATTTGTACCAGATTTTTCACGAATTGTGTCTCCTTTGCAAACCATGATTAAAAAGAATTCAACTTTCAAATGGGGTCAAGATGAACATGAAGCATTCAACCTGATCAAACAAGCTATTATTAATGCTCCATCTTTAGCAACCCCGAATTTTTCAGAATATTTTGTTTTATACACATTTGCCTCAGAGAAATCATATGCTGCAATTCTAACCCAAGCAAATCAAGAAAAAACAGAAGCTCCAATTGCGTTTTTTAGCTCAAATTTACAAGGTGCTGAACTCAATTATTCAGACGTAGAGAAATAGGCCTATGCTGTTTTCAAAGCGGTCAAATATTTCAGACCTTTCTTACTCAAAACCCATATTAAGATCATAGTACCATTTCCAGCGGTAAGAAATCTTCTAGTACAGAAGGATATGGGCGAGAAAAGAGAAAATTGGATCACCGCTTTACAGGAATACAATCTTGAGATTAAACCAGCGAACATTGTAAGAGGTCAAGGCTTCTGCAAAATGTTAGCTGGAGCATCGCAAATCCCTGAAATTTCATCTGAAGGGATACAAATGTATGAGGTAAGCCTAAACGATGCAGAATCATTGTATTCTGATATCATTTATTATCTTAAGAATGGGTATGCTCCATCGAACCTGGATCACACTAAGAAAATAGCTCTGAGATTGAAAGCTAAACAATATTAGCTCATAAATGATATTCTTTTTAGAAAGAATTATGATTTTGTTCTTCTTAGATGTCTTGAAAAAACTGAAGCCGAAAAAGTTTTGCAGGAACTCCACGATGGACCAGCAGGAGGACACTATGTTGGAGATGCTACTGCACATAAAATTTTACGTGCAGGATATTACTGGCCTACGCTGTTCAAAGATTCACACAGTTACGTGAGGAAATGTCAAGTCTGCCAAACAACTGCTGGAAGACAAAAGAAGCCGTCCCTGCCACTACAACCGGTGAACATCGAGCAACCATTCAGCCAGTGGGGCTTGGACATAATAGGTGAGATCGTTCCTCACTCTTCTAAGCAGCATAGATACATCCTCACGGCAACAGATTATTTTACTAAATGGGTAGAGGCAGTTCCTCTCAAGACAGCTAATTCTGAAAATATTATCGAATTCATAGATCAATTTATAATCACTAGGTTTGGATTGCCAATGGCTTTAATGTTTGATAATGCATCATACTTTTCTGGAAATGTAATGACTGAGTTTGCACTTAAAAGAGGATTCAAACTAAAATATTCGGCCAATTACTATCCGCAAGGTAATGGGTTAGCTGAGTCAACAAATAAAAACCTAATCAGGATTATTAAAAGAATAGTTGACCAGAACCAAAAGAATTGGCATAAAGCTTTGGTAAATGCTTTATGGGTGGATAGAATAACAAAAAAAGCTTCGATCGGCACTTCCCCCTTTAATTTAGTTTATGGGAAAGAAGCGGTTCTTTCAACTCACTTAGTCATTCCCTCTTTGTCTTTAATACAATACATTGATGAAGTACCTACTTCCTCCATACAACTAAGACAAATGGAAATAATCAAATTAGAAGAGCAACAAGAACAAGCTAAGAGAACCCATGCTCATCATCAAGCGCTAATAAAATCCTCTTTCGATTCAAACAAAATGACCAGAAAAAATTTTCAGATGGGAGATTTAGTTTTAAAATGGGATAAGGCTCATGAAGAAAAGGGCAAACATACAAAATTTCAAAAGATGTGGCTTGGTCCTTTTCAGATTGTTGAAGTCATAGGTCCATCAACGTTTGTCTTATAGGATCTAGCAGGTAGAAGGGATTCTTTGCCTGTTAATGGTCAAATCCTTAAAATATATTTTCCATAGAAGATTATTCTTCTATTTTGTAGAATAGTTTTGTCTTTTCTTTTTTCCCTTTTTCATAATAAAACCGGTTGTTAATGGTTACTATCGGTATTCACGAAAAGACACCAATTATCTTTCAGATTTTGAGCTTTTCGCTTGTATAAATAGAATTTTTTTTTTGAAAATCTGATCTTTATTATTGACAGATACAGTTAAAAAAAAACTTTAGCCTAGATATGATATTAGTTTCAACTTCAAAAAATTTTTTTGAAGGCAACCTTTAGCGAAGTAATTGTTTTATATCAGCACAATGAAAGGTATCAATAACAAAATAAAGATTCTCTGTAAAACTACTGTTTTCATACTCTATTATTGTCGTCCAGAGCTTTCTTAAGGAAAACAATGATATCCTCCCTGTTAAAGAAAATTGCAGCATTCAGAGGAACAATCCAAGAAACACTATATCTCAAAGAATAAGAGGTCTCATCACGAGTCGGCTTATCATGATCACAGATATTATAACTTTGCTAACTTTGCCAAACACTGTCCATCAAAACAGGGCAATGACTCAAGATTAAAATCAAAAGACAAGGGGTCTCATCACGAGCCAGCTTGTTCAGCAAAAGTGTAAATCAAGTGAATGGCTGTGTCATAATTTGGCTACCAAACCAAGACATTGTTCTTTAAGAATAAAAAAGGAAAAAGTGTCAAAATGGATTTTTCTTTGGGGGTTGTAGATAGCCTTAAAACAGGATAAAGGATCATTGCTGGGTAACAGGTAACCCTGTCGAGGCTATGGACGCCTGCTGGCAGCAGAGGCTCTACCTACGGCAAACGAGCATATTTTAAGGCTAGCACACAGAGAAGAATTTATTTTATCTTTACATGACCAAGTAATGGCTGATGTAGATACAAGGACAAGCCTGAGGAAGCAAACAATTAGAAAAGAAAGAAGTTGAAACAAAATATCATTGATAGAATAAGGCATAATGTACTCTATCTGTCCATAACAAAGTTTAGATTTACGAAAATTTTTCTGTTTTGGAAGTTTAAAGAATTCAATAGAAAAGCAGAGATAACTGGTTCTTCCAAGTGAATCGCCATTGTTGTGACCACCAACAAACCCCCTACTTCTTTAGTATTAGCAATAACACTAAAGAAGCGGGGACCCTTAGTAAAAAATCCAAAAAGATTTTATGAATTTTTTTTTGTATTATACTCCTCAAAAAATACATCACACGGAGAAGAGTGAAGCATTTCTTTATGAGCACATTAAAACAACTGTGAATAAGAGGCGCTAAATTCATCACATCGCATACATTAATAAGCGCCCATAAATGAGAATCTTAAGAAATCTCCGATGGCCGATATGCGACATCGCATATCGCAACGTCCTATAAACAGCACACGAATAACTTCACAAAATGCGATCTGCGATAAATGCGATCTGCGATAAATGCGATCTGTGATAACAGCGATCTGCAATAAATGTGATCTGCAATAAATGCGATCTGCGATCTTGCGATGCTGCGATCTGCGAGTCGCAGAAATTACCCATCGCAAATTTTCCTCGGCTCAGCATTCAAGAATAGCTGTCCCTAAGACCAAAAATTGGGCGCACGCCTTAAATAAAATTAATGAATGTACGCCAAGGTATTCATGAAGGATAGTTTTGTGTTTCTCGAAGAGTCAGTTCACTGTGGGTGTCATGATTTTATACATTCGTAGAGCTTAAAGCTTTCATGTCAAAATTTATTATCATTACTCTTTTCCTTTGCGTGAACTGCAGGAATAAAAAACAGGGAACAACATGAAGCAATGTGCAGGAAACTTCTAAGGAAAGAGGGAAAGCGTCAATGCTCAGAGAACAGAGAAGAGATGCCCTCATAAACGGATACCACATGCAACAGAAATGCAGATTTCAGAGTGTTACTGAACAGATGCTGATATCCACAGGCGATTCGAAACTCAAGGTCAAAAACTCACAAAAGCAGCATGTTTACAAAATTCTGAAGCTCATGCCCTGTAAAGGAAAAAGCGCTAAAGGCAAAAAACGCACCAGAAAGGCCCGGATCAAAGAACGGAGGCAGTTTTTGATGCGCGATTAGCGCCTAGTGCTAATCGCGCATCGCTAAGAAAATTGTTCAGAAAGCAAAGTCCCTAACCTGCTTAGTCATCCATGAGTCCGGAAGCCGAGATAACAAAAGCAGAGTTAGTTTAAGAAGAATCTGGGTTGTTACCAAGCATACATGTAGTAAATTCGCCCAACAAGAAGATGATTCTCAAAAATATCTTCTAGTTTACTAAAAAGAGGTGTCGGCGCTTGCCATTTCTATTTTCGTAGCTCAAACAAAAGCAGAAAACGACCAGCCGACTCTTCCCAGGCAAATGTTGCATGCTCACAGCACTAAGGAGAAAATGCAGAAATAGTTAGAAATTAGATTCAATTTTTAGAAATAAGTTTGCTTAGATAAAGGGCGGTCATTTAAACCGTATCCGAAATTTATGTAATTAAGTTATTTAGTTAGCAGTATTTAAACCCTTCTCATGCATTTAGAGAAGGGTCCGGAAATTTGTCAAAAACTTATTCTCAGAACATGCACTTCTGCACCCTCAGAGGAGGTTTTGATGAATGAATGGATCAAGGTTTATTAATTTTTGCATTTGATATCTGCTACTGATGTGGCACTTTTGTACTCTTGGTAGATATTAGAACAAGGAGAGATAAATCATTGTTACTTGAAGCTTATGAGTAGGACTAGTCATAAATGGTACTTTTATCTCTTGGCCATTTCTGCTTATATTCTTAAAGTGATATACAGTTTTTAGTTGTTTATATGTTATTGCATGAATGCATGACTCACCATTTGGCACTTTTGTACGGTGGAGTCATTTATTTATGTTTGATATATGAATAACTTATTATGCGATATGTTGTTCACAACTGTTTTGCCTAACTTTTTATGCAAAGTGGTTCATCTTAATTGATCTCCATTCTTATGATAGCTGAATGATCTTTATTACCAGTTATTGTTTGAAATGTCTTTAGATCGCATAATAGAAGAAATACACCCCGGGTTAGCATAGATTAGATGTGCTGTTTTCATTAGATTACAATATCATAGAATTAGATTAAAGTAGCTTAGATTAGAACTTTTAGATCAGCATCATCCAACTTTGCACACACACACACACCCTTAGATTGGGAAACTGGTCCCATTATCCCCAGTCGGACCCGCTATACCAAACGGATAAGGAGCTGCCAACCAAGGTCCGGACCGGGTGGGTATCCCCCTTGTTGTCGACCCGATTTTCGGGGCCTCAACAGGCTCAAAGCCCAAGTTTTGACCGAATCTTGTTGTAAAGCTCCGCGAATTGTGTGCGCGGGGTACAAAAGTATGTTAGAGTCACAGGGTTGTCCACCCTAGCTTTGTAATGTAATGTCAGCTGGATAGACGTACTCATGGTCTGCGGACCATGGGATTGTATAAATAGAGCGAGGCTCTAAGTGTAAAGGAAATAGACATATTAAGGAATAAAGGATGAGCATGAGAAGTCTAAGTGATTGAGTCACAATGTGAAGTGTGTCTTTGGGTCATAGGGTAGGAGAAGGCCCTACAGCTGAGTGCGCAGAGGCCTAGTAGTCTGCAACTGAGTGCGCAGACCCCTGCAGTTGAGTACGTAGGGTGAGTCGAGTATGTAACCGTGGAAAGAATCAATAAAGAGAAGTTTGATTATAATTATGTGTATCTATTCTTGGGTTAGTTCATGATTGTTATAACTTTCAAATATACTATTTATTTATTGCGCGCACCTGTACAAATGTTTTATGTTGTTAAGTATAACTCAAAGCACTCAAGTAGACAAAGATAATTAACTAACATTGGAATATAAGCAAGGTCTTGGGTAATAGTGCGAAACGCGACACTGCTCCTGGATAGGGCTGTACGAAGGCAATGTATTGGGTCACGAGGAATGGGAAGGTGTGAAAAGCAACCTGTGCATAAGGAGAAACTACATACCATTCAAACTCATCAAACATCTCCAGGGTGCGGAATCTTAGTTCTAGCACCCTCCCATACCACTTCGAGTGAGACCTTAGTCCGCGCTCCACAAACTATTGCCAAAAGGGCCAGTAGTACCAGGATTTGTTTGGCTAACTAACTCTGAACCTGGGTTAGGCCTCAACAAGCCAACATCGGGTGATCAACCTATGAGGGGAGTGCATCAAACTATGATCGACAAGCTGCCTTTGTGCAAGAAAAACACTGAAGCTTGTGAAATTGACATAGCAAGACAAGCAGTTGTGAAAAGTTGGTAGGGAGGCTCCAAAACGAAGCTAAGGAAAAATTTTGGAGGGTAGTTGTAGCCACTACAATAGTCGTATAGGTGGTGCATGCAGCCAGAGAAGGACCTATAGGGATTGTGCAGTTATGGATGAGGAATTTCCCTAAATAATATGGGATAATTCCCAAGGAAATAGTGCAAGGAAATAGGAGCTTGGAAGACAGCAAAATTGGTTAAGTATTGTTGGCTTGATGGGCCTTGACCTAGGTTAAGCGTTAAGTTATCCAAGCAAATCCCTACACTACTGGCCCTTCCGGCATCAATATGTGGAGCGCAGAATGAAGTCTCACCTGAAGCAATATGGGGGGATGCAGGAACCAAGTTTCTGCACCCTGAGATGGTTGTGATGTTATTTTATACCCTCACTATGAATTCACACAGATCAATAAGCGCTTTAAGGCTTATCAATGTACTTCTCTTATTCATCCTTGAAGCCTCCGCGAAAGTATACAACTGTCCTTTGCATACCCCAAATAGATAGATTAGGCACTTACGTGCCCTATAATTACTCTTAATTATGTATTTACTCAGATTATCTTAGATTTTGACAGTCTTAACATGTAATTATGATTATCGTCGCATAAACATGTATCTTTACTTGCGTTCATATAACAAAGGGAAACATATAGATTCGTGCATTAGAATAGCATTAAAACATAAACCAATGTTTAACGTAACATAATCGCATGAAATTGACAAAAGTAAAATACACAGGTAATTCCAAAATACTTCTCTTTATTGATAATCCAGATTTCCAGTATAGACTCTAACTACCCTGTACACACAGTTGCAGAGCCTCTTCCTATGCTAAGACTATTCGCTTTTAGCTCTCACAGACCCACGAAATTAAATAGAACTCTACCAAAAACTTTCCTTAGACTCTTCTAAGACTCCCTTTTCATACATTCCCATGGTTTGCGGACCAAGGGTAGATCTCATCAAGCCGACACAAACTATCTAAACTAAGGGCGGAAACCATTTTTGACTCTTTACATCTTTACACTCTGTGACCACAAAATACAGAGACTTTTCATTCTTTATACAAAACTTGGGCCTTTAGCCCTAAAAATTGGGCTTTTAACCCCAACATTGACCCCAAGGGACTCGTTCCCAATAGGCCCCCAACACAAATCTGGTGACTCGCCCTCGAATCACTCTGTTGGTGCTGAGATCTTGTCTCAAAGACCTCGTAGCTCCACCTGTACTAATGTGACTTCGGCAGTGCACTATGTTGTCCCCTGCTTCACTTGCTCGACTAGCTACTCCATCACTAGCCCAGCACTGTCTACCTATATGATTTATTGTCTTGCCTACTGACTGGCCAATTTCCCTTCAATGGAGGCAGTGAGTACATAGGATTCCTCAAGCCAAGGCCCCTATTTGGACTTCAGTACTGTCTCCTTGTGCTGAGCTGCATCCACTTGTTCCTTTAATGCCTTCACTTCCTGCAGCTTCACTAACCTTTGTATAATGGCGATGGTGCGCGTCATTGATTTAACCTCATCATATCTCTAATGTAACTCCGACACCTCTATTTCCAGACTCTAGACATTAGGATCCTCCTATATACTGGTGACTACTTTGAGCGACTGCTTGAAAAGCACAGTGCACTCCTTCACGATGACATTTACAGCTGCCACTGCACCTTTGAGAGAGGCTGCGAGATACTCTTTACCCTTTGGTGGAGTCAAAGGCTGGGCCCTCAACTCGATCTCTATAATTTTAAGGTTTAGTTCAAACTGAACCTAAGCCAGCTATGTTCTCACTTCGCACACTCCAGCCACGAGCTTCTGAATTCTCACATCCATTGGCGCATCTTCAGGAATATCTAGCTCTAGAACAGTATTGCATGCCTCAGCTACCACCTTGGCCATGTGCTCATTATTTTCCGTGGTGGCCTTAAGATGATCAATGGAAGAATTATTTTGTACAACCAACTAAGCGTTATTCAGCTTCTGTTCACTGATAACATTTAGGGCGCACTGTTCCTGAGCTCGAAGTTTCGCGATCACACCATCTTGCAAGGTGTGAAGGGATTCACTTGGAAGTGCAGAAAAATTTAGCCCAACCCTCTTGAGGGTGCTGACAGTGGCCCCGTTAGCTTCTGCTTCTATATTCAGTGCTCCATCCGACAACACTATGGCAGGGGATCCAGTGTGCACACCATTTCTGCTGCCTCTAAAGTTCTAGGGGCCAAACTAGTTGATGCCGCACTGCATTGCCCCACCTTGGTCTATATGTGTGACACCTAGATCTGTAGCTCACACATACCTGTTTGAATGGCACCTAAGGATTTTTTTTGCTATTACTTGAACTATTGCAGCAGTTCCACAGTCGCATCCCTCACCGCATTGTTAATGTCATGCAAATCACCTTCTATCTAGGTGATTAGGTCGAGGGACATTTTGTTGGCCTTGGACTTATTTCGTGGCCTTACCTTCTCCTACTCCCTATTGCGTTTAACCTGAAATGGGGTAATCTATGGGTGTGTTCCTTGCTATTCAGATCATTGCTCTTCCTCTTCTATCTCGGAGGAAGAATATTTCTGAGTCCTATTGGAGTCACACTCCTCCTCTTCTTCCTGCCCTTCTGTCTGCCATTTCGCAATGCGCTCTGCTTTGGATTTGTCCTCAGCCTCTTTCTTCCTCCTTTTGACCAACTATTCCATATTTAGTCTGGCCTCTTCCTTCTTATGCTTCACTACAGACTCGCTAGACCTAAATTATAAGTCAAAGGACATGCACCACTATGTTGGTTAGTGGTCGAGGACCGCCACGATTGCCTCATCTGTGGCTAGGTATGGAAGATCATACCACTTTTGATTAGGGTACTTCTGCGCTCATATGGAGACACAGTGGAAGTCTGCCTTGAACTCCATTTGTTAGAAAATTATATATTACAGAGCAATGGAACACATAAAATATTGCATAAATATAAACACAGAAAATGGACAAAATAGGAGAGACCCAGATATAAGTGGTTCACCCAGTTTGGGCTACATCCACGGAGAAACAACCAGTCCTTCCTTTTATATTATCCAACAAACTGAAGAGATATAACCTACAACAGATCCGTTGTAATTCCCTTTTCGCTCTCAATCTCCTCTCTCTTCCTCACTCATAATACAGATATACATAGACACAATACAACTCCCTCATATATAGTGAGGGGTTGCCTTCTAGGGGAAAAAACCCTAAATTAAACATAACTTCTACCATTAGATCTCCTCCTAATGAATGGCCTAGATTGACTTAAAAATTACAACATTTTACAAGGCATTCGCCCCCCCTAGACCCCCCCCCTGCAGCGAATATTTTACCGGCGGAAACCATTACGAACTGGGGTCCAATGTGGCGATGCCTTTGAATACAGAAGATAATCAGGCTCCACACCCAACACCACATACTCTACCAATTGTTCAAACACAATCAGTGATAACCATGGTTTGTGGTTAATGGCTATGTTGATACTCATCTCCATCAGGATCCAAAATATCTTGCTATCCTTCACCCATTGGGGGTCCTTGGTGGCCCAGAGCAAAGCAAACTTTGCTGCTTTCGGTAAATCATATGTGACTGGAGGAAACTAGCTATCCTCTGGTAACTCCCATGTGACCAATAATATGGATAGCAGCGGCCATGCTTAGTGAAAAGTGTTTCTCTGATCTTGCTCCTCTCTCCAGTTCATGAGGAACTCGTTGTAGAGGTAGTGTGCCCAGTTGAATTGTACACCCTCCATGCACTGGGCTGTTAATGATACGACCAGTGCTGACACTTAATCTATGTGGCACTTCCTCATAATTTTCCTAGCCAGGATCTGGGTGGCTACTTTGACTGCGGGGTCAGTTATAGTAGAAATGGCATAGCCACATGACTTCTTGATTGTTGGGTTGTGTTATATTCTTTCCACGACTAGCCCACATAGTTAACCGGGGGGTTAGAGGGGAGGCAGAGCCCCCCTTCATTGCGCAGATTGTGTAGTGGGGGGGGGGGGGGGGGGGTTCACAGGGGGGTTGAGGCGTACCTATAACCCCACTTTATAGGGTCCGGGGCAGTGCCCTAGAAAATTTTGGTTTTGGACCCTATGTTAGGATGGGCAGACCCACCTATGGTTTTGTGCATGATTTTCACACATGTTTTTGGATGTGATGGTTTTCGGTCCATGGTATTGGATGCGATGGTTTTTGGTCCATGATATTGGACGTGATGGTTTTTTCGGTCCGTGGTATTGGATGCTTCAGCATGTATAAATATGTATTATAACATTGAAAGGAACATAATGAAAAATCAAGCTGGTAGTTCCGATTTTGGGATCCAGGGGAAAATCTTTGTGTAGATATGTTTTATGTGTTATGCTCTTGCATTGTTTATTTTATGTGTTTTAAAATTCGTATGCAGGTAATTTCTGTATGGGGTTAAAACCTACATTTGGTATCAGAGCTGTTTTGGCTTTAAGGGAACGCCTTTGTTGGTGAGGGGTTTCGCTCGGGCCTATGGTAGACCCTATTCAGTTGGAGATCTATGAGATCAATTCTGGTGGTGAAAGAAGATGGCGAGCGGTGGAAAGATAGAGGTTGAGAAATTTAATGATCAAAGTTTTGATTTGTGGAAACTCAAGATGGAGGATCTGTTGGTGGATAAAGATTAGTGGATCACGGTAGATCCAGGTACTAAACCAACGGGAGTGTCAGATGAAGAATGGAAGAAGTTGGATCAGAAGGCAAAGAGCACAATATGATTGTGTGTCTCAGATTCAGTATTTCTAAATGTATGAGGGGAAGCTACAACAAAGGATTTGTGGGACAAGTTAGGGACTTTGTACCAATCTAAGTCTCTGGTGAGTAAACTGTTCCTGCGGAAAAAGCTGTATAACCTGAGGATGAAATATGGAGACTTAATGATAGAGCATCTAAATGCATTTAATACTGTGGTAAGTCAGTATCATCTGTTGATATTAAAATTTTAGTTGAAGATAAGTGCATCAGTTTGTTGTGTTCTCTACCAGATTCGTGGGATAGTTTGGTTATTGCAATAGGTAGCAATGCAACTGCCATGCAGTTTGATGAAATAGTCTCAGCCTTGCTGATAGAGGAAATGAGATAGAAAAAAATGGAGAGCTAGAATGGTGATGCCTTGTCTATACGAGGACGGTCCCAGAACAAAAACAAAAATAAGTCATCGAGTGGGAGATCTAAATCTAGAGGGAGATCTAAGTCTCCAGGAAAACTTATAAAGGTGGTGTGCTGGAAATGTGGAAAGGAAGGGCACTACAAAAGGGATTGTAAATATAAAGCTCCTACTAAAGGAAAGGGATCTGATGATTCTCCTTCTACAGAGGCGAAAACTACCTTAGATGAAGGTGGGGATGTGTACTTGGCTTCTTCAAGTACACATGTAGATCATGAGGCATGGTTGATTGACTCAGATGCATCCTTTCACTTCACTCCCCATAAAGAGTGGTTCTGTGAGTATGAGAAATACGATGGTGGTGATGTCTTCTTAGGGGATGATAGGAAGGCTAGAATCATCGGTCATGGAAAAGTAAAGTTGAAGTTGCAAGGTGGAAGGTGGAAGGGTTAGAACACTTTCGGGTGTTCTGCATATTCCTGCATTGGCTATAAATTTGATTTCTGTAAAGAAAGCTGGATGATGCAAGTGTAAAAACAGCGTTGAAGAAGGATACCTGCAAGATGGTTCGAGGAGCACTGGTATTGATGCGGGGAGTTCAGATTGGAACTCTGTACAAGCTACAAGGTACCATTGTTATTGATGGTTGAAATAGTTCTGTGGTTCCTGAAAGTGGAGCAGAAAATCTAGTGGTCTCTGGAGAGAAGACCATGTTGTGGCATAAAAGGCTTGGACATATTGGAGAGAAGGGCCTTCAGATACTTCATGGTAAAGGTATGGTAGAAGGTATGAGTAATAGCTCTCTGGATTTTGATTTCTGTGAAAATTGTGTATACAGGAAGCAGAATCAGGTGAGTTTCCCCTCTAGTGGTAAGAGGGCGAAACATATATTAGACCTTGTGCACAATGATGTGATTGGACCTGTGAAGGTTCCATCATTGGGTAAGTCTGCATACTATGTATCATTTATAGATGACTTCTCAAGGAATACATGGATATATTTCATTAAGAAGAAATCTGAAGCCTTTGACAAGTTTAAAGAATTTAAGACTCTCGTGGAAAATCAAACAGAGAAGAAGATAAAGGTGCTAAGGACAGATAATGGTGGAGAGAATTGTAGCAAGGAATTTGAAGAATTGTATAAGAAGTGTGGTATAGCACGACAGAAGACTACTCCATATACACCTCAGCAAAATGGAGTTGCAGAAAGAATGAATAAGACGTTGATGGAAAGGGCAAGAAGCATGCTCAGTGGTACCGGGTTAGGACAAGAATTCTAGGCAGAGGTGGTGGACACTGTATGTTACCTGGTCAACAGGTCACCTTCATCAACGTTGGAGGATAAGACTCCACAAGAGGTATGGACTGGTAAGAAACCCTCTCTTTCACATCTGAGGGTATTTGGATGTGATGCATATGTACATGTTCCAAAGGAGAAATGAACCAAGTTGGATTGTAAATCTAAAAAGTGTATCTTTATTGGGTATAAGGATGGTTTAAAGGGTTATAAGCTTTGGAACCCAATCACACAGAAGGTTGTGTACAACCAAGATGTGGTGTTCAGAGAGGGAAAGGATGTTATTAAACATGAAGTTCAACCAAAGGAACCCGAGAAGATAGAGTTTGAGCTTAAGGAGGAAGAATCAGACTCTACAGCACACGAGGAACCAGAAGATGAAGAGCCACAAACTCCAAGTGTGAGAAGATCAGTTCGAGAAAGAAGGCAGCCAGAAAGGTATAGTCCATCTGCTTTCTATTCAAATTTTGCTTTATCTATTACTAACGATGATCCCATGACTGTGAAGGAATCAATAGATTCAGAGGATGGCTAACTCTGGAAAGAGGCCATGGTTCATGAAATGGAATCTTTGCACAAAAATGAGGCTTGGGATCTGGTGGAGTTGCCCACTAGAAGGAAACCCATTGGTAGCGAATGGGTGTTCAAGAAGAAGAAAAATGTAGAAGGAAGGTGTAGAAATACAAAGCTCGGTTGGTAGCAAAAGGTTATTCCCAGGTGCTAGGAGTTGATTTTGGTGATATTTTTCCTCCTGTTTCCAAGGTAACTTCTATTAAATTACTTTTATCTATTGTTGTTGCTTTTGATTTTGAGGTAGAACATATAGATGTGAAGACAACATTTCTTCATGGGGATCTGGAAGAGGAAATATACATGAAGCAACCTGAAGGCTTTGCGGTGAAGGGTAAGAAAGAACTGGTATGCAAGTTAAAAAATTCTCTGTATGGGTTAAAACAGTTACCAAGGATGTGGTATCAGAAATTTGATACATTTATACGGGGTCTTGGCTTCACCAGAAGCAAAGCAGATCACTATTTGTATTTTAAATTAATTGGTGACTATGTTATTTATCTAGTCTTGTATGTGGATGATATGTTGCTAGTTGGAAATGATAAAGACATTATCCAGGATTTGAAGACCTAATTGTCCTCCAAATTCAACATGAAAGATTTTGGTAATGAAAACTATATTTTGGGCATGGAAATTAAAAGAGACCGAGCAAAGAGGAAGCTCTGGTTAAACCAAAGGAAGTATTTTGAGACAATATTGCAGAGGTTTAATATGCAAGATAGTAAACCGGTGAAGGTTCCTATTCCTGTAGGTGTGAGGTTATCTATTGAATAGTGTCCAAAGACACAAGAAGAGGAAGAGGACATGTCCCGTGTTCCATATGCAAGTGTAGTTGGTAGCCTGATGTATGCAATGGTTTGTACTAGACAATAAATTACACATGCAGTGGGAGTATTGAGCAGGTTTATGTCAAAACCAGGGAAGGAGCACTGGACATCAGTGAAGCGGGTTTTCAGGTATTTGCATGGCACTAGTGATTATGGTTTGTGCTACCAAGGAAGACCAGGATTAGACAGAATGTTGGATATTCGTGGCTTTGTTGATGCAGACTGGGCTGGAGATCTGGATCAGAGAAGATCTAAAAATGGGTATGTGTTTAACCTATTTGGAGGTGTAGTCACTTGGATGAGTAAGAAACAATCTGTAGTGGCACTATCAACTACAAAGGCAGAATACATAGCAGCCACACATGTAAGTAAGGAAGCAATTTGGTTGCAGAGATTGTGTTCAAGTATGGGGTTAGTACATGGAGCTATAAGGATAGACTGTGACAGCCAAAGTGCAATTTTCTTGGTAGAGAACCCCACATATCATTCAAAGACAAAGCACATTGATGTTCAATATCACTTTGTGAGGGATATGATAGAAGAGAAAAAAGTATTGTTGGTAAAGGTGGACACTTTGAAGAATACTACAAATGCATTGACAAAATATGTGAGCTCTGAGAAGTTCTATTGGTGTAGAGACAATGGGAATTTCAGGGCTAGAAAAATGATTAAGCCCTCTTGTGGCACCCTATGGAAAGAAAACAACAAGTGGGATAATGTTGGGTTGTGTTATATTCTTTCCACAATTAGCCCAAGTAGTTAACTGGGAGGCAGAGGCCCTCTTCGTTACACTGATTGTGTAGCGGGAGGGTGGGGGGGGTGGGGTCACAGGGGGTTTGAGGCGTACCCGTAATCCCACTTTATGGGGTTCTGGGCAGTGCCCCGAAAAATTTTGGTTTCGGACCCTATGTTAGGATGGGTGGACCCACCTATGGTTTTGTGCATGATTTTCGCACATGTTTTTGGATGCGATGGTTTTCGGTCCATGGTATTGGACGCAATGGTTTTCGGTCCATGGTATTGGATGTGATGGCTTTCGGTACATGGTATTGGATGCGATGGTTTTTTCAGTCCATGGTATTGGATGCTTCGACATGTATAAATATGTGTTACAACATTGAAAGGAACATAATGAAAAATCAAGTTGGTAGTCCCGGTTTTGGGATCTAGGGGAAAGTCTCTGTGTATATGTGTTTTATGTGTTATTCTCTCACATTGTTTATTTTATGTGTTTTAGAATTAGAATGCAGGTAATTTCTGTACGGGGTTAAAACCTACATTGATGAGCTTAAATTTCTCCTTCATTTTCTCGGCGAGGTCGTGCTCGCCTATCTTACTGCCAAATTCCATGGGCGTATTTAATCCTGAATGCGGCAGTCGAGTGATCCTCTAGATTAGCATGTCAGTGATTGGTATTGGTTCTTCTAACTACAGGCACCCATTGTGCACCAATCATAACAACTGTTTGATCACTATCATGGTTATGGGCGTGTTGTTGTAATGTGGCACCCATAACATGTTTAGCAGTCCTGCCTTCCTCCACCCCTTTTACCCACTTCCTTGGCTCTAGCGCAGTCAACCCAGTGTCCTGTTAGAGGACACAACGCATGAAATGATTAGTCACTAGGTGGGGAAGCGATCCATATCAGCCAAATCCCAATCCTCCAGCTTTAAATGGGGGACGCGCGATAGGAACGGTTCTTCAAATGTGATCTTGTTTGTCAACAGTGGTGTATGCAGTGTGACTTTGCTCTCATCAATGCACTTTGGGACCTTTGCCTTGCCTCAATGCAGAGGAATGTATTTGGGTAGTTTAGAGATAGGGTCGGACCCTTCAACGTCAATGTCCTCTGCCCCCATGTCAATGTCTTCCCCACCCATATTGATTTCTTCACTATCTTCTTCAGGTTCTAGGTCAACTACCTTTCCCTTCTCCTGTTCGGTGGGATTTTCCTTCTGCGGGTTTTTTATGGGTGACGCGCGCATCAACGGTGTCATTTTTTGCTTATCTTTCTTCATTTTTGGACCCTCTTTAGTCGGCAGGGGCCTCGGCCTGTGTAAACTTGGCGATTTGGGTACCTCTGCAGGTACTTTGACACTTTCTATCTATGGGGTGGCTTCCTCAGCTACCATTTCTACCTTCGAGGAAACTCCCTCAGTGGCCATTGCTTCTCCAGCACTCACGGTTTCTGCGGCTGCCAACATGATGCTAGTGAAAAACTCCTATGTTTCCTTTGGAAACCTTTCAAACACTGAAATTGCTATCAAAGCTTCAAAGATCTCATGATTCATATGCACCTGAGATCTCAATACCTCAATTCTCAAAATGCCAAGTGTTTTTCATTGGGTAGCCACTTGTAATTTATAGGCATTTTCAAATTCAAATCCAATCGTTTCCCCCAAAATTCATTCATAAATTCTAGATTGGCGGCATATTTTCAAGGATCCTGCCCTTAAATTTTGACTTAAGTGTAACCCCCTCACTCCATTTAGCTATTTTTTCATCGTTAAAACATGAACAGTGACCATAATGGTCATTTTCCAGCTGCCTTGTGTGGTCCCTTCTTCAATAGTGTAGCTCCCTACGCGTTCCTGCTGACACTATGACATACCTTCATTCTGCGTAGTTGCCCAACCACGTAGCTTCACAACCGAGGAAGTGTAGTTTATAGTCCAACGCCTTCTTTTAGTTTCTTCGAGCACTAAGACTGTGCTTCCATCATGTAGTCATCTAGCCGGATCACCGGTGTATGGCTTCAATCGGCTGCCATTCACCTTTCCTGGGAAGGGTTCTCCATTTAATTTTACCAACTGAATTGCTCCACCATTGGTAATCTTCTTGATGACATATGGCCCTAGCCAATGCATCCTAAATTTTCCTAGAAATTGATCAAACTTGTTGTCATATAATAAAACTAAATCATTACCTTGAAGGTGTGCAGTTTGATGTGCTAATTGTACCATGCCTTTTCGCACTCCTTTTGAACTTGTTGATGGAATCCAGCTAGAAATATATCCTATTCAAGCTCTATTACTTGCGTGAGCCTCTCCTCTAGGGCTCCACGATCTGCCATTCCTGTGAATGTCGCTATGCATAGACTAGGTACAATGTAGTCCATCGGCATCACATCTTCTATGCCATAAACCAGCTTGAACGACGTTTGTCTAGTAAGCTTCTTGCAAGTCGATCGATAAGACCATAACACTATGGGTAAATGCACATTCTAGTCATTTATTTGTGTATTGCAAACCTTCATCAACTCTTTTTCCAGAGTCTTATTAAACAATTTTACTGTTCCATTAACCTGTGGGTGATATGGTGTGCTCTTCAGATGGTAAACTTGAAATTACCCCGTCATCACGCTGATCATCTCATTAAGAAAATGCATACTACGATCGCTCATTAAAATTTTTGGACAACCAAACCCTGTCAGCACATACTCAAAGATGAATTTTTGGCTGTCGTGCTTGTACAGTCCTTCAAGGCTGTGCCTCTACCCATTTGGTTAAATACTCAGTTGTGGTGATGATGTATCACACACTCATCTTCTTTCTTGGAGGTTGAATTAGTCCCACAAAGTCAATAACCCATTTCTCAAAGGGCTATAATGATATCTGCGGATTCAGCGCAACTCATCCCTCCACAAGGGTCTACCAATCCTTTGGCATGCATCAAATGCCCTACAATACGCCATTGAATCCTTATGCAGTGTCGGCCACCACAACCCAGTGCGTATAATCTTCTGCGATGTTGCTTTTCCCACATAATGTCCTCCCGTGGCTCCTCTATGAGCCTCAATGAGGATGTTGTTTCATTCAAATTCTCTCACATAACATTGCAGTGTTTCATCTGATCCCATTTTATACAAGTGTCCTCCAATGATAGAAAACTATACCACACGCACCACCAATTCCTTCTTCTGCTGACTTGTATATCCTTTTGAAGCTGTGCTTGTCATAAGGAAGTGTATAATATCTTCAAAGTGATTGTCGTGACGTGCACTACAAAGAGTTTTGCATCAAGCAGTCCTTCCTCCAAATTAATATGCTCTTCTCTAGTTTCAATGCACGAAAGGTGATCCAGTCCTATGTTCAATTGTCTTAGTTTCATAATGACTTCAAAATCATATTCCTAGAACAAAAACAACCACCTTCATATATTCCCCCCCAACACAGGCTTGTTGACCAGGTATTTCAATGCAGAATGGTCTATATACATCTTAAATTGTCCGTGAAACAAATAATTCCTGAACTTCTGGAGCCTGTACACCATAGCTAATCCTTCGCACTCTGTCATGGAATAATTTTTCTTAGCTTTGGACAGCTTCCTACTCGTGAACACTATAGGATGATCCAAGTCCCCTTCATGGCCCATATCAATACTTCTCCCAGTGCAATACATGATGCGACCACATGCACATGAAATTCCTCTTCCAATCCAGGAAGACTAGGATTGGCGCGATGACCATTTTCTCCTTTAGCACATCCAAGCTCTTCTGAAATTCTTCATTCCAATAGAACGTAACATCATTAATACTTTTTCCATTGGCACGGTGATCTGGGCATAGCTCTTGATGAATTTCCTATAGTATCCCGTATGCTCGAGCATTACGCATACCTGTTTCACACTCCTTGGCGCCTCCAAATTGATTATGACCACGAGCTTCGTAGGGTCTACCATCAAGCCTTGTCTGCATACCACATGACCCAACAAGATCCTAAAAGGGACACAAAACAAACATTTCTTTAGATTGAGCATGATTTGGTACCTCTGGCTTGTATCTAACATTAAGCGCTGACTTGCCACATGGTGCTTTACCAATATAAACACTGTCCAATCATCAAAGTATACCATTCTCGCCCATCGCACCCCACAGAAGGGACTTTTGAAATGCAACGCACCCTCACAGTGTATTTAGGTGAGATGCAACGCACTTAGCCAGTGGAGCAGCTGCAATGATCCTGTTTTGACCAATTCTGAGCAGTTTCTCATGGAGAACTTCTGGGAGAAGCTGTAATCTGTTGACCTTGTTCCTTTAGGGGTTAGAAGAAAACTTTTAGGGACTTAGGAGCCCTTGATTTATGGACATTTCATGCTTGGGGTTGCAGGGCCCAAAAATGTCTATAACACCAGGGTTCATACAAACTTAGAGGTGACAATGCTATATGCACAAAAGATTGGATTGTACTCATGCCACCCTCAATTATGACATGAGATAAAAGTTCTCATAGATCATTCCTCCTACTGAACTATAGTGAAAGCTTGTTGATGAAATTACAATTGAAAACTGATTCTAATTATGAAAGTGGCAATTTCATTTTCTCAACTTGTAGATGTTAATTAATCAATTCATGAAAGGAAAAGGGCTAATATAATTGCATAAATAAATCTACTTTATCTTGCATAATTCATCAAACTACCAACATAATTGCATGTGTCATCTACCTAGTTCACACTTGCTTGAAAATCAAAAACCTAACTTGCATCATACTTGTGACTAAAAAAACTAATTCTACTATGTTTTGTAGTTAGGAAAAGGAACGGTTGGATTGGCCTAGGGGCTTCCCCTGATCAACGAATCAAAACATAGGGTCATTATTCATCTTGATTGAGCTAAATTTGAAGTGGGGATCAAAACTGGTTAAGAAATGTGGTACTGCAGGCTTACTATAGGTGCTGCTACAGGAGGTCCTGTATTGCTACAAGAGGGCATGTATTGCTACAAGAGGGCTTGTAATGCTACAAGAGGGGTTACAAGAGGCTTTTTAGGGTGAAAATGATGTCTTGAGGGTATGGAGAGGTGAATGGAGGTTAAAGAGAATGAAGAAAAGGTTAGTTGAGCCCCCTAGCCAAGCCTAAGACCTCTCAGAGGTTTGTCTTGCACTAGGATGAATGCTCACAGTGTCCTAAGTTTACTAGGCAAAGTGACTTATGGAAATAGAGTTTTGGGATAGAATTGAGGGGTGGAAAGAGAAGATGGAGGAGTCCAATATGGAAGTGGAAGAGGTGCCCTCCCATGCATATTAATACAACCTTGCAACAAACCACATGAATACATCCATTAATCACTAACAAAGTGATATAACTTATGATGGAAAAGATGAGTTGAATTTAAATAACATCTATTTTATGCCATAACACTACTCTAATCACTAAACTAACTTCTAAGCTACAAAAAGAAAATGTAAAGAAAAACAACTAACATTCATCTATTTCCAAGAAATCATAAACACAATATTTTTGGACTGAGATTATGAATCCTTCCACCCATTCTCCCACAAGAGAGGTGATGTAGAAGCTTGCAACCATAGGTTTTTATAACTTAATCTCTACTAAAATGAAAGAAACTATGAACTTCTTGGAATCAAGAACAAAACACAAGTACAAAAGAGGGACCAAAGCCTCTAGGTTGGGCCCAAACCCAAGGGTTTCAGTCCTATGAAACTAACTCAAATGCAGTGATGTAGTTTAACAACCAACTTATCATTATCATAAATTAAAGATCTCATACATCACATGAAAGTTCAAAATGAAAATGTCAAGCTCTAAGATAAATAGCTACACCTAGCTGAATCAAAACTTTGAATCGTAATGATCTTTTCATCTTGTTTATTTATACAAAAGGGTATTTGATAGCATATCCCTTGAAAATCGGAGTTATTTCCTCCTTGATCTTGGAAATGGTGGATCATGTCCGTATTGAGCTTCACTTGTATTAGGAGTTACTTGGTTGCTAATAAATTCGAACTGGTGAGAAAGGATGCTATGATCCCAAGTCGAGTTAGGGAGTTAAGGAGGTGGATAAACCCCGTAGATTCTCTCCTACTTGTCTCCATCAAGCCCCTACATATTAATTAACTAAAAATGCTTATGTTTCCTACAATTAAACCACATTAGGCCACATACTATGAAAAAACCTTTTACTCCTCTTACTAATCATAATATAACAAAAAATGTGAATTAATGTGAGAAAATGATAGTTTTAAGGCTGGAGGATGGCATGATGATATTCAAAATATGCATATTCATGAGACTCATCATCACCCCATACTGAAGGTGTTTCTCATCCTCTGAGAAAATTAGTCATCCATGTGACGATTTTGCATGGCCTTGGTGGCCTCTCTGACATACCAAATCTCCTCAAATGGTATGCCCTCTTGTAGGTAAAAACCTGCATATCTTTCTATCTCAGTTCACTCCCTTTGCTCTTATGTTTCATATATTCCTTCTTGTAAGCCTAGCAGCAAGGGTGTACTGAGTTTGAGTCCTATCCACTTGATTTTCATTCTCTACATGATTCTCTTTTACAATGGTTTTATCTCCAAGGAATTTGGTATAACCCTATTTGCCACTCCATTATAGTGAGAGAAACCTAATATCAACATACCTCAGTTGTTTGGCTAAAATGCATCCCTTTTCACCTTTTCTTTTACATATGTGATATTTATCCCATGATAAAAGGGTGAATTTACATAATTGAGAAATTTCTCATTATCATTTAACCAAAATATTATAATTATGAGATAATATTTATTTCATAATTGAGATAATTGAGAAAGAGCTGATAATTATGGAAAATAGTTCTATATTTTTCCATTCCCAATGAGATCAACTTGACCCACTTGTGTATGAGTTGGCTAGGGGTCAATTATTGTAGAAGTTTCCTAACATCTCAAGCCACTATGTGACTATATACATTCCCCTAGAGGATATAATGAACATTTATAATCTCACCAAGAGGAAAGCGGTAAAGGAGGGAGTATCCAAACTATAGTATGAGAGCTCTGTTGTATTGGGAGAGGAGGCCATAATACAAGATGGAGGAGAGTATCTTATGTGTTGAAGGTATATTGATGTAATTTCATTTATATGATTAATACAAATCTATGTTCCTTCCCCTTATAACAGTTTTGTAGTAATTTATATGTGTGATTTCTAGATGTTTTGAGCTGACAATCTTCTACGGAATATCAATTTTCGTCTCTGTTTAGTTTTTCTTGTGTGTAGGATTTGGATCAGGAGTGGATGAAATAGATTGCTTGATTGGACTGCAAGGGATTTGTATCAGGCCCAAAACCCTTCAGCAACCTGCGAGGGGGCAGGCTACTTTCTCATACTTTGTAGCATTAGAAATTGCATCAAAGCTGCATGCATGGCCATCTGGATTGGGGATTGATATTAGATTGTCTTAGCCATTCTCTTTTGTTGTCTAATGATCTCAATCGAGCATGAGATCATTGAGCAATAGTTCCTTGCATAATTAAATGCAACATAATTGGTGCTTTCAATGAGAAAATTTTTCATTTCCCCTCTTTGTTTTTAGATCTCCTATTCTTCTTTATGTTTTTTTGTTTTTTGTTTTCTCTTGTTCCCATTGAGTTCTCTGTAGTTTTTTGGAATCGTTTTGATATCCATTGATTTTACTTGCTTCAGATATGAGTTGATCTTAGATCTTGAGTTTTATTTTTGTTTTCTCTGCAAGAGAAGAACAGGTCATGTGTTTAAAATAAAATTCTAGAATTTTATATACATAATTTGATTGAATTGACCATTGATCTAGATTCCTCTCGAAATTTTGTCCAAAAAATAAATCACTAAAAATAGACTCTATATGAGGATTCTATGGTCATTTGAAGTTAGCTAGTTGAATTTTTTTCCCTAGACACTTTCACAGAGGGTCATATGAGCATCTCAAAGTCTTTGAATGTTGTCTTGTAGTTGTCTTGAGAGCATCCCTTGATGCTCTGGTTTCATATGTTGTTCTAGCATTTGGGAAGCCCATGAAAATCCATTGTTCATTTGTGAACTTTTTACCTTTTTTCCTACTTAGTTTGGGCCTCCTGTTTACTGGATCTAGTCCATATCTGTTTATGTTGCTTGATTTCCTTAAATCAGTTACTTTTCATTTTTTGTCTTTGATTGGACTTAGGCCCTCTCTTATTTTGCTGATCGATTAGAGATTTGTGCAATTCATGGTTTGTTGTTGTTGATCACCTGTTGTGTGTGTCTGATATGATCTATTTTGTCCAAGGTATTCCATTTCTCTTAGCCTTTCAAATTGTTCTTGAAGTTTTGTTGGATTCTTTGGGCTGAGGACTGATTCTCACCTCTAGATCTCACTTCTAGATATGATTGGTTGTTGTGAGCGATTATTGAGGCCTGATCTACACCTTATTTCCATACTTTTTTCATTCTCGTTCACTATTATTGTCTCTTGTTGAGTGATTTCTTTCCTCTTTGGGTCATTTTTGTCACATTTGGTGGTGTTGTGACCAGTTGTGCAATTTTCATCTAGAGAAGTTATTTTGAGTGTGTTTTAATTGTTTTGTATCACCCTCATTTGATCTTGTTTAGGCCTTTCTGCCTCTAGGGTCTGGTTTTGACCTTTGTAGAACATTGGCCTTGGTTGAGCCATTGTCCTACAGCCCTAGCTTGTTGACATTGTCTTTCTTCTTTCACTTTTGGCTTTCGATTTGATCACTTTGAGTGTGTTTCTTTGATTGGGCTTTGTTTTCCTAGTTGTGATGCTTTTGGAGTGCTTTGCGTTCTTTCTTGGGAATTTTTTCTTTGGTTTATTTTTGGTTTATTTGGTTTTCCTTTTTGGTTTGTTTTGGGTCATTAATTCATAGATTTTTGGATAATTTTCATTTAAAATGATTTAGTGAAGGGGTGAATCACAATAGGCATTGGTGTGTTAGAAGGCTCTTACCCTCTTGTAGTTAGCATTCATCGAAGTGAAAATCGAAAACTGCATTTAACTGCCTTAGGGTGACTAACTCAGAGTCATTCACACCATCTCAATTTCATGTTGCATCCCACTTCTGTAAACAAAAATCACTCAATTCAATGCGATAATAAAATTAACTAGATTTGTCTTTCATTTTTAATGGCAATACAAAAACACTAGCTTAGGTTAGAGTCTTGGAGATAAGAGTGTGAGTTAATTGCTTCAAGACTACAAAATCAACTTAGTATCTTGTGGTAGGGAGTTAAATCCATTTGCAGTAGTGCAGTCTGGGAAGTCCTCCTCACAAAAGGGTCAAGCATGAGGTCACTCTTGGGCTAGGTGGGCTAACATGACCCATTTCACTTAGTTTCATGTGGTGCAATATAACAGAATTTTCACGCATACAAACATTATTATTATCACTTGGGGACAACTTGGGAGGAAAATCTGAAGGGGCTTTTGGTCTTAGCTCTTTTTTGGAGTTAAATGTCCTTCCCTTGCGGGTATATTTGTCTTGGGACTCGCCCCCCCCCCCCAAGTCGTGTTATTATAGGTGATGACCATAGTGGCCTATCTTCTTAGGGCTCATACACATGTGCAGGGTCAGAGTCGTCTTCTGTGTACCTGAGACAAATATTAGTCATACGCCCTCAGTCTTCTCGGGGAGTGTTCCACATCTTTTGAGGGCACTTGTGCTGAGTTCACAACTAAAAGGGCTAGGAAGCAGGTCACTAGTATAATTGTTCCATCGCTAGATTCTTTGTATTTTGGTTTGAATGTGCTATCTTCTAGAACGTTTCTAGTGTGTGTTGTTTGATCTAACTCCGTAGTTTTGGCCTTAGGGTGTTTGCACTGACATAATTGTATTTAAATTATAAATTATCACCTGGGCTAAATTTTTTCATCAGTGCTCACGTCATCTTCACGGTTTACCTCCTGAACGAGGTGGACTTATTACTCTTGCACGAAGAGTGCTTGTTGGTGCCCAAGACATAGACGAACACGTTGTCTTGGAGTCTATACTTGTTCATTTCGGTAGTGACCTGATTTCTGTCGAGACTTTGGCAGATGACTCTAACACTCCTACCAATCCCCCTTTGATGCGATCCATTAGGACCGAAGTTATTACAGCTAAACCCTTACAGTTATACACCAACCTACACTTACATGCCTTTGTTCGTGATTTACCCTATGGTGGAGTCTGTGACCACCTTACCTTTTAGAGCATTAGTGTTAGTTGTCATGTCATCGTTTCCTCCTCTCAATGTGGCTATACCCACTCCTCCGTCCACACCTCTCACTTCTTCTTAGGAAATTCCACCTGTTTGTTCTATAACTCCGACAAATTTCTTGAATGTTTCCATGCCCACACCATCTCCTATGCCGACCATGGTGCCTCAAACTAGTGAGCCGATAGGTTCAAGAATATTTGCACCACACTTTTCCCAACCAACTATTCTTGTTCCTCAGTTAAGCATGGTTACTTCTAGTAATATGTGGGGGGGGGGGGGGGGGGGAATCATTAGTTGTTCTTGGTCAAACTCAGGGAAATGTTGCTTCTAATATGTCACAATCCTAGTAGAGTTTTCTCTTTGGAGGGGGGCCACCTACCAGTAGTTTACTGAAGGGGCTAGTTTACCTAGGAGCAACCCTAATGCTAGTACCATTTCTCACATGGGTTATCCCCCTTATTTCAGTCCTACTGTGCAGAGTGGCCCTTCTTCAATCCCTGAGTAAAACCCTATCAAAAACCATTCTTTTGGGGGACCTTTTCTCTCTAGCAGTAGTTACCCCAGGGGATGACATCCATTTACCAGTCATGCTGGCCCACAACAATATTATGCCGAGGTGAACCCTTTTACTCAGCAGCAAGTGCATCATTCTACTCCTTATATGGGGGGACCACATGGTTGGTCAGGGGCTTCTCCTGCCTATGACCCATTTAGTCAACTTCACAATCCATTTTTATCTTCCCTTGATTTACTGTATTTGGCGAAATTTGCTAATGACTCCATCCATCATGATCCCTGGTGGACACCCATGCCTGCCAAATTACCATTAGATATTCCCAAGCTTGAAGAAAATCCTGGGGAGAATCCAACCATGCATATTACCACTTATCATTTATGGTGCTCGTCCAATTATTTGGTGGATTATTTTGTTAAACTTTGTTTATTCCAACGTACATTGACTGGGGATGTTGCAAAGTGGTACATCAAGTTAGATACTGCATCATACAGTGACTTTTCCTCCCTAGCTCAAACATTTTTAACACACTTCTACTTACCTACTTGGTATGACATCAACTCTGACCTCTTGTCTAATTTAAAGCAAGACAATGCCACATTAATTTCTGATGATATTCATGAGTGGTATCATCACAAGAGGCTAGTGAAAACCAAGCTACCTAATGAGATATTATGTAAATGGTTCAGCCGTTCTCTCTGACCCCAGATTGCCAAGGATGTGTCTATGTTTTGAGTTGTTACCAAGGAACAAGTAATTTTAGCTACCCAACAGTTGGATCTTAGCTATTCACAATCGGTATGCTCTACGAAGTGTTGCCTAATGACCCTAGGCCTTCTATTTACCCTCCCAATCATGTTCCTAGACCACATGTCGATGGCGTGATTAGGTATGTTTCTGATTCCATGATCAAAATTTCTGCGTATCTCAAGCCCCAACAAGTGTGTTTGGCTCTGCCAAAGCACCCCCCTCCTCATCATTCCACTAATGTTCTCACAGTGAAGTACGCTCACCCAAATAACAACCAACTATCAGGTGGTAAAAAGAATAATAAGAGGAATAAAAAAAAGAACCAAAATGCTCAAGACTCCCAACCCAAACCTCATAGTCAGGGAGGGGGAACTAATGAACGTCACCATAAATTCAAGTTCCCCTTTAAAATTTGTCAAGGTGACCACCTTACTCACGAATTCCCTTGAATGGATGAATGCCATAGGCTTATTTCACCATCATCTATTCAAAAAAAAATTGTTTTGACTCAACCATTCCCTGCACAACCTTAACAACAAATGATTTCTCAACCTCCTCTACCTCTGCAAGGGGGTAATGAGGGGTCATCTTCTCATCCTCCTTATAGCTCATACATATTCATGTGAAAGTAAGGTGTCAACGTGACTATGCAAGCCAAATATTATGATGTTCCTAAGTTGAGTTCTCCCTCTAAGGACTCATCTACTCTACTACCTTCCATTGGACCTCTTAATTTAGATAAGCCTGTGGAATCTGTTTATCAGCCCCCAAGGGTGTTCTCCAAAAGATGACACATAATCCTTCCACTGGGGATGCTTAGCATTATAGTATTGTTGAATATCTTTCCCAGGCTCCTTGTGCCATGTTTGCTTTGGAGGTATTGCAAAGTTGTCCTCAACAACGCAAAGCCTTGTTGTCTGCCATTGGTGGAGTTGACCTATCTGACTCTAGTCTCATTTCTTTTAATTCCACTCGTTGCATTTCCCATTAGATTTATTTTCAAATCATTGTGTATCTTTTCCACAAGAATATTCATCATACTTTGGTGGATGAAGGCTCTTCCACGTGTGTTATGTCAACATCTTTCTAGAAGGCTCTTAGCTCTTTGACACTTGCCATGTCCAACACCACTCTCCAAGCCTTTGATGGTCACAACTTTGTACCTAAAGGGGTTCTTCCAAATTTTTCCATTGAGTTAGGAGGGAAAACTATTTATGTCCATTTTGAATTTGTCAACGCTCCTTTGGACTATAACCTACTCCATGGTCGTTTTTGGTTTTATGCGATGACTGTAGTCATCTCGGCTATCTTTTGTTTACTTTTATTTCCTCATGAAGGAAAAATTGTCACTATCAACCAACTTGACTTCTGTGTTCCATAAACCCATATTTCCACCACTAGGAATTATGTACCCCTCATGGGAGATCACCTTGATCAATTCAGAGTGTTGGAGTTGGACTCTTTAAAAGTTCAACTCTTATAGGGGTTTTTCCTCAACTCCTTCCACCCAACACTCCTTCTAATCCTACCAAAGATCATATGCATATGATCTCTTCTGGCACCTATGGACCCCATAGACCTACTAATCCTTGGGCGCTTTCACTTATTCCTATGGAATTTTATCAAGCTAGTGAGCATCCTTCACCACTTTTTGTGGAAGATATTTCCTCTCTCGAAGTCTTGTCAGTACCTCCTAACGTTGGTCAGAGACTCCATCACAATATGGAATATGATTAGGTTTCTTTTCCCACATGAGTCGTCACTCTACTTACTCCACATGACTCCCTTGACGATGAGTCTTCTTCTCGACAAGTCATCTTGGAGGTCATAGATTCACATATTGATCATCATAGGGAGGTTACACCTCTTCATGCTTCTAATCTCCCCGATGTGGAATAAGTAGAGTTTGGCACTTTAAATCTTGAATCGAATCAAGGGTCACCTTTCCGGTGTTCCTTCAAATTGGCCCCCATGGACCAAGTCAGGTCTTTGGATTCTACTACTGAACTTACTGGTGAACTATCCAAATCCTTGCCACCCGTTGACAAGATTCTTGTACCTCCTTTATGTCTTGATCCTCCCTTATGGCCTCGGGTTAATTTTGAAAGCATGACTATGTTATAATGTCCCTGACATGGTCAAGCTTTCAAGATTTGGTAATTTGATCTCCTTTGGCATGGCCCAACATTGGTGAGCAATATGGTCCCCTCACCTTCCATGAGTTTGTGTATGGAAACCCTTGGCCTATGCCCGGCTATGGGCACCCTTTAGCATGACCTACTAGACTGTCTTACACTTATACATAAGAGTGTGATGTTTTATCTCTTTTTTTGGTTTGGTGTGTAACGTGAGTATTTTTCATGCCTTATTTATGCTAAAAATCCAAAAAAAATTATAAAACTAAAAAAACCAAAAAACATGTGATCTTGTTTTTACTTCATACATGTTCATTTCTTTCATTATGTGATTTAACCATGGGTCTAGTCTTTCTGGATGGTTTTTATAGGATAGGGTGGCATTTCTATTGTGACATCCATTGGACCTGAGGTATGTTTCCTCTTACTAGCATATAGGGGTAGGTCATATATCACCATCACCAATGCATTATTAACCGTCAATTCCATAGTTATGCCTTAGTTCTAACCCATCAAGTTGTTACTTTAGCCAGTTTATTCTATACATGTCATCGCTTGGTGGTAGAGCTTACCTTCTCATGGATACCCTAGTTATCACCTTTTTGTCATCTTGGTGTCCATGCAGTCATTTTTATTCTCTTCTTGAATCCCTCCTTTTGACCCACCATGACCTAGAATCTGAGCCTCATGTCCTCTTCTTTGTCATATTTTTGGCTATACCCCAGGAGGATTCCACCACTTTATCCCTTGTGATTGCCACTTTTTATCAACCTATTTTTGCAATTTGAGCCTTGGTTTCTCTTTTCCATTGTCATCATCTACTTGGCTTGCCATCTGCTTTCACTTGGTGTTTACCATTTCTTGGAGGAACTGCTACAATGAGTGGTCCTATTAGCCAGCCTCTTGTCCTCATTATGTCATGAGAAGTTCCAACATTACCGGAACCAGTTTCTACCCTCTATACCACTCGTTCCTCCAAGAGAGTTTTTCTTTAAGCTCTTTTCAGAATCCTTAATTTAGAAAAGATTGTTGAGTGAACTTGTCTACTTCACGCTGGTTAAAGTACCTAAAGTGTCGTCTACCCAGTATAAGTTTAACCCTTTTCCAGACTGGGATAGGCTAGTTACGAAAAATGAACTTATAAAAGAGAAGGGAGGGAACATTTTTTTTTCCATTACTCATAAAAATGGTATCGTCAGTTTCATCTCTCTTGAACATTGATCCTGTTTGTTTCATTATCTCATATTTGGGTTTTAACTTGCCTAGGAGCTATACCATCCATATGAGTCTCTTTACTCCTACAACTCGTTTCTCTTCCAGTCATATGGAATGTTCTTTGATTCATCCTATTTCATTGCATGATATCAAATGGTGCTCATTAGTCATACTTCCAAGTCATTCTTGTGTCGTGACGCTTTTTGTTCAAGGGATGTCTTAACCTGTGTTTGCAATGTGCAGTAGCCTGTTGAACTTTTTGAGTTGGCCATCCCTGTGTTAGTTTTACTTTGTCACTTCATGACTTCATCCATTTATCACATCATCCTAGTATGTTTCATGTCGATTGATGGGGGATACATTAAGGCCCTCATTTGACAAATATTCTCTGTCGACTTCAACTCATTATACTCGAGCATGATCTATGAACCGGTAGTACCTTGGAGCTTGTAGACCTCAATGGAAATCTTCCTCATGGTCGACAATGGGTTTACATCATTGGCTCCTGATTGATTGATTTCACTAGTGTTCGACATCAATTCATCTATTCACACTTAGTGGACTATACTAGGTACCTTGGGGTCCATTTTCCTCATTGGTGGATTCCCTCAAATATGTTACCAGTTTACCTCATTAGCTGGTAATCAGGGGGTTTCTACCATGTTCAACTTCATCTCATATATTCGCATGATGTAGATTTGTACCATTAGGGTTATGCCAAAGACCCTAGGTTAGGGACATCTCACTCTTATATGGCATCCGTCCCAAGCTATGTGGGAGTTATGTATCATTTATATACTTTGAAGGCTATCTTGAGACACTTCTCTGTTTCTCATGTGTTCATAGTCCTATTGATGTATACTATGACATATATCCACATTATATTTTCTGGTGGCTATGCTCTATCTATTGAGTCACATGGATCCACTATTGTTGGGCAGTGGATCCCCCCATAGTATGTTTTTGGGGCTTAAAGCCTGGATTTTTGGTCAAGTGTAATATAAAGACCCCTCAAAATGTGGGCGCGAAGCGTGAGAGTCTAGGGTTGTCCGCCCTAAAATAATGTAATTTAATGTAGAGGGTATCAACCTACCCATGGTCTCTGGACCATGGGATTATATAAATAGAGCGAAGCTCTAAGTGTAAAATCAGTCTTAGTTTTAAGTCTTATGATGTTCTTGGATGAGGAATTCGCTTCGAGTCTATAAGTCCAAGTCTTGGGTTGCAGTAGTAGGAAGAGGCTCTGTAGCTGTGTGCGCAAAGGCCTGGTAGAGTTCGTAGTTGTGTGCGTGGACCCCTGCAAATGAGTGCGCAGGGTGGAGTGGGATTGTACTTGAACAGAGGAGTAATAAAAGATAAGTTGACGCTGGAATACTATGTATTTATGCTTCTATCTGATTTATGCATCTCTTTACAGTTTTATGATTGCGCACACTTGTTATGAATGTTAAATGGTTAATGAGAATAGTGGGTACACATAATTAAGTCAAGATCTATAATAATAGCATGATAGGGATAAAGGATCTAGATAGCACCTCCTCGCGCTCTTTATAGAGCTACACTGAAGTAATTGCACAAGTTGTGGAGGATAGATAGTTGCACGAAGCAGCACAAGCACAAGGGTTATGTTCATGAAACTTCCTTGACTTCATCAAGACATCCCTAGGATGCGGAAACCTGGTTCCAACACCCTCCCACACCACCTTGGGTGAGACCTCAGTTCGCACACCTTGGACTGTTACCGAAAGGGCTAGTAGTTTCGGGATTTGTTTGGCTAAATCACTTCTGAACCTGGGTCAGGCCCCAACAAGCCAACAAATGGTTCCATTGTTGGGACCAGGATTTTCCTAAGGGATGTCTGATGTCATGCCATTGGAACCCCACAAAGGAGGAAATTGAAGAGTGGTTGGACAAGAAGCTTCACGAGTTCGTGACACAGGAAAATAGAACTCTGCAGATATCTGAGAAGAGGTGGCTGGATCGGTACGTATATACAAAAATCCACGAGATCTTCTTCGTGTCCTTCCCTTCTAAACTGTATGAGTGGATCGTGAGGTTAGCCGATAGTCAGGGAAGGTATAAGCTTGATCAACCAATAGTGTGGACTCCAGAATTAGTGCACAGACTAGAGACATTAGAAGATAATATTGCACGGGTTGTGGACCATTGGATCAATCGAATAATAGGGGGATTTATCAATGAGTTTATGATAGACACGATCGTAAGCTACAGTGAAGCAGAGTGACGTTTTCTCAAGGGACTACGAGGTAGGTACATTAAATCCTTGAATACCTGGATTAAGACGTTGTTATGTGAAAAAAAAGTAATGCGAATACATTAATGTTTGGAACGACGCGGAGCGGAATGATCTACAAAGGGAGTGGGAATTAGGAAACAGTCCCTTGATTTCACCTTTGTGAGAGAGTGAGGAAGAGCTCACCTGGGTCTCTCTGAGAAGTGTGTTCAGTTTGATAAGGTAGTGCATTTTGCAGTTACCACCTCCACGTACGCCACCACCTACTTCACCTCCATCTTCACCCACCCCACCTCCACCAAACCTGCAGTTCAGCATGGTGGGCACGATCAAGCTACCCGTATTCAGAGGAGTAGGAAATGAGGATCCGGATCAGTTCTAGCTTGTGGTAAGAGCAGTGTGGGAAGCATAAGGGGTCATAGATGACAACATTAAGAAGGCCACATTGTTGAGCGTGTTGTAGGATTGCGCGCTGACATGGTACATCAAGAAATTTAATGATCACCCAAATGCAGCAATAGTGAAGATCGAGAATGTGTTGAACCAAGAATTTAGCCGGCCGAAATCAGAGACACAGTCAATCATTGGGTTCAAAGAGATAGCGATGCTTCTTGGTGAGACCCCATGAGATCTGGATTAGAGGTTTAAGAGTATGATCCACGAGGATAATATGACACTGACGAATGCGTAGCATCGTGCATGGTTTGTGTCATTTCTGACACCACACCTGAGGATGGCATTGTCACAACAGAAACTTTCTACCCAGGCCAAAGCGTTGGAAATGGCGATGAGGTTGCACGAGACACCAATACAAGATCCAGGGCTGGGAGTTCAACAAATTCATGTGCAATTATAGAATCTCTGCCTGGAAATGCATAGCTTGAAGCTGGATAGGGCACCGTGGCCAGAGGCACATGAGGAAGTGTGGTGCGTAAAACCCAAAGGCTAGGGCCATGACAAGGATCACTGTCTAGTATTCGCAAACTACTTGGCAGGAGGGGGACCAATGCCATTGAGACCAGAGGCACAGGCAGGGCTAAGTGCGACACCTGCACTATGGTGCACAATCTGTCAAATAGAAGGAAAGCGCACAACGGATAACTGTCATTTGTTGCAAAAGTATACACAAACTCCCCAAAAACTGTTTTATAATTTTTATAGATCGTTGGGCCATGACAAGTTTACTTGTTGCAGCTATGAGTTAATGATGGATCAGACCCCAGGCTATAGAGTGCAGACAGAAACACGAGGCCTTGACCTAGCTGCGGTGATGGCGCGCACTGGATTTTAGGGCCGAGGTTGAGGACGAAGAGGAATGGGGCCAGGAAGGGGTCGCGGACAGTTAATTTGTTACAGTTGTGGAGGACTAGGGCATTATGCCCATGATTGTATCAACCCAATGAGAGTATCCTATTCATACTATGCTCAGTTTGATCATGAAAGGGTAGATTTTCCTACATTGATCACACAGATGCATGAGAAAGGGGTACTCCAGCCTACTCCGAATCAAAATATCCAAATGTTGAGATCTAAACCCTGCAAAGAAGACCCCAATGTGAACATGATGCTCAGAAGTGGTGCAACCATAGGGGAAGATAAGGGGAAGCAGCCTCAGGAAGATACATGGGTTCGTAAGGCTCCTACAAAGGAACATGAGTTTGACTTGGAACGTACAAAGGAGACGTTTATGAGAGCTAAGAAGAGCTTTGCGGAGGCCTCCACTTTAGGTAGTAAGGATCAACCAGATCCAAGAATGGATCCTTCTATGCTTACTACCTTTTTAGAGACATGCATGAAACTATTGCACAAAAATAAGGCAGTTAAGGGACTACATGAGTTTATCACCAGGTGTGCAGGGTCAGGGGAACAATGTGTAGTCTGGAAATTGGGAAAGCATGCATTGCACACCGAGAGGGAAATAAGATTGACGGCACAGATTGGCGAATATGAAATGGATCAGGTAATCCTAGACTTGGGTTCTGACGCGAATGTGTTAGACATGAGAATGCATGGACAAGCCTACGTTGCAGTGGTCCCCTATTCAATTATGAATGGTGAACCAGCATAATATTTTTCCCATGGGGAGGTTGCAAGGGGTAACAATTGATATCGAAGGTGTGAGTACGCAGATGGACTTTGAAGTAATAGAGATTGTTGATGACAGTAATCCTTATCTCGTGTTTCTAGGAATAGACCGGGCCACTAATATGAATGGAGTCATCAACCTGAAGAAGCGGAAGATGATATTCGAAAAAAAGTCCTTGTGCGTAGTAGTTCTGTTAGACCTAGCCGAGGGAGTACGTTACACTGAACCAGTGCGCGACGATGACAACGGCGATGAGCTAGATTGTATTTACCAAATAACAATGCAAGACCAAGATCAGGTGAAACCGACTGCAGATGGGAGACTCTTGTGGGAGCGTGACAGTTCATGTACTTCGGACTCAGATGAAGAAGTAGAACGCTGGCAGAATTGGTTGCACGAAGTGACAACGCTGAATTGCAACATGATGATTAGATCACTATGCTGCATGATGATAGAAGCAAGGGAACTACCAACATATGAGGAGGTAACAGTGGTGGATGAAGTCTTAGACAATTTTGAAAGTGCAGTACCAGAATAGTAGTAGTACGGTGCGCCGAAATGGGCGTTGTGCGCAACACCTGCATGATGGTGGGATACACATCAGAAGACCATTGGAAACTGGCACAAATGTATAAGACGGATGTGCTCACAGTTTGGAAGTCCCAGTGCCGAATGAGAGCCAGGCAGCTAGGACGAAGCAGCTTTCATGCCCACCTATGTCGATGGGTGCAGACTAGTGCTGTGAAATCACATCCCAGACTAAGGATCGAAAATCAGAACTAGATGCGGCAGCAAAAAAAGCGACAAAAATTCCACGTCGGAGCATTCAAAGAGCTATGCAGAATCATGAACATAGTTTACCAGGTGAGACGAACTGACTGGGACCTATGCGTAGCAACGGTTCGATGGGACTATAGGGCCATAAGCAAAAATAGGAATGCAGAAATAACCCCAACATTGACGAGAAGAGATGAAACCATATGGGCGGCGAAGAATCTCCATACAACTACTCCCACAGTTAGGAGAGTACGTGCGGACCTGGGTAAAGAAATTATGCAGTTACAAGAAGTCATTCAGTGAGGGAACTTGAAACTTCGAGAACTCAAAGAAGCTCGGGTACGACTAAAGCAGAAAAGTATGTTAATAGACACGGAAAACAGAAAACTGGAAACCGAATCACGTAAACATGCCACGTCGATGGAAGGGCAGGACCAGATCCGGGCAGCCATACCACCGCATTAGAAGATTATCGCTGATAATTTTTGGCTCTACTACCATGGCTGCGACCACACCTTACCAAACAATGTAACCAGGGGAGCGCACCAGTTAAGGAAGAACACGAGGTGCTGAGTGGCATGAGGGTAGCTAAGGAAGTCCCGCAGACTGGGTTGAAAGGTGACTTGAAGCCTCGTACTGCGGGTGCGACCACCTGACTATCTGTAGGAAACACAATCTCAGTGCTGCAAGTAGTTGAAAGAGAGTGCGGGACTATAAAAGAGTTTGTATGGGAGCTACGTGACAAGGAGGTTGCGTGCAGGATTGGTATGTCATAGGGGTCACGACCGTGCATAGGGAGCTGCGCTGCTGCGTGGGTAGGCTGGGAGGTGACCGTTGGTATCACTGTTCATGACAAGAGGTCCAATTTAAGGCAAAAAGAAGTGGGCAGCGGGCAATTAAGACACGAATTAAGGGCTAGATTTGGGACAATTTGTTGCCAAAAAGGCATTAATGACTTAGAAGTGGGGGGAAGGGTCAAATTCAAATTCAAAATATGCTATAAAACCACCAGGGCTAGCCACAGGGAAACACTTGGTTGTTTGAGAATTGAGCAAGTACAGAGCACTAAGCGCCACGTACGCTTACCACCCTCAACTAAAGACACGATGACAGCTGCGAGAACAAGAGTGCGATTTGTGGAAGTTACCCCAGAGCCCCGTATGGTCCAGGAGGAGCCTGGAGAGGTAGTAGCTGCACCAGAAGTTCCAAAGTCACCATGCACACTCGCGACCATAGAAAGACAAGCAAACAATGGGGCCAGTCCGTGTATCACCACGGAACCCACGGTTTAGTAAATTGTCAATGGCAGAGAAGGGCAAAGCCATCACCCTTGAAACAGAGGAGGAGGAGGAAGACTTGCAAGCTTTGATCGCCCAAATTGAGGCATAGGACGATGAGGCGGAGAATGTCTCCCAAGTGCCTTCTGTGATAAAGTTACCCCCCTACATCCCCCGTGGAAGGGGAAAGCCAAGATACCGAAGGACCTAGAGGCCACGAAGAGTGCACTCCAGACCCCGCTCCTTCCTAATGAAATAAGGTTTGAAGGTCTGCCGTTGGGATGGGTACCTAATATGAAGTTCGAAGACTGGGACCTCACGGACAGCGAGAAGTTCCCACAGTTGGCCATGGAGAAGTTACTAAAGCAGAAATGGTTACGTGGTGTGGAGAGGGTTGGGTTACTCCATCTACGATGGATACCCCCCTACCACCTTACACCCATCACCATTTTCATCATCCAGTAGCTATTGTGCTTGGTGCATGATGGGTATCTCTGGCTGGAGGAGCCAATTCCCATCATGACTAATCTAATTCACTGGATTTCTTGACTGCCTGTCAAAGGAGACGACCCGACAGCCATAGCAGGAAAGAGAAGAAACCTAGCCCTCGCAGAAGCTATGAAGGAAAAATATAAGCTAGAGAAGAGAAAGTGTGGGTACATAATAGTGAGAATCAAGGACCAAGGGGTGCGCATAGCCACCCAGCTGCTTGCCAACAAGCTAATGAGGAAATGCTACATGGACAAAGTACTAGTGTCTGTAATTGTGTTAGCAGAGCAATGCGTAGAAGGGTGTCTAGTTCAGCTGGGTGCAGTTTCTCTGCAATGAGTTTTTGACAAATTGTAGGGAGGCCCAGAAGCAGGGCAAGACCTTCCACTATGTGTGTTTTCTCTTATCCATCTTGTTGGTTATAGGGGAGCTACCAGAGGACAACCAATTTCCCACTGTTTAGAGTGACCTACCCGAAGCCGCGAGGTACACCTCACACTGGGCTACGAAAGACACGAAGAGGATTTGCAAGATAAAGGTGTTCTTGGTGTTAGTGGAGGCAAGCATACGAAAATGGATCAACCGCAGGCCGAATTTGTCCCCAACAGTCCATAACAGCTTACAAAGTGCCACAAAATTTAAGGTGGATATGCATAACCTGTATATCTAAGCATGTAAGGATCCCGCACGAAAATGGGTAAAGCTCCCGTTCATCGCCATGGATGACACGATCTTCGTGGTAACAGAGTCATGTTCTCTGGAGTGGCATGCCCTAGACTTGGCAGTAATGTAGAAGATCATAGCCTAGCAACGGAGGAAGGACACCAAGCTACACATCACGCAACTAGCTGAAAGAAGGCGCCAGGAACAAGAAGTGGACACACAGCTGAAGGCGGCTGAGGCAACAGCGGTAGTGCAGATGGCAGAGACTACAACCATACCAACTAGAGAGCCCAAGGAAGGCCAGGAAATGTCCACAGAGTAGGACATACAGGGGGAAGACCAGACAGAGGAACACACGGACCCTACACCAGAATCGACTCAACTCAAGAGGCAGCACGTCCATGAGAAGCCAGCCCCACAGAAAAATACAAAGGCAACAAAGACCTCTGAGGGAGACCTTGTTGACATTGGTGAAACAATTCGTGATGCCACCAAGGATGCTTTTGAAGAATTAATGATGGAGCAGACAACTGTGTTGGGGGCGCTTAGAGTGTAGTTGCAGGCATTACAGGTGTGACCCCCAGGAATGATGACACCACACCTTGCGGCAGGTACATCCGAAGCCGAGCAGATGTTGTGCGCCCACACAATGAACACTTTTGTGTTACCAAAAGGTGCAGTCTTAGTAGCAGCCGAGGGTGACAAGGCCACGGCAAGAAAAATGAGGGGCTGGGGGTTGAATTTGGCTGCCCTTCCCAGGGAAACCCTATACCAGCTACAGGATGGGGTAACTGCTGAGCTCCACGCCCGGGAGGGCCGCACCCTCTAGGTCTTGAGCGAGCAGAAGCTAAATATAGAACAGCTCAGCCTACAGTGCGACGACCTAGTTGCACAGACCTGGGGATTGGAACAGGCCATGGAGGAGGCCTGTAGCAGCATACCAGAGTTAGTCATACTGGCGATACTCCCAATAGTAGGCAAGATTCACCAACTGGCAGCTGGAGTCTGCAAAGCCCAAGAGGAGGTAGCGAAAGTTCAGTTAGAGCTAAACCTGCATATGGCTGAGCTACAATTGAAGGCGCAAGCTTCCATGCCCCCAGAATTTAGAGAGCAGCACGCCCGCGCTATCCAAACAGGGCTGGAGCAAATTAGCCAAGCAACATAGGATTGCACCGAGCTGTTGGAGCAAGCACTCACCATGCTTAAGCACCTGCAGGAAGACCCAAATCTACAACGCCTAGAGGCCAAGATGTGTGAGTTACAACGGTAGTACGACAGTGTCCGGGGTATGTGCAGACGGTTGCCCTTACTCAACAACTCACTCGACTACAGCAAGCAAGGGCACTAAATGACCAATTAGATGCCGCGCACCAAGACAAAGCCGTGCTCAAGGAATGCATCCAACCATGGATCAATGAAGAATTCACCATTACAGCTACCATTGAAGTGAAGCTGGCACAGATGCAGGCACTTTCTACGATTAGACAGGATGGTGACCCTATTTCCCAAAGTTTAGAGATTCAGATGCAGTAGATATAGTAGACAGTCGAATAGTGTGCTGCAGATAACCAAGCTAAGCATGACCTCCTGGATGAACTTCATGCAAAGATCGTTGCGCCAGTAGAGTGACTCGAGACGAGTCACGTTGGTTGCGTTGGGGGCCTATTGGGCAGCGGATCCCCCCATAGTATGTTTTTGGGGCTTGAAGCCCGAATTTTTGGTCAAGTGTAATGTAAAGACCCCACAAAATGTGGGCTTGAAGTGCGAGAGTCTAGGGTTGTCCGCCCCAATATAATGTAATTTAATGTAGAGGGTGTCAACCTACCCATGGTCCGCGGAACATGGGATTGTATAAATAGACTGAGGCTCCAAGTGTAAAATCAGTCTTAGTTTTAAGTCTTATGATGTTCTTGGATGATGAAATCACTCTGAGTCTGTAAGTGAGTCTTTGGTTGTAATAGTAGGAAGAGGCTCTGCAGCTATGTGTGTAGAGGCCTGGTAGAGTCCGCAACTATGTGCGCAGACCCTTGCAACTGATTGCGCAGGGCGGAGTGGGATTGTACTTGAACAGAGGAGTAATAAAAGATAAGATGATGCTGGAATACTATGTGTTTATGCTTCTATTAGATTTATGTATCTCTTTACAGTTTTATGATTGTGTGCACTTATTATGAATGTTAAATGGTTAATGAGAATAGTGGGTACACATAATTAAGTCAAGATCTATAATAATAGCACATTAAGGATAAAGGATCTAGATAGCACCTCTTCACACTCTTTACAGAGCTGTGTGGAAGCAATTGCACAAGTTGCAGAGAACGAACAGTTGTGTGAAGCAGCATAAGCGCATGGGTTCGGTTCATGAAACTTCCTAGACTTCATCAAGACATCCCTAGGGTGTGGAAACCTGGTTCCAGCACCCTCCCATACTACCTCGATTAAGACCTCAGTCTGTGCACCGTGGACTGTTGCCAAAAGGGCCAATAGTTTTAGGATTTGTTTGGCTAAATCACTTCTGAACCTGGGTCAGGCCCCAACAAGCCAACAACTATGTATGTCTTTGTGGCCATGTTCTAGCATTTCATGTCATGGATCTGCAATGTATGTTTTGGCAATCACGTTCAGTATATTATTATGACCGAGCATGGGTATGCCTGCCTCGGGGATGTTATCAGCATATTTGAGACTTCAGCACTTGAGTTCTTTTGATCTAGCTTTGTAGTATTAGCTCCTTCCTCCCATTTTACCATTGAGTATTATTGTAATGCATTTTGGCCATCAGATTCTCTTCTAACCTCATGCATTATGGGGAATTTGTTATAACCCTATTTTCCACTCCATTATAGGGAGAGAAAACCAATATAAACTTACCTTAGGTTTTTGGCTAAATGCATCCTTTTTCACATTTTATTTTACTTATGTGAGATTTATCCCATGATAAAAGGGTGAAATTACATAATTGAGAAATTTCTCATAATTATTTCACCAAAATATTATAATTATGAGATAATATTTATTTCATAATTGAGATAATTGAGAAAAAGCTCATATTTATGGAAACAATTTCTAGATTTTTTCATTCCCAAGGAGATCAACTTGAACCACTTGTGTATGAGTTGGCTAAGGGTCCATTATTGTAGAATTGTCCTAACTTCTCAAGCCCCTAGGTGTCTAGATACATTCTCCTAGAGGATAGAATGAGCCTTCATAATCTCACCAAGAGGAAAGGGGGTAAAGGAGGGAGTATCTAAACTATAGTGCACGAGCTCTGTTGTATTGGGAGAGGAGACCATACTACAAGCTGGAGGGGAGGTGATCCGGACCTTGGGGGGAGCCCCCCCCAATATCTAAAAAAAATGAAATGCTAGAAGAAGAGGAGAACAGAGTAAGAAAAACCACAAATAATTTTTTTTATTAAAACAAAGAATAACTATAAAAACTAAATTGTGATGGATAATCTGTCCTTTTACAAAATGAGGCTTGTTACTTATAGGCCTTCTTTTGTTACAATACCATAGATAAATTCCATGGGTGGGTAAATATCGTGGGTGAATGAATACCATGGGTTGATGTCACTTACAATACCATGTGTTACACAGTAATTTGTCACCATCCCTGTTACTCCTCTTGTCGTACCTTAGAGGACTCATTCCGGGAGTTATAAGAAGTGACAAGGGCTAAAAACACTTGCATTATGTTCCCCTGAGTATGTACTCCATGTTCCCTGAAGACACCTTCTGCAGATCATCCCTAAAAAGTGCTCTTTTTCCATTGGCGCAAGTCCACAATATCTTACCCGCGCCAATGATGGAAATCCTCAAAAGGGGGCGCGACCATTGGCGCTCTGTCTTAGAGCAACAGTCGCGCCAACCAAATTTAGTCGTGCTTTTTGCCTTAATGCACGTCCGACTGTTGTTTCCTTCATTACATGGAGCTTTTCTGAGGATAGAAAATCAGTCTTTTGTCGAGCTTTATCCATCTTTATGGCTTTTGCTAATCTGCGAAAGGTGTCCAGGTTCATTGCATCCTCCTCCCTTCTCCATCTATATAAGCTTGTCATTATGCATTGGACAAGCTAGAGTGTTGGTGTTAGTGTTATGCTAGTGATTTGGTGATTGAGTTATAGTAGTGATGATTATTGGTCATGAAGTGTTAGATGTTGAGTTCTTGGAGGAATGCTAGTGAGTGCTAGAGAGGTTATGCTGCCGGAGAGGAGATGCATGTCAAGACACATATAGTTATTCGCCCAGCCAGGAGAAGGGTCGACGTCAGAACAATGGTTGTAACTTTTCCTATTTATTAATTGATGAGCGACTGCTATTATAGTTCCAATCTCATTATCTGTCATGGTGATATGTTGATTTATTTCCTTTCTGACTGAAATATAGTTGTGCCTTGGTAGTTTCTATGTTGGTATCTGTCTCTTCCTTTGCATGTGCAGGTGTTCGTTTATGATCTGTTGGAGCAAGGGAGCGAGGATATCAACTCTGCTTCAATCATAGCGTTGGAGTCTAGGTTAGTCTTCTTGATTCACCTTTGATGCATAACTAGGAACTTGCGTAGCAACGTGGTTTGTTTGTGGCTAGTTCTGTGATAGGCTAGTGGGATCGCCTCTGTCTGCAGAGGGGATTTACCTTACCAACAAATTGGCGACTCCGCTGGGGAATAACTCTTTGATTTCTGTCTTGCATGTTAATTTTCTTCGGCTTGCTTGAGTGCATGAGCTTCCTGAGTCAGTTTTGAGTTGATTCTTTACTGTTTGACCCATCTGAGCACTGTCAACCCGACCTGAGGTTGTACCATTCATTTTTTCTAGTTGGCAAGCTTAATTGGAGCGGTTATTTCTCTGACAGTCGCGCCAGTTGGCGCACGTTGCTCAAGAGCAGCTCGTGCCAATTCTGTGGTAACGCAAGTTGCAGGCTGAAAGTCGCGCCAGCTCTATAAATTTTGCCTGTGTGTGGGTGGAAAGCTTATTCAGTCTCTTTATATATCTCTTTCAGCCTCTGGAACTGTGTTGAACCTCTGCTTGACTGGTCTTAGCCTGTATCCCTCAGCTGTTTGCTTATTTCTAGTGACTTTGCATGTCTAGCCTTCTGTGGGAAGTTTCGGTCTCTTGATTATCCAGTCAGCTTGTTGATTGTGTTCTGCACTTATTCAGTGATTTGTTAAAGCTTGATCTTCTATACTCTGAATACTTCACTTCTAGCTTCTTTGGATTTCACTAGTCTTTGTGTTTTTCCTTGCTTGCATGGTTCATTTTGTGTTTTAGGATTGGTTCTATTTCATTGACTGAACTTGGATTGTGCATATCTCTTAGAATTTGTTTACATGCATCATGCCATCTTAAAGGAAAGAAAAACAAAAAAATCTCTTGCATTATAGTAGTTAGCATTTACTGTTATTTGTTGCTATTAAAAAGAAAAAGACAAAATTTCGTTTCTTGTTATTAGCTGCATTAGGATCTTTGTTGAAGTGATCATTTCGTTTGTGAAAAAGATCTCAACCCTCCTGTAGATAGAATTCATTGAATCAAATGATTTAATTTTGGCATATAGTTTGCATGTAAGAAGTTTTTGAGATATCACATACGGTAGGACCAAAAAACTGAAACATAATCGAAGATAAACTTTAAAATGAACTCAATGAACATAACAACGCATTGGAACATAACGCAAACACTCTAGAGGTCTAGGTTAGAGACGTGTTCCGGCGTCTTTAAACCTGGTAGTTTATCGTCGAGTGGTTGGGTGATTCCTCCACGGTGAAACGATAGGTGCCAATATGGACTGTGCTCCCACGTACCGTCGAGTATATATTGGGAGACCCCTATAGGGATAAAGCCTTTATCCATAGGAAGCCGTGTCAGCCGCCCTACGATTCGCAATGCAGTGAACACAGCATTCACGAAGATCGACCACCCGTACCCTAAAAAGTATTCTGTGGTTTTGCGAAAAGTTTGGCACACCCTCTACCTAGAATTCCAGAGCAGTCACTTTTGATCCTTTTTGGACTCCCTAAATGAAAAGGTGCCTGTGAGCGTCTTGTCACTTCTTGCTCATTAAATATTCGAAGGAGACTAGAGTCATCTTTTATCCTTTTCTCGACTCTTAAAAAATGAAAAGGTTAAGTTCAGTGTCTTAAAAATTTATTGGCCACGATAACATCTACCCAATTAGCTTTCGTTTGTGTCAGTCCGAAGTAGGAGTTATCTCGTTAAACTTCTCAAGTCTCATCCTGGCAGAATTACCAGTTTCGTCTTCTACCGAAATACCGGTGGTGAGTCTTCCTGTGGTTTTAAGTATACAACCACTTAGTTCTCGTGCCCCGGGTGACGAGACTTACCAGTTTCATTGGAACCCTACGTGGGAACCTTTTGAGGGCGGTATCCCTTTTTGGGACCATCCTTCTCCTCGTGGGTCAGTCCCACCAGTTTCATCCGACATGGATGATTTGTCTCCTACAACGACCGATGAGTCCGTTGCAACGAGCAGTGACATTCCCACCTCAACGGACCCTATACATGTTAGTAGTACGCCTACTATTACAAATTTACCACTGGGATATAAAGCTTTGAGAGATGCTACACCTTCTGGAACTCCGTTCACAGGTCCCATTTGGTCATCACACACTTTTCCTACTACGGAGCCTTTTACTCCACCAAGTCGCAGTCTATCTGTTACCTCCGTCACAACCGCTCCAACGGTATGTGCAGCCCCCTTGACTTCTATTTATAGTCGTCCCTCAGCCTCTTTGCTTGGAGTTTTTGACCCCATGACAAATGTCCCAATGCAGGAGCCATATGATCCATATTTGTCATCTCAACCGGTTGTTGAGGTATCGGTCCCATTGTCAATTGATTGGACCTCCACCTCTTTCCATGGTGGTCAAGTTTTATCCACGCAATCTCCAATACAACCCCCTCAAGACCAACTAGGGCAATCCGTTTATGGAAACCCTTTCGTTACTGCTACTCCTTTTTCCTCTTCTTATATGCAACCTTCTGGTAGCTCAGGTCAGTCGTCTTTTCAACAAGTCCAACCTGGTATCCAGCAAGGCTATCCCGCTGGACAAAGTGGTCAACAAACTGTTAACCCAAACCAATCCAATGTCCAGTATAGTCCAATGTCTGGACAAGGTACTCAACCACCCGGTCAACCTACTGTCCAGTATTCACAACCCTCTGGGCAGATTGGTCAGCCTCAAACACAGTTGGGCCAACCAACTGCCCAGCCTCCTCAACCATCTAGTCTGCTAGGACAACCTTCAACTGTGCAACAACAGTTCCAGCAGGTAGGCCAACCTCAGTATCAGCAGGTACAACCTTCTGGACAGATCGGCCAACCTCACCATCAACAAGGTTTTCCTTCTGGCCAGATAGCCCACCCTATAGGACAGTCTATTGGCGCTGCTCAATCCGGTCCATGGCCCCAAATGGGACCCCAATACCCATCTGGTCTTCAAATGCAGGCCGGGTCTCAATCACAAACTTTTTATCCAACCCAGCCCGGCCCTTCAACTCAATTCGGAGCCCCACCACTGTATGGCTACCAACAACCTCAAGGGCAATTTTCGTTTGCCCCGTACCAGAACTACCAGCAACCGCAAGAAAATCCCCCGCAACCTTATCAACAGCAATACGGCACACCTGCAGCATCATTTGGTAATCCTTATGCTGGGGGGCACTATACAAATCCTTATGGCCAATCCACTATAGGGGTAAATCCTTCCGGACAAACTCTATGGGGGCAACCACCACCTGGCTGGAATCCTGGTGCTTCACCCTACCAACAGCCCCAGATGCCTTTCAATCCTCAATTACCATTCTTAGCGACTTTGGAATTACCAGATGTATCCAAATTAACCAATGATCCTATTCTTCATAATCCTTATTGGCCTCTAGTTCCAACTAAAATACCTGGTGACTGTCCAAAATTCGATGGTAAAGCCAATGAAGACCCGCAAGCCCATGTTATGACCTATCATTTGTGGTGTTCATCTAATTCATGGCTTGACGATTCGATTCGGCTTCGCCTTTTTCAAAGGACTCTCACTGGCTCTGCCGCTAAGTGGTATATCGAACTTCATCGCGGGTCTTTTCAAGATTTCAATTCCTTGGCTATGGCATTTCTCACTCACTTCGAGTTACCCGTTCGATACGAAACGGGTACTCACCTCCTCACTTCCTTAAGACAAACGACGGCTACGCATATCTCTGATCATATCCATGAATGGAGACGGCGTAGACATATGATCAAATTTTGGATTCCCGATCAGCTTCTTACCGATTGGTTTATGACTTCATTCGTGCCTCCGATAGCTCGGGATATCGCCATGGGGGCGTGTGTCACCGAAGAGCAAGCTATTGCTCGGGCTCAGTACCTTGACTTGGTTTATTCTCAGTCAGGTACATTATATGATTATCTGCCTGATGTCCCAAGACAAGGACCATCTAAAGCCCCGCCAACACCCACTGTTGACGGTATCATTGGTTCGGTTAATTCATCCTCAAAGAAAAGTTCGACGAACCCTGCGAAGCAAAAAACATCTGCTTCGAATGGACAACCTTCCCAGGCATCGCCAGGTTCGAATGTTACTTCTGAGGTTAATGCCGTCCAATCTAATACGGCAAGCAAGGCTTCGAAAGAGAAGAAAAGAGGGAAAGCGAAAAATAAGACGGAGCAACCTAGGTAGGAAACCCCGAAACCTCAACCTGAGGACGGCGCTAAACGCAAACCCAAATATCCTTGTCTTATTTGCGATGAAAATCACTTTACCAAGGATTTCCCGAGGCGGTCTGAAATTAGTCGTTTATTAAAAGGCACCTTTGGGACTCCTGCGGTGCTCAAGGAGCCCTTTCCCACCCAACACACTCAAAAAACTCAAATGGTGGCTGACCCTACTCAGCCTCCCTCTTCCTTTGGTTCTCAAGTGTTTATGGCTGGTACAATACCCATTAATATCAGTACTCGAACGAAGGATTATTCGTCATCTGCCGGGAAGGAGCCTGAGGTTCCCCCAAGTGCTCCCCCGTTCAGTTCAGGTCCGCTCCACATTGAGAGACCTACCACTGAAACGCCTCTTTGACCCCCTCCAAAAGGAGTACTCCGGAAATCCTCGTATAATCCGAATGCTCGTGCTGCACAGCACTACAACATCATTGAGGACTTAGCACAGACTCTGTTAGCTATGTCTGCTTTAGAGGTTCTCCAGAGTTGCCCTTCGCAGAGGAAGTCCATGCTATCTGCCATTGGGGGCATAGACCCGGCCGATTCGGATTTAATAACTTTTGATTTAGAACACCACACTCAAAGACTGCCTCCCCAAATCGCCTTCCTCATACAGGTAATTATTGATTCCAAGACGATTCATCGTACGGTTATTGATGAAGGTGCCTCAACTTGCATCATGTCTGTTGCCTGTTGGAAAGCTATTGGATCTCCGACGTTGAGCCAATCTCCCACTACCTTGGAAGCTTTTGATGGAAGAGCGTCTCGTCCTTACGGTATACTCCAACGTTTACCAATCTCTTTGGAAGGGAAAACGGTCGAGATGGAAGTTGAAGTCGTTGATGCTACTCTAACCTACAACCTCCTTCTCGGACGTAGCTGGATATATGCAATGCAAGCTGTTGCTTCATCTTTCTTCCGAATCATCCATTTTCCTCATCAAGGGAAGATCGTTACCGTTGACCAGCTCTCCTTTTTTTCTTCTTCTTCCGAAGGCACCATCCCGTTCGTGGACCATACTTCCAAATTACCTAAGACTCTGGGAGCTGGACTTTTCAAAGATCCTGATCTTATGGGTGTTTTTCCACTCCCTCCTATAAATGTCGCCTCTGTCAATATGATCGCTACTGGCTCTGATTCGTGGCTCGTGCCCCCTACAGACCAAGTAGATTCCTGGGGCGACCAGATGTCGTTGAGTCCCACCGAGTTTAATTATGTTGAATTCATTGCTGCCTCGGCTCCCTCCTCTACGCTTACTCCATCCTTAGGACTTCTAGATAAGGCTTCTTCGGATTCTCTAGGAGAAATATTCCTCTCCGACGAAGCTATTATTGAGACTATGTCTCTGGAGGAACCTCCCTGGTATAGTTCTCACCATCGTTCCCCATTTCTCCCTGCCTCGCAGCATTTCCTGACATGCCTCGAACGGTTTGCTCCTTGTCTATCATCACAAATCCTTCAAACGCCTATTCAAATTGATCAGGTTTTTTCTGAAGGAAATATGGCAAACATTACACGAACCCAACCCCTCGACATCTCTGTTAAACCCGGGATAGTCGAGCATCTTCATATCGGAGTCACTTGTACTCCAGAGGAGATTCAACTTTATTCCGAACTTTTTCGCGAATTTCGTGATGTTTTCGCATGGTCCTATGAAGAAATGCCTGGCATTGATTCTAGCATAGTGATGCATGAAATAATCACGTACCCAGATGCTAAGCCTGTGCGTCAACGTCTACGCCCTGTACATCCTAGGAAGGCTGAGGCGATTAAGGCCGAAGTAGAAAAGCTTCTTAACGCCGGTTTTATTTACCCTATTCCTCTTACAGATTGGGTCTCTAACATTGTCCCTGTAACTAAAAAACAAGGTACAATCCGGGTTTGTGTTGATTACCGTGATATAAACAAAGCCTATCCTAAAGATAATTTTCCCACACCATTCATTGATCAGATCATTGACGAGTGTGCCGGCAGTGAAATGTATTCTTTTATGGACGGTTTCTCCGGTTATAACCAGATCAATATTGCTCCTGTTGATCAACACAAAACGACCTTTATTTGCCCATGGGGGACTTTTGCCTATAAGAAGCTCCCTTTCGTTCTTAAAAATGCCGGTGCTACCTTGCAACGCGCAATGTCTTATGCATTTCATGACATTCGGCATATTGTGCAACCTTATCTGGATGATCTTCCTCCTCATTCAGCTAAACGTGAGGACCACCCTAAACACCTTCGCGAAATCTTTCTTCGCTATCGGTACTACCGCATCCGGCTAAATCCCCACAAATGTGTCTTCTGCGTTGAATCTGGCAGACTTCTTGGTTTTATCGTTTCCAGAGAAGGCATCCGTTTGGATCCCCTTAAAGTTGAAGCTATCGTCAATCTCCCTCCCCCAAATTCTTTGCATCAGTTACAAAGTTTGCAGGGGAAAGCCAATTTTTTACGCCGTTTTGTTCCCAACTATGCCGAAGTAGCTAAAGGTTTTACGCGATTACTGAAGCGTGATATCCCTTTCCATTGGGATGCCACAGCTCAGGAATCTTTTGAACGTCTCAAGAGTTTACTTGTTTCTGCTCCATTGCTTCGTCCTCCGGATTATTATCGCGACTACACCTTGTATCTAGCTGCCGCCGATACCACTATCGGCATGGTTCTTGTCCAAACTGATGATGATAACACTGAACATGTTATTTACTATCTCAGCCGCAACCTGTTAGACACGGAAACTCGATATGCTTATATCGAAAAGTTGGCACTAGCCGCAGTTTGTGCTGTACAACGTTTCCGTCATTATATTCTTTTGCGTACTACTACTGTGATTTCTGATTGCAACCCCATGACGTATATATTGTCACGCCAGTTACTAGGGGGCAAATACTCAAAGTGGATTGTTATCCTCCAAGAGTTTGACTTGGAATTTACCACTGCCAAGTCTAAGAAATCCCTTGTGTTCGCTGAGTTAATTTGCTCTTTGCCATCTTCTTCCTCAACCTCGCCTGCAGAAGACCAAATACCAGATGAAACCCTGTTCCTCATTAGCACCCTCGATCCATGGTACGGAGATATAATCACATATCTGCAAACGTCCTCCTTCCGTCCGGGTGTGTCTAAAGACGCTCGGCGGAGGATTTGTCATCAATCTCAACCCTACCGTATCATTGGAGATACATTATATCGTCTTGGTGCAGACTCCATTCTCCACCGTTGTCTTACTCTAGATGAAGCTGAACGCGTTCTAAATGACTGCCACTCTGGCGCTTGTGGTGGACATATGTCCGGATATGCTACAGCCCAAAAAATCCTTCGTGCTGGCTATTTTTGGCCCTCTATTTTCAAGGATTCCATCCTTGCCGTACGTTCTTGTCATGAGTGCCAGATATACCAATGGAAAATGTGAGCGCCTTCTGCTCCGCTGCACCCTGTGGTTTCTGTCGGTCCCTTTGAAAAATGGGGAATTGATTATATGACCTGTAACCCTCGCTCGGCCAGGGGGCATGGGTTTGTCATCGTTGCCGTCGACTACTTTACTAAATGGGCCGAGGCGATGCCTACATTAACTGAAGACAGTCACACTGCGGCGCAATTTTTATTCAATCATGTTATTTCACGATTCGGCGTCCCTCAAGCCATTGTCACTGATCACGAAAAGCATTTCCGTAATCATATGATGTCGGAATTAACAACCCAGCTAGGCTTGCAACATGATAGTTCAAATCCATACTACCCTCAGTCCAATGGTCAAGTTGAAGCTGTCAATAAAATCTTGGTCAGAATGCTTCAACGTATCGTTGGTGTGCATAAATCTAACTGGCATTTGATGTTATTCCCTGCCTTATGGGCTTACCGAACCTCCGTGAAGGATGCCACTGGTTTCACTCCATTTCAACTAGTTTATGGACTAGAGGCTACCCTTCCAATTGAATGTGAAATCCCTTCATTGAAATTAGCCATCGAACTGCTTCCCAACACTACCCTGTTAGAAGAACGCCTTCTTTACCTAGAACGGTTAGATGAGACTCGTCGCTTGGCCTCTTTGGCCATCGAAACACAAAAGAAGCGAGTCAAGACTCATTTCGATTAGACCGTCCATCCGCGTTCTTTCGTTGAGGGAGACTTGGTCCTACTCTATGATCAAGCGAAAGATAAGCTAGGCGCAGGAAAACTCGAGTCTATGTGGCTAGGCCCTTATATTGTCAAGAGAGTCCTGCAGAAAGGGGCCTACGAGCTGATTGATTATGAAGGAAACCCTCTTGGGAAGCCCCGAAATGGGCTTTACTTGAAAAAGTACTATGCGTGATGCTGGTACATTTTATTATGTACATACATGTACTTTGGTGTGTTGTGTGTCGGTTTTCGAGACATAGCTGCCACTTATTGTGTTTTTCGCTTCTTATGTAGATGCCGGATGCACCTTATGTTGGTTTCGCTGATAGTGCCTACCGCAGTACCCGCAGTTTGTCTTCTGCGGCATGGGTAATCTACAATCCTCATAACGAGCTAATAGATTGCCAAGGTGTGTGTTTAGGCCATACTACTAACAATGTTGCCGAATACTGTGCTGTAATCGAGTTACTTGCTAGAGCAATTAATTTCGATATTCACGCATTGATAGTAAACCTGGACTCTCAACTTGTTGTTCACCAACTCAACGGGCAATATTCTGTCAGAAACCATCGTATACTAAGGTTGTATTTACGTGTAAGGTTGTTAGAAAGGCATTTTGATTTTATTACATATCAACATGTTCCGAGACAATTAAACACATTATCTGATGCATTGGCCAATCATGTATTAGATAGACATCTGCATAATTTGTAATTAAAACATTATGTAAGCAAGCACATGAAAACACAATAATGAACCATGAACATATGTATATATATATACGTGAGTGTCAAAATGTTTGCGCCCCGCGCATTACATAATCCAAAAAATAATACATGTCCAAAACTCATACAGCCGTCGACAACATGTCTCTCAAAAACGTGCAAAAAATGAAACCTAGGCGTCTAATCACGGTGATGCTCATGATAGCATGTCACCGCCCGCACCACACGTCTCAACAGACGATGGACGCGAGTAGACACTCCCACCGTATGCCTCTGGTACACTCTAGGCACGTCCGCCAGTCTGCCATAATCTGGGATCCCTCGAGTAAGCGCCTCAAGGTTCTGCACCAGGTCATCATCGTCACCCTCTGCCTGAGGGTCCGCTGCAGGTTGTACTCTCCGTACGTTGTGAGGCAAGTCAGTTGGTCGTTCTGCACCAACGTCTGCATACATATATAGGTGCTGTAAGAAACAGACATGAATTATAAAAACTTGAATATGTTAAAATATTGAAAACATAAAAGGTCTTTACCTAGCTCCTCGTCCCAGTCCTCTCCCTCAGGCAACGGGAGGTCTGGATCTCCAGTAAAATCAGTGCCCGCATAGGGCCAGTCCTCCACGACGATCAACTGGTGTTGGAGCCAAATGAAGAACTCGGGCCTCCAGGACATCTGCTGGCCCCCACCTCCTCTGGGCATAAGTGGTGCCCATTGAGCCAATCTCGGCTCCCGTGGCACTGGATCTGCCACTATACCTCCTGGGATCCGGAATATCGGTAGCCGCTCCAGAAAAAATGATACTATGATGGATCCATATCCGAACTGTTTATTGCCATCACGCTTACATTTGGTAAGTTGCCTCTTTATATTTGTTGTTACTGTTGTGGCCCAATCAAATAATGTAGGGTGTAGGCACTCAGTTGCCAGCAGCAAGTGATTCTTGCTGGCCTCGTGGGGTGCCTGTACCCCAACCGTCCGAGTGATAGTGAATAGTACCACTCGTAGCACCAAATCTAGGATAGTGACAATGTCCACCTTGGCACTATTGGATCCAAAATGGGCCCCAGGACAAACTCTGGCCATTACCTCCCCCATATTTTCCCCAGAAGGTCTACTACCGGTCAAGATGGGCCGTGCACCCCGCCGAGATAGTCCAGTAATGAAATAAACATCAGAGACATCCAACTCCAATGTCTGGTCTTTCAGGTGGAATACCTGATCCTCAATATCCCAGGCATCCACAATAAACCTTAGTAACTCGGGCTGTGCACGTAGATATGAGGTAAGGAAGAATTTTTTCAAACCACAATCTCGCAAAGCATCCATGCATGCGTCATCTTCCAATGCCAAAGCATCTATGGCCTCATGTTCCCTTTCTCTCCATTCTATAGCCATTTTGACCAATTCCTGCAACCAAAACACCAAAATGTCATCATAAGATCAATGATGAAACCAAAAATCAAAGAAAATTGCAGTTTCAACGGTCAAAATTATGTGAAAATTGGTTCGCGCAATTGGCGCAACTGTTTTACAAACAGTCGCGAAAATGGCGCGACCGCTTTTAGAAAAACAGCCCATTGGCGCGAACCCGCGTGGGAAACTCGCGCCAATGGGCACAACCCTATTTTTTGCAATACCCCTTGCAGAGGATCATTCTGTGGATGGAAAACTGAAAGAATGGAATAAAAATGAAGCTAAGGATGAGGCTTCTTACCTGTTTCAAACGGCGGCTCGAATGGTCTCCTGGATTGGTCGCAATCAGCAGTTGAAATTTGCACCCAAAACCCTCCAACGGTAAACTCACAAGGTAAAAAGTGAAAAGTAATTTTATTTTTTACTATTTCACTATTTATAACTTCTTTTGACTTAAAAAACACATTAAAATCATATTTTTGTGAATATCTTTATGTCAAAGTAGGATTTTACGCTGCTTTTGTGTGTTGACAGGGATTAGTGCCACTCGAGCAACATAATGAACTTTTTTTTCGGTTTTTCGAGCTCGGTAAAACACGAGAAAAGGTTACTTCAAGGTCTGCTTTCAGCTCTTTCCTGACCATTTAAAGAGGAAAAGATTGCCGAGTCGCTCCTCTTGACTCGTTAAATGGTGATAAGGGGCGGTCGTTTTAAGTTCTTTTTGTCGACCGTTAAAACATAAAAAGATTACCGGGTTTTTGTCGTTTCAAACTCGTTAGTGGTTACAAAACGACGTGGTTTTGACCGCTTTTTCAGGTCGAAGTCACTAATCATGAAAAGTACTCCTCGATTGTAATGATCGAGCGGTTCTTTCGAGTATTATTTTATACTTTTTCGGGCCCGAGAGACACAACTTTACGAAAAAGGACATCCCTGGAGTTTACTTTTCTGCTGTCTTTTCAAACTCTCTAAACATGAAAAGACGTCAAGTTCTTCCTTTGTCAGACTCGTTAAAACTTAATGACATTAGATTTTATCACAATACAAGCATATGCTATCCCCATCAAGCTTGTTAAAAATAACTGGGGTACTCGCCAGAAATGGCGGGGGGGAAAAGAAAATTTTGAACCATAATTATTACTGTAAAGGCAGTATGTCGCTCTTGAACATGGCACGTTTTGTTTTCGTGTCCGGGGTGGGGATATTTCATCTCATATCTTTCACTTGCTTCCATGGATTTGGGTACCCTATTTGACCTCTCATTCATTCATTGCCTCGTCATCATGACCTTTGATACATTGATGTCAAATACTGCCAATTCCGTTAATGTGCCGCCGATATGTTCAAGAGAAGTTGACCTCTGAAAAAACAACCTCCTTCTGATAGTTCGCACAATCTTGATTCACAACTTCATCTCTCTGTCTCGTGTCGATGATGTGGGAAACATTATGGCCCACCTTCGATCAAGGTCACTCCCTGTCGACTTCAACTCATTATCCAGGGAATTGATCTAGAGACTCCTTTCCGATGCCTTGGAGCCTGCATGCCTCAATGGCAGGTTCTTCGTGTTCGACGTGAGGTTTTCATCATTGGCCTCTGATCGAATGATTCTACGGGTGTTCGACTTCAGATCATTGATTCACACGCCGTAGATTGTACCTATAGTACCTTGAGGGCCATTGTCATTATTGGTGGTACCTCTCGCGTCTGTTAACAGTTTCCATTATTGACTGGTAATCAGGCGATGTTCATGCATGTTCGACTTCAGCTCATATATTCACATGCTTGGACTTGTACTCTTGTTCAGGTCGAGATGGAGAGCAAGACCCTAGATTGTGTCTGTTGTAATCCAGGCGTGATTCTTGATACTTGACTCATTCACTGGATGGCTGCGACCATACCTGAGTCAAATCATTGATCCTAACCAGATGGCTGCGTCCATACTATGGATCCAGATTATTTATGTACTCTCTTATGTATGGCTGCGACCATACCATGTACATCATGTAATTGAACTATCAGTCATGTCTCTTAATACAGCTCCTCGGCGGCAGTAACTATATGTGCTCTTGTGTGCTCTTACGTGTGTTCTTGTAAAGAATTTCACCCCTCTCCACCTCTCGGACTTCATGCTTTAGGGGGCATCTGTTACACAGTAATTTGTCACCATCCCTGTTACTCCTCTTGTCGTACCTTAGAGGACTCATTCCGGGAGTTATAAGAAGTGACAAAGGCTAAAAACACTTGCATTATGTTCCCCTGAGTATGTACTCCATGTTCCCTGAAGACACCTTCTGCAGATCATCCCTAAAAAGTGCTCTTTTTCCATTGGCGCAAGTCCACAATATCTTACCCACGCCAATGATGGAAATCCTCAAAAGGGGGCGCGACCATTGGCGCTCTGTCTTAGAGCAACAGTCGCGCCAACCAAATTTAGTCGTGCTTTTTGCCTTAATGGACGTCCGACTGTTGTTTCCTTCATTACATGGAGCTTTTCTGAGGATAGAAAATCAGTCTTTTGTCGAGCTTTATCCATCTTTATGGCTTTTGCTAATCCGCGAAAGGTGTCCAGGTTCATTGCATCCTCCTCCCTTCTCCATCTATATAAGCTTGTCATTATGCATTGGACAAGCTAGAGTGTTGGTGTTAGTGTTATGCTAGTGATTTGGTGATTGAGTTATAGTAGTGATGATTATTGGTCATGGAGTGTTAGATGTTGAGTTCTTGGAGGAATGCTAGTGAGTGCTAGAGAGGTTATGTTGCCGAGAGGAGATGCATGTCAAGACACATATAGTTATTCGCCCAGCCAGGAGAAGGGTCGACGTCAGAACAATGGTTGTAACTTTTCCTGTTTATTAATTGATGAGCGACTGCTATTATAGTTCCAATCTCATTATCTGTCATGGTGATATGTTGATTTATTTCCTTTCTGACTGAAATATAGTTGTGCCTTGGTAGTTTATATGTTGGTATCTGTCTCTTCCTTTGCATGTGCAGGTGTTCGTTTATGATCTGTTGGAGCAAGGGACCGAGGATATCAACTCTACTTCAATCATAGCATTGGACTCCAGGTTAGTCTTCTTGATTCACCTTTGATGCATAACTAGGAACTTGCGTAGCAGCGTGGTTTGTTTGTGGCTAGTTCTGTGATAGGCTAGTGGGATCGCCTCTGTCCGCAGAGGGAATTTACCTTACCAACACCATGGGTGAATGAATACCATGGGTGGATGTCACTTACAATAACATGAGTAAATTTCATGGGTGGATAAATACCATGGGTGGATGAATACCATTTTTGGATGCCACTTATAATACCATGGGTAAATTCCATGGGTGGATGCCATTTTCCATCTAGATCATTCCTCCCTCCTTAAGAAGAAATGCTCCCAATTGCGTGAAGTTACCTCCTCATAAGACTTTGTTGAATATGAAGAAGTACTAAAGAGAAGGTTTTTGTGTGGTTAACCCATAACTGTGATGAATGAAGATCTGAGGATAGAGATACCCTGAAATTCTTGTGACCAAATGTGATATTGACAGTGTGTGGCCTAGAAAATGGACTTCAATAAAGTGTGGGTTTGTGGATGACCCATAACCATGACAAAAAAATATCTAAGGATAGAGATACCCTATAATGCTTGTGACCAACTGTGATACTAATAGTGTGCGGCCTAGGAAATGGACTTTGATGATAAGGATGTTGTGCGGTTGACCCATAACCATGATGTTGACTATTGATGAAGTAGTAGGTGCCTACATAACTTGGGTTGGGAGGGCACATCTCCAAAGAACCCAAGTCGGATGCTGCTATGCTGAAAATGATGAATGTGAAGCAGGTTCTTATTAAAGCGGGGTGGGAGGGCATGTTTCCAAATGGAAACTGCTCTGAATGTTGCTCCAGATTTAAAATGGAAATAACTCAATCAATATAAATTAGAATAGTTATTATAACCTATTTTTGGAAATAGAATGACCATTCTGCATCTACCCATGTGATTGAAATCCCTACCTGGACACTCTAGAAACTCATATCCACGCTTCAACTATCTTGTCATCACAAAAGTTCTGAAAAAAAATAGTTGATTTTAAATCAATGATATCTCCCTCATCCGAAATCTTATTCGACCAATTTTTTCGTTTGAAATTGGGTAATTTTTCAAGAGGAGCTCAGATATACAATCCTGTTTCTAAAATTCTACACAAAAACAACAAAAGTAATAGGAGAGCCTCTATCCATGAATTGCAGTAAGAAAAATTTATGCAACATATCTTATTTTAAATCAACAATATCTTGCTCATTCAGATTTTGATTCAGCAATTTTTTTTATTTTTTTTTTTAATTTGTGTATTTTTTTGCAAGGAATCCAGATATGTTATTTAGTTTTATAAAATTTTCACCAAACATTCAATATATGATCATCAAACTCGCTGCCTAAAATAATTCATGCAAAAAAATGAAAAAAGTAAAATTATTCCCACTTTGCCCAAGAAAGTGCTCTATGGAAGTCATAACATGTGCCTGAAGTTTGTTGAATATAGATGCAAAAATTTGAAACTGAAATATGCATCAAACCCTCATTCCCATGGAATCATAACCTGGCTCTGATACCATTGATCTGGATCTTGAGGGGAGGCCCCCAAGATCTAAAAATTTGAAATACCAGAAGAAAAGAGGAGAACATAGTAAGAAAAACCACAAAGAAACTTTTTTTTATTAAAATAGAGAATAAATGTAAAATCTACATTGTGATGGACAATCTGTCATTTTAGAAAATGGGGTTTGTTACTTATAGCCCTTTTTTTGTTACAATACCATAGGTAAATTCCATGGGTGGGTAAATACCATAGGTGAATGAATACCATGGGTTGATGTCACTTACAATACCATGGGTGAATGAATACCATGGGTGGATGCCACTTACAATACCATGGGTAAATTCCATGGGTGGATAAAAACCATGGGTGGATGAATACCATTGTTGGATGCCACTTACAATACCATGGGTAAATTCCATGGGTAGATGAATACCATGGGTGGATGCCATTTTCCATCTAGATCAAGAGGATATTATTTGTTGAAGGTATATTGATGTACTTTCATTTATATGATTAATACAAGTCAATGTTCCTTCCCCTTATATCAGATTTGTAATAATTTATATGTGTGATTTCTAGATGTTTTTAGATGATGATCTTCTGCAGAATATCACTTGTCATCTTTGTTTGGTTGTTCTTGCATGTAGGCTTTGGATCAGGAGTGGATGAAAGATATCACTTGATTGGAGTGCAAGGGTTCTCCATCAAACTCAAAACCCTTCACCAACCTGCGAGGAGGCAAGGTACTTGCTCATACTTTGTAGAATTAGAATTTGCATTGAAGTTGCATGCATGGCCTTCTGGATTTGGGATTGATATTAGATTGTCTTAGCCATTCTCTTTTACTGTCTAGTGATCTCAATCAATAATGATGTACCGAAGCAATAGCTCTTTGTATAATTAAATGTAACAACATTCCCTAGCTTGTTATGAGAGTGATATTCTCTGACTTGTAAATTGTAGGGTAAGGCATGCCATCTTGTCTGGCAAGATTGCAGACTCTCTATTCCCACTGTTCTAAAGGTGTCTTCAACGTGAAGAATGGCTTTCTCCTGGGTAGAAATGTATTTGGGTGCTAAATTGGCATCATTGGAGATGAGAGTATGATTTCTAATGATAGCCTTAGGGCTCACTAGCTCTGCTGTGATATACAAGGGTTCCTTCTCCTCATTTGTCACTACCTTTTTCACCTCCTTAGCCCTTGCCTCCTCATGAGTCAACCAAGATGCTAAAGCCACTAGCTTCATGTATCCTAATAGTGAATTGGGATACCAAAAATTCAGATCTATGAAAGTGAAATTATGCATATAGAATTCAACTAACTTTTCCCTGTCTTCCATACTATTTTGGCTACAAAACACAATAAACTACATGTAGTCCTGAAAAGGTAGAGACCGATATTGTGCTAGAGTTTTTATTTGGAACTGCAACCACTATTATTTGAGGAAGAGAGCATAATATTTTAACGTTTTCCTATATTGCAGGGCTTTCATAGAGAGACTTTCCATGGTGGAAAGTTGTGTTTCTTTCTCCTGCAGCCTCTCTCTCAACCTTGTGTTTTCTTCCTGTAGCTTCTCCTTCATAATAGACTCCCTCAATCTCAAATCACTTAATTCCTTACCCATTTCAATGAATTTCTCCTCCATGAGGCCCACATCTTCCACATTCTTGGATTTGGAAATTTTCATCCACTTGTGGGTTCTGCCTCTCTCTCTCTAACTCATAGAGGAGTGGGATTGCAAAATTTTCAGGGATAATCTTCCTCCAATAAATGTGTAGTAGGACCTCAATATAGGTTGGGGGTCAGGCTCTTAGATCTCTTTTAGGTGTTCTCCAATTGAAATTGAGGTGGTTTCTTCCTTTTGTAGATCTTTTTTGTGCTCCTGTAGTTTACCATGTTCTTCCTATGGCAGACTCTGCCCCCCCCTGTAGCAAACCCTGTCTCTCCTGTAGCAAACCATGTATCTCCTATAGCTTCTCTTCTTCTACTTTCTCAAAGGAATATTGTGACCTTGGGTTTTTTAAGGTCACTGACCTAGTGGTGGGTCTACCCACAGATGCTACAAGTGACTTGGTTTTGGTTTTAGGAGTGACCTCCTCAATATTTCCTTCACTCAGTCCTATTTCTTCCTTTTTACTTGGTGATTCATCAATAATGATAGGGATCTTTGTAGGAGCTTGTGTTTTCCCTTGTCTAATTTTGGTGCTCTTCCTAGTTCTAAAATATATGGGACCTTGTCTTGAATTCTTCCTCTTGGGCTTGATAGGAGTTTCTAATGAAGCCAATGTTGCAACTACTTCTTGTTTAGTATTCCCTAGAAATAGAATTGTTTGATGTGGTTGTTCGTCTACTTCTTGGCATTTAGAAGTCTCCTCTACTTTCTTCTCCTCCTCTTCTCCTTTAATTTTTTCTTCTCCTTCCTTTATCTTTGCTGCCTCTTTTTCCTCTGTTTTTCTCTCCTCTTCTTCTATTTTTGTTGCCTCTTCCTCCTCTGTTTTTTCTCCTTCTTCTTCTTCTATGTTACCCTCTTTACCTCCAATACTAGAGGTTGTTGTCTCTCCAGGTGTGATGGCTTGGGTTTCTATGGAAGTCTCCCTATCCATGTCTACAAATTTAGTCCATAGGATAGAGATCATCAAGTGGCTCAAAGCATCTATCACTGTTAACTTGATGAGACCATGGTGAGATAAGTGTTGATGATTTCCTTCCCTCATCTTTTGAATCATATCTGTGATTTACTGTAGGAAGAAATGGGGAACACTAAGCCTTTGAGGGAGAGGTAATTTTTCCTTGAATCTCAGCTCATAGAGCAATCTGAAGTGGTAGGCATAAACCACACTCAATCTCCCTTCAAAATATATATACTTGAGGATATGGTAAGATATCTCACCCCAACGGTAAGGTATACTTTCTCTTTTTACTCCATTCTTATGTTCTACAAGCTTCTCCTTTAAAACAAAGAATTTTTTCCTAGCTGTGACACTCACTGCCTTTTCTTCTTTTCTCCACCTAATTCCTAGGGGTAAGGTGCTCACTCTTCTTATGGTTTCATGACCAGGCCAATCCTATGAAAATAGTAGTGGCAATGGGGAACACTAAGCCTTTGAGGGAGAGGTAATTTTTCCTTGAATCTTAGCTCATAGAGCAATCTAAAGTGGTAGGCATAAACCACACTCAATCTCCCATCCAAATATATATACTTGAGGATATGGTAAGATATCTCATCCCAATGGTAAGGTATACTTTCTCTTTTTACTCCATTATTATGTTCTACAGGCTTCTCCTTTAAAATCAAGAAGTTTTTCCTAGTTGTGACACTCACTGCCTTTTCTTCTTTTCTCCACCTAATTCCTAGGGGTAAGGTGCTCACTCTTCTTATGGTTTCATGACCGAGAGAGATGGCCAACCCTCTGAAAATAGTAGTGGCAATTTCTTCCTCTCGGGAATGTAATTCCATGGAAAATTCATGAGAAAGATCATCATCATACCCCTTTAACAACTCAAAGAAACCCAACCATTGGTGTCTTCTAAAGATTTCCACTACAAGAGGGTGTTGGTGAATCCTCTTGGTGTCTAAGGGTTCTCTTCTGTTAAATCCTCCCCCCATTTCTTCTACTATTCCTCCTTGGTGCTATTTAGGTGTCAAATTCAAAACAATTTTAAACAATCTTAGTGGTGAAACAATGTTAAGTTTCTTGCTAGTAGAGAGGGAGAAGGGTGCTCAAATTGATATCAACCAAATGAATTTTCTCTTATTTTAACCACATCAATTTTTGAAAAGACCTCCTACTGCTCGACTGGTTGTTACAGGATTTTAATTTCAAGCAAATTTCTCATGCAAATGGATGTAGAAACAGGGAAGGAGGGTGTCACTTACTTCTTGTCAAAACAATTATGTGTGTAAATGATTGTTTTGAGATGATTTCGAGCCACTGTGGCTCCTTTTTCACATTCCAAATCCTCTTTTCACTCTTCGCATCCCTCTTGTAGCACTTGCAGGCCTTCTTATAGCTTCCTCCTGTAGGACTTGTAGACATGATTTGAAACTTCTCAGTGGCACCGTAGGTGGTCTGATATAATAGCTTGTCCTTCCTCTACCTATTTTTGGAATGAGTGATGGTGCAAATGAAGTCGAGCCTAGTACATAATATCCTCTTTGGGTTAAAATATTAGAGCGCTCTAGTGACATGGAATTAACACAAGTTTCCTCTTTTGGATTGTTGTCCCCACTCCTTGTAATCATTTCTCTCTCCTCGTGATTATCACCCCACTCTTCAAGGACACCACCTCATTTTGAGTTGACATCTCCACGTTGCATGGGTGACTTAACTCAAACTTAATTTTACTAGCTGAGGGTGGCCAAGTTCACTGGCCACCTCTAGCCTATTAAAACACCTCTCTCGACCATTACACATTTTAGTCATTTTATGCATAGGGAAGAGGTGAGGGTTTCCATACCTGAGCCTACTTGTGGATCAAATTGCTGCAAATGGTTGCATGTTGGAGCTAGGCCATATAACATTATGATCAAGGGAGTTGACTCTTTGACTTGTTTCATGTGCATGTCTTCATACTTGATGATACCTTGACTGTTGACTTTGTTGTGTGTGTGTAGGTGCCTCTCTAATGTCCAAGCTGTTGTTTTTGGTGGAAAGCCTTCCTGAGGATGATGTGTCCCTTCTTGGTTGCAAAAAAGGCTCCATCATGCCTTCTGGTGGTGGAAAACAAATATCAGTGACTTCTGTTGTGACTGCACAGGCTGCTATAGGAGGAGTTTTCTTCCTGTAGCAGTCTTTTGATCCTCCCTTGAAGTATTCAGTTTGCATGATGGTGTTGAGGGAGATGATGACAAGCCATGAGGATAGGGTTAGAGTCGTGAGGAAGTGATTCAAACATTTGAGGAATAGAAAATGGTGGCTTTTGTGTTTTTTTAGAGGTGGGACTCAGTGGAAACTTTGAGAAAGTTTTGGTGAAATGGAGTGGATGAGTGATGAATGGATGATGAGTAAATCATTGGAGGAACATTTTTATCATTTCCTAGAGGAATCATGGTATTTTGTATTGTTATCCTCATTGGATCCCCCTCCTGTATGTAGGTTTTAACCCCGTACAGAAATTACCTGCATAAGAATTCTAAAACATAGAAAATAAACAATGCGAGAGCATAACACATCAAACACATATACACAAAGATTTTCCCATGGATCCCAAAATCGGGACTACCAAAATGATTTTTAATTATGTTCCTTTCAATGTTACAATACATATTTACACATGCTGAAGCATCCAATACCATGGACTAAAAACCATCGTGTCCAAAACCATGGACTCAAAAACATCGCATCCAAAACCATGTGTGAAAAACATGCACAAAACCATAGGTAGGTCCTCCCAACCTAATATAGGTTCAGGGTTACCTTCACCCCTCAAACCCCTTATGACTCCCCCCACTACATAATCGGTGCAATGAAGGGGGGCCTCCGCCCCCCTTCTAACCCCCTGATTAACTACATGGGCTAGTCGTGCAAAGAATATAACACAACCCAACATTCTCCCACTTGTTGTTTTCTTTCCACAGGGGGCCACAAGAGAGCTTAGTCATTTATCTAACCCTGCAATGCCCATTATTTCTCTACACCAAGAGAACTTCTTAGAGCTCACAGATTTTGTCAATGCATCTGCAGTATTCTTCAAAGTGTCCACTTTTACCAGCAACACCTTTTTTTCTTCTATCATATCCCTCACAAAGTGATACTGAACATCATTGTGCTTTGTGCAAAGATTCCATTTCATCAACCATGGCCTCTTTCTATAGTTTTCCATCCTCTGAATCTATTGCTTCCTTCACAATTCTAGGATCATCATCAGTTACAACATATAAAGCAAAATTTGAACAGAAAGTAGATGGACTATACCTTTCTGGCTACCTTCTTTCTTGAACTGATCTTCTCACAGCCAGAGTTTATGGCTCTTCATCTTCTGATTCCTCCTCTACTGTAGAGTTTGATTCTTCCTCCTTTATCTCAAACTCTATCTTATCAGGTTCCTTTGGTTTGACTTCATGTTTAATAACATCTTTTACCTCTCTGAACACCACATCTTGGTTGTACACAACCTTCCTTGTTACTGGGTTCCAAAGATTATAACCATTTAAACCATCCTTATACCCAATAAAGATGCACTTTTCAGATTTACTATCCAACTTGATTCGTTTCTCCTTTGGAACATGTACATATGCATCACATCCAAATAACCTCAGATGTGAAAGAGAGGGTATCTTACCAGCCCATACCTCATGTGGAGTCTTATCCTCCAACACTGATGAAGGTGATCTGTTGGCCAGGTAACATGTTGTCTCCATCGCCTCTTCCCAGAATTCCTATCCTAACCTGGCACCACTGAGCATGTTTCTTGCCCTTTCCATCAAAGTGTTGTTCATTCTTTCTGCAACTCCATTTTGCTCAGGTGTGTATGGAGTAGTCTTATGCCATTCTATACCACACTTCTTACAGAATTCTTCAAATTCCTTACTACAAAACTCTCCACCATTATCTGTCCTCAGCACCTTTATCTTCTTCTCTGTCTAGTTTTCCACCAGAGCCTTAAATTCTTTAAACCTATCAAAGACTTCATATTTCTTAAGGAAATATATCCATGTATTCCTTGAGAATTCATCTATAAATGATACATAGTACACAGACTTACCCAGTGATGGAACCTTCACGGGTCCAAACACATCACTGTGCACAAGCAATATTCTTCAAACTGTCCACCTTTACCAGCAAAACCTTTTTGTCTTCTATCATATCCCTCACAAAGTGATATTGAACATCAATGTGCTTTGTCTTTGAATGATATACAGGGTTCTTTGCCAAGAAAATTGCACTTTGGCTGTCACAGTCTATCCTTATAGCTCCCTGTACTAACCCCATACTTCAACACAATCTCTGCAACCAATCTGCTTCCTTGCTTGCATGAGTGGCTTCCATGTATTCTACCTCTTTAGTTGATAGTGCCACTATAGATTGTTTCTTACTCATCCAACTGACTGCACCTCAGAATAGGTTAAACACATACCCACTTGTAGATCTTCTCTGATCCAAATCTCTAGCCCAGTTTGCATCAAAAAATCCATGAATATCCAACACTCTATCCAATCTTGGTCTTCCTTGGTAGCACAAACCATAATCACTAGTTGCCATGCAAATACCTGAAAACCTGCTTCACTGCTATCCAGTGCTCCTTCCTTGGTTTTGACATAAACCTGCTCAATACTCCCACTGCATGTGCAATGCCTGGTCTAGTACAGACCATTGCATACATCAAGCTACTGACTGCACTTGCATACAAAACATGAGAAATGTCCTCTTCCTCTTCTTGTGTCGGGACATTATTCAGCAGATAACCTCACACCTACAAGAATAGGAACCTTCACCGGTTTACTATCCTGCATATTAAACCTCTGCAGTATTGTCTCGGCATACTTCCTCTGGTTTAACCAGAGCTTCCTCTTTGCCCCATCTCTTTTAATTTCCATGCCCAAAATAGAGTTTGCAGCACCAAGATCTTTCATGTCGAATTTGGAGCACAATTGGGTCTTCAAATCCCGGATAATTTCTTTGTCATTTCCAACCAACAACATATCGTCCACATACAAGACTAGATAAATAACACGGTCACCAATTAATTTACACAATGGTCTGCTTTGCTTCTGGTGAAGCCAAGTCCCCGTATAAATGTATCAAAGCTCTGATACCAAATGTAGGTTTTAACCCTGTATAGAAATTACCTACATACGAATTCTAAAACACAGAAAATAAACAATGAGAGAACATAACACATAAAACACATATACATGGACATTTTCACCTTAATCCCAAAACTGGGACTACCAGCTTTATTTTTCATTATGTTCCTTTCAATGTTACAATACATATTTATACATGTCGAAGCATCCAATACCATGGACTGAAAACCATCGTGTCCAAAAACATGGACCGAAAAACATCACATCCAAAACCATGTGCGAAAAACATGCACAAAACCATAGTTAGGTCTGCCCAACCTAATATAGGGTCCAAAACCAAATTTTCTGGGGCGCTTCCCCGGACCCGATAAAGTGAGGTTACCTGCACCCCTCAAACCCCCTGTGACTCCCCCCACTATGCAATCAATGCAACGAAGGGAGGGCTCTGCCCCCCTTCTAACCCCTTGGTTAACTACGTGGGCTAGTCATGGAAAGAATATAATACAACCCAACACTGTAGCTTCACAAGCCCCTCTTGTAGCATTACAGGACCTCCTGTAACATTACAGGACCTCTTGTAGCAATACAGGTACTTCCTGTAGCACCCTAGTGAGGAGGTGAAATTCAAATTTCTTGCTGATTGGATGGTGGATATGAGTGGAGAGTATGGAGATGAGGTGTATGGATGGAAGGATGGATGAGAGCCTATAGGTTTTTTCCTATAGCCATGAAATCTTCCATTGTGTGCAATCCTAAAAAATAAGAGAAAGGAATGGTGTGAGCTTTTTCCTTATGTTACCTTTTTTTTTTCTTTTTTCTTTTTGAGACAAACAAGTTGCCTTTGTGGAGGTTTTCAACCTGCATGCCTACCCTAGGTGCCTCAAAGGATTTGTTTCATGTAGATATCTTTATTTTTTTCTCCTCCTTTTTTCTCCTGGGCTTCCTCAAATAATTTTTCAACGCTAGAGTTGGACTTAGATGCCTCATATAGGTTCTCATCTAGGCCTTTTTATTATTTCATTATTTTTATTTTTCAAATTTCTAAGAATGTTGTGGACTGAAAGCTACGAAACTCCCAATCACATTTAATTCTATGCTGACAGAACTGATAAATTCTTCCTTGAATAGAGGTATTCTATATATCTTCAACCTATAACTATTTACAAGTAATGGAAGTCTTCCTCATCAATGGTTCTGATATGGACATATCCATTTTCATGACACTTTTCTACTAGGTATGGACCCAACCATATTGTCATTAGCTTCCCTTTGAATATTTAAACCTAGAATCATATAATAGGGACCAATCTCCTTCTTGAAAATTATTTTCCCTGATATGATTTTCATGCCAGACCTTTATTTGTAGTTGTATGACTTCAGTGTGTAGGAGATCTTGCATCCTGAACTCATCTAAGCCATTAAGTTGGAGCAACCTTTCTTGTTGTGTTGTAGTGAAGTCTAAGTCCAACTGAGTTTCCATCCTCAAAGTGTTATATTCAAACTCAATAGAAATAAAATCCTTCTTCCCATAAACCAAGTCATATGGAGTGAACCCAGTGGTGGTTTTCCAAGTGGTGTTGTAGGCCCAAGTGGCCTCTACTAGTCTTTCTGCCCAATATTTCCTATTGCTGCTAACAACCTTGGTGAGGATGCTCTCCAATTCTCTATTTGTGACCTCTACTTGCCCATTTTATTGAGGGTGATAGGCAATGGATGTCTTGTTCTTGATATGGTGTTTCCTCGTGAGATATTCAATCATATTTGATGTGAATTATGCTCCATGATCGACGATTACCTCCATTGGATAACCAAAATTGTATAAGATTTTTTCTCTAAAACCTCAACCGCTTTCTGCTCAATTTTTGTTTTGACTACCTTTGTCTCAGCCCACTTTGTCAAGTAATTAGTTCTCACAATGATGTACCTCTTCTATACTAAAGGTGGATCAATTGGCCCAATGAAATCCATTTCCCACTTGTCAAATGGCTCTAGGGCCACTTGAGTTTGTAGGGGCATTTCATCCCTGGGTGTAGGTTTTCCCATCCTTTGTCACTGATCACACCTAGTGGTGTATCACCTTACATCTTGATGTAAAGTTGGCCAATAGTAACCAACCTGTAAAACTTTAAAGGTTGTCCTTTTGGTAGAAAAATGATCCCCACAAGATCCATTCTGAGATTCTGAGAGGATGTCAAAGACCTCTTATTCTCTTACAAATATCCTCAAGATATGATCTAGTCCAAATATGAAAATATTTCCCCCAATCCAAGTGAAAGGAGAGTTTTTCCTTACAATATTGATTTTCTCTCTTTATGATAGATTAGGAGGGAACCTCCTAGCAACTAAGTAGTTGACTATGTAAGCAATCGAAGGAGAAAGCACCGATATGGAAAATAAGTGTTCATCTGTAAGTTGATTATCCACCATATCCTCATTACCTGTAGGCAAGGTTAGCTAGGAAAAAAATAGCAAACACATTTTCTTTCTCTAGATTTTCAATAATATTAAAATCCAACAATTGTAACAATAGCAACCATCTAATTATCTTGGAATCGACATCAGGCTTATTCATAAAATATTTAATGGTTGCATGATCAGTATGAACAAATTTTTGATACCCAGTGATATAGTGCTTGAATTTGTTTAAAGAATGTACTACAACTAAGATTCGTTTTTTCAGTGGTTGTTGTGAAGGAAAATCCCCTTTGTGGACAGAGGCAATCTCTCTAGCTCAATGAGTGGGTCTAGCAACAAACTAAACAAACTAACATACATTTTCCTAGATTATGTTTAACAAATGCATAAAGAGAGTAACCTAGCTCGCTCTGATTCTAATCACTCAATCCTTTGGGGATGAATTTCATTCCTTCTCTTCCAAGCTTGATCCTTACTTGTTCTTCACGCTTGAGTACCCACAAGAAAGATCAAAGAGCAATACAAGGTACAAGAGAATATATCACATACATCAAATATAAATTACTTAATAGATCAAGGAGTATTAAGCTAAAAGCATAAACATTTACACAATTTTGGAAAGTGAACATAAGATGTATATATTAATAAGTTGAAAAGGGAAGCATACAACCTATGCCTTGATGTTGGAGACCTACTTTTGGTGTGTTGAAGAATCTAGGGCTAACGAAGATTAATGAGATTCTTCTAGTCATGATAACTATTTGTGAGGTTCTTTTGACTTTGCCTTATTAGTACAATATTTCCTTACTATTAGAGTGTATTTTATTAGTTCATCAAATATATATCAAAAACAAAAGAGACGAGAACACACAATGTTGGCTTTCTGCCAGGGCCAAAACCTCTCACTCTTTGCGAGGAAAACCCGCACAAAATTCTTCTTATAGAGATTCCATGTGACGAATACCAAGATCATGACCCTTGATCTATTACGCCACCCCAATAACAAGACACCAATCCTCTCCTTTTTCACTCCAAAAATCATCATCATTGTTACACCACTGAGGCCGTCATTCGTGCATCATAGAAATCTTCATTACTGTTGCACCGTCATTGCTGCAACTTCATTGTGGTATTCATGAACGAGATCTTCGTATTAAGACATGTGTATGAGGGTTGCAATACCATATTTGTACCTTCAACAAGATCATAATATTGTGACTATATTTCCATCAAGGTTGATGAGCCACAATATTGAAGCAAGGATGCTGCAACTCCTAGGATGCCAAACTTTACTTTATCAACCCCAGATTTGTACAAACTTGGAGGTGACAGTGTTATATGCACAACAGATGCAACGGTCAACTATTTTCACTTCTCAACTGGGGCGATAGACCACTAGAAGGAGGTTAACTACTCATAGTGAATGTAAATTTATCTTTGATGCAGAAAGTAAATGCTTGCCTATTTTAAGGAAATGAAAGTGTTGAATAGAAAGTTCTATGAAATGACATGAAATTACCTAGCTAAGAATTAACACACATTACTTTGCAGAAGAGACCTAATTTAACCATGCATTCTATCATCTACCTATCTGGACAAAGTAGACATGGAAATTATCCCAACATTGTTATGACTGATGTATGCATGCACTAGCTAAATATTGCAGAAAATAGTCTTTTGGTTTTCAATTTAAATATGTAAGTTCTAAGCTAAACAAGTTGATATTTTGCAGGGGAGGAGGAAAACTGGTCCAAAAAGGAATTGAGGGTTATGGAGGTCAAGTTGAAGGTGTACACTAGGCTTTGATCATCATTTATGCCAAAAATGGTCTAAAACAGGCTACTACAAGGTTTCCTATAGTTGTTATAGGATTTCCTGTAATTACGACAGGATGTCCCGATTTACTACAAGAAACTTAGCTAAAAGTTGTAGGAAGGTACGAAAGGTGAAAGGAAGTGTTGGGAATATGTTTGATGGTGGAATAAGGTATGGGGAAGGTTCACACTTCCCAAGGATCAGCTCAACCCTTCAAGGTGGTTGGATTTGCTCAATGTGCATGTCCACAGTGGTTACAAAACAAAAATCTAAATTAGTGGTTGGTAGGATTGGAAGAGGGGTGGAGAAGACTTAGATGAGGCTGGTAGAATGAGTTCCTCCCTACTGATTGACAAATCCTGCAACAACGCATATTCTTTTCTTCATTCATACACCACTTTATGTAAATGTGGAAATGATGAGTTGAATTTGAGAAACTGATTTATTGATAACTAATGGCTTAAATCTATGGAATGGAATGCCTTCTAATCTACAACAAACTCAAGAAACAAAAATGAAAATTGTAAATGCTTCTAAGAAATCATAATCTATGTAATAACCAAAAGATAAATATATTTTTGGGTCTATGAGACTGGGGCCCTCAAACCATGATCCCGTTAGGGATATGAGGATGAGGCCACTGTCACCATATTTTTTGAAGTATTTTATTTCACTACTATAACACTGACCTACTTCTCCAACTAATGGAAGAAAAGCTAACCAATCATTCAAAGAATTGTAAATTAAACAAAGCAGAGATAACTTCAACAACTAGTCTATGACTCTAATCTTAGAACACATGTACAGAAATAAGAACCTATGTTGCTAGGGTTGGGCCCTAACCAAAGAGTGTTATAGATCCATTTGGGCACATCACTTCCATCATTCAGATCAATACTTTTAGGGCTCATAAAACCCTAATTCAGTTGCCCTAGACAACTCAACACTTTGAATGCCTCCTTCCCTGAGAGTTTCTTGGCCTAAAGCCCTCCATAAATGCCTTATTGAGGGACCAGCGCAGCCTTGGTCAGAGGTAAGTGTGATTCAGTGTAGGTACGCCCATGTCAAGGTTCTTTCCAAATCACTTAGGCCCACTTTGACCTGCGCAAGGCGAGATTGAGTGAAATCGACATAGGGTTCTGGGAATATTCTTATCTTCTAGAGCCTTCTAGAATATTCCCACACTTATCATCTCCTATGAGCTTGAAATTGGATAAGGAATAAGTTAAGTAACCTCCTATACTCTCATCCCTTCCTCCATGGAAACTAACTCTAAGTTTGGAAGGCCATTCAATACCCTCATTTATGACCGAACCTCCTCCATTTTCCTATAAATTGAGCGCTCATCTAAGTGATCTGGGGCTGCACGTTGAGAATTTGTAAGGAGATACTGTGGGTGTGAGGTTTGAGATTGTAAGAAAGTATTGTTATGATGCAGAGTGTTGTGCTATTGAAGTGATGTTGTTTGGAACCCAAGATGGAAGAGTGACAATGGATCGGACTTCATGGTTGTAATTCTTCCTTCTACTTAATAAAGTTGTTTACACATTTTCCCATATTCTTGTCTTTGATTGTGATGATTATATGTGTAAATTATTTCGATTCCACTTGTTTATAGTAGATAGATCTCTTTCTTTCATTGGTTTTTGTCCTCTATTTATGATTGTAGGTACTTGTCGAGTGGATTAAGTTCAAGAAGGAGCGACAAGAGCCATCCAAAGGAGATAAAGGGAAAGCAAAAGATAACAAGTAGGTCCCTTGTCTTATTTATCTTCTATAGAAAAAGTTTAAGCACTTTCAATCTGTTGTTCCAGGTGTAGTTACCAACCTAGGGAAATTGTGTTTATCCGTAGACGCAAAATTTCACATAACAAATTGGCAACTCCGCTGGGGAGTGATCATCATTCTGGGTAGTTTAACTTCATCCTAGTACACCCTAGTAGACTTTACTTGCTTCCATTGATCTTGTTTCAGCCTTTTTGAAGTGTTTTCTAGTAAAAATTATGCTTGCAAGCCCCTAGGATGGCCTCTCTGGCACCGGCTCAGGTATGGTCAAGAGACAGAGCATTGTAGAGCATCCTTGGCTTGAGGATAGTGCTCTGAAGCAGAATATCTCTCATTCAAGGTTGTGTTGATCCTCCTTAGGTCAAAAAATCCCTTCCTTGACTTGATTTTTCCCAAATTTCCTTCTGTTTCTGCTTGTTGAATGATCAATGATTGTTGTACTTCTGAAATCAATTTTTGATTCCTCTCTTAATGATAATTTGGCCTTGATTGTTTAGTGTTTCTTAAATTATTTCTTTATCATTATCAATTCATTGTCAAAGTTAGTTTATAATCGATTAATCTTTGTTTAAAAGAAAGTGTCATAAAAGTTTTCATTTCTTTTGAAATGGAACTGTCGTAAAGTCTTCATTCTTGAAAAAATATTGATTTATTGTATGTGCATTAGTTTCCTTTTGTTCATCACAACATTAAGGGAATTGAAAAGAAACATTTGCATTGTTCACTGAAAAATTTTGTGTGTGCTCATAGGAATAGTTTAGGGAAATTTCATTAGATGTGTTATTTGTTCTTTGATTAAAAGAATCTGATTGCTCTATCCCTACTAGATAAGGTTTTCATTGTTCAAATTGAATGAAAATGATGCTTATCATATTAGTTGCATTCTAGGAATTTCAAATACATCACGTGGTGAAACTTGAAAGGCAAATTCTTAATCAAGATCAACTTAAAATTAACGTCAATTAACCTAATGGAGCATTTTCACCTAACGCAAAACATTTAGAGGTTCTACGCTAGAGACGTGTTCCAGTGTTGTAAAACATAGTAGTTGTTGTCGCTAACTTGTTTGCGATACATTCCAAGTGTGATACCTCATTCTCTGTACGTGAGTATATCGTAGCTTGTCCATGTACCTTCGGGTATATAGGGTGGTGTTACAGTACGTAGAGTATATAGGAATGCTCTCACTGTGCGGTTTCATATTAGACAACGCTAATACAGATTGGGCCTCCACGTACTTTCAGGTATATATGGGACGACAACACTAAGTTGTTATCCATCCTTAGGTAAACGAGTCAGCCGCCTTGTACACTATGATACACTGAACATAGCATTCAGTGAGATTGTCGTACTTCTAAGTGTGCTGGGAGGTATTTTGCAGTTCACAGTTGCTTGGTAAACCTTTTTCCTAGCTTACCCCTTTTTGTTTATTCCTTTTTTTGTAATAAAATCAGTTAGCAATCGTGGAGTAAAATCAACCCTTACACCATCGTTCATGGAGAGAAGCGAGTAAACCACCTTTACCACCCAAATCTACACCTATCCAGTCGAAGCGGTCTCATTTGAATGGATCCAGTACTTCACAATCTTATGGTTCTTCATCTGATTTACCAGAAACACCTATACCGGTAAGTACTATGACCCCAGTTACTCATATGGTTACTGGTACATCTTTTACTGAAGTGGAATCTCCACAATTACCTGAGGAAACTAGAACTGAATCTAGTGAAACAATAACCCAAGTTGTTCAACAACAAGTTGATTCTCAACTTGAAGTTATTCAGCAAGAAATTCTTCTGAACCTAAATCTGTTCAACCAGAAGTTGATCCTAAACTTATCATCGTTCAACCAGAAGTTGTTCAAGAAGCCCAACCTGAACTTGTTCTTTTACCAGAACACTTGGATCTAGAGATTGAACAATCAAAAGTTGTTAGCATACTAGAATAAGATCGACCGATACATCCTTAGACATCTATTACTATCAAGCCTTCCTCTTTACCTCAGGAACAAATACTGAAAACCTATTACGGACCTGACGGTGAAATTCTTCCACCTGGTTTGATTTTGTAGAAGAGGAACTTGAGGTAGAATCACCCAAAACTCCATTCCATTTTGGAACTGGACTATATTTGTATCCTTATACTCCTCATTTTATTGCTCCTTTTGATCTTGATTACTTTCAGACACCCATTGATTCATTAGGAAATTTATTTGGCCATTTGACTATGGCAAAGTCAAAATCCCAAAATATACCATCTATTATGGCTACGGTAGAATATTCTGTCACAACCTCTTTGATGTTTACTACGACACCTGAGTCACACTTGTATGATGTTCCGTCCATCCCATCGGGTTACCAATCTTTATCGGGAACCCACTTAGGTGTTGCTTCTAGCCCTTGGTCTTCACCAATGTCCTCTACTGGAATTTTATCTGGTTCTTCATTAACGGATACTGAACAACTAGACCCATCAAGTCAATATCAAGCTGGTTCATCTGGTTACCATCCTATGTATCTGCTTTACAATGGACTACCCCCATATAGAGAGCAATATGCACATTCTCCTTATCCTCCATTTTCTGGGGGGAAACCATATGTCAGTATGCCATCGTCTTTAGGTCAGCCTGGAATGATTGTCTGTCAATGGCAGCCAACAATGCATGTTCAACCTAGGCTTGTGTATCCATCACAACCTATGCAATCTGTCTCATCCATACATACAATGCCTGTTGTTACAGCTTTACCACAATCACAAGCTCAGATTGTTGTATCTCAACCTATGCAAGCTGGTCCTTCAACCTCAGACCCCTAAGTTTCAGGTTTACAGATTCAACCTTCTCAGGCAGTTTTACAACAACCACTTGTGCTTGGAGTCCAACAACCTCAGGCCAGTTTACCTTTTACTGGAATGACTCAGACTTACACTGGTTTAGTGTATTCACAACCTCTTCAAGCTTATTTTGGAGGGCAACAATCGTTAAATCAACAACCATTGTATCAACAACAACAACAATTGCTTCAACAACCTTTGCAGCCCTAATATCAACATCAGTAATTCTAGCAATACCAACCTCAACCTGGACTTGGTCAACAAGCCTATGCTAGGTTTGGTTAGCAACAAGTTTACCCAGGTCTTGGTCAACAAGCTTATGCTGGGTTTGGACAAAAAAAAATGTATCATGGTGCTCAACAACAGCCTCCCACCAGATTCGCTCAGCAAACTTACCCTTATCAAGGTTTCCAGTAGCAAATGCCTTATGCTGGTATGCAAAGGCCTATTGCCTAGGAAATTCCATCTTACTTTGGATATGCTCAACCTAACCTCAATAGACAGTTGCCTTTCATTGCAACACTTGAATTACTAGATCTAAATCAGCTCGCCAATGACCCAATTCTTTATGCACCTTGGTGGTCGATGATTCCTCATAAATTACCTTCCGATATTTCGAAATTCAATGGAAGCCCTGGAGAAGACTCGTCCAACCATGTCATGACTTTTCATTTATGGTGTTCATCAAACTCCTTGAATGATGATTCAGTTAGACTACGTCTTTTCCATACAACGCTTACTCGTCCAGCTGCGAAGTGGTACATCAAGTTACCACAAGCTTCTTTTGATAACTTCATTACCTCAGCTACCATGATTTTAACACATTCCCAGTTACCCATATGATATGAATCTAGAATGGAACTATTAACCAACTTTAAAAAGACTACTGCTACTCATATCTCTAATCGTATTGATGAGTGTCGTCGTCGTCATCGAATGGTTAAAACTTATGTTCCTGATCAACTTTTAGCTAAGTGGTTTATAAAATCCTTGTTGCCATCTATTATCGAGGATGTGGCAAAAGGTGGAGTTGTCACTAAAGAGCAAGTAATTGCTTTCGCTCAATATTTGGAATTGATTTATACATAGTCTGACATGCTCTATGACAAGATCCTGAATGCACCCCGACCAATTTTCATTGCTCCTCCACCACCATCGAGAAAGGACTCTCATGTCGGTGATGGTCTGATTACTCCTTTGAGCACACAAATGGTAGGTAGACCATCTAGTCAAACACTTTCCATTTCCAATCAAACTACAAATGCACTTGATACCACTCTTGCTTCCGAAATCAATGTCGTGTCATATGACAAGGGAAAGAAAGAAAAGCAACCAGGAGGCAAGAAGAAGGGGAAAAACAAGAAGAAACAAAATAATTCCCCTCAAGAGAAATCATCTAATTCCTCTCCTTCAACTAGGAAACCTCATTATGCATGTTTGATCTGTAATGATGAGAATTTTACGCAAGATTTTCCTCACTGCTAATAAGTCTCAAAGCTTCTTAAGACTTTTGGTACATCCGCGATATTGACTGATTATTTTCCAAAACCAAAGACAAATATGGTTGCTACAGACCATGCTTCCACTTCCCAAGTGCTTATGCTATCCGCCTCTAAGCCTAAATTGAAGTTTTGGTGTCAACAGGAAGTAAAGATTATGGAAACCAACCGTCGTTGTCGAATAACCAGGCTGATCAACCTAATCCTTTGACTTCAACTTCGTCTAAACCTATTCCACTGCCTATTGCACTAGAGTTAACAATACAAATACCTAAGGGAGTTGTACATAAATCAACATTTAACCCTCGAGCTCGAGCTGCATAGAACTATAACATAGTAGAAGATTTGGCTCAGTCACCTTATGTTATGCCGATGCTCGAGGTGCTTCAAAATTATCCCTCCCAAAAGCAAGATTTGTTGTCAACAATTGGTGGAATTGATCCAACTGATTCCAATCTTGTGGTTTTCAACCATGCGAGTTATATGCCACAGTTACCAATGCAATTAGCATTCCTGATTCAAGTAAATTCCTTGAATAAAATTATTCACCAAACCAATATTGACGAGGGGGAATCTACCTGTATTATGTTTATGAATTGCTGGAAAACACTTGGCTCACCGCTTTTGTCACATTCACCAACAACATTAAAATATTTTGACGGTCGTACATATACGCCTTGTGGAATATTGAGTAATCTGCAAATCAAACTAGGAGGCAAAATAGTAACTGTTGAAGTTGATGTTGTTGACAAACCCCTTGACTACAACATTTTGCTAGGAAGATTATGAGTTTATGGTATGGTTGTTGTGGTTTCTACAGACTTTCGTACGATTGCATTCCCTCATAAGAGTGGAATCACAGTTATCGACCAACTCGCCTTCTTCGCCTCTAGTTCACAGGCTACTGGAAGCATTCTATTAGTATATGGACCCCCGCTATCTCTTCAAAACATTGGTGTAGGTCTCTTCAAGGATCCTTCTCTAATGGGTAATTTTTCACTACCGTCACCATCAAACTTGGCAGAAGTGGCAAAAGTTGAGACTTGCAACATGATATATTCCACTTCATCTGACTTAAGGAAGATTACCAATAGTTTTGAAGTTGATAGTAATAATGAAATCATGTCGCTAAGCCCCATTGAGCTTTCATAGCAATCAATCTTTCTGGCTTGCGTGACAAACCCAAATCCATATTCACCAATTGTATGGGTAGATCGTTCATTAGAATATGGTACTTCCTTTGATCCTTTTTCATGTATATTTTCTACTGATGAAGGAATCATCCAATCAATGATGATGGAAGAAAAACCATTGGAATATTATCATCATCGTTCCCATCTTCTAGATCACATATAATATTTTTCAAATGAACTTAATCACCCTTCACTTGTTGATTTCTTTTCGAATTCTGTTTTCATAGATATAGTAGATTCCGAGCGAAACCTGTCAAATATAGAAGAAACAATTTCTATCAATATTTCAACCAAACCTATAGTTTTAGAAAACATTCATATTGGAAAATCTTGTTCTCCATTAGAACTTGATATTTACCATGCTCTCTTTCGTGAATTATAAAATATATTTTCATGGTCATATGAGGAGATGCCAAGAATTGACTCTAGTATAGTTGAACATGAAATCAAAATGTATCCTGATGTCAAACTAGTGCAACAATGCCTCTATCCTATTCATCCAAAGAAGTTTGTTGCCATTAAAATATAAGTTGAAAAACTTTTTCATGTTGGTTTCATATACCCTGTTCCTCTTACTGATTAGGTTTCCCATATTTTTCTTGTCATGAAGAAACAAGGGACAATACGAGTGTCCGTCAATTACAGGGATGTTAATCAGGCTTGTCCAAAAGACAATTATCCCACTCCCTTTATCAACCAGATTATTGATGAATGTGCCGGATGTGAAATATTCTAATTCATGGATGGTTTTTCTGGACATAATCAGATCAATATCTGCCAAGAGGACCAATCTAAAACAACTTTTATTTGTCCATGGGGCACATTCGCTTATAGGAAACTCCCTTTTGGTTTGAAGAACGTAGGGGAAACTTTTAAGAGGGTGATGAATTATGCCTTCCATGACATAAAACATATTGTTCAACCATACCTTGACGATTTACCTGCTCATTCACGAAAGCAGATTGATCACCCGCAGCATTTAAGAGCTATATTTTTACGGTGCCGACACTACAAAATACAACTCAATCCACAAAAATGTGTGTTTTGTGTTGGTTTTGGTCATTTTCTTGGATTCATAGTGTCTAAGGAAGGAATTCAACTCGGCCCAATTAAGGTTCAAGAAATTCTTGATTTTCCTCCATCTTCAAATCTACTTCAGTTACGGAGACTCCAAGGGAAGGCTAACTTTTTGAGGAGGTTCATTCCCAATTATGTTGAAATGGCTAAAGGATTTACTCATCTATTGAAAAATGGGATACCCTTCCATTGGGATCAGGTAATGCAAGCGTCCTTTGATGCTCTTGAAGATACCTTGACTAGAGCCTCATTAATGTATTCCCTGAATTATCAAAAAGGCTACTTCCCGTATCTCGCCACTACAGATACAACTATTGGAATGGTTTTGATCCAAGAGGAAGATGGGATTGAACATACAATATATTATTTGAGCCACAATCTAAATGATATAGAAGTTAAGTACTCTTATGTCAAAAATATAGCTTTGGCTGTTGTTCAAGCGATGCAAAGATTTCGCCACTATATCTTGCTCTGAAAGACCACTGTCATTTCAGATTGCGACCCTATGACATATTTTATCACGTCAATTGTTGGGGGGCAAATACTCAAAATGGATCATCATTTTGTAGGAATTTTATTTGGAATTCATCAAATCCAAATCAAAGAAATATCTAGTCTTCGTCGAGCTTCTTTGTGACCTTCCCTCGAATACAATTGATGCAAAATCTGAACCATCAATTCTAGATGAGTCTCTGTTCCTGATTTCGTCATCTAACCCTTCATATGCAGATATACTGATTTATCTCTGGACCAAAAATTTCTAGCCCGATACCTCTCGCTCGCAACAACGACATATCTGATATTAAGCCAAATATTATCTTATCGTTCGCGACACTCTTTACCATCGTGGTATTGATACGATTTTACGAAGGTGCCTCGCTTATGAGGAAGCTGAGAAAGTTTTGAATGATTGCCATTCAGGTGCTTCTGGTGGACACTTATCTGGTTATGCTACCACGCAGAGAATTCTCTGTGATGATTACTTCTGGCCTACCATATTCAAAGATTACATTATTGTTGTCAGAAGCTATCATGCATGCTAGATCTATGACCGTAAAGCTAGATTACCACCTACACCACCGCATCTTGTCGTCGCTATTGGACCATTCGTAAAATGGGGCATTGCCTTCATGAAATGTAACCCGACCTCGGCTAGGGTGCATGGGTACATTATAGTCATCATTGACTATTTCACAAAATGGGCCAAGGCGATGCCTACATTAAACAACAATGGCAAGATGACTGCACTTTTCTTTTTCAACCACGTGGTTGCCCAGTTTGGTGTACCACAAGCTATAGTTACAGATCATGGGTCACATTTTCGAAATCACATGATGACTGAGTTAATTGCCAAGTTAGGAATTTCACATGACAATTCTACTCCTTATTATCTACAAGCTAATGGACAAGTTGAGGCCATCAACAAAGTCCTTAAGAAAATTATTCAAAGAATGATAGGGGTTCATAAACAAAATTGGCATTTAATCATGTACTCTGCTTTGTAGGCATATCAAACCTTTGTTAGGAATGCAACTAGATTCACACCCTTCCAATTGGTGTATGGTTTGGAGGCAATCTTGTCGATACAATGTGAAATGTAATCTCTTAAACTTGCAATTGACCTGTTACCCGATACTTCTAATGAAGAAGCGCATTTCTTAGAACTCATCCATATGGATGAAACCCGTAGTGAAGCTGCATTGGCTAACGAAGCACATAAGAAACGAATCAAGTCACGATATGACAAAAATGTCAAGCCTCGCATTTTCTCGGAAGGAAACCTTGTCTTGCTTTATGATCAGGAAGTTGATAAACTAGGAGCAGGCAAATTTGAACCACTATGGATGGGTCCTTACATTTTCAAGCATGTTTTGGCAAAAGGTGCCTACGAGTTGGTGGATTATGATGGAATTCCATTATCGCAGCCCCAAAATAGGTTGTACCTCAAACGTTACTATGCTTAATTAAATGTAGTAAAATCACTGTATATATGCTTTAATTGCATGTTGTGTGTCAGTGTGTCTTTTATATTTTTATGTGGTTAAGTAATCCACTTTGCATTTGTTGCAGATGTCATAATCTTTGAAACCATTTGTTGGTTATGTCGATGGTGCTAGTAGTAGTAAGCAGAACCTATCTTCTGTAGTATGGGCCATTTTCACTCCAAGTGGTGATTTAGTGAGTTTGCAAGGGATTTGTATCGGTCGTTCTACGAACAATATTGTTGAGTATAGAACGTTGATCAAACTTTTCTCTTATGCCATTTCACTTGGCATTCATCGAATCATTGTTAGGCTAGACTCACAACTCATTGTACTACAACTAACAAACGTTTATACCATTCAAAACCCAAAAATTCTTCATATGTTCCTTAGAGTTTGTATTTTGGAAAGACATTTTGAGTACATTCAATATCAACATACTTCCAGACACTTTAACACATTAACTAATTCATTAGTGAACTATTTGTTAAACAAACAATTGCGACACATGTAAAAGTAAATTTTCAATTCACATCATTAGTTGAATAGGATTGAACATAACCATATATAAAGCTCTAAAAGTAAAAATAGATAGATGTTTTAAAAGTTTCTAAAAAATTTGTGTCCAAGACATGTTTGATCATCTGACCTAAAAACTCAAAATGCATGCAAAAATCATCCTAAGCAGACCTAGTGATTCTCATGATAACATGTCATAGCCTGAGCTATCATGCGCAAGAGCCGCATCCAATGGCCAGGAACACCAGTAGTATGGCACTACAACCTCATAGGTAACTCCTTCATCCGGATATCCAGAATACCGAGAGTTAACCCCTCTACATGATCCTACAACTCTGCCAGTGTCTCGGTCAAATCCAAATCCTGGAGAACTGCCCTCCCGACATTTCTCTGCGCTGGTCCACCTACCTCCTGTTGGTGTCTCATAGGTTGAACAGTACCAACATATGTATGAATGAGAACGATTTTAGTTTAGTCTTGGAAACATCAAAACAAAAAAACATGTAGAAACTTAAAAATCAAAAAACATTTGGTCAAAAACAATTTACCTATAGCACCCCATTGAGCGCCCACTGTGTTAGCGCTCGAATCTACCTTAGGCTGAGGAAGGCAAAACTCAAGGCAACATCAAACCAAGCTCAGCCTCGTAGCTAGCCCTACGAGGATAGGAGAGGGCTCTCTCCAGGTCTATCTCGGCAAAAGGTCTTCAAAAGGGCTGAGATGACTCAAAATTAATACGGATTTTAGGCTAGTAAAGAGATTGGAAAGTTTGATTTAGATTTTTTGGGTTTTTTGTTGGAGAAACAGGAAGAAACAATTTTGGGTCTGGGGTAAGGCCAGATCTTTGTAGAATTCGAGTTGGGGCGAGGAAGGCAGTAGTCTTGATGCCTTTGATCAGGTGTATGGATGGATCAGAACGACAAGGAGCTGAAGAGGGCAAGGGAGAACATGGATCCTCTCCAAACTAGTGAAAACATGTAAAACTAAACAAATTTAAAGGCAGAGCACTGTAAACAATGGATTCAACCTCATTTACTCATTCATTTAGTTTCAGAAGCATAAGAAGGGAATGTCATACATTAAACATGAATAAAATTACAATAAACTGAGAGATAACACCATCAAGAACTGAAAGCCACAAGAATCCCAACAGGTGCTGCAAAACCTCTGATCTTTCCTTAGCCAAAATATGAAAAATATGTACAATAGTGTGCCAAAATCTTCCCAAGAGTCCAACCCTTGCTACTGACTGAAAATTTGCATATATAGATCAAGCCAACCCATTCCCTAACCTCTAGGGGTTGAGCTCCTCCTTGTAGGAGCAGTTTGAACAAATTCTAAACATGGAGCAAGAATCTAGGTGACCAAAACAACCTGCCTCTAAAAAGAAGGAAACTGATTCATTACGTTAAATTTTTGCTATTTTGTGAATGAATCATCTAGAATATGGTAAATAAGTGCCAAGTTTACATCATGTACATCAAATTATATCAATCTGGATCAAAAATCACATCAAGAAGTGAAACTGGTGAAAACTGGCCGAATTCCTGAGCTGGAAAGTGAAAAATTGACCAAAATCTGTATGCGTAGTGCCCTTGAGCCATAGGCGTAGCACGACTTTCAACCTATTTTTGGGGCAATTCCTGGCATCCAAATTGGGCTCATGATAGCTCGTTGGAAAGCCCTGGATGTTGGCTATCTAACCCAAGTGGAATTTTTCAATTTGGAGCTCATTTGCCCCTCCAAAACTTCATTCTCCCAAAAGTACTTCCTGCTAGTGCAAAAGGTGGCAGAAAGGTGGTTTTCATGGTGTTTTTGGCCCTTTTGATCATCCAGAACTTGATGAAATGCTTCGGAAATACTTGAGCATGCATAAATTACCATGAAAAACCCAAAAATATAAAGTTTTCCTCCAGCAAGTGTCCCAATCATAAGCGAGCGCGTCGACGCGCTACTCGTATAGCTGAAAAATCTGTTTTTAGGCCAAAATATTTCAAAATGACAAAAATTTCTCTGAATTTGCTTAAATTCAAAGCGAAGACCCTCCATCATGTATCATGCCTAGCCAATGAAGCCTTGGCCAAAATCCAGAGTGGATCAGGTGTTTCACGGCGCTTCAGTGTCCTCCTGGTGTATGCAGTTCAGTGGTGCAATCTCTGTCTTGGTTGTATGATGTGTTGTTGTCAGTCATGGTGTTGCAATGTGTATGTTCAGCTTGTTGAAAATGAGAAATGAGACCTTGGTGTCTTTGTCTCCAATCACCAAATGCGTGCCAAAGGGGAATGAGGGATTGAGAACACCTATAAGTGAGATAGGAATGGGATATGGTGATGAGAGGTAGTTTTTAAGGATAGGAGTGAAATGAAATGGCAACATATCAATGAGAAGGAAACATGATAGTGACAGTAGTGATGGAATACAAAGAAAATTTTGACAAATGGCAAGAATTTAGCACCAACACAATCTTCAAACTTTATGCATAACCCTAGGAGCAGATTTGGTATAAGGTAGGGTTTGATGTTCACCATATCAAACACTTGTTTTCTTCACATTCAAAACACCATAAAAAATCCACGAATCACTGAGCAGGCATAAATAACTTGTAGACAAATGAAGTGGTTTGATGAGAATTTGGGTGATGAACTATTGTTTTCCAACCTTGGGGCTATATGCGTAGCGCGCCACATAGTGAATTTTGTAGGAGGCTTTTGGAGGCCTTCCCAGTGTCAAAATTAGGCGTGTGATAGCTCATTGGAAAGGGATTTGAGTATACTTTCCAACCCAAGTGGAATTTTTCAATTTGGAGTTCATTTAAGTTGTCAGAAATCAAATCTCCCAACACTACTTCCAGCAGGTGCATCAATTCTCCTGAGGCAACGGTATTCTTGACATTTCTCAAAAAAAATTATACCTATGTAAAAAGTGAAGGATTTGTTTCTTCCTTGGTATGTTTTGAACAATAACCTCTCTCCATTTTCCAAAATTCATCTTCTATTGCTCTGAAACATCATTTGAGTGAAACCTATCCCGATGTGTGAAATAAGGGATTTTGTCAAAATGAAGCGAAATGAAGGGGATAAGGGGCTTCTAAATTCTTGGGGAAATTTTTGGGAGTAGGGAGGGATGTTAGGAAGCACGGGAAAGTGGAATCCTAGAGATCGAGTGAGGGGAAGGGGTCCAAAAGGGCGAAACACATGCCTAGCCTAGAAAATTGCCAAGTTGTGGCAAGAAACTAGGGTTTGTGGAAAAATGAGGAATTTGGGGAATCTTAGTGATGGGAAGTGTTTAATAAGGTACATTAATGATAGGGGGAGGTGTATGAACATCATGATACAAATTTTTTTGATGATTTGACAATCCAAGAGAAATTACCTCCAAAACCCTAGGAGAGGGAAATGGACCTTACCAAGGCACAACTGAAGCATGAATAAGTTGTAAAAAGACGCAATGGAACTTGACATGATGATGACAACCCTCTGAATGATGATACACTCAGCTGAATGATGACATGGACTGCCATTTGGACAACTTTGAAAAGAGTGAAAACAAACCCTAGACCTAATGCCTAGTGACCAAATTTTGCTTGAAGACTCTTTGAAATGACAAAATTGACCTTGACACCTTAAAATCACTTTGTAAGAGCATGTTTGATCACTAGAGGATGGCTGCAAAGACTGAAACTAACACACTGGTAAACTCAACTCTAGATCTCCACTAAAATCCACCCTTGCGTATGGATGTTCCTCGATGACAATGTGTTTTCGATCAAGCCAACTAAAGAATGCAGTACAAAATGCAATCGATGACTAACTAGCATGTCGAGCCATCAATTCGACCCACCTTTGCATCCGTGGATCTTTAGGACCAGCTATACGGAGTGTTACATGCTGAGGTTGCATCCATGGAATTCTCTCTAAGATAAAAGCAATTAAGAGCGATCCATAGCTAAAATTCTTGGTCTTACTGCTCTTTACCTTTTCTAGTTGTTCTTTCAGTGAAGAAAGTACTGCCTCACACCAGTTGAATAAAGTTGGCTCAAGACACTCAAGTGCATACTGCATGTATGATTTGTTCGCCAGATGAAGTGTCACATTGCCTGCCAACTTTGTGATAGTGAATAGGATTGTTCTCAAAGGAAAACCACGAATATCTTTGATGATTATCTTTCTGCCTTTTCTAGGCTAAGTACCCGGTTGATAGAATTGTCGAACATAGTCCCTCACTGATTCCCCTCCATGGGAAAAACCTGAAAGAGAAATGGGGGCACCACGTCTCAACAACCATGTAAGAAATTAAACATCATCGATCATAATAGGGACCACGTTTTCCCTTCTATGAAAAGCCTGATCTGTTAGATCCCATGCATGAACTAGGAACTGCAATAGTTCTGATTGTTGCCTCATCTAGGACAACCAAAATTATTTGAGCAACCCACAAATTTTTAGGGCCTCAACTATAACCAGATCATTTAGGGAAACCATGTCTTGTTCTTCATCTTCTCTTTCTCTCCAAGTAATAGATGCTCTGATATGATAAAATCCTGAAATCAAACCATAAGCTTAGTTAGGATCCATTTCATGCAAAAAAATAGAGAAATTTTAGGCCAAATAGGTGAAACAAGTTTGTGAAACTCGCCCAGCGCAGCCCAAGCAATGAAATAGTGTGTTGCAGTGTAGCTACCCTTCTGTCTGGGTGCTCCCCAGTGCATCTTTTGACATGGAAGGTTCCATTGATCCCAGGGCGAAATATCCTAACCACAGGGGCCCTAAAAACCATAAAAACTTGCATGAAACTGTAAAAGAATGACATGAAAAGAAAGAGGAGAGGTAGATCTCCTACCTGGTCTATACGGCATGAGAAATGATCCACAAAATATCTCACAATCAGCTGTTGAAGATCAAGGTAAAAAACAGGGTCAGAGCACAAACAAAATGGTGAAAATAACATGGTAAATTCTTTTTTTTTTGTTTATTTCATGATCATTTAATGAGTAAAATTTAGTATTTACCTATTTTTACCAATGAAACAGGTATGTTTAATCCATTTAGTGTTTCTTTGGACAAATTTACAGCTGACTTACAAAATTTGATGTGCACGATTGTGAATTGTACTTTGACCACAGAGCATACTTTTATCTCTTTTTCGAGCTTTGTTAAACATCGAAAAGGGAACCCCCTTGGAGTCCTCTTTAAGCTCTTTTTAGACTCTCGAAATATGAAAAGATCGCTAAGTGCTTGTCCTTTTCAGCTCGTTAACGGACTGGAAACGACATCTACTCAGTATAACTTTAACCCTTTTCTGGACTGATATAGATTATTTACGAAAAAAGAATACATTGATCGAACATGGTCAATAGGTTCTCTCTCATATTGTTTTATGCATTTTTGGACTTGAGAGAAAAATTTACGAAAAATAACTTGTGGAGTTTTCTTTTGATCCCTTTTCAAACTCTCTAAACATGAAAAGGACCAAGTTATCATTGTTGTTAAACTCGTTAAAACCATCAAATAGCGACAAACTTGTCCATAATGACAAGACCGAGTTTCACCTTCGCTAGACTCATTAAAACATCACATAGCGATGGATTCACCTGAAGGGTGGAATTATACAACACACATATGTTATCCTCCTCAATATTGATAAAAATAAAGAGGTATTGGTCATAAATGACTGGGGAAAATGGGAAAAGGGGTAAACCACTTTATGGAAGCAGCTCGCTCTTGAATATGACACTTTCACTTCATCACTGTGACTACATGTGTTGGGTTATCTACTTAATGGTCATCATACCTTGGTCTATCATCCCATCCATTACTTTGATTTTGGTTCAATGTTGCCAATTCATTTAGTGTCGCCGACATGTTTAAGAGAAGTCACTCAGTTAAATTCATCCTTTGCAATGCTCGTAAACCTTCATTTTCATGACCGCCATTCCTGAACCTTGTGTCGTCAGTCACATTCCATCTCCAAAAATCATTGCACTCGTTTCATGTCACTGATGTGGGATACATCAAGGCCCTCCTTCGACGAGTCACTTCTTGTCGACATCAACACATTATCCAAGAGGTTGACTTAGAAACACCCTTCCAGTACCTTGAGGCTTTCATGCATCAATGGCAAGTTTCTCACTTCCAGCGATAGGTTGACATCACTGGCCTTCAACTGAGATACTTTGTATGGTGTTCGACATCAAAATATATATTCACACCATACAGAATGTACTGCAATACCTTGAGGATCATTATCATTATTGATGATTTCTCTTGTGTATGTTAACGGCTTACATCATTGGCTAGTAATCAGACGGTGTATTCCCATGTTTGACTTCATATCACATATTCACATGGTTGGACTCGTACTTGAGTGAACAATTGAACAAGATAGAAGACCTTGAATCTAGTTTCATCCATCCGAGCTACGATTTCAGGAAAGTACCAAATCATCCATACAATGGCTTTACACTAATAGTCATCCCGTCATGGGTCTATATTTATAGACGACTATCTATGTACATGTTATGAAAGTTTATATGTTGATCATGGGTATTTCTTCCCTCAACAATTCATGAGAAAAGATCAAAATATCATGATATTATATATTGTAACTGATGCAGATCACCATCCACTTCGGAACCTCCTCATCACATCGTAAAGCATATCACTCGACATTAACATTTTTTACTTCATGCTTTAGGGGGAAGCTATTACAGATCCATTTGGGCACATCTATCCCATCATTTAGATCAATACTTTTAGGGTTCATCAAACCCTAATTAAGTTGCTACATGCCCTAGACAATTCAACACTTCGAATGCCTCCTTCCCTATGAGTTTCTTGGCCTGAAGCCCTCCAGAAATTCCTTCTTAAGGGACCAATGCAGCCTTGGTTAGGGGTAAGTGTGCTTCAGTGTAGGTAGGCCCATGTCAAGGTGCTTTCCAAAGCACTTAGGCCCACTTTGACCTGCGCTGGGCGAGATTGAGTGAAATCCACATAGGGCTCTGGGAATATTCTTATCTTCTGGAGCCTTCTAGAAGATTCCCACACTTATCATCTCCTATGAGCTCAAAATTGGATAAGGAATGAGTTAAGTAACCTCCTATCATCTCATCCCTTCCTCCATGGAAACTAACTCTAAGTTTGGAACGCCATTCAATACCCTCATTTATGACCAAACCTCCTTAATTTTCCTATAAATTGAGCACTCATCTAAGTGGTCAAGGGCTGGACTTTGAGAATTTGTAAGGAGATACTGTTGGTGTGAGGTTTGAGATTGTAAGCAATTATTGTTATGCTTTTAGAGTGTTGTGCTTTTGATGTGATGTTGGTTGGAACCTAAGCTGGAAGAGTGACAATGGGTCAGACTTCATGGTTGTAATTATTCCTTCTACTTAATAAAGTTGTTTGCACCTTTTCCCATATTCTTGTCTTTATGTGTGATGATTATATGTGTAAATGCTTTCAATTCCATTTTCTTATAGTAGATATATCTCTTGCTTTGATTTCCTTTTGTCCTCTTTTTATGATTACAGGTACTTGCCAAGTGGATTAAGTTCGAGAAGGAGCGACAGGAGACATCCGAAGGAGACAAAGAGAAAGTGAAAGATAACAAGTAGGTCCCTTGTCTTATTTATCTTCTATAGAAAAAGGTTAAGCACTTTAAATATGTCGTTCTAGGTGTAGCTACCCACCTAGGCAAATTGTGTTTATCCATAGATGCAAAATTCCACATAACAAAGAGCTTCAACCCTCTAAGTCAACTCAGTGTTGGATCAAATAAACCCTTTTGATTATCATCAAAATGTCAAAAACAACATGAGAATAACAATCACAATATCTTAGCTTGAAATTTCCTCTCGGAAAAAATAAAAAGTCGAATCCTAATGAGGCCCCGGGACTTCTTATTTATACAATGAAAGCTACAACAAATTCCTTAAAATTAGGGAGGCTTGGCTCCCAAACTTGAGATTGACGTGTCTTCAACTATCACTGGCTTGGCTACCAATGAACTTTGTGGGCTTGGTTGCTTCTAAATCCGAGCTGATGATATCTGGTGTGTGAATATTTGATCGATTGAGGAGTTAAAGAGGGAGACCCAATCTCCTAAAATTCTTGTTGCTTGTCTACTTCGAGTTCTTGCACTTAAATTAGCCCAAAAATGCTCCAAATCCTACAATTAATGCATATTAGGCCACATAACATAACACCTCACCTTTACCCTTCTCACTAAGAAACATATAATAAAATATGTAAAGAAATGTGAGAAAAGTTGATTTTAATAAGCTAGACAGTGGCATTAAAGCCCATATAATTTACCTATTTATGAGCCTCATCATCGCCCCCTACTGAAATTGTTGCTCATCCTTTGAGAAACTTAGTCTATTTCCATATCTTCCATAGCTCTTATGGCCTCTCTAACATCCCAAGCCTCTGTTAATGGAGTTTCCTCTTGTTGATAAAATCCTGCATGTTTCTCTATTTCCTCCCACTGCTTTCTTTCCTCTTCCTTCTCTCTACCTTCTATCATACCCAATAGCAAGGGTGGACTGAGTTTCAAACCAATCCAATTGATTTTGAGTCTCTACAATGCATTCTTATATAGTGGGGTCCTTTCTAGTGCATCTCTCATCCTCTCAGGGGAATGATACTCCTTGATCCTTAGGTTGTATGGTAGGGTGATCCATCTCCTTTGGCATGCTTGTTGGATTTCATTCCCTAGCAATCTCAAGGTGCTCTCAAAATGTGTGATTTCTTGCTCTTTTGTAGCTAGGAATATTGGTGCAAGTTGGGGACCATTGGTGATGTTGTTGTGGGTGCTAATGACAACCATTGAATTTATCTGATCTGCTCTAATGTAAAGGGGCTCCCTCTCTTCTCTTTCCAGCACCCTCTTCACCTCCTTAGCCCTGGATTCCTCATGACTCATCCATGATGCAAAGGCCATTAGTTGTAGGTCCCCCAACTTTGCATTGGGGTCCCACACATTCAAGTTTGTTAAGGGCAAGTTGTGCAAGTAGAATTCATATATTGTTATGGCTCTGGTTCCACTTGTTATAGCTCTGATCTTAAAGTATATGAAGATAATACCAATATATCCAATAACTGTAAACAAACACAAAATATAGAAATTCTTCGCATTATTCATATCAAACCCTTAAGGTAGGGAAACACCATACATTCACTCCTTAAGGAAGGAGAACACTCCACAAGCCATATGCCTATTCATACAATAATCCTTGACATCTCTCAATGTGGAGTCTCTAGCCTCTATATAGGCCTCATACATACGATACCATGGGTCATTACCATGGTTCCCTCAATACCATCTATCTAATACCATGGGCCCATTACATTATTACTAACTACTCATGGTCCCTTACCTAATACGGGTTAACCACCTTATTTATTACCATCGCCCATCCCATTATTACATTATTCCCTTGGGTACCTCCCTTTGTACCCCATATTATCGCCCTAAGTATATTACATATATCTTGGCATTATCCTCTAGGGTGCTCTTGTCACATAGTTTAATGAACTGCCTATAGTCTTGGAAAGTCATAGTCCCTTGTTGTGCTAGTGTCTTGATCTAAAATTTCAAACATTGATCTTTGAGGTACACAACATATGATTTTGGTGGCATCCTATATTGGAGTGCCTCCATGGAGAGGCTTTCCATGGTGGAAAATTGGCCCTCATTTTCCTATAATTTTGATCCAGGTGGATGTTGGTCGCCACCCACCTATCCCACTTGGACCCCCACAACTGTCTCTTTTAGTTTTTCAGTTCCTTAATTGTAGCACAACTTACTATTTTTAGTAGTTTTTTCAGGTTTCTGAACTTCGGAAGTCGTTTTGAGGCCCTAAATGACGTCTTTTGGGAAATCTGGGAGCAACATGGGTCATGGACCGATGTTTCTCTTCCCAAAGTTATATTCCTTGGATATATCATTCTAACGAGCTATTGTGCGCATCAAACAGAGATCGTATGCCAAAGTTACGACCCCGGAAGTTGATGTACCAATTTACCCAAACGGGGCCCATGGTTTGGCATTTCATCTTCTAGGGTTAGGTTTTTGGATGTTTAGGGTTTTCTATTGTTTCTCAACAATAAATAGGCCTTCGAGCCTCATTGTAACACATTTCAGAGGTATGTAGCCGCCACATCTCTTCTCAAAGATAAGCTACCATCGCCCTAGTTGGTTTCTTTCCATTGTTGTTTGTAAGCATATTTCAATATTTTACATTAATGAAATGAAGTATTATTTCCACTGCATCTTTGTGTTTATGGTTATCTCTGTAATTTGTTGCTTTCCTATTTAAGTCCAGATCAAACTTCTTCCTTAGCCATGTGTTTTCTGCCTCTAGTTGAGATCTCATAATTTGTTCCATGTCTCTTATCTTACTCAACTCTATGCCTATCTCTTATAGTTTCTCTTCCATATGGCCCACATCCTCTACCTTCTTTGATTTGGAAATTTTCATCCAACGATGTGTCCTCCCTCTCTCTTTCTCAAGCTCAAAGAAGAGAGGGATGGAAAATTTATGTGGTATTACTCTGCCTCCCTCAATGAATTTGTAATAAGAGCTTAGATTGGGTTGTGGGTTAGGATCCTACAGCTCTTGAAAATCTCCCTCAGATGTCTTTGGAGAAGTTTCCCCCTCCTGCACTTTTGTTTCTTCTTCCTTGCCTTCTCTTTCTCCCTATTGTCCTCCCTGTAGCTTTTTCTATGTTTCCTGTAGTGCTAACAAAGTTTCCTGTAGGACTATCTGAGGATCTTGTATAAGGATTTTTCCTTTCTAAAATGGGGTCAAAGGTGCCTTATCTTTCTTTCTTGATTCTAACCTGGTGACAAACCTCTTAACATAGGTGATGGGAGACTTTGGAGAAGCTTGTTTTGATGTGCCCTCTTCACCTTTTATTTCCAAGGAAAACACACTACAAAAAATAGAGCAAACTCTATCAAAAGCCACCTCCCAAACTCCAGTGCCCCAAGAGAAGTAGAAATAAAGACAAAGGGAAGAAATATCTTCACTAGTTACAGAAATTAGTGCCAAGGAATTCATTATTTAACAGAAAATGTAGAACATTGACCCTAAAATAGTAACCATTTAGCTTGAAAAAGAGCAGGAAACCATTGTCATGATTGGTACACAGGTCTCAACAGGGTCAGAGGATATTTTCTCTACAACTCCATCCTCCTCGACCTCATAGGATCCTTCAGAATTAGTATAGTCAACAGAATTGGGAGATAATCAAGATGAACCAAACATCTTCAATAAATTTATGAAAATCAAGAATAAGAATGAATCACTCAAGGCCGACCATATGCTCGGTCTTGGAAACAAATATCTACTTCCCAGCATAGAATATTAACAAGATTTGACAATGAGCAAGGAATAATGCAGATGGAATTTTTACAAGCTCAAGTGCCATTCCCAAAGTCCCCTTCGGATTACAAGAAAACTATTTTTTCATTTGATGCAAGGAAGATACATCCTGTAGATCAAATGGATATGCATAGAATGTATGGAGAAATGATTTTCTCCACCATGACTAACACTACTATGAAAACTTCAAATTTAAGGACATCACTCAACAATGTCCAATCACAGTTAAAGCTGCAGAAAATGTTCTCATTAGCAAAAGACAAAAAAGTCAAATCATTGGAGGACTTAGTCATCAAACTGGGTTATGATCCTAGTGATGTCAAAGCAGTGGAAGAAATTTTAAAGAAAAAGAATTTTGATATAGCATCACTTAGAAAGCAGTTGAAATTACCATCTATAGACAATCCACAAGCAAAAGAGATAGAAGAAAATGAGCAGGATAAAGAAGACATGCTCAAACTCATCATTAAGAAAAATGTACAGATTAAGGAGATGCTAGAGCAAATAGAAGAGTTACTGAAATAAAAAGAAGATGTTGCAAAATTAGCTATGAATATAGTAACATCTATACCGATTTCTATTGCAGAGACAATCGATGATTCTACATCAGATAAAGTGACCTGAATAAACTCATGCAGGACCTGTCTCTTCAGAGACAAGATAATGATAAGCTAAAGAATAAATTGAAGAATCTGGAAGAACAGAAGTTGAAAATTGACAACTTCTATGTAGCTAAGTTGCAAAAATCTCACCAGCTTGCCCAGAAGATTGAAAGATTGGAAAATGAGTCATTGATGGCTTAGACTTTGGCACAGGCCAGGGAAAATGTTTGGCTGGAAATTAGTCAAGCCATGACTGATATTTGGCCATCCATTCAGATCATTTTTGAACAAGAAGAGTTGATAGAAAGATATAAGACAACAATAGAACATGTTAGAGATGCCCTAGGACACAAACCAGGTGAGGCCATAGCCATGATTAAAGTATTGAATTCAAAGACCAGATCAGAATTAGAACAGATTCATATCACATACAGAATGGAGACTGTTATGAAACCATCTAAGAAAAACATAGAAAATATAGATCAACGCCTTAGAATTCAGCCTCTTCGAGGGGGAAACCTCCTTTACATTACACAAATGAACAATTCTTGGAAGATACAAATGACAAGACCTCCTTTCTATATATAGGAGTTTAAGGGGACATAATATAATTAGAGCCGACATAAAAATAATAATGTAAGGGCACAATAATAACAATAGTGGGCTTCTATGGGGCACAATAATAACAATATGGGGACTATATGGGTACAACAATATAATAAGGGGTTACACTAGTAGTATAGGGGCCTAACATGCCCCTCTCCTTCAAAAAGTGTTGTCCTCAATGCTTGAGTAGTTCTTGATGCTTCTATATAAAATTCTTATCCTCCCATGTGGAATATTCAGCAGGTAAGTTCTTCCACTTGATGAGATACTCTGAAATTGATCAATTTTGTAACTGTCGGGTTCTTGTTTCTGTGACTGCTCCGGGTTCCAATATAATTTTTCATTCCTCTTCAAGTTTTGGCAATATTATTTGAATTGGGATATTCTGCAACTTTTGAATGAGTATCCACACTTCTTTGTCCTTCTTCCATTCATCCCTTGCTTCGTTTATCCAATCTAGTTGGATAATAGAAATAGCACAAAACAATGCTTCCACATCCTCATCCTTTCTTGAGAGTGCATCTGCAACAAAAATTTTCTTCCCTTTTTCTGTAGATGATGTCAAAGTCACAATCCAACATATTTGTGACCCATTTTTTCTGTTCTTCTAAAGATAATATTTGTTCTAAAAAATATTTAAGACCATCATGATTCGATTTTACCTTGAAGTGTCTTCCCATTGGGTAAGGTTGTCATTTCTTAAGTGCATGTAGTATTGCCAACATTTCCTTCTCATAAATAGCTTGCTTGAGATGTATCTGTAAAAATACCAAATCACCTACATTAAAACGTTTTTCACTGCGATGTTGCTCTACTTGTTGTTACATTCAATTCTGCACCAAAGTGGCATTATCCTTTAAAAGTTGGACAACTTGTTGTTTATGCTCGATGTGATCTTTCACTACTTGAACCTTTTTCTTCTTGATATGTCCTTCTATCTTGATAGTTTGAGGAGTGGTAATTTCTTCCAATGCTTTACAAGATATGGTCGGATTCATTTCTTGATGCTCAATGTGATCTTTCACTTCTTGAACATTTTTCTTCTTGATATGTCCTTCTATCTTGATAGTTTGAGGAGTGGTAATTCTAATCAATGCATTACAAGACATGGTTGGATTCATTTCTTCTTTCTCAATGTGATCTTTCACTTCATGAACCTTTTTCTTCTTGATATGTCCTTCTATCTTGAGAGTTTAAGGAGTGGTAATTCTTGCCAATGCTTTACAAGATATGGTCGGATTCATTTCTTCTTTCTCTGGGGTTCGTTCCTGGTGTATATCCTCTTCTTTTGATGTTTCTTGATCCTTTTCTTCCTCCTCTTCATAATCTATGTAAAATAATTTCTTCTCAACACACTTATGACCTTTTGTGCATTTTCTATCACAATTGTAACAAAGCCCTTTTTCTCTTTTTTCTTCCAATTGTTGTGGTGTAACCCTTGTAGGTTGTGGAAGGCTAGGAGAAACAACACTTCCATCTTTATAGTTGTGAGGGGTAGACTTCCTTGTTGCCATAATTTTGCTTTCCACTTTGTAACAAATCCCTTTTGCTCTTTATTCTTCCAATTCCAATTGTTGTGGTGTTGCTCTAAAGATGGTGTTGCTCTAAAGAAGGTGTTGCTCTTTGTATCCTCATAATGTGCTATAATTTCCTCCGTGAAAATTGACGATGTAACAAGTGGTTTACGAGAACAAAGCCCTTCATACCATAAAAATTGATCTTATTCTAAATATGAAGATGAAATACATACCTTTTGTAACAGTGGTACACCATGTAGATCAAAATATTTCTCCATATGTAGTATCCAATTTACCGGATCCTTGCCATCAAACTTCCTCATCTTGCTTTTTCTTGATTTTAGGAGCTCGATCTTGAAATGACTATAAATCTGTCCTTTCAGATCTTTAAGTTCTAAAATTTTGGTCTGTAATTTCTCTTTGTGTCCTCCTTCTAACACTGCAAGTCTGGTCAAGATTTGATTCTCCAATGAAGGGTTATTCCAAATCTCCCACGATCACCTAAGTATAGACTAGTTCAGTAGAGCGAACTTGTACGACGTTCTGCAGGTCACTGTTTCCACCTTAGGTTCTGAAAATCATACCAAAAAAACTACAATCTGTCCTCTTTCTGTAACTTCTTACGAAATTCAATCTGATGCTCAGAGCCAAAGTTATGACGATTTTCCCAAGGTGACCTATTTGAAATGCAATTCGGGGGTCTGTAAAAACCCTAACTTCTTCAGAATCCAGATTATATCTCCAACGATATTGCGCGACAGGATCTAAAATTTGGATTCGAGGTTCAAATAGATGCCTTCTCAAATGGGTTTTTTTATTAGCTTCTAAAACTTCATAGTGAAAGCGTTATAGCGAAAATTCCATGATGACCTATTTTAGATGAAATTATGGAGCTTGAAAAAACTCTAACTTCCTTAGATCATATATCCTAAAATAAGGCGAGAGAAGAACTGAAATTTGGACCTAAGGTTCAGTGAGATTTTTTCTCAAATTGGTTTATTTTTTAGCTTTTGAAACGTCACCGAAAAAATGTTATAGCGAAAATTCCATAATCACCTGTTTGGAGCAACGAAACCCTAGAATCCAAAGCTCTGATACAAAATGTTAAGAAACCAGCTCACAAAAATATAGAATAGATAGATCAACAACTTATAATTCAACCTCTTCAAGGGGGAAACTTCCTTTAGATTACACAAATGAATAATTCTTGGATGATACAAATGACAAGAACTCCTTTTTATATATAGAAGCCTAAGGGGTCATAATATAATCAGAGCCGACATAACAATAATAATGTAAGGGCACAATAATAACAATATGGGAACTACATGGGTACAACAATATAATAAGTGGGTTGTACTAATAATAATAAGGGGTTACACTAGTAGTATAGGGGCCTAACAGAGACTATATTGCAGATTAAGAAAGTATGGAAGAAAAGAAACTTGATGACCCAATTGGAAACCAAAACTCTGACTCTTGAAAATGTTGTCCAGATATTTCACACCAAGTTCAATTTATTGAACCAGAGAGGACTATTAGAATTAGTACCACCAGATGATAGATTGATCAAATTAGAGGATTATTGTCAGAAACTTTATATTATCGCTTGTTATAGACATTTTTGTGCCTTACAGCTCTAAGCATGAAATGTCCATAAACCAAGGGATCCTAAGTCCCTAAAAGTGTTGTTCCAGCCCCTAAAGGAACAAGGTCAACAAATTACAGCTTCTCCCAGAATTTCTCCACCAGAAACTGCTCAGAATCAGTCAAATCAGGATCATTTCAGCTGCTCCACTAGCTAGCTGTGTTGTATAGCACCCAAGTACACTAGCTAGGTGCATTGCAATGCACCTAAATGCACTACCAGGGTGCGTTGAGCGGGAAATGACAAATGGCAGTGTCATTCCGCAAGGTGGACAAACAATGGAAGCTTCCAGAATCTTCCCCAATGACACTTGCCTCACTGAGTTCGACCAAGGATGAGTAAGAGGCTCTCAGTCTCCAAATGGAAGCAAGAACTGACAGAGAGAAGACACTAGTCAGATCATAAGCTGACTCATCCTCTTTGCATACATCTATATATGGATCCCTCATCCTAGAGATCCAGAGGCTGGAATTTTGTACATTGCAGAGAATTGTTGTTGGTTTTAAGATAGATATCAGAGTATTGGGTGATTTATGCTTTGTTGGAGGTGAAGAGGGGACTTCTATGCTGGGAGGTTAATGCTGGATCAGGAATCATCGGTTGTAACTCCTCTTGGACCTTCTTGTTATATCAATAAAACTATTTTAGTTTCTCCTACATGCTCGTGTATCATTGATGTTCGTTACATTTGTATGTTTAGCTTAAATCTGATCCTAAGCTATTTATGAATATAAATCCATGTCTTTGTGTAGTTTTCTTCTTCTGTGATCTTACAGGAACTTGGTGAAGCTGGGCAAGTAAGGGAGCAGGTAGCTGGAAGCTGTCAAAGAGAAGAGAGATTGGATCAAAGGACTAGCACAAGACACAAGTTGGTTCATCCTATTCCTCTTCGTTTATAGTTCATAAAGAAGAATACGAAAGTAGTTTTCCCTGTTTGTTTCTAAGGTCACTGTCACACCTTAGTGGGATAGGGTTGTTCTGAATAGACACTTTTCCCGTTAACAAAATGGTGACTCCGCTGGGGATCGTGTCTAGTTAGTTTGTTTGTGTTTCTCTTGTTGTTTGTTTCATAAACTTAGAAGTAGCAATGGAACTGCATTTGCCATTAACAAATGCAAAGTAGACATCTGCTACTTCAATCCATTCACTGGATCTGTTTATGATCTGAACAGCTGATTCACAAATGATCTGATTGCCCTTTGTGATAGCTCTTAGGCCTTCTTTAAATCTACCCTCTGATTGTGCATTACTGATTGCTTTTACTCGGCCAAAAACCATAGATTATACTGCAAACCGTGACCCAGAACCCGGATAGAATTCTCGTTTCTGCCCCAGCGCAGGCTCTGTGAAGAGATTCTGCATTTCAACGCAGTTCCCGAGAGGGCTACCTGCGCTGCAATCCAATTTCTCTGTGTAACAGGTGCGCTGATCAGCCTAGCCTTGTGCAGCTGAGGTTCTCTGCTTCATTTTTTCAGTTTTGTCTCTGATTTTTGCAGCTTGTGATCAGTGTATGTGTCTGTTTAAAAACCCCTTTTCTTTGCCTTAATTCTGCCTCCTTTGTACAAAAATACTATAGATGTTTTTGTGTTTTTGTTACATCATTTACAATTTTCCATTGAAAAAGTAGAATAGTCATACTATCGTCCTTTGATTTAGATCTGTCGTAAGTGTCGATTTTGATCATAGGAGAAAGTTTATTTGCTGTTGACAGTCAATTATGCTTTTACTTTTTCCTTTGGTTTGAATTTGTGACTTTCTAGTGTCGAAACGAGTATCTATTTCAAAATCATAAAGTGTCGTAATCATCTCTACCTTTTGATTTCAAAAAGAAGCTTGTTTGTGTTTCTCACTTGAAAGCAAATTCAAATTTGTACATCAACTTTCTTTTTAGGCATCAATATTAAGAAATTGAAAAACAAATACATGCACATGTGCATTTGCATTTTGACAGTCTGTTTGGCTTGATGTAGGAAAAGTGCATTTACAGTGTGCTCTTTGCTCTTTGAGAAAATATTGTGTCTTTCTTTTCCCCTTGTAGCTAGGATTTTCATTGCTGAAAAGAGATAAAAGTTTGCTTATCATCTTTAGATTGCATTTTAGGAATTACATCTACATCTCGTGGTGAACCCAAAAGGCAAACTTCATAAGAAAGATCAACTTAAAATAAATTGAATGAATCTAACAACGCTTTGGAACTTAACGCACAACATTTAGAGGTCTAGGCTAGAGACGTATTCCAGCATCGTAAATCCTGGTAACTTTTGTCCTCACTGATGGTTGGGTGATTCCTCCACTTTGAGACGATAAGTGCCAGTACGGACTTGTGCTCCCACGTACCGTCGAGTATATATTGGGAGACCCCTATAGGCTTAAATCCTTTTATCCATAGGAAGCCGTGTCATCCGCCCTACTGATCGCAATGCACCGAACACAGCATTCGGGAAGATTGACTGCCGTACCGTAAAAAGTATTCTGCAGTTTTGCGATCGGTTTGGTACTCCATCTACCTAGATCTCCATAGCAGTCCCTTTTGTTCCTTTTAAGACTCCTTAACGGAAAAGGTCCATCTGAGCACTTGTCACTTCAGGCTCATTAAAAATCGAAGGAGACTAGAGTCATATTTTGTTTTTTCTCGACTCTTAAAAATTGAAAAAACAAGTTGTGTCAAAGCATCTAAAAATTTATTTTAAACGGAATATTCATACCCTTTTCCTACGTTGATCTTAGGTTGAGAAAATGGATTCTACCAACAAAGGAATTCCCCTTGGTGGAAATCCTAGTCCCTTCTCCTCTTGGGGAGATGTTGGTGCACCCCATATGGCCACATTGTCGCTTCCAGGACTGACAATTGGCTTGCCAGTATGGCTCTTCTCAACCAATGTCGTTCAGAACACCACTATTCCTGAACAATTGAATCAGCAATTAGACGAGTCCAGAGTTTCCCACCAACCTTCTACTTTCTCTAATTCTTCCTCTCCTCCTTCCTCTTCGCTTGATGGGGCTGGAAAAGCCAAAAGTCAAGTTCCTAAGGAGAAGAAGGGGAAGAAGAAGAAAGAGAAGAATAAGAAGGAGCCAAAGGCGAATGGGGGAAAACGAGTGTCGTCTAACGAAAATCCACACACTGCACCGACCATGCCTAAATCACCATGTATCATTTGCAAAGGAGACCACTTTCACAGAGATTGTCCTTGCATCCCTCGGATACTAAGGGACTGGTCTCCTCGTTTGCACAATCCGTTGTCATCAATGTTGGAAATAATACTGAGAGGGGGGGGGTGAATCAGTATTATCATATCAATAAAACTTTTTCAATTTCATACTAAGAAACATATACGCTACTTCAGTTAAGTGAACCCGCGTGTACACGCTGCTGTGTCTAAAGAAACTAATGTATATTCAGAAATCTTATGATTCAGTTAGCTTATCTTCAGTAAATGCATCAGAACATTATTAACCATATTAACAGTAAACAGGTGCAGTATAACAGAACAGATCATCACACAAAAGCCACACACATGAACACCAAGATATAAGGTGGAAACCCAATGTGGGTGAAAACCACCTGCTGTAAGTCGTCTCTACCTTTTTTTTTAATCAGAAACTTCAGTTTACAATATTTTGTATTGGTGCAGCCTTATACCAGTACGCAGGCTACAACCTGCAGAAGGCTACAACCTTCTCTCGTTTTCCAGACTCTCCTGGAAGGGAGCTCCAACCCCCTTTGCTCTTGTACTAGCTAAGATACTAGTACGTAGGTGCTGGCCTACAATCTTCTTTCCTTCAGGTACCATTTTTCATCAATTTTTCAGACTGGATACTCCTGAAGCACAACATTACTATCTGAAGACCACGATTCATTCACTTTTCATAACAGATCATTGAAGCACAAAACAACCAATACTAGCATCATCAATCTTTGAATCACTGAACCACTGAAACCCTGTCAACACCCAGTCACCAGAACACAGAGCAGACTACAGAACTCTGCAATAACAGTCAGACCCAACTGCAACCCAAAAATTAAGCTTCAAAAGATATACGCTACTTCAATGAAACAAACCCGTGTATACACGCGCTTTTACCAAAGCCAACATGCGTACAGATCTAAAAGTATTTTCTTAAAACTTCGCAGCTGTACCAGACATCAGTCATACCCAGAACATAACATTGTGTCAGTATGCAGATCTAAAAATACGCATAATCAACCATATAAATATAGTTCATTTCAAACAATTTGATCCCGATATATCCTTAGATCTAGTCTTCCATCAACCGGTGTGTTCTCTCCTTAGCTCAGATCAAGCAATGTATCATCAACCCAGAACCTGCATACTAGATCTCTTTCTTCATTAGATATTCAAGACTTTTTCGATACAATTGCCTAATGATCTTCTTCTCCTTATATAGCCTTAGGCCCTCCTCAATACCACGGTCCAAAACCATAGTAATAGAATACCATCAACTTCAAAACTCGGGATCAACATGACTGTCGAGATACCTTGGTCCAAAAACATAGGCTCAAGTACCGAGGACTAACTACCACGGACCAAAAGAAAGCTTCTCGACATGTACGCTCTTTTCTGTTCATGAAACTGCATGTATACGCGCCTTCGTATATAGCGAGACTACGTATCCGCGACTTAGTATATATCGTACCAGCGTGTATACGCAACTTGGGCTTGATGAACCTGCGTATATGAAATTTCTCTTCATTCTTGTAGTCTGGACTGAGATCTGTCTTCAAAGAGAGTTGCCATCAAGGACAACACCTGTACCGTAGCGCTACACCTGTGCCAACATTCCAACAATCTCCCCCTTTGGACTTGAAGGCAACCCCAAGATCCTTAGAATCATTCTCCCCCTTTGTCATCAAGGGCAAAGGGCTGTGCTCCCCCTGAGTACATGATGATATCTCTGCTCTGCTGTGCTGAACATGCTCCCCCTGACTGTAGGCAAGATTTGTAAAAGATGTTCTTCAAAAAGGAACCCAGACTTATACATCATAAAGGACCTTCCTATCACCAAAAGACTCAATATATACATCCATACTCCAAACCAAGAGGGGATACATCAGAAATTTACATATAACAACCAATTACATTACATCATTCATCCCAGGCATAGTGGGGAAACCAACATAGGCCGTTACATGACCTTGACACCATAGAAGAGATATCACAAAAGAGATACATGACATAGAGACGAAAAATCTGGACCAAGACTTATTAAAGTCACCAGCAGCATCTGATAATCATCTTTTAGATTAGCAACCAAGATTTCCTTCTGTGCTCCTTCTCCTGAAACCAACAATAGTTGTGAACTAGAACCAAAAGCATCTAAATGCCAACAATGCTTTATTAGACTTTAAGCTACTCCCCCTGAAACTGTGCCTGCTGCTCCCCCTGAAACTGTGCCTGAAGGACTCTGGCATACCCATCTCAGACCTTCTTCAACCAGAATCTGCCCTTGTTGTTCAGAACTCCATATACGTGACTTCACCTGCATAAATCTGCGTATGTACACGGATATCCCTTACACAACTCGCGTATACCAACTTTTTTTTAGAACAGACAAGCTTCAACAGCAGGATGAAGCATCAACTACTCCCATCTTTTGTCTGAGATATTCAAAAGTATCCCTGGGCAGTGGTTTTGTGAGAATATCAGCAACTTGTTCTTTAGAAGAAACATACTCCAACTTGACCTTTTGTTCAAGCACTTGTTCCCGGAGGAAGTGATACTTGATTGGTATGTGCTTGGTCTTTGAATGCATGACTGGATTCTTTGAAATGTTGATTGCACTTGTATTATCACATAAGATAGAGACTGGTGGAGTGCAAGTGATTTGAAAATCCTGCAAGGTCTGCATCATCCAAAGAAGTTGTGTGCAACAAGATGCCGCGGCCACATATTCTGCTTCAGCTGTGGATAAACCAATCGAACTCTGTTTCTTGCTGAACCAAGATACTAATCTAGAACCCATGAAGAAAGCACCACCACTTGTGCTTTTCCTGTCATCCACACTTCCGGCCCAATCTGCATCTGTGTAAGCATGAAGAGTGAGATCTGTATCTCTAGGATACCATAAGCCATAGTTTTGAGTCCCTTGAAGATACTTGAAGATTCTTTTGACTGCCTGAAGATGAGTTTCCTTTGGGTTGGTTTGAAATCTTCCAACAATTCCTACTGCATGCATAATATCTAGTCGGGTACCTGTCAAATAAAGCAAACTCCCAATCATGGATCTATAAGTTGGTTGATGAACTGCTACTGATTCATCATTTGCACTGAGGCTGCATCCTGTAACCATGGGGGTACAAAATGGATTTGAATCTTCCATGCCATACTTCTTCAAGATCTGCTTGAGGTACTTGGTTTGAGACAAGAAAATACCTCCTTCATTTTGTTGGATTTGCAATCCAAGAAAGTATGTCAATTCTCCAAGTAATGACATTTCAAATTCTTTCTGCATAACCAAGGCAAAGTTTTGACTCATAGCCTCTTCATTGCTGCCAAAGATAATATCATCTACATACACAACAAGTATTAGCAATTTGTTATTTTCAACTTTTATATAGAGATTGCTATCTGCTGATCCTTTTGAAAAACCTTGTTGGTGAAGATATTTGTCCAACCGATAGTACCAAGCCCTTGGAGCTTGTTTGAGACCATAGAGAGCCTTTTTCAATCTGCATACAAGGTTTGGATCATTCCCAAGAATGAAACCATCTGGCTGCTCAATATATACTTCTTCTTCTAAGTCTCCATTCAGAAAGGCTGATTTCACGTCCATTTGAAATACTTTGAAGTTTTGAAAGCTTGAGAGAGCAAGGAACATTCGGATTGCCTCAAGTCTTGCAACAGGAGCAAAGGTCTCTTCAAAATCTATTCCTTCTTGCTGCGCATACCCTTTACAAACAAGTCTGGCCTTGTTTCTAATTACTTCTCCATTTTCATTCAATTTATTTTTGAAGACCCATTTTGTCCCTATGACATTCTTATCTTTTGGTCTAGGAACCAATTCCCAAGTGTTGTTCTTTTTTATCTGCTCAAGTTCTTCATCCATTGCTTTGATCCAACATTCATCTTTGCATGCCTCTTTCACATTTTGTGGTTCAGTGGAAGAAATTAATGCCAAGTAGCTTGAAGCTTCTGCAATTGTTCTTCTTGTTTGTACTCCTGCTTCTTTCTGCCCCACAATCTGAGATTCTGGATGATTCTTCTGAACATATCTGGATGGAGTCTTCTCTTCTATTCTTGTCTGCTCCTCTGGTTCTTCTTGAGGTTCTTCTTCTTCTTCATCATTCTGTCTTTGAGGGTAGCATTCATCTTCTTCGATGTCTTCATGATGAACTTGCCTAGGAATGTATCCCTTCTCATCAACCACAACATCAATGCTGTCAACAATTCTGCCAAGTCTTTTATTGTAGCACTTGTATGCTTTGCTATGTGGAGAATAACCAAGAAGAATGCTTTCATCTGCTCTAGGTTCAAGTTTGCCAAGTTGCTCATCAGTATTCTTAATATAACATTTGCTCCCAAAGATTTTGAAGTGTATCACCGAAGGAGTCTCACCACACCAGAGCTCATGAGGGGTTTGAGTGTTGTTTACTCAGACATTTGTTTTGTTGAGAATAATAATCGCAGCATGTGCAGCTTCACCCCAGAAATTTGTGGGAGTCCTTGATTCATCAAGCATAGCACGAGCCATTGGTTGGACTGTTTTGTTCATTCTTTCCACAACTCCATTTTGTTGAGGAGTTCTAGATGTAGAGAATTCTCTTCTTATCCCATGTTCTTCATAGAAATCGAAAAATTCATTCGAGGTAAACTCCCCACCTCTGTCAGATCTGAGGCACTTAATTTTGTGTCCTGATTCATTTTCAACCAAGGCTTTGAAGGATTTGAATTTTTCGAATGCTTCATCTTTGTGCTTCATAAGTCCTAACCAGACAAACCTGGAGAAATCGTCAATGAATAATATCAAATATTCTTCTCCTCGAGGTGTTCTTTTTCTAAATGGACCACATGTATCTGTATGTACTAGCTCAAGAGGCATGCTAGTTGATCCTTCCTTCTCAGGAAAATTAGTTCTGGTTTGCTTTCCAAACTGACATGATTTGCATATGGTGTTGTCTGGAATTTTGATATCTGGAAGATCACGAACAGCCTGATATCTGCATGCTTTCCTTATTTGTGAAAAACTTAGATGCCCCAGCCTCCAATGCCATAGCTAGTGTTCATCATCCTTGCTCAAATAGCATTGTTGTTGTCTTTCTTCAAATATGTATAGATTATTTGGAGTCCTTCTTCCTTTGATCACTATTTCACCTGTATCAAGATCACGAACACAACATCCATTTGATCTAAATATTACCTTTGTTCCTTGATCGCACATCTGACTGACACTCAGAAGATTATGCTTCAATCCATCAACATACAAAACATTTCCAGCTTTGACCTTCTCTTTCAACAGAGCAACGCCTTTTCCTTTTATGGCTGCAGAGATATCGTTTCCAAAAGAAACTTTCTTTCCCTTTTCTAATGCGGTATACGATTCAAGTTTTTCTGTGTCCCCTGTCATATGCTTCGAACATCCGCTGTCAATGTACCATAGACTTTCTTGACCTTCTGCATAAAAGGCTATCCCACATCTTTCTGGTTGCGGTTCCTTTATTTTCCATGTTCTGACATTTGAGGATTGTTCCTTCTGAGTTGTTTTCCTGAACCTGCTCCTGCATTCAGAGTCTTCATGACCAAAGTTATTACAAATAGAGCATTCAACTTCATTTTCAAGAACCGAAAAGTTGTTATAAGTCCTTTTCATGGTTCCAGTCATAATTCTTTGCTTTTGAGCTTCTCTAGTCATGATTGTCTTGTAGGCAACACATTGAGCTGCTTTGTGACCGAAGTTATGGCAAGAAAAACATTGGCCATTAAAGAAACTTCTGCGATAATCAGATCTATCATCCAACCGATTTTACCTTCTATTGACATCCATTCTTGGGAAAGATTTTACCTATGGCTGATTGTAGCTTCTGTTTGTCCTTAAGGCAGCTTGTCCCGAATTTCTTGATAGTCTTTATTTGTTCTTGAGGTAAACTGTCCTTGATTCACCTGATGACTTTTATTTGGCCTTTGCTCGCTCCTCCTTGCTGCATCAAGATAACTTTTAGAGGTAGAAGCTTGAGATGTTTCTCCATTATATCCCAGACCTGTCTTGATCAGAGGAGAACGCTGCACATTGATAATCTCATCCAAGGTTTCAGATCCTTTAACAAATTTAAGATTAATCGCTTTTGTTTTCTCAATCTCCTTTCTAAGACAAACAATCTCACATTCCAATTTTTCAAGATGTTTTTCCTTTTTAGCCAGTTGACATTGTAGAGAATCAATAATAGCACTTTTCTCTTCTAAGCAAACTTTGAGATTATTCATTTCTTCACAAAAGCCTTCTACATCTATAGCATCCATGTAGTCATCATCTTCAAAAGCCATTAAAAGTTTATATCTATTACCTTGTTCATATTCATCACTATTTGAAAGACCATCACTATCTTCATGAGTGTAATAGCTTTTCTTCTTTTCATTATGTTTCTTGTTCCATTTAACAGGTTCCTTTCCCTTGTCATTCTTATCTTTGTGAGGACATTTGGCAGCATAATGACCTACTCTTCCACAAGAAAAGCATTTAAAAGGTAACTTACCTCTGAACCTTCCAGAACCCCTTTGAAGATTTCTGACAAAATTCGATTCTTCTTCTTCATCTTCTGGCACGTGACTTGCTTCATAATAATCTTCTTTGCCTGAAGCCTTGAAAGCAGCTTCTCTTCTGTCTGATGGACCTCCCTTTCTCATTTCATAAGCAGTTAGAATTCCGTGAAGCTGAGACATAGTAAGAGTTCGTAGATTTTCCTTTTCTTCTATTGCAGACACTTTAGATTCAAATTTGGGGGACAATGATCTTAGAACCTTTTCAACCACAATAGCCTCTTTTATTTCTTCACCCAAGTTTTTCATGCAATTAACAATCTCATCCACCCTAAGGAAATAGTTAGCCACACTTTCATCATTATACATTTTGAGAGTCACATACTTAATCATGAGAGTTTGAAGTTTAGCACGCTTTACCTGTTCGTCTCCTTCATAGCTCGTGACAATTTTGTCCCATATTTCTTTTGCGGATTTATAGTGCATTACCTTCATGAATTCCGATTGGGATATACATCCCAATAGAGTATTGACTGCTTTTGCATTTGTTTCATATTTCTTTTTCTCGGCCGAATCTGTAGGAGTAACTGAAGGAAAAGTGTAGCCTTTCTCTACTATGTCCCAAACTTTTGTACCAAGAGATTGAAGATAGGTAGTAACTCTTACCTTCCAATAATTGAAGTTTGTCCCATCAAAAACCGTTGGCCTGATTGATGCTTATTTCTCGTAGTTGCTCATGATGAACGATCTACCTTCAAGCGATCAAGTTTCTCTGAAGGACCTGCTCTGATACCAATTGTTGGAAATAATACTGAGAGGGGGGGGTGAATCAGTATTATCAGATCAATAAAACTTTTTCAATTTCATACTCAGAAACATATATGATACTTCAGTTAAGTGAACCCGCGTGTACACGCTGCTGTGTCTAAAGAAACTAGCGTATATTCAGAAATCTTATGATTCAGTTAGCTTATCTTCAGTAAATGCATCAGAACATTATTAACCATATTAACAGTAAACAGGTGCAGTATAACAGAACAGATCATCACACAAAAGCCACACACATGAACACCAAGATATAAGGTGGAAACCCAATGTGGGTGAAAACCACCTGCTGCAAGTCATCTCTATCTTTTTTTTTAATCAGAAACTTCAGTTTACAATCTTTTGTACTGGTGCAGCCTTATACCAGTACGCAGGCTACAACCTGCAGAAGGCTACAACCTTCTCTCGTTTTCCAGACTCTCCTGGAAGGGAGCTCCAACCCCCTTTGCTCTTGTACTAGCTAAGATACTAGTACGTAGGTGCTGGCCTACAATCTTCTTTCCTTCAGGTACCACTTTTCATCAATTTTCAGACTGGATACTCCTGAAGCACAACATTACAATCTGAAGACCACGATTCATTCACTTTTCATAACAAATCATTGAAGCACAAAACAACCAATACTAGCATCATCAATCTTTGAATCACTGAACCACTGAAACCCTGTCAACACCCAGTCACCAGAACACAGAGCAGACTACAGAACTCTGCAATAACAGTCAGACCCAACTGCAACCCAAAAATTAAGCTTCAAAAGATATACGCTACTTCAATGAAACAAACCCGCGTATACACGCGCTTTTACCGAAGCCAACATGCGTACAGATCTAAAAGTATTTTCTTAAAACTTCGCAGCTGTACCAGACATCAGTCATACCCAGAACATAACATTGCGTCAGTATGCAGATCTCAAAAATACGCATAATCAACCATATAAAGATAGTTCATTTCAAACAATTTGATCCCGATCTATCCTTAGATCTAGTCTTCCATCAACCGGTGTGTTCTCTCCTTAGCTCAGATCAAGCAATGTATCATCAACCTAGAACCTGCATACTAGATCTCTTTCTTCATTAGATATTCAATACTTTTTCGATACAATTGCCTAATGATCTTCTTCTCCTTATATAGCCTTAGGCCCTTCTAGAATAAGATTCTCTTGTCAAAGTTATGTGAGTTGGCGGACGTCGTCTCTCACCTTTGTTTATCTCGGTAGACATCGCCGAAGAAGTGTTTTGTTTACGCCGTAAATAGAACAATCTTTGGGTAACCTGTAAGAGGTAGTACCCTTCCTGATAAAACGAATGTTTTGTCAGCTCGAATAAAGGGTGACCCTTCCTGATAAAACGAATGTTTTGTCAGCTCGAATAGAGGGATACCTCGAAACTCTGTTTTATACCTGGGGGCATGCAAAACTTTTGGAGTGCAAGCAAAGGGTGGCTATTTTTTTTATTTTTAATTTTTAGGACCTCTAACCCTTTAAACTCGTAGGATTAGTCGTCACCTAACTTGCATAAAGAAAGGATGTGGGGCAAAAATATAAAAATTGCCATTTTTATATGAGACATTCTTATCATATGACTGGATTAATTGAGCAGTTTTAGCACATAGTTCAAGCTCGTTAAAAAATAAACATAAGGCATGAGCAAATGTTTCCACCCGTGTTTAAGCTCGTTAAAAAATGAACTATTCCCTGGTAAATAACCACCGTGAATGTAGCATTTCAGCCACTAAAGCCTTGGTCGTGTTTGCACCGTCACCTCCACTTTTCCATTGGCCGATCATTCACCTCCATTTGATTGTTTACCCATTCTGAGGAACAGCTTCGAAGAGTGATTTCACTAGCCATCCTTGTGACACTGCCGTGATTGGAAAATTCCAAGCCTTACTTGGAATCAGTTGCTACCCATTTTATCACTCGTTCCTCAAAAGACGAGTCTTCTTTAAGCTCTTTTCAACTGACTCGTAAAATATGAAAAGATTGCCGAGTTTTGGCCTTCCAGCTCGTTAAAGCAACCGGAAGTGCTATCCCTCCTCTAGATTTTAATCTTTTTGGACATGAGGGATTATTGCACAAAAAGATCGAGCGCTTATTTTGTTCGGCTCGTTAAAACTATCGAAAATTCATCCCTTCTATATTGTTTTATACTTTTTCGGACTTAAGGGATTAGATGACGAAAAAGGAATTTTGGAGTTACCTTTACGTACCTTTTCAGACTCTCTAAAAATGAAAAGGACCGAGTTATCTTTGTCGTTAAACTCGTTAAAAAGATTAATAGCGACAAACTTGTCTTTAGACGAGAACGAGTTTCACTATCGCTAGGCTCGTTAAAACATAGCGATGGGTTTTCCCGAAGGGAAAATTATAGAACAAGCATATGTTATCCTCCTCAAGCTTGACAAAAATAAAGAGGTACTAGTCAGCAATGACTGGGGAAAAATTGGGAAGAAAACTCAAAGAATCTTTATTGGTAGCAAGTCGCTCTTGAACATGACACTTCCACTTCGTGCCTGAGTCGGGTTGGGTTGTTTCATTCACCGGTCACATCACCATGGTCTCGCCATACCATCCACTTTTAGGGTAAATGCTACCAATCCATCACATAAGTGTCGCCGACATGTTCAAGAGAAGTCATCCAGAGAAGTCACCTGTGTCCCATCCACTACCATACATTATACTTCATTCTTTCATGACCGCCATCCTGAACCGTATATCATCATATTGTTTTCACCTCCATCAAAATCATTTTCTCCGTTCCGTGTCATTGATGTGGGATTCATTAAGGTCCTCCTTTGACGGATCACTTCTTGTCGACACCAGCTCATTATCCAAGAAGTTGATCTAGGAACACCCCATTCAGTACTTTGAAGCTTGCATGCCTCAATGGCAAGTTTCTCACTTCCGGTGACAGGTATACATCAATGACCTTCGACCGAAAGATTTTGCGTGGTGTTCGACGCCAAGTCCTTTATTCACACCATGTGAATTGTACTGCAGTACCTTGAGGGTCATCATCATTATCGGTGATTCCTCTCGCGCTTGTAAACAGTTTACATCATTGACTGGTAATCAAGCGATGTCTTTCCATGTTCGACTTCAAAACATTTCTCACATGGATCGACTTGTACTTCGAGTGAAGAACGGACGAGATTGAAGACCCCGGATCTAGTTTCATCCATCTGGGTTGCGATATATATTCAGGAAAATAAAGAGATTGAAATGTACAGCATTGCAGCACAGATAATCATCCTACCAAAAGGATGATGGCTCTATCAGAATCATCAGTCTACCATCAGACGATTGTCTGTCCTATGTACATGAAAATGAATTTATAAGGCTAAGCATGGGAATGCCCGCCTCAGCTAGATCATGAAAAATAGTATGAAGATAATGTATTGTATTGTATCTTATTACAGGTCTCCTCCCAGCATTGAAAGAACTTCGGATCCTCCTAATAAAGCATTTCACCCGATAAACGGCCTCATACTTTAGGGGGCAACTGTTATAGACATTTTTGTGCCTTACAGCTCTAAGCATGAAATGTCCATAAACCAAGGGATCCTAAGTCCCTAAAAGTGTTGTTCCAGCCCCTAAAGGAACAAGGTCAACAAATTACAGCTTCTCCCAGAAGTTCTCCACTAGAAACTGCTCAGAATCAGTCAAATCGGGATCATTTCAGCTGCTCCACTAGCTAGCTGCGTTGCATAGCACCCAAGACACTAGCTAGGTGTGTTGCAATGCACCTAAATGCACTACCATGGTGCGTTGAGCGGGAAATGACAAATGGCAGTGTCATTCCGCGAGGTGGACAGACAATGGAAGCTTCCAGAATCTTCCCCAATGACACTTGCCTCACTGAGTTTGACCAAGGATGAGTAAGAGGCTCTTAGTCTCCAAGTGGAAGCAAGAACTGACAGAGAGAAGACACTAGTCAGATCATAAGCTGACTCATCCTCTTTGCATACATCTATATATGGATCCCTCATCCCAGAGATCCAGAGGCTGGAATTTTGTACATTGCAGAGAATTGCTGTTGGTTTTAAGATAGATATCAGAGTATTGGGTGATTTATGCTTTGTTGGAGGTGAAGAGGGGACTTCTATGCTGGGAGGTTGGTGCTAGATCAGGAATCATCGGTTGTAACTCCTCCTGGACCTTCTTGTTATATCAATAAAACTATTTGAGTTTCTCCTACATGCTCGTGTATCATTGATGTTCGTTACATTTGTATGTTTAGCTTAAATCTGATCCTAAGCTATTTATGAATATAAATCCATGTCTTTGTGTAGTTTTCTTCTTCTGGGATCTTACAGGAACTTGGTGAAGCTGGGCAAGTAAGGGAGCAGGTAGCTGGAAGCTGTCAAAGAGAAGAGAGATTGGATCAAAGGACTAGCGCAAGACACAGGTTGGTTCATCCTATTCCTCTTCGTTTATAGTTCATAAAGAAGAATACGAAAGTAGTTTTCCCTGTTTGTTTCTAAGGTCACTATCACACCTTAGTTGGATAGGGTCGTTCTGAATAGACACTTTTCCCGTTAACAAAATGGCGACTCCGCTGGGGATCGTGTCTAGTTAGTTTTTTTGCGTTTCTCTTGTTGTTTGTTTCATAAACTTAGAAGTAGGAATCGAACTGCATTTGCCATTAACAAATGCAAAGTAGACATCTGCTACTTCAATCCATTCACTGGATCTGTTTATGATCTGAATAGCTGATTCACAAATGATCTGATTGCCCTTTGCGATAGCTCTTAGGCCTTCTTTAAATCTACCCTCTGATTATGCATTACTGATTGCTTTTACTCGGCCAAAAACCATAGATTAAACTGCAAACCGTGACCCAGAAGCCGGATAGAATTCTAGTTTCTGCCCCAGCGCAGGCTCTGTGAAGAGATTCTGCATTTCAACGCAATTCCCGAGAGGGCTACCTGCTGCAATTCAGTTTCTCTGTGTAACAGGTGCGCTGATCAGCCTAGCCTTGTGCATCTGAGGTTCTTTGCTTCATTTTTTCAGTTTTGTCTCTGATTTTTGCAGCCTGTGATCAGTGTATGTGTCTGTTTAAAAACCCCTTTTCTTTGCCTTAATTCCGCCTCCTTTGTACAAAAATACTGTAGATGTTTTTGTGTGTTTGTTACATCATTTACAGTTTTCCATTGAAAAAGTAGAATAGTCATACTATCGTCCTTTGATTTAGATCTGTTGTAAGTGTCGATTTTGATCATAGGAGAAAGTTTATTTGCTGTTGACAGTCGATTATGCTTTTACTTTTGCCTTTGGTTTGAATTTGTGACTTTCTAGTGTCGAAACGAGTATTTATTTCAAAATCATAAAGTGTCGTAATCATCTCTACCTTTTGATTTCGAAAAGAAGCTTGTTTGTGTTTCTCACTTGAAAGCAAATTCAAATTTGTACATCAACTTTCTTTTTAGGCATCAATATTAAGAAAGTGAAAAACAAATACATGCACATGTGCATTTGCATATTGACAGTCTGTTTGGCTTGATTTAGGAAAAGTGCATTTACAGTGTGCTCTTTGCTCTTTGAGAAAAGATTGTGTCTTTCTTTTCCCCTTGTAGCTAGGATTTTCATTTCTGAAAAGAGATAAAAGTTTGCTTATCATATTTAGATTGCATTTTAGGAATTACATCTACATCTCGTGGTGAACCCAAAAGGCAAACTTCATAAGAAAGATCAACTTAAAATAAATTGAATGAATGTAACAACGCTTTGGAACTTAACGCACAACATTTAGAGGTCTAGGCTAGAGAAGTATTCCGGTGTCGTAAAGCCTGGTAATTGTTGTCCTCACTGATGGTTGGGTGATTCCTCCACTTTGACATGGTAAGTGCCAGTACGGACTTGTGCTCCCACGTACTGTCGAGTATATATTGGGAGACCCCTATAGGCTTAAATCCTTTTATCCATAGGAAGCCGTGTCGGCCGCCCTACTGATCGCAATGCACCGAACACAACATTCGGGAAGATTGACTGCCGTACTGTAAAAAGTATTCTGCAGTTTTGCGATCGGTTTGGTACTCCCTCTACCTAGATCTCCAGAGCAGTCCCTTTCATTCCTTTTCAGACTCCTTAACGTAAAAGGTCCATCTGAGCACTTGTCACTTTAGGCTCATTAAAAATCGAAGGAGACTGGAGCCATATTTTGTTTTTTCTCGACTCTTAAAAATTGAAAAAACAAGTTGTGTCAAAGCGTCTAAAAATTTATTTTAAACGGAATATTCATACCCTTTTCCTACGTTGATCTTAGGTTGAGAAAATGGAGTCTACCAACCAAGGAATTCCCCTTGGTGGAAATCCTAGTCCCTTCTCCTCTTGGGGAGATGTTGGTGCACCCCATATGGCCACATTGTCGCTTCCAGGACTGACAATTGGCTTGCCGGTATGGCTCTTCTCAACCAATGTCGTTCAGAACACCACTATTCCTGAACAATCGAATCAGCAATTAGACGAGTCCAGAGTTTCCCACCAACCTTCTACTTCCTCTAATTCTTCCTCTCCTCCTTCCTCTTCGCTTGATGGGGCTGGCAAAGCCAAAAGTCAAGTTCCTAAGGAGAAGAAGGAGAAGAAGAAGAAAGAGAAGAAGAAGAAGGAGCCAAAGGCGAATGGGGGAAAACGAGTGTCGTCTAATGAAAATCCACACACTGCACCGACCAGGCCTAAATCGCCATGTATCATTTGCAAAGGAGACCACTTTCACAGAGATTGTCCTTGCATCCCTCGGATACTAAGGGACTGGTCTCCTCGTTTGCACAATCCGGTGTCATCAACCTCTGATGATCATGTTGAAATCACACCGTCAACTAGCGAAAGTGAAGCCCCAGGACAAAAAGGAAAGCTATATTTCCTTGTAAACTGTGCGAAGGCAATCATGCCATCCATCGTTGTCCCTTCTTAGATGAAGCGAAAAGAGTTTTGGATGATCTTCCAGTTTCACCGTTACGACTTCCTCCTGGATATAAAAAACTCTTTCCGAGTCCGTCGCTAGTTGAGAATCCAGCTAGCCCGCTCAAGTGGTCGGCTGAAGCGCCTATCATTGAAGATAAACCAACTGAATCCATACCAGACGAAATTCAAAAGGTCGAGGCGGCAGTTGACCCAGTCTTGCCTTCAGAGGTTTTATCTTCGAATGATACAGTCACTGAAGAGAAAAAGGATGACACCGTCCAAATTCTCTTCATCAACACAGACTCCGACGAACATGGGGGCAATCTACCCATTCCCTTACCACAGGAGGGAAGTTCGTCAGAGCCATACCCGACCGTCTACTCGGTCCCACCTCCAAGCAACCTAGTTGTCTCCTTTGACTGGAATCAACTAGGCAGACCCCGTTTACCAGCAAGAATACCATTCCAAATTATCGTCCAAATATATAGAATGGTCATGGCTGGTACCATCATAGATGAGGGGGCTTCTGTGAATATCCTTTCCTCTATTGCTTGGAAAGCGCTTGGTTCGCCATCACTGTTGCCTGAGATGAGAAATCTGACAGGCTTTGATAAAGGAACCAGTCGACCTTTAGGGATTCTTCCCGATGTGCCCATAACATTGAGAAGGAAGACAGTTCAAATGAACGTAATGGTTGTTCAAGGACCCTTGGATTATAACCTACTCCTTGGAAGAGACTATATTTATTGCATGGGAGCCATCGTCTCCTCACTCTTTAGAGTAATGTGTTTTCCGCACGAAGGAAGAGTGGTCAAGCTCGTGGACCAGCTTTCATTTCCTGGATCACGCATAGCAAATAGTCATATACCATCCCTAAATGGTCTCTTCACGCAAGAAATGTCTCAATCTCCAGTCCGTCCTCCCGATGAGCGCGAGTAATTCGGAGGGATATGACTGAAACCCAAGGGGCATGCATCCTGGTCTGCTTCGGTAGGAAAACTTCGGGTATAGGGTAGGTTTCCGCGGAAGAATATGACTAGTCTGTACCCCATCCATCGGTGGAAGAGGGGTTATTCTAGAATAAGATTCTCTTGTCAAAGTTATGTGAGTTGGCAGACGTCATCACTCACCTTTGTTTATCTCGGTAGACATCGCCGAAGAAGTGTTTTGTTTACGCCGTAAATAGAACAATCTTTGGGTAACCTGTAAGAGGTAGTACCCTTCCTGATAAAATGAATGTTTTGTCAGCTCGAATAAAGGGTGACCCTTCCTGATAAAACGAATGTTTTGTCAGCTCGAATAGAGGGAGACCTCGAAACTCTGTTTTATACCTGGGGGCATGCAAACCTTTTGGAGTGCAAGAAAAGGGCGGCTATTTATTTTTTTTTTTAATTTTTAGGACCTCTAACACTTTAAACTCGTAGGATTAGTTGTCACCTAACTTGCATAGAGAAAGTATGTGGGAAAAAATCTAAAAATTGCCATTTTTATATGAGACATTCTTATCATATGACTGGATTAATCGAGCAGTTTTAGCACATAGTTCAAGCTCGTTAAAAAATAAAAATAAGACATGAGCAAATGTTTCCACCCGCGTTTAAGCTCGTTAAAAAATGAACTATTCCCCGGTAAATAACCACCGTGAATGTAGCATTTCAGCCATTAAAGCCTTGGTCGTGTTTGCACCGTCACCTCCACTTTTCCATTGGCCGATCATTCACCTCCATTTGATTGTTTACCCATTTTGAGGAACAGCTGCGAAGATTGATTTCACTAGCCATCCTTGTGACACTACCGTGATTGGAAAATTCCAAGCCTTACTTGGAATCAGCTACTACCCATTTTATCACTCGTTCCTCAAAAGACGAGTCTTCTTTAAGCTCTTTTCAACTGACTCGTAAAATATGAAAAGATTGCCGAGTTTTGGCCTTCCAACTCGTTAAAGCGATCGGAAGTGCTATCCCTCCTCTAGATTTTAATCTTTTTGGACCTGAGGGATTATTGCAAAAAAATATCGAGCACTTGTTTTGTTTGGCTCGTTAAAACTATCGAAAATTCATTGCTTCTATATTGTTTTATACTTTTTCGGACTTAAGGGATTAGATGACGAAAAAGGAATTTTGGAGTTACCTTTACATACCTTTTCAGACTCTCTAAAAATTAAAAGGACCGAGTTATCTTTGTCGTTAAACTCGTTAAAAAGATCAATAGCGACAAACTTGTCTTTAGACGAGAACGAGTTTCACTATCGCTAGGCTCGTTAAAACATAGTGATGGGTTTGCCCAAAGGGAAAATTATAGAACAAGCATATGTTATCCTCCTCAAGCTTGACAAAAATAAATAGGTACTGGTCAGCAATGACTGGGGAAAAATTGGGAAGAAAACTCAAAGAATCTTTATTGGTAGCAAGTCGCTCTTGAACATGACACTTCCACTTCGTGCCTGAGTCGGGTTGGGTTGTTTCATTCATCGGTCACATCACCATGGTCTCGCCATACCATCCACTTTTGGGGTAAATGCTACCAATCCATCACATAAGTGTCGCCGACATGTTCAAGAGAAGTCATCTAGAGAAGTCACCTGTGTCCCATCCACTACCATACATTATACTTCATTCTTTCATGACCGCCATCCTGAACCATGTATCATCAGATTGTTTTCACCTCCATCAAAATAATTTGCTCCGTTCCGTGTCATTGATGTGGGATTCATTAAGGCCCTCCTTTGACGGATCGCTTCTTGTCAACACCAGCTCATTATCCAAGAAGTTGATCTAGGAACACCCCATTCAGTACTTTGAAGCTTGCATGCCTCAATGGCAAGTTTCTCACTTCCAGTGACAGGTATACATCAATGACCTTCGACCGAAAGATTTTGCGTGGTGTTCGACGCCAAGTCCTTTATTCACACCACGTGAATTGTACTGCAGTACCTTGAGGGTCATCATCATTATCGGTGATTCCTCTTGCACTTGTTAACAGTTTGCATCATTGACTGGTAATCAAGCGATGTCTTTCCATGTTCGACTTCAAAACATTTCTCACATGGATCGACTTGTACTTCGAGTGAAGAACGGACGAGATTGAAGACCCCGGATCTAGTTTCATCCATCCGAGCTGCGATATATATTTAGGAAAATAAAGACATTGAAATGTACAGCATTGCAGCACAGATAATCATCCTACCAAAAGGATGATGGCCCTATCAGAATCATCAGTCTACCATCAGACGATTGTCTATCCTATGTACATGAAAATGAATTTATAAAGCTAAGCTTGGGAATGCCCGCCTCAGCTAGATCATGAAAAATAGTATGAAGATAATGTATTGTATTGTATCTTATTACAGGTCTCCTCCCAGCATTGAAAGAACTTTGGATCCTCCTAATAAAGCATTTCACCCGATAAACGGCCTCATACTTTAGGGGGCAACTGTTATAGACATTTTTGTGCCTTACAGCTCTAAGCATGAAATGTCCATAAACCAAGGGATCCTAAGTCCCTAAAAGTGTTGTTCCAGCCCCTAAAGGAACAAGGTCAACAAATTACAGCTTCTCCCAGAAGTTCTCCGCTAGAAACTGCTCAGAATCAGTCAAATCAGGATCATTTCAGCTGCTCCACTAGCTAGCTGCGTTGCATAGCACCCAAGTACACTAGCTAGGTGCGTTGCAACACACCTAAATGCACTACCAGGGTGCGTTGAGAAGGAAGTGACAAATGGCAGTGTCATTCCGCGAGGTGGACAGCCAATGGAAGCTTCCAGAATCTTCCCCAATGACACTTGCCTCACTGAGTTCGACCAAGGATGAGTAAGAGGCTCTCAGTCTCCAAGTGGAAGCAAGAACTGACAGAGAGAAGACACTAATCAGATCATAAGCTGACTCATCCTCTTTGCATACATCTATATATGGATCCCTCATCCCAGAGATCCAGAGGCTGGAATTTTGTACATTGCAGAGAATTGTTGTTGGTTTTAAGATAGATATCAGAGTATTGGGTGATTTATGCTTTGTTGGAGGTGAAGAGGGGACTTCTATGCTGGGAGGTTGATGCTAGATCAGAAATCATTGGTTGTAACTCCTCCTGGACCTTCTTGTTATATCAATAAAACTATTTGAGTTTCTCCTACATGCTCGTGTATCATTGATGTTCGTTACATTTGTATGTTTAGCTTAAATCTGATCCTAAGCTATTTATGAATATAAATCCATGTCTTTGTGTAGTTTTCTTCTTCTGTGATCTTACAGGAACTTGGTGAAGTTGGGCAAGTAAGGGAGCAGGTAGCTGGAAGCTGTCAAAGAGAAGAGAGATTGGATCAAAGGACTAGCGCAAGACATAGGTTGGTTCATCCTATTCCTCTTCGTTTATAGTTCATAAAGAAGAATACGAAAGTAGTTTTCCCTGTTTGTTTCTAATGTCACTGTCACACCTTAGTGGGTTAGGGTCATTCTGAATAGACACTTTTCCCGTTAACATCGCTACACATAAATCCAAATTTGAAGGTATCAAGGGACATATCACAGGGAAATGTTTCTTAGAAGCTTTGGATTTTGATTTAACTATCAAACATGAAATCAAACACATCTTCCTCAATAAGACAACCTTTGAGAAGCATACTAAAGTTGATGAAGTGTATAGAAATTCACTCAATCTCTATCCCTAGTGATGAAAGATGGGATCAATTGTGTGACATTATTGAGTGAAATATTTTCATCTCCAACAAAAAAACAACAACGCAACACATTTTGAGGCCAGATCATCAACAATTTCCTCAAACTTAGTACCAACAGTTCCAACAGTTAGAAGATTCCTAAATTTTTGTACTACTTTTGTAATTAGTTGTTAGATATTTTTAGGATCCTATCTTGATATTGTGAATCAAGATATTTTGTAAAATTTTCTATAAGTACTTCATAATTTGAATTATGAAGGGTTGGGGTTAGTTGTGAAGAAAGGATTTATATTCTAAAGAAGCTCACAGAGTTACCTTTGATCATATCTCAGTAATACTCAAGAATTACAGGATTCTTGTGTCAATTTCATTGGTGAAGTGCATCTCTCTCTGTTGAATGTTTACATTGTTTTTCACATATGTTTCTATAATCCAAATTATTCTAAGAACAATACGAACATAATTTGTTTAAAAGTACACTTTGTATCTGACATATGAATAATTTCCATGTTTTCTTCTGAAAATTAAAACAAATATATTAATTTATCTATTTATTAATTGGATTTCTTTATCTTTTTTAGCTCTTTCACATCATAAATATTAAAGGATTTAATGAAGTTGCCTACCCTACCTTGTAAGTTTAGACTGTAAACTCTATGTTTGATCAACCTAAATTTGTGACTCCATTTCCCAATGGCCTAATTCCACTATCTCAACCAAGCAATACATAAAACACAAACCTAAACATGATAAATAGCCTAATATCATCAATAAAACAAAGCTAAATCATATAGAGAGATCCCTCTCTGAAACTGGAAGGGCTGGATTCCCAGTTTCCAAAGTGGTTCTAATGTTACCTTTGTGATTTACTCTACAAAATCAAAAATTACGGAGTGATAACATCCTTGAAACCATACTGGGGACTCGAACATATTTTTATTTAAAATTTCATTTCCCTGGTTCAAAAACTTTATTTCATCACATTTAAGAGTTATTTTATGAGAAATAAATGTTTTTGAGGTTGTAAGTTTTGTACATACTACAATTGTGTGTCAAATACTATATAGATCTAGCTCCTAAAATAATTCATACTAGAGCTCATCCAGATCCAAATCCTCCCAATATCCTAGATAATCCTAAGAAATTGATAAGGAGGAAAAGCTTGACCGAAAGTCAAGGGAGTAACAATCCTTTTCCAAGATCCAATTCCTTTCCAGTAATTTGGTTACCATACAAGACATTCAATTTGATCTACCCTTTGAACTCAGTTTGTTTAGAACCAAGTCTAAAATCTTTGTAGCTGAAACTGTCATTGATGAGTCAGTATTAAATTCATACATATTTGAACATCGGGTTGTAGACTAGGATCTTGACAAACAATCTCTCCAGCAGTTTGGAAAATTAGAAGACTTAGTGACAAACCTATATCAGGATATCCACAAAGTCTACATTCAGCAATTAGTTGAACTTACATCCCTATCATTTGTTATTTCTTCTCCCATCACACAATCTCTACATCCGATTACCATTATTTCCACCTCCTCAATAATTTCCACTACCTCTCCATTAATATCACCAATTATAATACAAATTGTCATAATCCCTTCCACATCTACACATCACATTGTTTCATCTATTTTTCCTCCCCATATACCAATCATGGTAGCCAGATATGCTCCCTTGGTTTTACCTGCCCAATTAGATAACATGCCTCAAGACTATCAAAGAAGGGTTCCTCATTTTAATGGCACTGGAGCCCTCACTACACAACAACGTGTAGATAAAATGAATGACTTCTTTGACCTCTAGGAGGCTGATAAAGATGATGTGAAGATGTGTTTGTTTGCCCAAAGCCTTAATGGAGAGGTAAGAAAATGGTTTAAAACTTTAATAGCAGCTACCATTAATGATCTTTCTACCTTTCATCGGTATTTCCTCAATATATGGGAAACAAAAAAGAATCCCCTCCAAGTTTTAAATGAATATAAAAATATAAAAGGAGGGCCTAATGAAACTGTTGAAGAATATTGTGATAGGTTTAATCAAGTTTATAATGCCATTCTAGCTTCTATAAAGCCTCCACCGAGGTTAACTCTCATCCATTTCCTTGAAGGGATTGATGTTGACATGGCCTACAAATTAAGAGAAAGAGACTCTACACACTTGAAGAAATGCAAAGTAATGCAGTCAAAGTATAGGCTAATTTATTAGTCAAAAAATTCAAGCTTAAAATTGAAAGAAGGGCTACCATCAAGGAGGAACCTTCCTCCTCTTCATCAGACTTAAAAATAGACAATCTAATCAAAACCATGGAAATAATGACGGAGAGGATGAAAATGGTTGATAGAACCCCTCCTAGGGATAAACAAATGAATTATTAAAATAGAAATCAGAATCATAGAAGAAATCCACATATAATAAAACAAAGGCAACAGAGAGGCCCTAATGATCATCAACTTAGGCCCCCTTTTTAGGAAAAATATGTCAAAGAAGAAGTGGGAATAGAAGAATTTTCATAGGAAAACCAAATCAATTTTTTTAGGGAGACAAAAATTAATCATATATTTTTTACTAAAGAAGAGCAAGATCAATTTATGCTTTCACAACCAGAAAAAATTCCTTTTAGAGCCTGAAGAATACAAACAGGGATATCAGAATGCCATAATGGAAGTACATGGGCAACAAAACCTTAGGAGTAGAAAAACCATTGATGCTCCTCCTAGGAAAATTTCTGATACTCCTTCCAAAAAGACTGTTGATAATCAACCAAACAAAACTCAGACTGATATCCCTTCTTCTAGTCAAGCTAAAGATGTTCCTTCCTATTACAGATCCATTTGGGTACATCACTCCCATCATTTAGATCAGTATTATTGGGGCTCATCAAACCCTAATTCAATTGCTACATGCCCTAGACAAGTCATCACTTTGAATCCCTCCTTCCCTGAGAGTTTCTTGGCCTGAAGCCCTCCAGAAATGCCTCCTTGAGGAATCATCAAAGCCTTGGTTAGGGTTAAGTGCACTTTATTGCAGGTAGGCCCATGTTAGGGTGCTTTCCAGAGCACTTAAGCCCACTTTGACCTGTGTTGGGCGAGATTGAGTGAAATCATCACAGGGTTCTAGTAATATTCTTATCTTTTGGAGCCATCTAGAATATTCCCACACTTATCATCTCCTATGAGCTCGAAATTGGATAGGGAATGAGTTAAGTAACCTCTTATCCTCTCATCCCTTCCTCCATGGAAACTAACTCTAAGTTTGGAAGGCCATTCAATACCCTCATTTATGACCAAACCACCATCATTTTCCTATAAATTGAAAAATCATCTAAGTGATCAGGGGCTAGACTTTGAGAATTTATAAGGAGATAATCTTGGTGTAAGGTTTGAGATTGTAAGCAAGTATTGTTAGGCTGCCGAAGTGTTGTGATTTTAATGTGATGTTGGTTGGAACCCAAGATGGAAGAGTGACAATGGATCGGACTTCATGGTTGTAATTCTTCCTTCTACTTAATAAATTTGTTTACACCTTTTCCCATTCTTATCTTTATGTGTGATGATTATATGTGTAAATCCTTGCGATTCCATTTGCTTATAGTAGATAGATCTCTTGCTTTGATTAGTGTTTGTCCTCTGTTTATGATTACGGGTACTTATCAAGCGGATTAAGTTCGAGAACAAGCAACGGGAGCCAAACAAAGGACACAATGGGAAAGAAAAAGATAACAAGTAGGTACATTTTCTTATTTATATTCTATAGGAAAAGGTTAAGCACTTTAAATCTATTGTTTTAGGTGTAGCTACCCACCTAGGGAAATTGTGTTTATCCGTAGATGCAAAATTCCACATAACAAATTGGCAACTCCATTGGGGAACAATCATCGTTCAGGGTAGTTTACCTTCATCCTAGTACATGCTAGTAGACTTTACTTGCTTCCATTGATCTTGTTTAAGCCTTTTTGAAGTGTTTTTTGGTGAAAATTGTGCTTGAAATCCCCTAGGATGGCCTCTCTGGCACCATCACAGGTCTGGCCAAGAGACAGAGCACTACAGATCACCCTTGGCTTAAGGACAGTGCTCTGAAGCACATTGTCTCCAATTCAACGTTGTGATGATCCTCCTTAGGTCAAAAATCCCTCTTTTGACTTGATTTTTCCCAAATTGCCTTTTGTTTCTGCTTGTTGAATGATCAATGATGTTTGTCTCTCTGAAATAATTTTCTGTTTCCTTTACTAGCCCTACTTTGGCCTTGATTGTTTAGTGATTCTTAAATGATTTATTTACCACTATCAATTCGTTTTCAAAGTTAGTTTATAGTCTATTAATCTTTGTTCAAAAGAAAGTGTTGTAAAATTCTTCATTTCTTTCTAAACGGAACCGTCGTAAAGTCTTTGTTCTCGCAAAAAGATGGATTGATTTTATGTGCATTAGTTTCCTTTTTATTCATCACAAAATTAAGGGAATTGAAAAGAAAAACTTGCATTGTGGATTAAAAGAGTTTTTGTGTTCTCATAGGAATAGTTTAGTGAAATTACATTAGATGTGTTCTTTATTCTTTGATTACAAGAATCTAATTGTTCTATCCCTACTAGCTAAGGTTTTCATTGTTCAAATTGAATGAAAAGGATTCTTATCATATTAGTTGCATTCTAGGAATTGAAAAATACATCACGTGGTGAACCTTGAAAGGCAAATTCTTAATCAAGATCAACTTAAAATTAACATCAATTAACCTAATGGAGCATTGTCACTAACGCATAACATTTAGAGGTCTAGGATAGAGACGTGTTCGGGCATCATTAAACATAGCAATTGTCGCTAACTTGTCTGCAATACAATCCCAATGTGATACCTCATTCCACGTACGTGAGTATATTGTAGCTCATCCACGTACCTTCAGGTATATAGGGCGGTGTTACAATACATAAAGTATAAAGGAATGCTCTCGGTGTGAAATTTCACATTAGACAATGCTAACACGGATTGGGCCTCCACATACTTTTGGGTATATATGGGAGGAGTACATTAGGTTGCTATCCATCCTTAGGTAACCGAGTCGGCCGCCTTGTACACTGTGATACACTGAACACAACATTCAGGGAGACTGCTTGCCCGTACTTCTCGATTCACCGAGAGGTATTCTGCAGTTCACAATTGCTTGGTAATCCTTTTGCCTAGATTATCCCTCTTTTGTTTTGTTATGTTATTTTGATTAAAATAAAATTAATTGACCGAGGATAACATCATCCACACTCACTCTTTAGTTGATCTCAAGTTGAGACATATGGAAACAACTCCGGAGTCCACCGATTAAGAAATTCCTTTTGATGGGAATCCTAGTCCTTTTCCTCCTTTCAGAAATATTGGTGCTCCTTATATGGCTACATTGTCCCTTCTGGGATTTACCATTGGCTTTCCAGTATGGTTTTTTTCAACCTCCTTGGTTCAAAATTTCATGATTTCTCTGCATTCGAGTACTCCTCCAATTGGACAAAATCAACCTCCAGTTGATCCTAAAGTTGACCCTTTGCCTTCATCCTCTTAGCCTGGTGAAAGTATTCATGCTAGTAACCAGGTGGCTAAGAAGAAGAAGAAGAAGAAGAAGAAAATTTAGCAAGGGGACAACCAAGCAACCATTTCTTTGAATGCAACTTCTATGAGAAACTATCTTATAAGCCTCACAATGTTCGATATCCATGCGAACTTTGTACGGGAGTCCATATTCTTTGAAATTGTCCTGATATTCCTAAAATCTTAGAAGAATGGTCTTATCGTTCACATCGCCCTGTGTCATCAACTTCTGGATATCATGCTGGTGACACACCATCAACTAGTGGTAATAAAGTTCATGGACAAAAGGGTAAAGTTAAGTTTCCCTATAGGTTATGTGAAGGAAATCACCCAATTCACCTTTTTCCCTATCTAGATGAAGCCCAAAAAGTGTTGGATAACCGTCCTGCTTCTCCACAGCTACTCCCATCTGGTTACAAGAGACTCTCCCTTAATCCTTCACTAGTTGATAAAGTGATTGACCTAAATCAACCATCATTCAAACCCACTCTCTCTGAATGTGAATCCCATGAGTCTATACCTAACCCATCATAGGTCGAGGAAACAGTTGACCTGATTTCAACTTCAGTTAATCGTACCTTTCCCGTAGAGAGTGAATATGATACCACTCAGGTTGTTCTTGTTTCTTCAGATTCCAGTGTGCTTGGGGGCAATCCTCCTGTTCCATCAAGATAGGAGGAAAATCCTCCCATTCTCATAAATCAACGGGTTAATTCTCCCGTACTTACGGTACCCTCTCCAAGTAGTCTGGTCACTTCCTTTGATTGGAATCAACTGATAGGATGTCATCTTCCTTCTTATGTGCCTTTCCAGATCATAGTACAAGTTTTTAATATGATTGTACCTGGCACTATTATAGATGAAGGTGCATCTGTGATTATCCTTTCCTCCACTTCTTGCAAGCACTCGGTTCGCCGCCACTTGTGTCTATTACCCAGAATCTGTTGGCTTTTAACATAGGAACCAATCAACCATTAGGGATCCTTCCTCAGTTTCCTATTACTTTGGGAGGAAAATTTGTTTATCTCAATGTGATGGTAGTCCCAAGCCCTTTAGATTACAATTTACTTCTTGGGTGCGACAATGTTTATGACATTGGAGCTATCGTTTCAACACTCTTTCGAGTGATGTGTTTCCCACATGAAGGTAGAATTGTCACCGTTAACCAGCTTTCATTTCCCGATCCAAATATGGCTTCTAGTCAACCATCATCCCTAAATGGTCCTTTTCTCCCAATGGTATCTTCCCCGCCATGGGTCAATTATGTGGCAACCCATTCCATGCCTACATCAACTAACGATCAATTCTGTGATGTTGTGCATTATGTATAGGGGTCATTAGAACCAGATCTCTCTAATGGATTCCTTGCTACGAATCCCTTCCAGAGTATTGTTCTCCCATTTGATGAGAACCTATTGGAATTCATGACCTCTTATAGGTCGTGATCAAGGAATATGAGGATAGTTATTTTACTGTGTCAACCTCATTAAAAAAATGAAGCAGGCCTTTGAGCATAGTTCATTGTCTTGTGTCAACCTCGTTAAAAATTTGAAAAAAGGAATATGAACATAGTTCCTTGTCTTGTGTCAAGATCATTAAAAAATGAAACAAGGAATATGAGGATAGTTCTTTTACTGTGTCAACCTCATTAAAAAATGAAACAGGTCCCAGAGCAGAGTTCCTTGTCTTGTGTCAAGCTCGTTAAAAAATGAAACAAGGAATTAGAGCAGAGTTCTTTGTCTTGTGTCAAGCTCATTAAAAAATGAAACAAGGAATCTGAGCAGAATTTCTTGTCTTGTGTCAGCCTTATTAAAAAATGAAACAAGGCCCCCTTGAGTGAAGTTCCAATTAGAGTCTTTGATTAGATCTCATAAAATCCCAGTTGAGTCTTTCACTTGATCTCGTATATGAACCTTCATTCCATTCACCTCATAGCCACGAGTAGTCTACTTGGGTGAATTAAATGAAGCTTGGGGGGCATGCACCTAGAATCGAGTCATCATGTTGGGGGCATGTAAACCAATCTCAAGCATAGTTTCTTCGTTTCCAGCTTATGTAAATATGAAATTGAATCCAAGCATAGTTTTTTGTTTCAAGCTTGTGTAAACATAAAACTGAATCCAAGCATAGTTCCCTATGGTTCAAGCTTGTGTAAAAATGAACCCATCTCCATTTTAACCCTCATGATATCCATTCTATCAACCTCTTCCATCTGATGAGCCTTGGTTTTTCTCCTTCCATCATCACTATTTGCTTGGATGATCATACACTTTAACTTGGTTTTTTTACCCTTTTTGAGGAATAGTTGTAATGAGTGGTCTTATTACCCAGCCTCTTCACGTAAATCAACATGTTTTTAGCTCCAACATCACCGGAATGAGTCGATATCCTAGATACCACTCGTTACTCAAAGTGGAGTCCTCCTTAAGCTCTTTCCATACTCTAGAAATATGAAAAGATTGTCAAGCTCTTCTCCTTTTTAGCTCGTTAATGATTTGGAAATGACATCTACTCAGTATAAGTTTAACCCTTTTCCGGACCGAGATAGATTATTTACGAAAAAGGAATACATTGATCGAACATGGTCAATAGGTTCTCTCTTGTATTTTTTTATGCTTTTTCAAACTTGAGAGACAAATATATGAAAAATAACTTGTGGAGTTTTCTTTTTGTCCCTTTTCAAACTCTCTAGACATGAAAATGATTGAGTTATCTGATTCGGATTTAAACAGGAACGCAACAAATTACGGAGATAACCATATACACAAAGATGCAGCGGAAATAATACTTCATTTCATTAATGGAAAATACTGAAATATGCTTACAAACAGAAATGGCAATAAACTAGCTAGGGCGATGGTAGCTTATCTCTGAGAAGAGATGTGATGGCTACATGCCTCTGAACTGTGTTACAATGAGGCTCGAAGGCCTATTTATTGTTGAGAAGCAATGGAAAAACCCTTAACATTCCAAAACCTAACCCTAGGAGATGAAACGCCAAACTATGGGCCCCGTTTGGGGGTAAGTTGGTACATCAACTTCCCGGGGTCGTAACTTTGGCATATGATCTCCGTTTGACGCGTACAATAGCTCATTAGAAAGATCTATCCGAGCACTATCATTGTTGGAACGATGGGCTTGTGTTGCCCCCGGATTCCCCAAAAAACGTCGTTTAGGGCCTCAAAACGGCTCCGGAAGTTCAGGACCCGAAAAACTGCTAAAAATAGTAAGTTGTGCTACAATTAAGGAAACTGAAAATGCTGAGAAAGACAATGGTGGGGGTCCAGGTGGACTTGGCAGGTGGCCACCAATATCCACCTGGATCATTCCTCCCCCCTTAGGAAGCAATGGTCCCCATTGCGTTGAGCTCCTCCATGAGATGAGGAAACTTCTGCTGAACTTGTTCCCTGGTGAGCCACTTGCCCTGCTGAAGGAGTTGGCCCGCTTTGACAACTCGATACAGTTGGATATTCTGTTGGCGAGTGTTCTTGATCTGTGTGTCCATGATCCGATCAGTTGCAGCTTGTTCCATGCAATCTGGATTTAATTCTGTGGGTTTGAGCTGTTCTGCAATGTCGGATGTGTCTAGCAATGGTGGAAAGTATGGCCGAAGGCGGTCCACATTAAATACTGGGTGCAGGCCAAGGAATGGGGGAATGCTGAGCTCAAATGCATTGTCTCCCATAGCCTTAGTAACGGTGTAAGGACCATATCGGAGTGGTCTCAATTTCCGATAGGCTCCAGTAAGGCGTTCCTTTTGCAAATGCAACCAGACTTTGTTGCCCACCTGAAACTTGTGTGGCACCCGATGTTGAGTGCTAAGTGAACTATTCAAAAATCATGAGAAATTAGTCAGTTACGACTACCTCTCATGGAAATGGTCATACGTTTGAATGACTTACTTAACGCAGTTGAATCCCAAAAATGATATCTAATATAATGCACTGCGTAAATCCCCCATACTTAAATTCAAAAAGAGTCAAGGGATCTCTACTTGAATGGTTCATGAGGCACAATACTTGCTAAGGTTTTGCAAATGGGGTAGCAAGCTAAGTGGGCTTGATTGTGGGGAAAAACTCCACAGTTAAGTGCGCTTGAGCCAGAGGAGTTCTGGGATGGGTGACCTCCTGGGAAGTCCTGGTTACCGGGTGCAAGCCCCGGAAGTGATGATTGATGCTATGTGATTCGTTTTCCACATTTCACTAGTTTCAATCCCACTTCTTCACCCCTGTGAGCATCACCCGATGCAATGAGTGCTAAGTGAACTATTCAAAAATCATGAGAAATTAGTCAGTTACGACTACCTCTCATGGAAATGGTCATACGTTTGAATGACTTACTTAACGCAGTTGAATCCCAAAAGTTGATCATGTCGCTGCTTGTACTTGGCATTTGATTTCTCAAGAATGTCATGGACCTGCTGGCGAATATGTTGGATGCGCTCAATGAAGCTGGTGGCCTTATCTGTTTCGGACTGGACATGAGCTGAATTCATGTGAGTAGCTGCAAGTGGCATGGCCACATCAATGGGGCATAGTGGCTGGAATCCCAAACCCACCTGAAAAGGGCTATGGCCAGTGGAGCTGTGAAGAGCTCGGTTGTAGCTGTGCTGAACGTAGGGGAGGCTCTCGTCCCATGTGCGTGGATGCTTTGAGTTATACATGCGCAGAATGTGCACAATCATCCTATTGACAACCTCTGTCTGGCCATCAGTTTGAGGATGGAAGGCTGTGGACTTCGTGAGTTTGGTGTCCAGCATTGACCAGAGACTGGACCAAAAGGTGCTGAGAAACCGACTATCCCGATCTGAGATGATAGACTGTGGGATCGCAAAGTGCACCCACACTCGTTCAAAGAAGAGTTTAGCAGTGGCTTCTGCTGTGATATTCTTCTTGCAGGCCATCATAATGGCCATCTTTGAGAACCTGTCGATGACCACAAAAACACAGTCATTTCCATGCTTAGTGGAAGGAAGGCCTGACATGTAATCCATGGAGATGGATTCCCAAGGTCGACTAGGTTAGGCAACGGGGTATAGAGGCCTTACTTCTTAATGGTCAGTTTGGCAATGGCATAGGCAGTACATGATCGGATGTACTTCCCAACATCCTGTCGAAGATTCGGCCAATAGAAATAGTTTTGCAGTATTGCCACTGTTTTCTCGTCCCCGAAATGCCTAGCAGCCCGACTGTAGTGTGCTTCCCAAATCATCTTGGCACGCTCGCTTGAAGGAACACAAAGGTGACCGAGGTGGCATAATAGGGCATCCTGGAGGTGAAAATCTGCAACCTGCCGACCCTCCAAGAGTGTCTGGTATGTGTGGCCGAATTCTGGGTCGCTTTTGTAGAGAAGTGGCCAATCAGAAGTCTCGTGCCTGCAAGAGTTGAGCACGGTGGTTAGCGCCATGATCGGTGGTCGACTGAGGAAATCTGCAACATTATTGGTGCTGCCCTTTTTATACTTGATATTCAAGTGAAACTGTTGCAGGTATGTAGACCACTTCTGATGGCGATCATTCTGCAATTTCCCTTGGGTCTGTATGAACTGCAGAGGTCGGTGGTCTGTGTGGATGACCGTTTCCTTCCCCAAAATGTAATGCTTCCATTGTCGGCAGGCCTGTACAATGGAATACATCTCTTTATCATAAGTGGGGTACTTCCGGACTGTGTCTGAAAGTGTTTCACTGTGATATGCCACTGGATGTCCATGTTGAGTAAGGACTGCCCCAATAGCATAGTCAGAGGCATCTGTCTCGACCTCAAATGGTTGTTGTAAATCTGGTAACGCGAGCACTGGTGCCGTGCAGAGGTGATCCTTCAACTCCCTGAATGCCTTCTGTTGAGATTCAAACCAAAAGAATTTTGCTTTCGCCCCGCCCTTGGTGACTTGACTCAAGGGCCAAGAAATATGAGAAAATCCCAACACAAACCTGCGGTAGAAGTTGGCAAGACCTAGAAAGCTGCGGAGCTCTGTTAGAGTGGTTGGAGAGGGCCAATCCCGAATGACTTGGACCTTGGCTAGATCGACATGAACCCCCTGTTCATCAATGATGTATCCCAGATACTGAACCTCGGTCATGCCAAAAGTGCATTTCTCCAAATTGGCACATAGCTTGTGTTGCCGCAGTGTTTGGAGAACCTGTCGGATGTGGTGGAGGTGCTCTTCCCAACTCTGGCTGAAGATCAGAATGTCATCCAAGTATACTACTATAAAGGAGTTGGTGAATGGCCGCAAGATGTCATCCATTAGCCTCATAAAGGTTGCAGGAGCATTCGTCAATCCGAAAGGCATGACCAACCATTCGAAGAGGCCCTCCTTGGATTTGAAGGCAGTCTTCCACACATCTGAGGGTTCAATTGGTACCTGGTGATATCCTGACTTCAGATCGATCTTGCTGAAATATTTCGCCCCCTTTAGTTGGTCTAGGAGGTCATCAATCCGCGGGATCGGGTACCTATTACGGACAGTGATCTTGTTCAGCGCCCGATAGTCAATACAGAGTCTCCACGTCCCATCCTTCTTCTGTACCAACACTATCGGGCTCCCACAGGGCGAAGAACTCGGACGGATGTGACCTTTCTGCAGGAGCTCCTGAATCTGCCTCTTGATTTCATTGTTCTCCAGAACGGAGCGCCGATAAATTGGTCCATTGGGTAGCGGCGCACCTGGGGTCAGATCGATGGAGTGCTTGACTTGACAGTGCAGAGGAACCCCTGCCGGGGAGGTGAAGATGTCTTCGTACTCCTCCACAATCTTGTCCATCTGTAGCTGCCGTGCAGAGGGACCCCGTTTGGAGGCCGCGACCACTGTCTTCTTCTTCCCTTGAGGGCGTATCATCAGGAAAACAAATTTCCTGGTTTTGGAAATGATCTTACTGCATTGTTTTGCAGTAATCAAAGAGATGGCGGCAGGTGGTGCTACCTCTGGTATCCTGAACAACTTATTTCCCAATGTAATAATAACAGCACGGGGCCTTGATTCATACACAGCATGTCACTTCCACAAATATGGTTGTCCTAGTAATACATCACAAACTTCAAGGGGAGCAATGTCACACAATACCTCATCCGTGAAGGGCTTGATGTTGTATGGAAGGCGACACTGCTGGCTCACGCGAAGATCTCGCCCTTGGTGAAGCCACCCAATGGTGTATGGTTGTGGATGTGCTGTGGTCGGTAAGCCCAACCGCTTCACGACCTCTGCCGAAATGAGGTTCTTTTGACTCCCGCTATCAACAATGAACTGTATCGGGGAGCCCTTTACCCACATCTGGGAGTGGAAGAGACGCTCCTCCTCCTCTGGATCTTCGGGTTCATTTTTCTGGATCTTTGCGGTAGCAACAGTGGCGCTGGGATCCGCATCAATGATCTGCTTCCCTTTTTCATACCCCTTATCGGGTTCTGACTCAGAGTCGGAACATGCATCTGATTCTGAAACCTTTAGCTCAGCCACCAGTGACTGCTTGGCCCGACACTCACTTGTGTTGTGAGTGGAGCTCTTATGGAACTCGCACCATTTTCTAGTGTCCTTTCTCGGCTTCGCGGTGTTGCTCTTTGCTTGCAGCTTCCGCTGGTTATCTTGGGCTGTCCCGCCTTGGCTTTGTCCTTTGTTCTGTGGTTTAGGGGCACCTTTCCCCTGCTTTGGATTCGCAGATCCAAAGTCTCGCTTCTTTTGTTTAAACTTCTGCTCGACCTTGACGGCATACCAGTATGCTGCGCCGAGCGAGGGGATGTTTAGGAACTATATTTCTTCCTGGATGTACTTGTGCAGGCAGCCACGGTATTTGAGTATCAAATGTTGCTCCGAATCCTTGATACCCAACTTTGTGCGAAGGGTATGGAAAAGATTGGTGAACTCCAGCACGTCTTGGTCCCTTCCCTGCCGCAGCGTGGTCCACTTATGTATTCATCCTCATAGCTTCCGACAGGGTAGTACTGCTCCTTGATGGCATCCCGGAACGAATCCCAGGTGGGTGCGGCTGAAAATAGTGAGCCAGTACTTTCATCCTTCTGCTCGCAGTAGGTTTCCCACCAGTCCTTGACATGGGGGGCTGCTTTGAGAAGAGAAAAAACAATCTTTTCCCGACTCGAAAATTCATGAACAGAAAAATAACCCTCTAGCAGATTTAACCATTTATCTACGGCATCGGCGTCTATCTGACCCTCAAATATGGGGATTTAAAAATTAACTTGCACCTTAAAGGGTGTGGCGTTTCCAGAGGAGCTGCTCGAAGCCGATGCGCCGCTTCTGGGTAGCCGCTGAAGGATCTGCACAAAGCTGTCCATCATCGCGTTCCGTTGTCGCTCGAGCGCTTCTTCGAGCAAGATTTTGATGGGATCTCCTGCCCCCTCGTCTTTCTTCTCGTCCGCCATGGGAGGCCGTCGGGATTTGCGAGGCTGGTCTTGCAAAGGTTCAACCAGTTCAAGCCCTAACTCCTTATATCCCGACCTTGTTGGGGACATGCAAAGAAAAACAGAGAAAAAGCAGACCGCTCTGATACCACTGATCTGGATTTAAACAGGAATGCAACAAATTACAGAGATAACCATATACATAAAGATGCAGCGGAAATAATACTTCATTTCATTAATGGAAAATACTGAAATATGCTTACAAACAGAAATGGCAATAAACTAGCTAGGGCGATGGTAGCTTATCTCTGAGAAGAGATGTGATGGCTACATGCCTCTGAACTGTGTTACAATGAGGCTCGAAGGCCTATTTATTGTTGAGAAGCAATGGAAAAACCCTTAACATTCCAAAACCTAACCCTAGGAGATGAAACGCCAAACTGTGGGCCCCGTTTGGGGGTAAGTTGGTACATCAACTTCCCGGGGTCGTAACTTTGGCATATGATCTCCGTTTGACACGTACAATAGCTCATTAGAAAGATCTATCCGAGCACTATCATTGTTGGAACGAGCAACACCAATCCATTCCATGGACTCGTGTTGCCCCCGGATTCCCCAAAAAATGTCGTTTAGGGCCTCAAAACGGCTCCGGAAGTTCATGACCCGAAAAACTGCTAAAAATAGTAAGTTGTGCTACAATTAAGGAAACTGAAAATGTTGAGAAAGACAATGGTGGGGGTCCAGGTGGACTTGGTAGGTGGCCACCAATATCCACCTGGATCATTATCATTATCGTTAGACTCATTAAAACATCAAATAGCGACAAACTTGTCCATCATGACAAGATGGAGTTTCACCTTCGTTAGACTCATTAAAACACCACATAACGATAGATTCACCGGAAGGGTGGAATTATATAACAAGCATACGTTATCCTCCTCAAGCTTGATAAAAATAAAGAGGTATTGGTCAGCAATGACTGGGGAAAATGGGAAAAGGGGTAAACCACTTTATGGCAGCAGGTCATTCTTGAACATGACACTTCCACTTCATCACTGTGACTATTTGGGTTGGGTTATCTGCTTGATGATCATCATACCTTGGTCTATCATACCATCCATCACTTTGGTTTTGGGTCAATGTTTCCAATCCATTCAGTGTCGCCGACATGTTCAAGAGAAGTCACTAAGTTTAAATTCATCCTTTGCAATACTCATAAACCTTCATTTTCATGACTGCCATTCCTGAACCTTGCATCGTCAGCTACATTCCATCTCCAAAAATCATTACACTCATTTCGTGTCGTTGATGTGGGATACATCAAGGACCTCCTATGACGAGTCGCTTCTTGTCGACGTCAGCACATTATCCAAGAAGTTTACTTAGAAACACCCTTCCAATACCTTGAGGCTTGCATACATCAATGGTAGGTTTCTCGCTTCCAGCGATAGGTTGACATCACGGGCCTTTGACCGAAAGACTTTGTATGGTGTTGAAAATCAAAACATCCATTCACACCATGCAGAATGTACTACAATACCTTGAGGATTATTATCATTATCAGTGATTTGTCTCGTGTCTGTTAACAGCTTACATCATTGGCTGGTAATATGACGTTGTCTTCCCATGTTCGACTTCAGATCACATATTCACATGGTTAGACTCATACTTGAGTGAACGATTGAACGGGATAGAAGACCCTAGATCTAGTTTCATCCATTTGGGCTACAATTTCAAGAAATGTACCAAATCATCCGTACAATGGCTTTACATTGATGGTCATCCGATCATGGGTCTATATCTGTAGACGGTTATCTATGTACTTGTAATGAAAGTTTATATCTTGAGCAAGGGTATGCCTTCCCTCGGTGATTCATGAGAAAAAATCAAAATATCATGATAAAATGTATTGTAACTGATGCAGGTCACCAACCACTTCGGAACCTCCTCATCACATCGTAAAGCATATCACTTGACATTAACATTTTCAAATTCATGCTTTAGGGGTCAGATGTTACAGATCCATTTGGGCACATCACTCCATCATTCAGATCAATATTATTGGGGCTCATCAAACCCTAATTCAATTGCTACATGACCTAGACAATTCATCACTTTGAATGCCTCCTTCCCTGAGAGTTTCTTGGCCTGAAGCCCTCCAGAAATACCTCCTTGAGGTACCAGCGAAGCCTTGGTCAAGGGTAAGTACACTTCAGTGTAGGTAGGCCCATGTCAGGGTGCTTTACAAAGAACTTAGGCCCACTTTGACCCATGCTGGACGAGATTGAGTGAAATCATCATAGGGTTCTGGGAATATTCTTATCTTCTGGAGCCATCTAGAAGATTCCCACACTTATAATCTCCTATGAGCTCAAAATTGGAGAGGGAATGAGTTAAGTAACCTCCTATCCTCTCATCCCTTCCTCCATGGAAACTAAATCTAATTTTGGAAGGCCATTCAATACCCTCATTTATGACCAAACCACCATCATTTTCCAATAAATTGAGCACTTATCTAAGTGATCAAGGGCTGGACTTTGAGAATTTATAAGGAGATACTATTTTTGTGAGGTTTGATATTGTAAGAAAGTATTTTTATGCTGTCGGAGTGTTGTGCTTTTGATGTGATGTTGGTTGGAACCCAAGCTGGAAGAGTGACAATGGATCAGACTTCATGGTTGTAATTATTCCTTCTACTTAATAAACCTATTTACACCTTTTCCCATATTCTTGTCTTTATGTGTGATGATTATATGTGTAAATGATTTTGATTCCATTTGCTTATAGTAGATAGATATCTTGCTCTTATTGGTTTTTGTCCTCTGTTTACGATTTCAGGTACTTGTCGAGCGGATTAAGTTCAAGAAGGAGCGATGGGAGCCAAACAAAGGAGACAAAGCGAAAGCAAAATATAACAAGTAGGTCCCTTGTCTTATTTGTGTTCTATAGGAAAAGGTTAAGCGCTTTAAATTTGTTGTTCTAGGTGTAGCTACCCACCTAGGGAAATTGTGTTTATCCGTAGATGCAAAATTCCACATAACACTTCCTCTAGTCAATCCAAAGAAGATACACAAAGAGAAAACCTTAAGAAACAGGGTTAGAAACTCAAGGCAATAGAGAAGCCACAAACCTCTTTTAGCATAGAAAATAAATTGGCAAAGGTTAAAATTTCAATCCCCCTCACTGAATTGATGAATAAGAATGTGTATAGGACACAAGTAATGAAAGCCTTAAAGGTAGGAGAAGGAATAGATATTGTAAACCTTGTTGATGACAAGCCTGAACTATTGTTTGGTCTAGAGGTAGAAGGTAAACCCCAAGATGGAAATGTTCCCCCTTTCTATTTCAATCTCAATATCCTGGATAAAATCCTTCACAATGCCATGCTTGACTCTAGTGCCTCACACAATTTAATGCCCCGAGCCATAATGGAGAAATTGAATCTTGACATTACTAGGCCATATAAAGACTTGTATTCTTTTGATTCCAGCAAGGTAAGGTGCCTTGGTCTCATTAAAGACCTTTGTGTCACCCTAGCTCAAATTCTCGCCAGAAGCATAGTCATGAATATTTTAGTGGCAGACATGCCCCTAAAATATGGAATTCTTCTTTCTAGATCATGGGGGGCGAAACTATAAGGCACATTGAAAATGGATATGAGTTATGCTACCATACCTATTTTTGGTGATCTTAGGATACTTTACAGAGAAAACCTAATGAAATACATGGCTAGCAATCAATATAGACAAAACAACCATCCCTTGTATTAAGTTCATTCAGACCTAGACTCTTTTATCTTGTATAATGATGGAGGTATAGAAGGAAAACTCCCTAACCTAGAAACTGATTTGTGTGAGATAGAAGAAAACAAAACAGACATGGTAAAATTGGATGAAGATAATGAGCCTTTATGGAACATGGATTTTGATGGGGTTGTAAGAAAAAAAGGATCAAGAGCAAGTGTATGGGTTTTCAATTCACAAACTAGAAAGTTGAAGGAAATTCATATAAACTAAACTTCCAATGTAGCAATAATATAGTTGAGTATGAAGCCTTAATCCTAGGATTGCAAATTTTCAAAAAATTGGGTGCTAATGTAATTTTAGTTCATGGATATTCCGGACTCATAATTAAAAAAAATCAAAGGACAATATGCAGCTAAACATCCAAGGTTTAGGGCTTAGAGGGATGTTGTTCTAGATTTCCTTGAACGTTTTGTTGAGTATGAGTTATTTTTAGTTCCAAGAGGTCAAAACATTATAGATGATGGTCTAGCTACTTCAGCTCGTACTTGTAAAATTCCTTATTGCCCTAGTCACTAGTATACAATTGAAGTTAAAAGCATACCAGTTGTCCTAGATAACATCAGGTACTAGCAAGTTTTTGGTAATGATGAACATATTGAAATTTTTTTGCAATCAAAGGATGAATTTGAGTGTGCCAATATAGACATAGATTGTGATGTAGATAATAATGTACATAAAATAATGAATAAAGTAGAATTGAATGAATTGGATAAAGATCAAGAAGAGTCATAAATTTTTCAATTGAAGGATAATGTTTTGCCTAGAGGGTTAGTTCCCTTGGAAGAATTATTTGATTTTAATGATGTGGCTAAAAAACCTAAAATAGAACCTACTAGAGCCGATGTGGAAGAATGTAACATAGGAACCAAAGAAAAGCCTAAAATAGTTAAATTGTCCAAATCTTTGCCTTCAGCTGAAAAGTAGAAGTATATAGAGATTTTCAAAGAATTCATAGATGTATTTTCCTGGAGTTATGAGGATTTAAAGTCATATGACACCAGAATTATACAACATAAAATTCCTATAAAAGAGGACCATAAACCTTTTAAACAAAAACTCATAAGGATCAACCCAATGCTTTTTCCCCTAGTTGAGAAAGAAGTTAAGAAACTATATGATGCCAAAATCATTGTACCCCTACAGTTTTCAAAATGGGTATCAAACTTAGTTCCTACTAGGAAAAAGACTGGGGAGATTAGACTATGTGTTGATTTTAGAAATCTCAATAAATCTTCTCTGAAAGACAACTATCCTCTGCCCAAAATGGACCACATCCTGCAAAAGGTAGTTGGATCAACAAGAATTTCTTTATTAGATGGATTTTCTGGTTATAACCAAGTTCTAGTACATCCTGATGACCAAGAGAAAACAACATTTACAACACCTTGGGGCACTTTCATGTATGTGAAAATGCCTTTTGGTCTGATGAATGTTGGGGCTACATTCCAAAGAGCAATGGATTTTTCCTTTGCAGATGAATTAGGTAGGTTTATAGTCATTTATTTAGATGATATCATTGTCTTCTCAAAGATATATGAGGAACATTTGCTCCATTTAAGGATAATTTTCAAAAAATGTAGAAATTTTTGTATCTCTCTTAACCCTAAGAAAACATTATTTGGTTTATAAGAGGGAAAAATGCTAGGACAAATGATTTCAAAGGATGGTATAAAAATTGACCCTAGCAGAGTGGAAGAAATATTGAAAATAGATCCCCCCTAGGAAAAAGAATGAGGTCCAATCCTTTATTGGAAAAATAAACTTCCTTCAGAGATATATACCAAATTTGGCTGAAATCCTAAAAGCAATAACAGACATGTTAAAGAAGGATATTGAAGTTAAATGGCATGATTATGCAAAGTATTCTTTTGCTAAGGTCAAGAAATATTTAACAACTGCACCTATTTTAATAAGTCCAAATTTTACTAAAGATTTAATTGTATTATCTTTTGCATTTGATCATACAATAATAGTTGTGTTGTTGCAAAAGAATGTTGAAGGACATGAACAACCAATTTCCTTTTTCAATAGAGCATTGAGAGATGCATCACTGAAATACAACATCATGGAAAAACAGGCATTTGCATTGGTTAAGGAAATCAAGGATTTCAGGGTTTATATTTTTCACTCACATATTATTTCTTTTGTCCCTAGTGTAGTTTTCAAGGACATACTCACACAAGCAGATCCATATGGTAGAAGGGGAAAATGGATTGCCACCATTATGGAATATGATATTGAAATTAGACCAACAAATCTTATCAAGGGTCAAGGGTTAGAAAAACTCATGATAGAGTCCAATTGTAATGTGTTAGACATCAATTTTATTACAGAATTAGATGAACAAGAAGGGAAGGCAACTCCATCGATCTCAGAAGTTTTCAGCACATCACCATGGTATGTTGATATAATTTTTGTTTTACAAAACTTATATGCTCCTCCTAGTTTAACTAAAACCAAGGCAAGGTTCCTTAAAATGAAATATTTGAAATTCTGCATTATTGACAATAATTTATATTGGAAAGATGTTGGAGGAATGTTACTAAAGTGTTTGTTGAAAGATGAATCAGACAGGGTCCTAGAGGAATTTCATCAGGGAGATTGTGGTGGCCATCTATATTGGAAATCTACAGCCAATAAAATCCTTAGATATGGTTTTTACTGGCCAACCCTGTTCTCTGATGTACATAATAAGGTCACCTCTTGTCATCAATTACAAATATTTGAGGGTAAAAGAAAGCTACTACCTCTACCTTTGAAACCAATTTCAGTAGAATTCCCTTTTCAACAATGGGGTTTAGACTTCATAGGTGAAATTCACCCTAGTTCCTTAGGTCAACACAAATGGATTTTGACTGCAACAGACTATTTTACTAAATGGATAGAAGCCATTCCCACTAGACAAGCCACTGACTCTGTTATCATCCAATTTCTAGAAGGAAATATACTATCTATGTTTGGCTGCTGTCACAAAATCATAACTGACAATGTTACTACTTTCAAGTCCAAAAAGATGATATATTTATGTAACAAATATCAGATCAGGTTAGGGCACTCTACTGCTTATTACCCTTAGGGGAATGGGTTAGTTGAGTCCTCAAACAAAATTTTGGTTAAAATTATTAAGAAATTATTGTTGGAGAACAAAAATTCATGGCACAAAAGATTAATCAATGCATTATGGACAGACAAAGTTACTTCCAAGAAATCCATTGGAATGCCACCATTCCAGATAGTGTATGGGACAGAGCTTTTTTTCCCAACTTCTTTGGTAATTCCAGTGTTAAAATGTCTACAAGAAGCTCAGGTGGAGACCAATGACATGCAAAGAAGGATCAACCAGACTATTCAGTTACAACAATCAAGAGAAGAAGTCTATCATAAAACTCAAGTCATTCAAGAAAACATTAAGAAGATTTATGATAAAAGGACAAAGGAAAATGATTTTCAACTCAATGATCTTGTTTTGAAATGGGATTCCAGAAATGAAGATAAAGGGAAACATGGCAAGTTTGACAACTTATGGAAAGGGCCTTTTAAGATTGAAGCTTTCAGGGGCAACAATGCATTTCTGTTAATCAATTTGAATGGAGAAGAGATGCCAGGTGGACCAGTAAATGGAAGGCATCTTAAGCATTATTTCCCATCAAAGTAAGACAATTCATTCATCACCATTGTAAAATACCATTTTACTTTTATATTTCAAGAGTGCAGGTGACTATTAGTAGAAGTTGAAGTTGTCATTGAAGGCCCTGAGCTTCTATTTGATGTGTTACCATAGATATGGATAAAATACATGTGAAATAGTTCAGTTGGAATATTTTTGCAACATGCCCAATGGACCAAGGCTACTAAATCTATGGTGTTCTTGGCACCTCACAAGGAGGATGCCATCCCCATTGGAGCCACTGTTAGGGTCCTATATTTCATAGGAGGAGTTGTTTTTACCTGATGATTTTATATTTGAAAAATGTAAATAATGTTTCATGTTTGAAATTTATTTCCAAAATATAAATATATATATATATATATATATATATATAGAGAGAGAGAGAGAGAGAGAGAGATAAATAAAAAATAGAATAAAGAAAGAAATGAAAGGAAAGAAAAGAAAATACAAAAAAAAGAAAAGACAAGACAAAAGAAAAATATATGAAAAATGTCCCCCTAGGTGAGAAAGTCCAAATGCCACCAGAAAAAGCAGAAAATACATGAAGACCTTCATTTAGAAATGTTTGTATATAAGTGTGCAGCTTGTTTAAATGCCACTTAGAAATAAATGATTCATTTAATCATACTCGCTAATCATGATTAAACTTGATCCAATAGGTTAGGTTAGGGAAATAAATCAACCATCTAGCTTAATCTTGGTTGAAATGGTTAGTTAGATTAGAGAAAAGTTAGCCAAACTGTCTAAACTTGGCTAAAGTTGGATTAAGTATTTCAATAAAATTTCATATTATTTTGAATAGGAAAAATAAAATAAAAGTATTGCAAATCAAAATGCGCCTTTAGAATAGGCTATTCATGCTTAGGATAAGTAATTAGGTTTAGAGTAATTAATTGTGTTATTTAATCACGATTAAAAATATGTAATAATATGTCTTGGCGCTAATGCTTGGGTTTTTTTATAAAGTCATAAAATGAAAAAAAAATAAAAAAAATCATTATGTGATATATCAGGCACACGATTCAACGACCACAATCTACCCCACCCGAATCAACGACGGGGAATCGTTATTAGCCCCCCTGTTAGAAAATTATATATTAAAGAGCAATGCAACACATAAAATATAGTGCAGAAATATAAACACATAAAACAAGAGAGACATAGATATATGTGGTTCACCCAATTTGGGCTATGTCCACGGAGAAACAACCAGTCCTTCCTTTTATATTATCCAGCAAAATGATGAGACACAACCTACAACAGATCCATTGTAATTCCGTCTTCGCTCTCACACAATCTCCTCTCTCTCTCTCACTCAAAATACAGATCTACATAGACACAATACAATTCCCTCATATATAGCAAGGGGTTGCCTTCTAGGGCAAAAAGTCCTAAATTAAATATAACTTCTACCGTCAGATCTCTGCCTAATGAATGGCCCAGATTGACTACGAAATTACAACATTTTACAAGGCATTTTTACATCTATTTTTAGCTTCGGGGGCACTGCCCCTAATCCCCTGCTGGGGGAGCTCCAAATAATCATCAGCGCCCCCCCAACAGTGCACATTTATAGGCGGCATTGCCGCCACATTACGAACAGGGGTCCAATATGGCGATACCTTCGAATAAAGAAGATAATTAGGCTCCACACCCAACACCCCCAACCCATTCTGTTGTTGTTGGTTGGCAGGGGGGAGGGCGTCTGAAGAGTGGTAATTCAATCCCCGGGCCCCACACTACATGGTGGCCATTGGTGACTTTTCACCCCCTCGAAAGCTACCTTTCTCTCCTCAACTCCTGCCAACGGTTAGCCACGTCAACTCCCGTATCCTACCCTTCACTCCCATCGTCATGCCACCTGTCTCTCCCTCATTCACCTACCAACCTATCAGTTACACCATAATCCCATTACACTCTCCCATTAAGATTAACCGTTAATCATTTATTTCTCTAATTCACCCATTCTGTAACAGATCTATGCACAACAGCCACCAATCTGATTGTTATAAATAGAACTCGTTGTTAGTGTCAGTCTTGTTTGCCTGTCACCGGTGATAAAATGTGCTTTTACCAAGTCTGTCAGGAGTCTCAAGGTCAAATTTTATCATGTCACTAGGTTTTCAGAGTAAAATTTGGTCACTAGCTAGTCTGTCTAGGAAGGTCTTCATTCTTTTGGAAAAATCACACATGTTGGTCACCTACCTCACTCAAATGAAGGAATCATAGTAAAAAGGATGTTTACATTATATCAGTCATCATCATTAACATTCCACTCAGTCTCATGTCTTCATTAAGTCATTAGGGTTTCAAGGTCCACCCTCATCATGTGTAAATCCAACATTAAATGAGTTGTGACAACTAGATCGTTGGCATAAGTTTCATGAATTTTCATAATTTCTTCATGGTTGAAATATCAAAGGTTATAGAAGAAGAAGTCTCACTGTTCAAAAGTTAAAAAGCAACTCAGGTTTTAGCTCTCCAAAGTGGTTCAGTTTTAAAGCTGAAAAATCAGTTTTTGAAAAGGTATGTGGAGCCCATTTCTATTCAAAAGGGAATCATACTTGCCTATAAAAACCCAAAAGGTCCCAAACTCATTTCATTTGCCTTCTATTCTCCTTTATTCATCAAGCTCTCCCCTCCATTGGCAAAAAACACGGGTTTCTAGGCAAATTGGTCAAAAATTGGTGGTGTTGTGCTTCCAGAGACTAAGTTGCACTTCTAAGGCCAGTGTTGTGCTTCTAGACATTGTGTTGCACTTTAGCATTGTGCTTCCAGACACTGCACTGCACTTGTGCTAGAGCAACTCGAAACCTTTCAAAACTCACTCAAATTCAATTTTGGAGCTTCCAATCTAGTTTTTTTTTAATCTAAGCTTGTCCACAAGTAAGTATAATAATTTTCTTACATTTTTCCTTTATCAAGATGAATTCAAATGCAAGTTCTCTTCATCTAGGGTTTTAGGTTAAATTTTCATGTTGCAAGCTAGGGTAACTGATGGTTTGTCTAGTTTTGATATTGTAAACATGTAATTATTCCACCTCACACCTCTGTACATGTTTAAAATAAAATTTGATTCACTAAACAACCTATAAATCATCAAATTTTCTTACCTTTAACTAAACCCTATCTCATACCTAGTAGTTTGAGAAGATTTCCTAGAAGCTCCGTTTTTCAATTTCTCATAAGCCTTCGTTTCCCTCATTTTACTTGATTTAAGCTTCATGAGTTTCTTGCAGTCCATATTCATCTCCTTAAAATTTCCCTACCATAATTTCCATTCCTCAAACCCCTCATTTCATCTTTTCACTCATTCCTCACTGTTTTTTCCATTTTCCTGCTTCTAGGGTTTCTATAATCATGGAGGGAGATTCTTTACCAGAGAAGAAAAAAACACCATAAATGAGGCAAAATACTCAGATATGAGCCTACCAACTGCAATGAAATCAACTCATCACCCTTCATCAAGCAGTGTTTTGAAGATGTAAATTGTCTAGAGTATTGCAAAAGGGTATGTGAAGTAGGCTTTCATGAACTGTCAGCAGATTGGATTGCCACTCATTTGAAAGGGGAAAGGGACATCATAGTAGGGGTTGAGTTTACATTTTCAGTGGCTGCCATTTCACTTGTTACAAGGATACCTAATCATGGAGAATATTGGTTTAAGGGTATGAATTTAGATCTTGAACATTACAGGTCTTTAATGAAAACACCCTACAGGGAGGCCCATACACACATACTCCCATTTAGGTACCTGTTGGAGAATTATGCTCCATTAATGAAGATTGTTATGAAGTTTTTCACCTATGAGGGAAGGTTTTCTAGATTGTATGCATATCACGTCTAGCTTCTAATGCACTTCACAACTTGAAAACCTCTTAACATGTGTAATTATCTATGTAGAAGCCTTTTCAAAATGTCTGAGAAGGTACAGGTGAAAAACAAAGAACACTACCCTAGTATTTTTTATCATAGCTTGATAAAGACTGTAGTTCACCATCAGCTTGCAGAGAAGCATAGAAACAGCTTTGAAATGGCATGAGACTAATGTTTCACTTTAGCATCAAAACATACCAACACAGAAGATGGAGGTAGGATCATCAAGCCAATCAATGGAGGTTCCTAAGGCACCTATACCTGAGGTGACTAGAATGTATCATAGAGGAAAAAGGTTTGTGTTTACTTCTCATGTTGAGAAAAGGGCCAAGCCTTCTACATCGGAAAAACAGGGATTTCATGTACAGGATGAACACTTGATTGAGCATGAATTCAAATTGGTGGACTTGGAAACAAAAAATGAGCCTTCAAACATGCAGCAAATCATCAAAGAGAAATATTCTCATATCAGAGAACTCATGGACAACATGGCAAGAGCAAGGTATGTTATCTCATTCCTTGAACAAAGCTAGACAACTCATCATGGAGAAAGAGAAAACTAAATTGTTGCAGCAAACATGCAAAGGCAAAGAATTTTTGGAGCCTAGTGAACCTAAGGAAATTGAAAAACAAGGCATGAAGAAGAGGCCAAGGACCAAGGGACTCAAGAAGGCATTGAAGGAGGAGAAAGAACACATTTTGCTAGATGAAGACCTAGACATGGAAGACATAATTACCTTAGGGATCAATGAGGATAGAGAGTATTGGCTAGATAAGGTCAATGACCACTTGGAAAATATTCTTCACAAATCCAACAGAGATAACCAACTACTAAGGCACGTGGCACATCACTATCAAACCAGGAACATGATAAGTAACATCAAGCTCAAATAGTTGGAAAACAAGCTCAAGGAAACTCTAAAAGACAAAAATGAGAGGGATAACTTAGAGATGCTTGATGAAGCATCCATAAGGGCTTGAAATACATCATTTTGCAGCTCATGACCAATTTTGAAGCAATTTTGAGCATTTTTTATTTTTTGGTTATTTTGGTGCCAAATTCAGAAAATTGGCTAGTCACATAAGCGTAGTGCCGCTTTTTACTTGGGCATCTAAATGACAAATGTCTATAGTTTTGGAATGCTCATGGAATCCTATCAAAACCCATTTCATCATATTTCTCAGAGAGGGCCTAAATTTTGAGAAAAAGGAGAAAAAGTGGTCAAAAACCAACATTCTGCCCCTCTTTTTGACAGGCGTTGCACTTCTGGAGACATCTTGGGAGAATGAATTTTCGAAGGCCTTCCCATGTGTCATTTTAAAAAATTCAAGGTGTTCTAGAAACTATATAGAAACAGATATTTGACCGTTCATTCATATCTCAATTTGGACCTCAGGAAGTCACCTTAATATGGTCTAAAATTTGTCATTGTGCTTCTGCAAATTTCTGAGTTTTTATTTTAAATTTCACTGTGTAATTTCCTAGTTTTCAGTTTGACTTGGTCAAAGTCAAAAATCTCGGTATAATTGAAGTAGTTTGAGGTTATATGATGTAATCATGAAATAAATATACATAATAGGTTTTTTTATGGTTTATTAGGCCTCATTAATGAAGCAAAATCCAAAACAAAGTCTAAAAGAAGTGTTTGTATTTGACCTTCTCACTCTCACCTGTTGGTTGAGAGAATCTTGGAAACAGTTCCACCACCTAGGAATTTGACTCCTGAAGGTGGGGAAGTGGTTCAATTGATTCTATATGTATCATTTCTCATTCAGAGAGAGGGTTTGGACCTGTGTGGAGAAGGCTTGTATCTTATGTTCTCTTCAGCTAATACAGGAGTAGTTGCAACTATATTTCAGGAACTCTAGTTCAGTGAGTCTATGGTGTTGTTTCCTTTTTCTATCAATTTCTAATGGATAAATCATCTCTATTTACATGATTTATCTTCTTCCTATGAATTTCCTTGTATTTATATAGACATAAATCTTGAATTTAAGAATTGTTTATGTGGAATTCATACTTGTGTTTCTTTTCTTCTAAACTTAATGAATTCATGATTTTACATGCTCATTAGGTTCTCTTAAGCTCACAAATCTATACTACATTTACAAACACTCTAAGTGCACCATAACATATTGATATCTAGATCCTATTTATATTTGTCTCCACATACTTGAGCCCTGACCTAATTACATGTTCTAAACCCTAGTCTAGCAAACCTAAAAAACCTAAATTTACAAATACTCAGAACAAAACTTGTTTCTTTACATATATTCATTGACAAATCCTTTGATATATCCCTCTCTATTTCAATAGGGCTAGCTACTGAGCTAAAAGTGGTTCGAGGTTACCTCTTTTGATCTCCTCCTCAACCTAGGAAATTGTAGGGGATAACATTTTAGCGCCGTTGTTAGGGATTGAACCTGGGTCACCACGTGATAGGCCTGAATACTCACGACTATACTGCAACGGCTGATAAATCATTCCTGGGAGTTATTTTAGAGCTTTCAAGAAAACTGGTCCTATAGTTTACAACTTCCAGTACCTAAAGATAGTCTGATTTTACAAATTTCATCAAATTTAAGGTAGAAGAAAAAATAGGGTCCTAAAAGACATACTAGGTCAAATCCTGACCCAAATCCACCTTTCATTGTTGAAGACCCAGAAAAACTGCTCAGAAAACTCAAGCTACCTATCTCTAAAAGTGGAGTTCAAAAATAAAAAGGACAACTTCTTTGCCTAAAAATTTATTTGCTTTTGAGCAACTTCCTTTTGATATTCAGTTAGAATTGTCTCTTTCAAGGTCAAAATCTGAGCATTGCATTTCTGAAGTGATATCTGAACCTCTTCAATTTGAATCTCATTCCCATTCTTCAGATCTCTATCTGCTAGAGTTGATCATGAGTTGTGGTTGAATTTTGACAAACTTCAAAGTCTTGTTGCCCAGCTCCAAATCACTATTGAAAAAACCTATATCCAATATCATCTTGAATACTTAACTTCTATTTCATCCTCTACTACATCTCCAAATACATCTACTACATCTCCAAATACCTCAGCTACATCATCCCTTCTTCCACCACCTCCATTAGTGTCATCATCTTTACTTACACAACCCATTGTAGTACCTCCACCACCTCCAGTAATCATGGCACGATTTGCACCTCTTATGCTACCTTCTAAACTTGCTGCTCTACCTCAGAACTATGGTCAAAGAATCCCTCTATTTGATGGAAGCTCAGAAATCACATCCAAACATCATGTTGATAAATTGATAGATTTTATCGCTCTGGAAGAAATTGATGAAGATGATGCTAAGATGAGAATAATAGCTCATAGTTTTTCCGAAGATGCGAAGAAATGATTTCGCAATTTGGCTGCTAATTCTATCAATAATTCTCAAAGACTAATATAATTTTTCTTAGCACATTGGCAAGAAAAGAAAAATCCACTACAGATTTTGGCTGAGTACAATTCTATGAAAAGGAATCAAAATGAGACAGTCCAAGAGTTCACAGCAAGATTCAATATGGTATACAATTCTATTCCTGATGATATGAAGCCTCCACCTGGTCTATCACTTCTCCATTATCCTGATGCTTTTGACCCATACATGGCATATCATCTTAGGGAGAGAGATCCTGCAACTCTTGAAGAAATGCAACGAAATGCAGTAAGTGTCGAAGCTAATCTGCTCATCAAGAAATCTAAATCAAAGCCTGAGAGGACTGAGAAGAAAGTTGTTTTAAATAAGAACCCTCATCATCTTCATATGTAAATCTTGACACTCTGATCAAAACCATGGAAATAATGATGGATAGAATGTCCATAATAGATCGACAAGCGGAGCCTTTAGTAAGGAATCCAAACTTTCATGGCCAGCAACAACAACAATTCAGAAATAGACAAAAAGAGAAGTGAAATCAAGATACTCAAGGACAACAGCGAGCTCCATTTCAGCAAAATTATACCGAAGGGCAGGAAGAATATGAGGAAGAGATTGTAGAAGCAAATAATTTCTTTGAAGAAGATGAGATACCCACCTTTTTAACAGAAGAAGATTAGTTCTCTAAAGAGTCTTATATACCAATTGATTAGCGACTTGTACTTGCAAGTTATTATCTATGGGCTGTGCAAATTGAAGAATACCAAAGAGGATATCAGAATTCTCTTAGTCATTTGCAAAAAAATACAACTTGAGGAATAGAAATGTACCAGAAGAGGCAAAATGCATAGAAAGACACACAAAGCAAAGAAGCAGCTCCTGCAAATCAGAATAAAGAAAAAGAGATTGTCATACTGAGTTGGGATAAAACCAATGAGGCCTCTACCAGAAATGTGAGAAAAGATAAGGACTTTCAAAGTGAAAGTCATGAGAATGAATCTCAAGCTAAAAGGTAGATTGAAAAGAAGGACATTGCTGCAAAAGAGGTAGAAAAGAAATATAATTTATTTAGTTTGGAAAATGAAATTTAGAAGTTGAAAGTTTCAATTCCTCTCACTAAATTAGTGAAGAATGATAAGTATAAGTTTTTGATTGCAAAAATGCTTAAGGTTGACCAAATGTCAGATACAGTAAATGTGGTTGATGATGAGCCAGCAATTTGTTTTGGTCCAGCCTTAGAAGGAAGTCCTAAAGATAGTGAAATCCCACCTTTTTATCTTATTCTCAAACTTCATGACTTTATCCTCCATAAATCCATGCTAGACTCTGGTGCCTCACATAATCTTATGCCCAAAGTCATCATGGAAAAACTAGGACTGAGTATCACCCGACCTTATCATGACCTCTACTCTTTTGATTCGGGTAGAGTGAAATGTATTGGCCTCATTAAAGATTTAGTAGTGTCCTTGGACCAAATTCCCGCGAAGAATGTGCTGATGGATGTAGTGGTCACTAATATTCCTCCTCGGTTTGGTATTTTTCTTTTAAGGGCTTGGGGAGAAAAACTAAAAGGCACTCTACAACTTCACTTTTCATATGCTACTATCCCAATATTTGGGCAACTCAGAAAAATCTATCGGGAAAAGAAGATGAAATTCATGATCAATAGTAAGGAAAAACCAATAAATCACCCTATACATGCTATGCATACTGATCTTAATTCTTTCATTTTGTATAGTGATAAGAATTCAGTTGATGATGAAATTCAACTTGTAGAAATTTCAAAAGGTTCAAATGTTATAACTAATGTGCATAAAGTTATGATTTTTGAAGGGAAAGAGATGAATGAAGAGTGTTTGCAGCCAATAAACCCTCTTGAAAAGATTGTTGAGATAATGTAGAAAATAGAGTGTCTTGAGACAGCCAGCCATCCTCCAAAAGATCAAATAGTTCAGCCTTCAGAAATTCTTTTTCCAAATGAAGAAAATGGTCTTTTGACCATGGAGTTTGATGGTGCATTGGGAAAAGAAGGAGCTAGGATTGGTGTTTGGATCCATGGTCCATTACATCAGTCATGTAAAATTCCACGCAATGTAAGAATGAGTTCTTACAAGTTAGCTTTTGATTGCTCAAACAATGAGGCGGAGTATGAGGCATTGATTGTTGGCTTCAAGATTCTGAAGAAGTTGGGAGCAAAGAAAAATTTTGTTTACGGTGACTTCAAGTTGGTAATCAAAAAAGTAAAATAGGAATACCAGGCCAAGAATCCAAGAATGAGATCTTATCACAATGTTGTACTTGACATCCTCAATACTTTTGTAGAATATACTTTGTCTCTTATTCCTAGAACTCAGAATGTTATAGCTGACTCTCTTCCTACTGCAGATAGTATGGTGAAGATTCCCATTCACTCCAATTAGAATTATTATATCCATGTTAAACACCGCCCAGCTGTTCCCGATAATATGAGATTTTGGAAAGTGTTTTTGGATGAAAAACAAATCAACAATTTTCTGCAAATGGAAGGTGAATTCCAGAATTCCCACATTGATGATACATCCAATATGAATGATTTAGAGATTCAATCAACTGATATTGAAATATTGTAGCTAAAGGAAAACAACATTCCAAGAGGCCTTGTACCTTTGGAAGAGTTTTTTTATCGTGATGATGTTTCCAAAAATCCCACCATGGTCCCCACAGAGAAAGGTGTTGAAGATGTAAACATTGGTGCAACTGAAAATCCTAAGATGGTCAAAATATCAAAGTCCTTATCTCCTGAAATCAAAAGTAAGTACATAGCTTTAATGACCGAATTTTCTGATGTATTTTTCTTGTTAGTATTCAGATCTGCAGGTTTATGACAAGAATATCATTCAGCACACCATTCCGGTCAAGCCTGATCAAAATCCATTTCACCAAAAACTAAGAAGGATTAATCCTAAGCTGCTACCATCAATTGAAAAAGAGGTAAATAGGCTTTATAAGTCTGTTATCATCAATGGTGGTCGGAAGAACACCTAGGGTTTTGAACAATGGAACCAGGTGGAAGTAGGGGTAGGACAGCCTGCAGGTGGAGGCCACGAGGCCTGGACAAAGACAGGGACGAGTACGGAGGGAAGATGGCTGGAAGTAGCTTGAGAAAGGATGTCACGGAAGGGCCCGAGAAAGCCGACAGCTGGGACAGGATGACGGTCGAGCCCTTGGCTGAAACCGGGGAAAATACATGCACAGTGTATGAGGGAAAAGATGGGCACTAAACCAGAATTAAAAAAATAGTTTACAAGCACAACCGCGCCCAGTCTACAACTCACAAATGGAGGGAGGTTGATCAACAGAGAAAATTATGGCCAGCATAGCCCATCGGGAAGAGGATGGGCTATTCGAACGACACTATTGATCTGGACCCTGAACCTGGTAATATCCTTTTGGCCTAGGGTCTGGAAGTTACTGATTAAAATATTGAATGGTAAACTTGGCCAGATGGAAGCCTAGGGAAAGAATCGCATGATTCGGAGGGGGTCTGGGAACTGAAGGATACTCTAGGGCGACTGAAGGGAAATCTAGGCTTACCCTTCCTAAGCAGTCGGAAGGAATTCCCTCTCATTCAAGAGTCACAGACTCAAGGCAATTCGGAAAAAGCGGCAGCTAAAAATACACATGTAAGTACATCAAACCCCCACCCCCTTAGCCTATTTTTCTCCAGAGGGTTAGAAGATGTTGTAATAAGCTACGGGTTAGGGATCTCAAAAAGGAACAGCTCCGAGTTGCAACCAGGAACGGCACCCCTACAATCCATGAAACCCCATAACCCACATAGTCGCAGGCAAACTAAACAAAAAAATTTAACTCCAGGGTCAGGGGTTGTGGGGATCCTGAATCGTGAAGACGGGTTGGGAGAAGAAGGGACGATAACGAAGCGGGGACTAAAGCAAGGGGAGGAGGTAACACTCAGGGGGACTATGGCCAATAGTGAAAAGCGACAAGCAGAAGGTAGCGACAAGGACGGAAAAGATCTCACCCAGGAGGAGAGGAGAACGAATGAGATCCATCGAGAAGCAGCAGATGTGGAAATAGTCATTCCAAACAGGGAGGAGGGGCCACAGCAAAGGCAGAAGGGGGAGAAGAGGAAAAAACCAAAACTAATCAAAAGAAAAGAATCGGTTTCAAACCTGATTCTGGGGACAAATGTATTAATAGACAAAGCCATGGAAGTCACGGATCTGAAACTGGTTGGAAGGGCAAGGGGAAAAAATACTCGGCAAAATTCATTCAATAATGAGCTACCCAATAATGGAAGGGAGGCCCAGATTCAGCCTTCCAGGTGTCGACGCTTGCAAAGGGTTGCTTTATGGTTAAATTTGTAAACAAGAAGCAGCGGATTGGGTACTAGACAAGAACTGGTCCTTTGGAAGGACACCAATCTTATTCAAATGTTGGAACCCCCTATTTGACGCCCGAGAGGGAAAGAACCGATGAGCTACTAGTCTGGGTCTGCCTACCAAGGCTCCCACCTTTCCTCTAGGTCGAATCTGTCTTCAGATCCATCGAGAATCATCTAGGGAAGTACATGGAAACAGACATGCCTTCCTCCAAACCAAGGATATGGGGATGGCTCGCATCTTGGTCAGCCTTACTCCCCAGGTAGGACTGGCTGAAGAAATACAGCTACAATACAAGGATTTCAAATCTCTACAACAACTTGACTATGAACACTTGCCATTCCAATGCCACAGGTGTCACATATATTGACACTTGGCAAAAGAATGCCCAATGGCCCACAGACGTAGAGGAAAGAATAAGAAGGCCAGGATAGGGGGAACAACAGTGGAATCTCTCATAACCATGCCAGAAGAGGGAAACAAGGAGGAATAGCTGATGGACCTAGACATGGAGGGACCCTGGAAGAATGCAGGGGAGGGAATAGAATATTAGTAGTAGGATACCCAGGATCAGGAGCCTCTCATCCAGCTCAAAGGGACGGAAATGATCCAGGACTCTCAAGCTCACATGGAAAGAAGTCAATCAATCTCCAAAGAGGGTATCGATCTAGCACTAAATCCACCTTCTTTCTATCCAGCGCATCTTTGAATATAAATGAATCAATGCCTAGTCCCTCCAAGCATCAAAACATGGTAGCTCCTTTGCTTCTTTTAGAAACCATGCAAATGGAAAGTGTAATTACTTCCATCCCCAACTTAGATCCGAATCGTGAATATGCCCCTTCCAGTTATGAGGCCCTAAGAGAGGATCCCATCCCTGCCTCCAATCCTTATAACCTTAGACCCCGTGAGAGAAAACCTCCCTCATGGGGAACCTTGGAGGTAGTAGGAGGCATTGACATGCAATCCTCCCAGCTAGAAGAAAGGAAAACAAGAGGGCGAAAATCAAACTTATCTAAGGCTCAACTAAGAGCCAAGATAGACATTGTGGATGGCAAACAAATGTCCATTTCTGGGGTGCTTAGAGCAGCAAACCCCCTGTCGGAGGTTATCAAATGATCATTCTCTCCTGGAATTGCAGATGGTTAGCCAACAACCCAAAAAAGCTGGCCTTAAATGAAGTAATCAGGAACCACAATCCGGATATGCTTCTCCTTCAAGAAACCTTGGGAGTCGGAGAAGAGGTCTCTAAAACATTATCAAAAATTCTGCCAACCTGGATCATCTAGTTTTTGGACGCAAAAGGACACTCTGAGGGCCTAGCCTTGGCTTACAAGCAAGAGAAGTTCAAAGGACTAAATTCCTGGGGGATGGATCAGGTGATAGGAACAAAAGTTTACTCCCAAGAACTCTGCACCTCTCTACTGATAGTAAACGTTTATGGACCCTACCAGGGAAGAGCCCACTTCTGGAAGACCCTACTCTCCAAGTCTTCTATGAACAGCCCCAATCTGGTTACCGGTCGAGACTTAAACTTCTCCATAGGCTCTTCTGAAACTTGGGGTCCCTTAGCCAGACAAGATCAATTGTCAGATTTTTTCACCAACCTCTTCAGAGACAACAAATTACTGTACATTAACTTCCTGAAGAACAAACCTACCTGGAGGAATAAAAGAGTAGGGGAAGGCTGTGTAGCAATAAGACTGGACTGATTCCTCCTCTGGGAGGAAACTGCTGCCAAAATACCAGTCTTTCACTAGTGGGTTGGGGAAGGTGGGAATTCGGATCATATGCCAATCCTGCTTGAACTATCCAAGCCCCCCAAAAAACCAACTGCCCCCTTCAAATTCAACCCTGCTTGGCTTCAAGAGGACTCTTTCAATTCCCTCTTTAAATCCACTTCGAGATTAGCCAGCTCTAGTGAGTCAGACAATAAAGCCTTCCTCTTTATGGAGAATTTGAATCACCTTTAAAAAGCCACGATGAACTAGGCCAAGGAAAAGAAGCTATAAAAAGATGAAGAACTCATCTAAATAGAAAGGAATCTCCACTAGCTTGAAAGCCCTGAAGTTGATGGGTATGAATCCCAGGAGAAAAATGAAATAATCATGCATCAAGAAGGCAAAAGGAATAAAATCCTCTTGGCAAGAGAAGAGCAATGGCGATTGAAAATTAGATCCATTTGGCAAAAGGCAAGGGATGAAAATACCAAATTTTTCCAAAACTATGCTAGAGGAAGGAAGAACATAAACACCATTTGGCATCTAAAAGAAGAAGGAGGCAGTGAGGCTCGATCTTTCCAGGATCTCTCCCAGATGGGCACAAGACACTTTCAGAACCTTTTCTCTAACCAAGGTGAAATCTCTTTGGCAGAAGTGATCAAAACAGCTCAGACTTTCCCTTGTTATGTGGAAGAAGAGGACTCATAGGAACTGATGCGAGAAAACACCAGGGGGAGGTGGGAATAGTAAAATAAATTCCAAAAGACAAGAGTCCTGGCCCAGAAGACTGGACAATGAAGGTGTTCCAACATTTCTTCGAGCAGTTAAGGCAAGATCTAACCGAAGTGGTTGAATAATCTAGAGGGAAAGGAGTAATCTACCCACCCTTCAACTCAACCTTTATAGCCCTCATTCCGAAAAAAGAAGATCCTTCCTCCTTTGAGGACTTCCAACCGATCTCCCTCTACAACTGTATCTACAAAATAATAGCAAAGGTGATAGCTTTCTGGGTTAAACCAATCCTATCCAGGCACATGTCAAGGGAACAGTTCATCTTTCTGAATGGAAGGAAGATCCACGAAGCTATTGGAGTTGCCCAGAAACCATCCACAGTATCATTAAAAAAAAATCAAAGGAGTAGTAGTGAAAATTGACTTATCTAAAGCATTTGACGGGGTCAGCTAGATGTACATTCGGATGCTTCCCACGCACCTAGGATTCCACATAGAATTCATAAACTAGGTAATGGGATGTTTAACCAGTGTAAGCTTTGTTATTCTCATTAACAGAGTAGCCACCTCTTTCTTCCAAATTCAAAGAGGACTCTGCCAGGGATGTCCCCTCTCGCCCCTCCTCTTCCTACTAACAGTGGAAGGACTAAGCCAACTGATCAATGATGCCCAAAGGAAAGGCACTATTCTAGGGCTAGAAGTGGCAACCAATCTGAAAATAACCCATATCCTATTCGTGGATGACATCCTACTTTTCACTTCAGGAAGAAGATCTGAAACTCTGGAACTGAAAAGGCTACTACATTTATTTTTAAAAGGAATAGGCCTTCAAATAAATAGTGCTAAATCTCAACTTCTGTTGGAAGGATTCAATAGGCTCGAAGTGGCCCAAATCAAAGAGGACTTTCCCTTCAAGGATCAGAAGCTCCAAGACTGCTTCAAATATCTTGGGTTTCATCTAAAATCCTACTCGTATAGGAAGCAGGACTAGCATTGGCTAATATCAAAAATAGAAACAAGAGTCACCCATTGGAGCTTCAAATGGCTATCTAGGGCTAGCAGACTGACACTAATCAAATCAGTCATCCTGGCTATCCCGATCTACCGGGCTACACTAACCTGGGTCCCGAAAGGGATTCTAGAGAAAATCAAAAGAGTCTGTAGCAAATTCTTATGGGCAGGTTCAAAGGAAGATTTGGTACTCCCATGGGTGGCCTAGGAGAAGGTGGCAAGGCCAAAGGAGTGGGGAGGATGGGGCATCAAAGACCTAACAGAATTCGGATTAGTGCTTGCAGCAAAATTGGGATGGAGGCTCATCAAATCGGAGAACCTCTGGACAACAGTGGTAAAAAGGAAATATATCGACCCAATTCCGTTAGAAGATTGGATTAGAAGTCCATCCAAAAAGAAAGGCAGTGCATCAGTGGTATGGAAAGCAACATTGGAAGGCTTTAAGATCATAGAACAAGGCCTATCCTAGCAGGTTGGAAATGGTGAACAAGTCCACCTAGGGAAGGACCCTTGGGTTGGATGCAATGAATATTTCAGATTATCTCAGGAACTCACCATCCACCTCAACTTTAGAGGCATTAATAATCTTAGCCAGATAGAAAACCATGGGCATTCCTCCATTTGGGGCCAAGCATGGCTCTCAGGATTGGACCTAAATCTTACCCCCCAATGGACAAGGGAATGGAATACGTTCACCTCGGAGTTGCCTCGTTCAAATGTTAGACTAAGAGATAGACCAAATCAATTAGTTTGGGCCCATGCAGAGATAGGGAAATACTCCCCAAAACAAGGATACAAATTCTTAATGACAAAGAAAGGTTGGGGGATACAGGACTAGTGGGTAAACTCAATCTAGAAACTGCAATGTCCGGCAAAAACCCGAATTTTCTTCTGGTGTATCCTAAAGAAGAAAGTTCTAACCTAGGACACCCTTAAGAAAAGATTCAAATCAGGACTAGGAAGATGTTCCCTTTGCAAAGTAGACTCTGAAACAATTTTGCATATCTTTACAGACTGCTCCTTCTCTAAAGCAGTTTGGAAAACGGTAGGCGACCTGATACAAAAAAGGGTTGTATTGAACGAGCAGTTGAATGCAACAGCCTGGAAATCATGGTGGACCCAATATCCTGAAGGTAACTTGAGGAACCTGCCCCTTATCATCTCCGGGGGATTATGGATCGCAAGGAACAAAAGCATCTTTCTAGACCATACCCCATTGGTGGAAAGCATTGCTATTGGAAGTGCATCTATCTTCACAAGTATCCTTGAATCCACACACGAGGAGCTTCCCCACTCGATCATAGAAGAGAATATCAGGGAAGGGATTCCATGGGCATACTTTGATGGGGCCTCCAGCCATGAAAATAAATGCGGAGCAGGGCTGATCATCCACCTAAACCCCCATAGAAGCCTCAAAGCCTTAGTAGGCTTAGGGAATGGAACCAACAATTTTGCCGAGTTGACAGCCCTAAAACTCCTCCTTTGCTGGCTCATTCACCTAGGCATATCCATGATTTAGATCTTCGGGGACTCATTAAAAATTATCAAATGGTTCAATGGATCAATCAGATGTCAAAATTACATGTTATCGGCATGTTTAGACGAAACCATGCACTTAAAATCTCACTTTAACATCATCTCTCTATGTCATATATACAGGGAATGCGATGATGCTACAGACCAGCTTTCTAAAGAGGGTCTGCAAAAAAATATGGGCAGTTGGCGAATAGAGTTCAAAGAGATGGACAAGATCCATGTGTCGAATTGTCCACCATATGCACAAAACTTCTCACGCTGACACCACAGCCAGGGCTCTGACACCTTTCCCTTTTGTTGTTTTGTTTTTTGTTTTCTTTAAGTTCAGAACAGTCACTACAAACATTCATAAAACTTCTCAAAAAAATTCAAAACTACAAAATAACATAGCTGACTCATTATTGTTTGGGTTGTTTCCCCTTCTGAGGAGACCCAAGAATGCTTCAACCAAAGCAGGAAACTCTACAAACTGGAAACAATGTTTGTGTTTTTTGGTTAAGATGCATGAGGACTGATCATTCAATAGGGGCTTCTCCACTTTATGGAGACCTCGATCACACAACTGATCAGTGAACCAGAATCAGAACTTCAAGATGGCAGGAGGGGGTATCCCTCTCGCAAAATCTCAGCAACTCTATGACTAAAAATCATATAGTCACCTGAATTATTACAACATATACAATGTAACTTTTTGTCTTGCAATGGAAAGTTTGATTTTTTCTCGAAAAAAGAAAAAGTCTAGTATCATAGTTCCTCTTTTATTTTCTGAATAGATGTATAATCTAGTGCTAGTAAGAAACAAGACTGGGGAGATTCGTCTTTGCATTGATTTCAAAAATTTAAACAAAGTGTCCCTGAAAGATAATTATCCCCTGCCAAAGATGGATCATATACTTCAGAACATAGTTTGGTCTTCCAGGATGTCATTACTAGATGGATATTCCAAGTACAATCAAATTTTGGTGCATAAAGATGATCAACTGAAAACAACCTTCACAACACCATGGGGTACACTCATGTACACCAAGATGCCATTTGGATTAAAGAATGCAGGAGCCACTTTTCAGTGGGCTATGGACATAGCTTTCGCTAATGAAAAAGATGTTTTTCTGGCTATATATTTAGATGATCTCACAGTTTTTTCCAAGTTTGATGAAGATCATTTACATCATTTGAGAATTTCTTTTCAAAAATACAGAAAATTTGATATTTCACTCAACCCAAAGAAGATCATATTCGCCATGGAAGAAGGTAAGCTACCTGGACACGTTATATCCAAGGATGGCATTCGCATTGAGCTTGCGAGAGTTCAAGCCATTCAGCAATTAGATTTCCTAAGGAACAAGAAAGAAATTCAGTCTTTTAATGGGAAAATATTTTTTTTGAGAAGATTCATCCCCAACCTCACTAAACATGAAGAGATGACATACATGTTGAAGAAGGATAGCGAGGTAAAATGATATTTAGAGGCTAAGAAATTTTCCCATGCAGTCGAATTTGCAATATCTACTGCTCTTATTCTGATTAGCCCAGATTATACTTCAGCTTTTATCATTTTTCATTTGCCTATGAGCATACATTAGTAGCAGTCATAATGCAAAAGAAATATCAGAAAAATGAGCAACCTATAGCATTCTTCAGTCGCACAATAAGAAATACAGCACTAAGATACAACATAATTGAGAAGTAGGCTTTGGCATTGGTGAAAGCTCTCAAATATTTCCGAGTTTATATTTTGCATTCTCACAACATTGCTTATGTTCCCACAGAAGCTGTAAAAGAAATTCTTGTGCAAACAAATCCTGAAGGCAGAAGGGGAAAATGGATTATAGCCATGTTGGAGTATGACTTGGAGATAAAGTCCACAAATCTCATCAAGGGACAAGGTTTGGCTAAGCTTATGGCTGAATCTAATCTACATGCACTAGACATCAATTTTATTGCAGCATTTTCTAAAGAAGAAGAAGACTCATACTTACAGGTATCCCATATGTTCATTTCATCTCCATGGTATTTCAACATTGTTTATACCTTGTAGCATTTAAATCCTCCACCGGAAGTTCCCAAAGGTAAAACTAGATCTTTACAGTTGAAAGCTTCAAAGTATTGTGTTATTGATGGTGTTTTATATTGGAAAGACCCTGGTGGTGTGTTGGTGAACTGTTTGATAGAAATGAAGCAAAGAATGTGATGAAAGATTTTCACAAAGGAGACTGGCGTGGCCATCACTTCAAGGAAACTACAACAAATAAGATCTTAAGGGTTGGTTTCTATTGGCCCACTCTTTTTTCTGATGTATATAAAACAATGATGAGTTGTCTTGAATGTGAGATTTTGCAAGGAAAAATAAAACTTTTGCCTTTACCCTTGCAGCCCATTTCAATCATAGGTACTTTCCAGCAGTGGGTTCTTGACTTCATTGGAGAGATTCGTCCTTCATCATCAGCACAACACAAATGGATCTTGACAACCACGAACTACGTTACAAAATGGATTGAGGCAATCCCAACTAGGGAAGATACTGATCATATTATCATTCAATTTATTGAATCTAATATCTTGTCTAGATTTAGCTGCCCGCAAAGAATAATAACTGATAATGTTGATGCCTTCAGGTCAAAAAGGATGGTAGATTTCTGTGCTAAGTACCATATTGTATTGGGACATTCCATTGTTTATCATCCACAAGGGAATGGTCCAACCAAATCTTCCAACAAATATTTAATCAACATCATCAAAAAAGTTGTAGAAGCGAACAAGAAGAACTCACACAAAAAGCTTATTAATGATTTATCGGCGGACAAAGTCAGTACTCAGAAATCAATAGGTATGTCTCCTTTTCAGTTGGTGTATCGGATTGACACTATTTTTCCTTCATCTGTTGTTGTCCCGATCATGAAAATTCTGCAGGAATTGGAAAACGAAACCAATGATATGAAAAGAAGGATAAACCAGATGATCCATCTACAGTAGAATAGAGAAGAAGTTTTTTTCTAAACACCTCTAAACTTCAAGAAAGAATAAAAAAGATCTATGATCTCAAGAAAAAGGAAGACAATTTCAATTTGGGAGATGTGGTTCTTCGTTGGCATGCAAGAAATGAGTAAAAGGAAAACATGGAAAATTTGAAAAGCTGTGGAAGGGACCCTACAGAATTTCAGATTTCAGAGGGAAGAATGCTTTTCTATTGGAGCAAATGAATGGAGAAAATTATTCAAGAGGAGCAATCAATGGTAGGCTTCTCAAGCACTACCATTCTTTGAAACAATTTCTGCAAATTCTCACCGCCATTGTACATATCGATCTATTTTTTATGTTCCAATATCTAAGTGGCTATCATAGGAGTTTGAAGCATGAGGAGAAGGCCATAAGGCTTCTTTGATCGGTTTCTACTTTTATTTTACTTTTATAGTCTTGTCATGTCAAAAAGTCAGTAAATTTTCAGTCACAATTTAGTTTTCTACATTTTGACTCCATTGCCCAATGAATAAGGCTCCTTGGTCTATGGTGTTCTTGACACCTCCAAGGAGCTGTCATCTCCAGCTAGAGCCAATGTTAGTGTCATTATTGTTTGCCTATCACTAGTGATCAAATATGATTTTACCAAGTCTGTCAGGAGTCTCAAGGTCAAATTTTATCATCTCACTCGGTTTTCAGAGTAAAATTTGGTCACTGGCTAGTTTGTCTAGGAATGTCTTCATTCTTTTGAAAAAATCACACATGCTGGTCGCCTACCTCACTCAGATGAAGGAATCATAATAAAAAGGATGTTTTCATTATATTAGTCCTCATCATTAACATTCCACTCAGTCTCATGTCTTCATTAAGTCATTAGGGTTTCAAGGTCCATCCTTTTCATGCGTAAATCCAGCATTAAATGAGTTATGACAAGTAGCTCTTTGCCATAAGTTTGATGAATTTTCACAAGTACTTCATGGCTAAAATCTCAAAGGTTCTAGAAGAAGAAGTCTCATTGTTCAAAAGGTAAAAAGCAACTCAAGTTTCATCTCTCCAAAGTGGCTCAGTTTTAAAGGTGAAAAATCATTTTTTGAAAAGGTATGTGGGGCCCATTTCTATTCAAAAGGGAATCATACTTTCCTATAAAAACCCAAAAGGTCCCAAACTCATTTCATTTGCCTTTTATTATCCTTCATTCATCGATATCTCCCCTCCATTGGAAAAAAAAAACACGGGTTTCTAGGGAAATTTTGTCAAAAATTTGTGGCACTACGCTTCCAGACACTGCACCGCGATTCAGAGGATGGCGCTGCGCTTCTTGACATTGCATTGCACTTCTAGACACTGCGCTGCACTTGTACCAGAGTAGCCTAAAACCTTTCAAAACTCACTAAAATTCAATTTTGGAGCTTGCAATCTAATTTTTTGCTAATCTAAGCCTGTCCACAAGTATAACAGTTTGCTTACCTTTTTCCTTTAACAAGATGAATTCAAATGCAAGTTCTCTTCATCTACAGTTGAGGTGAAATTTTCATGCTGCAAACTAGGGTAATTGATGGTTTTTCTAGTTTTGATATTTTAAGCATGTAATTATTCCGCCTCACACCTTTGTACATAGTTAAAATACACTTTGATTCACTAAGCAACCTATAAATCATAAAATTTCCTTACCTTTAACTAAACCCTAGCTCATACCTAGCAATTTGAGCAGATTTCCTAGAAGCTCTATTTTTCAATTTCTCATAAGAATTCCTTTCCCTCATTTTACTTCATTTAAGCTTCATGACTTTCTTGCAGTCCTTATTCATCTCCTAAAAATTTCCCTACCATCATTTCCTTTCCTCAAACCCCTCATTTCATCTTTTCACTCATTCCTCATTGTTTTTTCCATTTTCCTGCTTCTAGGATTTCTATGATCATGGAGGGAGATTATTCACCAGAGAAGAAAAACACCATAAAGGAGGAAAAATCCTCATATATGAGCCTACCAACTACAATGAAATCAACTCATCACCCTTCATTAAGCAGTGTTCTGAAGATGTAAATTGTCTAGAGTATTGAAAAAGGGTATGTGAAGTAGGTTTTCATGAACTGTCAACAGATTAGATTGCCACTCATTTGAAAGGGGAAAGGGACATCATAGTAGGGGTTGAGTTTAAATTTTCAGTGGCTACCATTTCAATTTTTACAAGGATACCTAATCATGGAGAATCTTGTTTTAGAGGTATGAATTTCGATCTTGAACATTACAGGTCTTTAATGAAAACACCCTACAGGGAGGCCCATACACATATCATCCCATTTAGGTACCTGTTGGAGAATTATGCTCCATTAATGAAGATTGTTATGAAGTTTTTCACCTCTGAGGGAAGGTTTTCTAGATTGTATGCATATCACATCCAACTTCTAATGCACTTCACAACTCAAAAACGTCTTAACATGTGTAATTATCTATGTAGAAGCCTTGTCAAAATGTCTGAGAAGGTACAGGTGAAAAACAAAGAACACTACCCTAGTCTTTTTCATCATAGCTTGATAAAGACTGTAGTTCTCCATCAGCTTGCAGAGAAGAACATGACATGGGATTCTTTCATAGAAACAACTTTGAATTGGCATGAGAATAATGTTTCACTTGAGCATCAAAACATACCAACACAGTAGATGGAGGTAGGATCATCAAGCCAATCAATGAAGGTTCCTAAGGCACCTAGACCTGAGGTGACTAGAGTGTATCAAAGTGGGAAAATATTTGTGTTTACTTCTCATGTTGAGAAAAGGGCCAAGCCTTATACATCAACAAAACAGGGATTGCATGTACATGATGAACACTTGATGGAGCATGAATTTCAATTGGTGGACTTGGAAATAATAAAGGAGCCTTCAAACATGCAACAGATCATCAAAGAGAAAGATTCTCAGATCAGAGAACTCATGGACAACATGGAAAGAGAAAGGTTTTTTATCTCATTCCTTGAACAAGAAAACGGTCAGCTCAAAGCTAGATAACTCATCATGGAGAAAGAGAAAACTAAATTGTTGCAACAAGCAGGCAAAGACAAAGTAGTTTTAGAGCCTAGTGAACTTGAGGAAACTGAAAAATGAGGCAGGAAAAAGAGGCCAAGGACCAAGGTACTAAAGAAGGCATTGAAGGAGGAGAAAGAACACATTTTTCTAGATGAAGACCTAGACATGGACGATAGAATTTCCTTAGAGATCAATGAGGATAGAGAGTATTGGTTAGATAAGGTCAATGACCACTTGGAAAAGATTCTTGACAAAGCCAACAGAGATAACCAACTACTAAGGCACATGGCACATCACTATCAAACCAGGAACATGATATGTAACATCAAGCTCAAATAGTTGGAAAACAATCTAAAGGAAACCCTAAAAGACAAAAATGAGAGGGATAACTTAGATTTGCTTGTTGAAGCATCCATGAGGGCTTGACATACATCATTTTGCAGCTCATGACAAATGGTTTGTAGTTTTGGAAAGCTCATGGCATCCTCGCAAAACCCATTTCATCAGATTTCTCATAGAGGGCCTAAAGGCATAGAAAAAGGGAGAAAAGGGGGTCAAAAACCAGCATTCTGCCCCTCTTTTTGACAGGTGCTACGCTTCGGAATAAAACTTGGGATAATGAATTTTTGAAGGCCTGCCCATGGGTCATTTTCAAAAATTCAAGTTGTCATGGAGACTAGACAGGAAAATATACTTGACCATTCTTTCAGATCTCAATTTTGACCTCAAGAAGGCACTGTAAAGTGGGCTCAAAGTTGGAATTACGCTTCTGCAAATTTCTGAGTTTTTATTTTAAATTTCATTGTGTAATTTCCTAGTTTTCAGTTTGACTTGGTCAAAGCCAAAACTCATGATGTAATTGAAGTAGTTCAAGGTTAAATGATGTAATAATGAAATAAATAGATACGATAGGTTGTTTTTATGGTTTATTAGGCCTCATTAAGGAAGCAAAATAAAAAACAAAGTCTAAAAGAAGTGTTTGTATTTGACCTTCTCACTCTCACTAAGTTGTTGAGAGAATCTTGGAAACAATTCCACCACCTAGGAATTTGACTCCTGACAGTGGGGAAGTGGTTCAATTTAGTCTATATGTATCATTTCTCATTCAGAGAGAGTGGTTGGAATTTTGTGGAGAAGGCTTGTATCTTATGTTCTCTTCAGCTAATACAAGAGCAATTGCAGCTATATTTCAGGAACTCAAGTTCAGTGAGTCCATGGTGTTGCTTCCTTTTTCTATCAGTTTCTAATGGATAATCATCTCTCTTTACATGTTTTATCTTCTTCCTATGAATTTCCTTGCAGTTATATAGACATAAATCTTGAATTTAAGCTTTGTTTATGTGGAATTCATACTTGTGCTTCTTTTTTTCTAAAGCTAATGAATTTGTGCTTTTACATCCTCATTAGGTTCTCTTAAGCTCACAAATCTATAATACATTACCAAACACTCTAAGTGCACCATAACATACTGATATCTAGCTCCTATTTATGCTTGTCTCTGCATACTTGAACCTTGACCTAATTACCTGTTTTAAACCCTAGTCCAACAAACCTAACCTAAATTCACAAATACTCAGAACAAACTTATATATATGCCCTAAAACTTGTTTCTTTACATATATTCATTAACAAATCCTTTGAGAGATCCCTCTCTAGTTCAGTAGGGCTAGCTATTGAGCTGAAAGTGGTTCGAGGTTACCTCTTTCAATCTCCTCCTTATCCTAGGAAATTGTAGGGGATAACATCTGGTAACCCCGTGTGGTCCTTCTTTGCATTATTTCTTGTTTAATTTATAGGTATTCATCTCTTATATTATATCTCGCAGCCACCATGAGTGCCCATTATTTTCTACAACTCAGGGCCAAGTTACCCAGCTAGGTAGTGTTCTAATCATGTCTTTGCCCTCCCTTTTGTCTCCCAAAAGTTTTCAGACATGGCACCCAAGGGAAAGGGGAAATATTCCAATCCCAAACCAAATGATGAAAACCCTATGTCCTCTGCCACCTCGGACCTCGACCATTTACCCCTAGCTGACCAATATTACAAAATTGTTGATACTAAGTGTGAATTTGACTTGTTCAAATTACACCACTAGTTGAAGAAAACTTATATGGACCACGGGGATGACATCAATCTCTGGGAATCCCTATTTCCCATGTTCATGTTTCCACAAGTCCACCATTTTCCTGATTTCATCATCTGGTGTCAAGCTAAATATAATCTAGTTTAGAGAACCATTGTGGCCTAGAATGGAGACATTCTGGTCACTATTTCACTAAAAACCATAAACCAAATGTTATTAATTCCTAAAAATGATTCTCTCAGTCATTTTTCTGCAGCTTCCCTAATGGATCTGTATCATAAACTCACTTTCCCTCAGAGAGCACAAATCTTTGAGATTTTCCTCCTAGAGGATGCTCAACTTCCCAAGAAAAGTCCCCCTATCTAGCTTCCATGTTCCTAGAAAAAACTAAACAGATCATCTCTTTAGTGTCTTGCCTTTTAGGGTACCAGTCAAACCAATGGGTGGATGAGCCTATTCTAGGCTTTCTTTCCATTTTTTCTAAGGAGCATAAGCAAACTTTCATGTTTAATTTCAGTCACTTTTTGGCTGATAATATGCATGAACAATTGATGAATATCACTACCGAAGGCATGTTCAAGTATCCATCTGTATTAGTTTATATGTTCCTTTTTCAACAAGGTGACAAATTTCCAATAACATTGCAAAAGCAAGATGATCAAGGAGTCAGTCAGTCAGTAATAGAGTGGACCTCATTAGTGAGGAGAAATTCAATGGAGTTCAATTTTACATATTTCATAGACAAGTTTATTCATACAGCTGCAGGGATTCTCAACAATCAGATTGAGCCAAGGATCAATCCAAAAATTAAGAGGATTTTGCACCTAAGTGAGAAGACCAAAACTGGAGACTGGTATCTATACTAGAGCTATATAGAAATAAGGGTATATGGGTGTGAACTACCCCCATATAAGCTACCCAAATATGTTCCAATGAGGATATTTTCTCTGGAATATATTAGGCAAATGATTAACATGGATGAACTCCACTTTGTTTCAAGTAAAAGAAAATCACAGTTCAAAATTAAGTCACAAGTGGGACCTTTTATATGTAATAGCAGAGCAGCAAGGAATGAGGTAGATTCAATCCTCAAACAAATGAATTTCCACCTAAGTTTTACCTGGTCATATGACCCCTTCAGTATAATTTCTAATTTAAGGGTGGAGCACAAAACCACACCTTATAATCATACCCCCAAACCAAAGATCAAGAAATTCATGAATCAAGACCAGTGGGAGGAAAACACACTACAAGAAGCAAAGGACCAGACTCTATCGATAGCCACCTCTCAAAATACAGTGCCCAAGAGAAGAAGAAAAAATACCAAGGGAAGAAATATCTTCACCAGTTACAGAAATCAGTGCCAAGGAATTCATTATTTATCAGAAAAGGCAGAATACTAACCCTAAAACAGTCACCATTCAGCATGAAGAAGGGCAGGAAACCATTTTCATGATTGGTACATAGGTCTCAATAGGGTTAGAGGATATTTTCTCTACAACTCCATCCTCCTCGACCTCACAGGATCCTTCAAAATTAGTACAATCAACAAAATTGGGAGATAATCAAGATGAGCCAAACATCTTCAATAAATTTCTGAAAATCAAGCAGAAGAATGAATCACTCAAGGCCGACACATATGCTCAGTTTTGGAAACAAACCTCTACTTCCCAGCATAGACTATTAACAACATTTGACAGTGAGCAAGGAAGAATGCAGATGGCATTTTTACAAGCTCAAGTGCCATTCCCAAAGTCCCCTTCAGATTACAAGAAGACTATTTTTTCATTTGATGCAAAGCAGATACATCCTATAGATCAAATGGATATGCATAGATAGTCTGGAGAAATGATTTTCTCCACCATGACCAACACTGCTATGACAACTTCAAAGTTAAGGACATCACTCAGCAATGTCCAATCACAGTTAAAGCTGGAGAAAATATCCTCATTAGCAAAATACAACAAATCAAATCATTAGAGGACCTAGTCATTAAATTGGGTTGTTGGAGAGGCAAATCCCCTCTACGGATAGAGGCGATCCCTACTAGCCCAGAATGGTCTAGCAACAATCAGTAAATGCTACTATGCAAGTTCCTAATTGCAATTAAACAAGAGGCAGAGAACACCTACTTGGATTCCAGCGTTGTTGTTTGATGAAGAGATGCCACCTTCGCTCCTTCGCTCTGGCTGGTCACGATCCTCCGCGATCTCCGCGAATAGACACCTGCACACACGAAGAGGAAACAAACACAAGTGTGAAATCTAATAAAGGCAACCATACATCAGTCAGAAAGGATGTAATTCACATTTAACCATTGCATAGACAAATGAGAATGGAACCATAACAGTAGTCATCTATTATTAATCAATAATCAGAGAAAGATACAACCATTGTTCTGACGCTGAGTCCTTCTCAAGAGGGTCCAGCCAACAAATCTCATAAGCATTCACCCAAGAGGTAGATCTCCCAAGTCAAGCAACTCTCTCTCACACAAAACTCTAAGACTTCACAACCTTTCTCTAGCTCTGTAGCAATCCACACTTTATCACACCAACTACCTACTAGCAGCAGCACACAAAAACACTATGAATTCCTTGATGTCAAAAACTATTCCCAAAAACTAGCTGCTCATGGCAATGGTAGAGGTTTATATGAGAGAAGGAGTCTCCATGAAGGGTGGAAGGATAAGCTTATCCCCAAGAAAGGTGGCCCATATGACGAACAGACATGCCATGGAAGGGAGGGCGATACTCACAAGGCCAACAACCAGGTCTGGAGACATCTGGAAGGTTGGCTGTTAGAACAAATTCGCCCAAACAGGATCAGCGCGGATTATAACAGGACTGGCACGCTGACGTCGCACCTCAATAACTGAGAAGGCCATGTTAGCGCGACTCAATACAAAGGCAAGACGCGCTGGCTCATGAAATTCGATCAGCGCGGAAAACAGGTGTACTTCCGCGTTGGCAGCGCATTTGGTCTGTTATGGAGTGCCCATCAGCGCGGTTATTTGGACAAAAGTCACGCTGATAGCAAAAACTTTGGCAAAGTGGGTTATTTTGCCAATTCAGAGAGCATGGGCTTGATTATTTGGAAACCCAGACACAGTAGAGAGACTGACAGGGAGACAGTGACAAATTACTGCGTAACAGATTGCCCCCTAAAGCGTGAGACCCGAGAGAGTGGGAGGGGTGAAATGCTTTAGAAAACTCGCTGAACTGGAACACCACCAGGAAGGACCGAATATCTCTGATAATCAAGTACATGCAGTCTAGGCATGGTCGCAGCCATCCGAAAGACATGCGAAAAGGTCTGTGGAATGGACGCAGCCACCCAGCTAAAGAGACCAGAATAATGATAAGGTATGGTCGCAGCCATCCATGAAGACTCAGGTATGGGTGCAGCCATCCATCAATGAGTCATGTAATGATCATGCACAAAATCGCAACCTGGACCATAACAAACAGAGATCCAGGGTCTTGCGCTCCGTCCCGACCCGAACAAAGTACAAGTCCAAGCATGTGAATACATGAGCCGAAGTCGAACATGCATGAACATCGTCTGATTACCAGTCAATGATGAAAACTGTTAACAGACGTGAGAGGTACCACTAGTAATGACAATGGTCCTCAAGGTACTATAGGCACAATCTGCAGCGTGTGAATCAATGAGCTGGTGTCGAACACCCGCAGAATCATTTGATCGGAGGCCAGTGATGAAAACCTTGCGTCGAACACGAAGAACCTGCCATTGAGGCATGCAGGCTCTAAGGCACCTGAAGGGAGTCTCTAAGTCACCGTCCTGGATAATGAGCTGAAGTCGACAGGAAGTGACCTTGATCGAAGGTGGGCCATAATGTTTCCCACATCATCGACACGAGACAGAGGTAAAATGATTTGCGTGAGATAGCAGATGAGGTTGTATCATTGCAGAGGTCAACTTCTCTTGAACATATCGGCGGCACGACAGTGGATTTGGCAGTATTTGACATCAAAGGAGCAGAGGGTATGATGACGAGGCAGTGAGCAAACGAGAGGTCAAATAGGATAACCCACACCCACGGAGGCCAATCGTGAAACAAAATGAGAAATCCCCACCCGACACGAATGCAGACCAGTGCCATGTTCAAGAGCGACATACTGCCGACACGACAATTACAGTTCCATTTTCCCCACCATTTCTGGCAGGTACCCCGATTATTTTTGGATGGCAAGCTTGACGGGGATAGCATATGCTTGGAGAGTGTCATCTCGACAATGTCCGATGTCATTAAGTTTTAACGAGTCTGACAAAGGAAGAACTCGGCGCCTTTTCATGTTCATAGAGTTTGAAAAGACAGCGGAAAAGGAAACTCCAGGGGGGTCCTTTTTCGTAGAGTTGTGTCTCTCGAGCCCGAAAAAGTATAAAACAATACCCGAAAGAACCGCCCGACCATTACGATCGAGGAGTACTTTTCGTAAATAGTAACTTCGACCCAAAAAAGTAAAAAAGCGGTCGGAAGTACGTCGTTTGGGACCAATAACGAGTGCGAAACGACAAACACTCGGCAATCCTTTTAGTTTAAACGGTCGAAAAAAGAGCTTTAAAAGCGACCGCCTCTCGTTCTTTTTAACGAGTTGAGAGGGAGACTCGGCTATCTTTTCGTCTTTAAACGGTCGGAAAAGAGCTGAAAGCAGACCTCCATTTTTATTCTCTTTAACGAGTCAAAAAGGAAAAAATACTCGGCAATCTTTTCATATTTTACGAGTCAGAAAAGAGCTTAAAGGCGACTCGTCCTAGAGGAACGAGTGGTATAAAGGGTAGCAACTGGTTCCGGCAATGGTGGAACTGCTCAAAACATGTAATGGTCAAGAGGCTGGCTAATAAAACCACTCATCGCTGCGGTTCCTCAGGAAAGGATAAACAACCAAGTGAGAGCATATGATCGGCCAAAGAGATGGTGGCGATGGAATGAAAACAACCAAGGCTCATCTAGCAGAATTCAGTGGATAAAAATGGCAATCACAAGATGTAAATCGGGTATGGGTTCATTTTTACACAAGCTTGAACCATGGAGAACTTTGCTTGGATTCGGTTTCATGTTTACACAAGCTTGAAACGAAAAACTATGCTTGTTATAAGTTCGCATGCCCCCAGCATAATGACGCAAATCGAGGTACATGCCCCCCAAGCTTCATTGCATTCAACAAAGTGGATGGAATGAAGGTTCACTCTCGAGATCGATGAAAGACTCGACTTGTATTTTACGAGATCTTAATCAAAAGACTCGATTTGGAAAGGGAGGTGTTTCATTTTTTAATGAGGTTGACACAGTAAAAGAACTATCCTCATAACCCTTGTTTCATGTTTTAACGAGCTTGACACAAGATCAGGAACTATGCTCGAACACCTAGTTGCATTTTTTAAGGAGCTTGACATAGGAAAGCGAACTATGCTCCGACCAGACCCAGTTTCATTTTTTAAGGAGCTTGACACCGGAAAAGAACTATGCTCCAACCAGACCTAGTTTCATTTTTTAAGGAGCTTGACACCGGAAAAGAACTATGCTCCATCCAGACTTCATCATAATGAACGGGAAGTGGAGGCCCCCAAGAAAGTGGCTCCGGAGGGAAGGCCGACATCTTGGAAATCAGGACTTAATGCCCCCAGGACACTATGCACGATGGTGTCATCACTGGGTACGGGCACGGGGGAGGTGGCCACGTAGTTGATTTGCGGCGAGGCAGATGCAACTTGCGGATGAAAGCCAGGAGGGAAGGACGAGTGCGCCGGAGGGGCTTGTTGATGAACGAACGATAATTGATCGAACGTCACGATTCTTCCATCGTGTGGAAAACAAACCACACGGAAAAGTGAAGAAACAAGGGCTCCCATGGCATACACATAATCACGACCAAGGAGAAGACTGAAGTCTAAATAACCTTGGGTAACTAAGATGTCTATATAGATAGTCTTGCCCCCCAAAGTAATAGGAAACTTTGGAAGGATCCCTAATGGCTGACTCGTTCCTCCGTCAAACGCGGTGAGATGCGGTGCGACAGGTACACGCGATGGGGAACCCAAAGCTCGCCAGGTAGTAACGGGCATGAGACTAACCGATGCTCCTTCGTCTAACACAGTGTCGGGCAGCGCCTTATTGCAAGCATAGGCGGTGACCCAGAAAGGCACATGGGACGGAAGGGGAGGGGCAGTCAAACGACTCCAATCAAAGGAGATGACCGAACTACTTGGTGGGGGAACTATATGGTTGCCCCCCTGCTCGGGAAGAACCGAATCTGAATTCTCCAGAGAGGTTGCAATAGGAGAACCTTCATCAAGCTCAGGAGAATCTGATGAGACAAGAAGAACATGGGAATTTTTCTCTTCCGAAACAGGGTGGTCGACAGGAGGTGGACTCCAGTTAACACTCTTTCCGACCAATGGTTGGTCTGGAACAGGCTGGACACAGCCAGGTTCGGGAAGACGGGCCTGGACAAGAGAAAAATGTGAACCAATCTCATTGTTGGGAGGCGAATGATCTGCAGCTGCAGAAAGACATTGATATCCAACGGGGAGTTTGGGTGAAGGAGCTGGGAGACTTTCCAAAACAGTGGAGGCTTTATCCATGAGTGGACAAAGGTGAAGGGGATGATTGCCTTCACAAAGTCTACAGGGAATTCGAATCTTCCCTTTTCCCTTGCCATTCTCAATTGATGAGGTAGCGTCGCCGTGAGACTCATTGAACGATGAGGGGTGGGCCGGATCACGAGACCATACTTCTAAGATCCTGGGAATTCCAGGACAATCACGAAGAAGATGGTCCTCCTTGCATAATCGACAAGGAAACTTAACCTTCCGCGGAGGAGTGAAAGGGGGCCCGACTTCAGGTGTACTCGAGGGAGTAACAGTCGTACTTGCAGCCTCTCCCTTAGGGGACTTCTTCTTCTTGGTCTTCTTCTTCTTCTTCTTAGCCACCTGGTTACTCGAAACGAGGTCTTCACCAGGCGAAGTAGAAGATGAGGACGTAGAAGTAGGCGTCGAAGGGGAGAGGTCCACCTTAGGATCAACATGATGTTGTTCAGGTGGAGGGACTGATGGACTAACAACCGACACGGTAGGGACCAAAGAGGTCGAAAACAACCAGACATGCAACCCAAAAGTTAACCCTGGTAGGGACAACGTTGCCATATACAGAGCACCAACATTCCCAAGAGGAGGGAAATGCCCAAGATTCCCGTCAGGAGGGGAGCTTGGGTTGGTGAACCCTGGAAAATTTGCCATTGAGAAATAAAACGAAACCTACTCAAGCTAACGCACACAAAATCTAACCAGGTAATGTTATCGTGGCCAAATAAATTTTTAAGACACTGGAACTAAACTTGACCTTTTCATGTTTCAAGAGTCGAGAAAAGGACGAAAAGATGACTCCAGTCTCCTTCGAATGTTTAATGAGCACGAAGTGACAAGACGCTCAGAGGCACCTTTTCATTTAGGGAGTCCGAAAAGGATCAAAAGTGACTACTCTGGAGACTCTAGGTATAGGGTTTACTAGGCGACCCGTAAAACTGCTTATACACCTTAGCAATCGTATGAGAGCCAAGGACTTTTCGTACTACAGTCAATCTTCCCGAATGCTATGTTCGGTGCGTTACGGTTCACAAGGCGGCAGACTCGGCTTCCTATGGATAAAGGATAAAAGCCTAGTGGGGTCTCCCTATATACGCGACGGTACGTGGGAGCACAATCCGTGTTAGACCACTATCGAGTCACAGAAGGAGGAATCACCCAACCATAATGTGAAACAACAGTGACTATGTTTAAAGACGTCGGAACACGTCTCTAGCCTAGACCTCTAGATATTTGCATTAAGTTCCAATGCGTTTTAAGATTTATTCAGTTTATTTTATGGTTGATCTTGAATTAAGTTTCGATTTCAGGTCCTACCGTGTGTTCTCTCACAATTACTTAGATGCAAACTACATGCCAAAGAATACCATTTCGTTCGATGAATTCTAGCTATGAGAAGGTTAAGAGTTTTCGATCAAACAAAATGAACGCAAGCAATCAAACAATCTAATGCAGCTAAAGGCAAGGAAACAAAACTTTTCTTTTGAGAATGCACATCAACGAAATGTTCTTTTCCTTTTCAATTATTGAATACAAAGATACTAGTTTGAATTTTTTTTCAATGGCACAAAGCACCTAAAATGAATTTTGAGGAACAGGAACACCAAGCAAAAAAGGATAAAATCACTTAATGAAAGCACACAAAGTTCCCAAAACACCAAAACAGTTTCTCCAAATCAAAGGGAAAACAAAGGCTTGTACGAGCTATGTGATCTAAGCCCAACAAGGCAAAAAGGAATTCAAGCAAGAAGGAAGCAAGTGTGAACTGATCGATCCAAACAATCGTAATCTATGCTTGGTAGTGAAGAAATCGAATCAACATAAAAAAGCGGTTGAATAATCAACACTAAAAATCAACCAGAAACAAGCAGTGAAAAAGCCTCAAGCAAATCAATAAGAGGGTTGTGGATGAACCTTGAATAGACAGGTAACCCAAGCAAATGGTTTCTCGATGAAACTTCTAAAGGGCTAGGTCACATGGTCTAAAAACACAAGACTCACTCGAATGAAATCAAAGAGAGAGCGTCCCTTAACCAAAAGCAATCAAAACAAGCTAATGAGGGACAAGAAACAACAGGGGATAAGAAAGATTGGTGAATTCAGGAGATAAAGTTATAAAAACAACTTTTCAGGAGTCAGCGCAAGTTTTACACTGAGAACCCGAGATGATCAAGGGTCAGCGCAACTTTTACACAGACCACCCGCGCTGTCAGCGCGACTTTTGTCCAAAAAACCGAGCTGATCTCAGAAAAACACAGTCGTCGCGGGAATTAAGCTAGAAACCCAAGGTCAGCGCGGGTAGAAAGCTAGCAAGTGGCGCTGACATCGCGACTATACACGTCTTTTCCGCGCTGATCCAATTTTCCAAGATCGTCGCGACTGTTAGGCGTATTTACGCGATGAACAGGATGTTGCAAAAGGGTGAGCACGATGTCAGCGCGACTGTTAAAATTAAATCCGCGATGGAGCTCAAAAATAGTGACAGGCAAATCAAAACTCCCAAATCAAAACAGCCAATCTTTCAATCAAACAGGGGCATTGTAGTGGTTCTAGCTAGGGTACTAGACTAGACTCTATATTTAATATCGACCGAGGTGCGTAAGCTTAGAGGCGTGGTCTAAAATATATAGACATAAAGAATTACCGCCCAGGTGATTATGAGGTAAATTGCAAGGCTTCTTTACGGAAGACCGTGATATGCAGCCTATCCTTCACACACCTAGATTGCCCTACTGATGTACTTGACTACAATGCTGGTTATGAAATGCATCTATCAAAGCAACCCATGAATCTAAGTCCTGTGTATGACTGTGGCAATGATTCTAACCTCCTTACAGAGGTATCACTCAGAAAACCTTTGCTTGGTAAACACACACAGCATGCAAGATATTTACACTATTAAACTATATAAAAAGAGCATAAATGATCTATAAACTGAAACAAAGTTTATGAGCAGGCATCTATAAGTCGCACAAGGACCAAATCCCTTACAAGATTCTCGTTCTAGATCTTAATGCTGACCATTCAACATAACAATAAACCCTTCAGATGCGCACACCATATACATGTAATGAAACTCAAAACATAAAGGAATCAAAAGCTTATATGACTGCAACCCGTATGCTATGTGAATCAACAATTATGTAAATCGAAACTATGATGCAACCTGTGTGATACATAAATCGAATTCAATACAACGCTGTGCAAACATACAAATCGAATCTAATACAACGCTGTGCAAATATATAAGGACTGAAATGTAACAAAACGAAGAGCAGTATACCAAACGAAGAACGCAGGGCCCGTCCACGCCTAAGGGTATACTGACTACCACCGTTCAGCAATCAACCAATGCAAAAGAGTATACACACGTTGTGACTGTAAATGGTTCTGTGTATTAACTAAAACTCTGTTCCGAGCAAATGTTTCAACAACTGATTAACCTTCAAAACATTGAACTAACTGTATTTACTCATGCGTACATACAACCATGTCATCGATGCAGTGAATGTACATAGTGCTGTTGCCACGTTTATTACATAGCTTTTCAAAATGTTTCCATACCATAAGTTTCAAAAAGAACAAAAATCAAAATGAAAATAGAATGATGTTGTTGCTGCTTTTATGCGCCAGAGTACCCTGCTTTGACTGAAGTTGACCGCATGCATAGGAGGCTCGATTTGGATGGGAGATAGGTGTTTGTCCATCCTTGGACATTCCAATTTTCGCCCATGCTTTTCGTTCTCGTTCATCCGCTGCGCCACATGTCAAACGGTAAACTCATTACAGGTTGTGGGTACTTCCTGTAGTCATGTCATCAAAAACCTCTAATTCTGGAACATAAAACCCCTAAATTAATTTCTATGCAATTTAATAACTATAGAACAATTAATAATCAATATTCAAGGATTTTGAGGGAAATATGATGAAAATGTATGGAGAAATGATATGTTTTTGGGAAGGAAAAAGGGTCTCAAGATGATACCAACATCTCTCCCCGACTTAAGGACTTAGCATGTCCTCATGCTACCCCAGAAGTACTCCCCTTGAACTATGTGCCTACATGGATCTCTGCTGCCTTGAGCAAGGTATCTACATTCTTCTTCACCTGGTGATCCTTCTGTCCCTTGAGTTCCTGCTTTAACTTTTTATATTTCTCTTTAAGAGCCTTCTTCTGGTTGTACCACTTAGTGGCCCAGTTGGAAATCTCAGATTGCTCAGTCTCTAACTCACTGATTCTTTCCTTGAGCTTTTCATTTGTCTTCTGTGTTTCTTTGCTTTGTGCCCTGAGCATTTCATTTTCTCTTTTAATAACCTTTTCCAACATGTTAGCTTCCATGAGCTCTTCTTTCAATTCCTCAATTTGCTTTTCTAACTTCTTCTGTCTTTTGGTAGGAGGTGGTGAACATTTCTCCTGTTGGTTATGGCTTTCCACCTCTATGTCAACTTCTGGTGCTGGTGGTGAATGATCACCACTTTCAACATCCAAATGGGCAGGGGCATGAGATTCAAATTGGTCTTCTTGCAGTTGAGTTTTTGGTGTCCTTCTTGATCTTCGGGAGTAGTTGGTGAAGATTTTGTCTTTCTCAGCCCTCTTGACATCCTCTTTTTGCATGTTTCTGGTCCTTATGCTTCCCTCAGGTTGAGGTGCTCTACTGGCCTTGGACACTGGAATTTCCTCATCTATGTCCTTCATAAACCCAGAATCTTCTTGCACTTCTTCTTTTTCCTCCTCATCTCTGATTTGGTTGATAGTTAAGAATTCTTTCCATGGCTTCCCTCGCTTCTGCAACTCATGTTCAATGAGGATTTTAATCAGGCCAAAATGGTACAGGCTTTTATCCTCATTCCCTTTTTGTTTCTAGATAGTTTTGGCCATCTTTGTTAAACTTTGCAGCAGCAAATATGGCACACTGATTACACATTGTTTCTTTAAATGGAGGAGTAGCTTGATGTGATAGAGATAAACAATGATGTATCTACCTTCACATGTTATAAGCTTTTGGATAATGTAAACCATTTCATCCCAAGGATGAACTAACCAGCTTCTTGGAACTCCCTTTTTCCAGTTTACTGAGGAAACTCTAGACCTGGACATGAACTGTGTCCATGATTTCTCCTTGAATTGTTTAGTTTTAAAGTACTTTTCTCCTTCAGGACTAATTCCAATGGCCCGAGCTATAGTATCCTCTGAGATTCTGAAGGAGAAGTTGCCTATTAGGGCCTTTTCTCCATTAAAGGTAAAGGCAAATTGTTTTGTGACTTCTTCATTACTCCCATGGAATTTTTCCAGAAAAGGTAACCACTGTGCTTCTTGAAGAATCTCAATGCAATCGTTATGGTATTGTGAGCTATCAAATGTACTGGGTTCGACCCTATTAGTCATGGTGATGGCAGAGGGTTATGCCTCGAACCCTTCTTTGTCTATGCTCTTTAAAATTTAAACACAGAGATGTCAAGTCGGTTACCTGGTATATATATAGCTTCCTTCAGTCTTTAATTATGGTGCTTAGCTGGTCGATATGACTACTGTGGGTGTTAGAAGTAGAATGGTGATGCTTCCCTTTTCGGCGCTCACCGGTTTCACTGTGCAAACCAACCCTGAACAGTGATATTCTCCTCTGTGCTCCTTGTTCAAATTTTCACTTTGTAACCCCACTCAAATGGTAACAATCTCCTCGGCATTCCTTGCTTCACTCTTTTACTTTGTAACTCTACCCGAATGATGACAATCTCCTCGCGTTCCTTGCTTCAAACTTTCACTTTGTAAGTTATGGGAACCGAGGATGTGAAATACCCTGTACTCGCCTTACAATGTAATCATACAATTTAAAAACAGAGGGTTGTACGCTTGTATGCATGTTAGCATAAGAACGCTGAGAGCGTACCCATAGTGCTGAGCTATAATGCTGGGTGGCAATGCTGGGTGGCGAGGTTATGATTCGGGTGTGCGTGTGATGTAAAACATATAGGCCGCTTGTTATGATTCGAATGTATGGAGTAAAGAATATATATAGGCCGCTTCTATCTCATCCTTTATATTTTTTAAAACAAACACACAGCTCACCACGTGCCCTTTTCAATTATATTCAGTCATGTAGAGAATGTTGGTATGCCTAGAGGGTATATGACATGGTGAATGTGTTGGTGATGGGTGTTAGGGATAGGTGGATGTAGGGAAATGATGAAACTTGGTGAGATAAAGGGTGATAAGTGGATGTATGAAGGTGTCCTTGAAATTAATTACAACAGCTTATAGTCACCAAAATTACATTAAAAACTAATCTAGGAAATTAAATGTCCAAGAACAGAAATACATTACTCTCTTGTTGATCATTTGACATGCTGAGTTGCTAATCCTTTTGACTGTTCTTTTTGACAGGTCCTCTAAGGGAGGTTGAATACACAGGTCCTTTGAGAAAAGTTTTGAAGATGTAGCAGGTCCCTTTGAAAAGTTTGAATGTACAGGTCCCTTCTTGAAGACTGAAAATGTAATAGGTCCCTTGGAAAACTGAAGATACAGGTCCCTTGAGAAAACTGAAGATGCAATAGATCCCTTAAGAAGATTTGAAGATACAGGTCCCTTGAGAAAGCTGTAACAGGTCCCTTAAAAAAAACTGAAGATGTTCATGCAGCTCTTTGTATTGTTACAGGTTCACTGAGCTTGCAATTTGCTGGAGTGTTGGTGCCAAATCCTTGTAAAGCTTGGTGGAAGTCTGTTGAAGTAACCCTTGGTGTCAAATTTTATTTTTTTTAACAGGTCCCAACTGAAGGTTTTAAACAGGTCCCATTGCACTGATGGTGTTGATAGCATAGGTGTCTGAACAAAACAGGTCCCCCTGCAAACTATTTATAACCAGGTCCCTCTGAAAATCATGACAGAACAGCTTATTTGTTAAAGTCTAGAATGCTGGTAACAAGCTGCTGTTGGAAATTTACAGTGAAATATAGAATAAGAAATCTGAAGAATTTACAAGGGAGAGATAAAAGTAACAGAACAGATGTCTCCCTCTCCCCGACTGAAAGTTTGACTTGTCCTCAAGTCATGATGCAACTGAGAAATGAAACAATGAACAACAGAAATAGAATTCATACCCGCCAATAAATTGGTTTTCAGGTAGGAATTCGGGGTTAGATTGTGCCAGATACTGGTTTTCACATCTAACCCATTATTATTTTTTTGAGTTTTTGTTTTATTTAATTTTTTTTTTTTCTTTTTTTTTTTTTTCTTCTTGATTTTGAAATTGAAAGAAAATGAAACTAAGGCAGTGATACTGCAGCTGAGGGCTGCAGTACCTCAACCTCTTCTTGCTGAGATAGTGTATGGAGAAAATCTTGCTTGCTGATGGGCTTGTTGTACAGCTTCAGGCGATGACCATTGACTGTGAAAGAATGACCTTTGCCATCAATAGTTTGGAGTTTTACTGAACCATTGTCATAAGCCTGAACAATTTCATAAGGGCCCATCCAATGGGTGGTGAACTTAGCTTTATGATCCTTGAATTTTGAATCAAAAAGCAGAGCCCAGTCACCTTCTTTGAAGTGCTTCTTCTTAATGTGTGAATCATGCCATTGCTTCCTGTGCTTTTGCATGAGGGTGGTGGTTTGTTCTGCTTGTTGTCTCATCTCATCCAGCTGGTTCAACTGCTGGATTCTCTCTTTCTGTGCTTGATCCAAATCAATTAGTAAATCTGCAGCTAATTTAAAAGTGTGAATTTGGAACTCAATAGGAAGCATGACATCCTTATCGTACACCAACTGGTATGGTGTAAATCCGGTGGTATCTTTCCAAGTAATCCGGTAAGCCCAGAGTGCCTCTTTGAGCTTTTCCTCCCAGTTTTTGCGGTTCATTGCAACAGTTTTGGTAATGATCCCCTCCAAAGTCTTGTTGGTTGATTCCACCTGCCCATTGGCCTGTGGATGGTAGGGGTACTTTTCCTATGCTTTATCTGGTACTTTTCTGTGATGTCCTTCATGAGCTTTGAGGTGAATTGGGTACCTTGATCAGTGACAATTTCTCTTGGCACTCCATACCTCACAAAGATCTCCTCAAAAAGGAAATTGACTACTGTGTGTTCGGTTGCTCTTACTAGTGCTTTCGCTTCTGCCCACTTTGTGACATAATCAGTACACACTAAGATGTACTTCTTACCATTAGAGGCTGGGTTGATCGGTCCTATGAAGTCCAGAGCCCACTTATCAAATGGTTCTAAGTTAACTTGGGGCTGAAGGGGCATTTGATCGGTAGCTATGGGTCTGCCCATCCTTTGGCAGCTGTCACAACTCTTTACATACTTCTTGGCATCCTTGAAAATGGATGGCCAATAGTATCCAAGAGTAAGAACTTTGAAGGCTGTCCGCTTCGCTGCAAAATGCCCACCACACGGTTCATCATGGCAAGATTTTAAAATGTCAATTACCTCATCATTTCGGACACATCTCCTAATGATCATATCAAAACCAGTGTAAAAGAGATCGCCATTAAGCCAAGAATATCTAACACTTTGTTTGATCAGTCTTTTCCTTTCCTTTGCAGTGAAATGTGGAGGTGTCCTACCTGTAGACAAGTAATTAGCTAAATCAGCAAACCAAGGAGTTACTATGGAAATTGCGAATAAGTGCTCATCCGGAAAAGAGTCCTCAACAGGAACAATCTCACCTAGATTTTGCAGTCTAGAGAGGAAATCTGCCACCTGGTTTTCTTTGCCTGGTCTATCTAACACTGTGATGTTAAATTCCTGCAGCAATAGTAACCATCTGGTAACTCTGCCACTAGTTATTGGTTTATTCATGAGATGTCGAATGGCAGAGTGATCAGTATGTACAAAGACTTCATAACCAGTTATGTAATGGCGAAATTTATTCACAGCATAAATGATGGCAAGTGTTTCCTTTTCTGTAACTGTATAGTTTAGCTCAGCAGGTGTGAGATTTTTACTAATGAAATAAATTGCATATGTACAAGATTCTTCTTTTTGGCCTAAGCATGCACCTATGGCAGTGTCAGATGCATCGGTAAAAATATGAAATGGTAAACTCCAATTAGGCCCTCTCAGGACTGGTGCAGTAGATAGTTTCTTCTTAAGTTGTTCAAATGCATGCTGGCAGTTCTCAGTCCAATTGAAAAATACATCTTTGGCAAGAAGTTTAAACAAAGGTAAGGCTATCTTGCTAAAATGTTCAATGAATCTGCGGTAATAGCTAGCATACCCGAGAAAACTTCTTACCTCTCTCTGGTTCTGTGGAATAGGCAAATCGGCAATAATCTGTATCTTGGCTGGGTCAACCTGGATGCCTTGAAAAGAGATATAATGGCCCAACACTGTCCCTTCATTTAGCATCATGAAGCACTTTTCGTTGCTGAGGGACAGGTTAGCTTCAATACACCTTTTCAAAACTCTTTCTAGATTTTCTAATGCATGTTCAAAAGAATTGCCATATACTGAAAAATCATCCATATACACTTCAACACAATCATGAATCAAATCAGCAAAGATAGCTAACACAGCTCGCTGAAATGTAGCTGGAGCGTTACAAATTCCAAATGGAAAAACATTGTAGGCATAGGTGCCCCATGGACAGGTGAAGGTTGTTTTTTCCTGGTCTTCAGAGGCAATCCGGATCTGGTTGTAGCCACTGAAACCGTCAAGAAAGGAAAATGATGATTTGCCGGCTAGGGTGTCTAACACTTGGTCAATGAATGGCAGTGGGAAGTAGTCTTTGAGCGTGGCTTTGTTTAGCTGTCTGTAGTCAACACAGATACGCCACTTGCCATTCTTCTTAGGCACAATAACCAATGGGGATACCCACTGACTGTCAGAAATAGGATATATAAAGTTGACTCTTAAAAGTTTTTGCAACTCCTCTCTGACAATGTCTTGGATCATGGGGTTCATTCTTCTTTGTGGTTGCCTCACCGATTTAATGGTGTTGTCAGTGTAAATGTGGTGAGTGCATGTGTCGGGGTGAATCCCATGCATGTCAGTGTAATCCCATGCAAAGGCTTTTTGGTACTTCGTCAAGAGTCTAATCAATTTTTCTTGTTGAGATGAGTCAAGGTGGTTGCCTATGTTCAAAGTTTTGCCCGGACTGATCTCTATGACTTGACTCTGAGTATTGGTGATGGATTGAACTGGAAAGATGTCATGAAATGTAGATTGCAAGGAGTGGATAGTGCATGTTTCTTGAAAGTTTTGAGCTAGAAGTACATCTGCAGCATTATATTTTTCATTTCTCAAGTTTTCAGATATATCAGGCTGTGAGAGAAATAATTCTACCAAATCAGTATTATCTTCATGGAAATCATAGATCTGGTCAATGCTAAAAACAGATTGTACCTCCTCTTTGTCATTAAATTTGTCATCAAGCCACAAGTTATGTGTTACTGCAGGTGATTGTGCCGATGGATAGAGGGTGAGTTGTTTCCTTTCGGTCCCTCTAGAGATAATCATGTTACCTGATCGGCATCCAATAAATGCATCAACAGTCGCTAACCATGGTCTGCCTAGAATGATAGGATGTCCTCCTAGATTGGATTTGGGTTGAAGGACTAGGAAATCCATCGGATACTCCCAAGAGTCCATTGAAACAATGATATCTTCCAAAATCCCCTCAGGAATGACTTTGGACCTATCAGCTAGTTCAAGAACAATTGTGGTATGTTGCAAATTCACAAGCTGGAGTGTTCTCATAGTTTCAAGGGTCATGACATTGATTGCAGCTCCAAGATCTATCAAAGTGTTTGGGATCCGTATATTGTTAATGATGGTGGTTACTTTTGGAATGCCTGGATCAACATACTTCTCCATGGAGATGGTATTGGTCATAAGGCCTGCTAAATTTCCTAAAACATGAATGGTCTGAGGATCAATCCTCTTTCTAGCAGGTTTCTTGAGACACATGTCTTTGATGGCTTTGGTGTAAATAGGAATGTCCTTTATAGCTTGCAGAAAAGGGATTTTTATGTAGACATTTTTAAGTTCATCCAAGACATCAAATTGTGGTGGAGGCAATGGTGGTTTTACGTGAACCAAACGGTCCAGAAAAGGTGGTTGCAGTGATTGCATCTGTTTGTCCTTGGTTTCACTGCTTGGTTTTGTTTGAGTGGTCATTTCATTTTCTTTTTCTAAGTTTTCTTCTTGTTGATCTGTTATTAGATAATTCTTTTGGAGCACCCTACCAGACCTCAGATTAATGTTTTGCAAAGGCAGTGTGGAGTAGGAGGTTCCTTCCTCTACATTATAAACTGGCCTCTCTGCTCTATTGTTCGGATTTGGGACAGTTTGAGCAGGTATTTGTGTGGGTCTGGGAGGTTGCGGGTTAGTTGGAAATTGAAGTTGTGGTACATTTATTTGTGGAGGAGCAGGTAAGGTCTGTTGAGAAGGTTGGGGCTGATAAACAACCGGCTGAGGGTGCTGCTGATATGACTGTGATTGTGATGGATATGGCTGTTGGTACTGCTGATATGGCTGTGAGTAAGGTGGGTATGATTGAGGATATTGATGGTAGGATTGGGGATACTGTTGAGATGGTCTCCATTGATTTTGTGATTGGTTTCCATGCTGCCATGGCATAGGTATATTCCATGAGTTTTGTGCATACATCTGATCATTCATAGGAAATTGCATATTTTGATTAGGAAACATACCTTGGGGTGCTTGCCTTGGTTGCCATGGTCGCTTTGCACCCATGTAGTACACGTTCTCCATCTCTGTGCTGGCTGCCATGTTACAGTTCTGCACAATTTTAACTTTAGGACAGTTAAACATATCATGATGCTCAGTACAGAAAGCACATACTTGTATATTGTCTAGAGGACAGTCTTTTAATGCATGCTTCTTGCGACACTTGGGGCAGAAAATAGCCATTATATTGTCTTCTTCCTCTTGTTTCTTTTTGGCTTTTAAGGTATCAATTTGGTTTCCTAGAGTACTCAACAAATCTGTTTTGAACTCTTCTAAAAGATTACCAATTTCAGCCCGGGTGACACTAGCAGAGGCAGTTTTTATGACCCTAGATGACAAGGTCCTCTTTCCCATTTTGGCTTTACTTCTTGAATATTTTTCACACAGTTCAGCTATTTCTTCAAAGGGTAGGGCAGAGATATCACCTTTGCCCATTAAGTTGAGATCATCCATGTATTCTTCCCTGATACCTTTCAAAAAGATTGTGCGGACTAGATCAGGAGGCATGGTTCGGTGTTTAGATTTTTGCAAGTTATAGACAAACCGTTCTAGATATTCTTCTAAGGTTTCATCCTCCTGCTGGCTCATTCTAAAGATGTCATCTTTAGAATCTTTGGATATGCAATAAGGCTGATATTTCCTCAGAAATATCCTCCTCATGCCATCCCAATCTACTATGGCATGCTCCCCTAGCCCCATAAACCATTTCAAGGCTGTTGCCTTTAATGTGGCTGGAAACAATCTCAGTCTGTGAGCATCATCAGTATATCCATAAGTTCGACACACAATATCGAACTCGAATAAGAATGAGTCCGGATCCTCTGATGCCATTCCATAGAAATTGGGTAGCACGGATGGGGGTATATTTTTCATTTTTATCTCTTCATCCTCCTGTGGTTCTTGTATAGGGAATTTAAAAGTGGATTCCTCCTCCTCTTGATGGGGAACTGATCCAGATCCCTCCTCAGCCATTCTACTTGGTTTTTTAGTGTCTCTTGGTGGAAAAGAGAGAAAGGAAAATTGTTTGGTAATGGTGCTACTTTTCCCTTGTGTAGAAGAGTTAGGAAAGGGTGGATGTTGTGATTTATGTGCAAACAGAGTTTCCCTCTCAGCAAGAGTAATGTGCTGTCCTGAATAAAATTTCTCAGCTATTGTTTGAATATCCTCCTCAGTTGGTGTTGTTTTCCCTGGAGAGTCTGCTCCTGATGATGATGGGTTAGTGTTGAGATGGTGGGGGGTTCTCACAAATCTCCCTTAAGTGTCTCTAAGTCTAGGCATATATGAACATGATTCTAACTGTGTTTTTGGTTGTTTTTGTGTATTGAATTTTTTTTCTTTTTGTTTGAATTCTTCACGTACGCCTCCCCGGCAACGGCGCCAAAATGTAGTGGTTCTAGCTAGGGTACTAGACTAGACTCTATATTTAATATCGATTGAGGTGCGTAAGATTAGAGGTGTGGTCTAAAATATATAGACATAAATAATTACCACCCAGGTGATTATGAGGTAAATTGCAAGGCTTCTTTACGGAAGACCGTGATATGCAGCCTATCCTTCACACACCTAGATTGCCCTACTGATGTACTTGACTACAATGCTGGTTATGAAATGCATCTATCAAAGCAACCCATGAATCTAAGTCCTGTGTATGACTGTGGCAATGATTCTAACCTCCTTACAGAGGTATCACTCAGAAAACCTTTGCTTGGTAAACACACACAGCATGCAAGATATTTACACTATTAAACTATATAAAAAGAGCATAAATGATCTATAAACTGAAACAGAGTTTATGAGCATGCATCTATAAGTCGCACAAGGACCAAATCCCTTACAAGATTCTCGTTCCAGATCTTAATGCTGACCATTCAACATAACAATAAACCCTTCAGATGCGCACACCATATACATGTAATGAAACTCAAAACATAAAGGAATCGAAAGCTTATATGACTGCAACCCGTATGCTATGTGAATCAACAGTTATGTAAATCGAAACTATGATGCAACCTGTGTGATACATAAATCGAATTCAATACAACGCTGTGCAAACATACAAATCGAATCTAATACAACGCTGTGCAAATATATAAGGACTGAAATGTAACAAAACGAAGAGCAGTATACCAAACGAAGAACGCAGGGCCCGTCCGCGCCTAAGGGTATACTGACTACCACCGTTCAGCAATCAACCAATGCAAAAGAGTATACACACGTTGTGACTGTAAATGGTTCTGTGTATTAACTAAAACTCTGTTCCGAGCAAATGTTTCAACAACTGATTAACCTTCAAAACATTGAACTAACTGTATTTACACATGCGTACATACAGCCATGTCATCGATGCAGTGAATGTACATAGTGCTGTTGCCGCGTTTATTACATAGCTTTTTCAAAATGTTTCCATACCATAAGTTTCAAAAAGAACAAAAATCAAAATGAAAATAGAATGATGTTGTTGCTACTTTTATGCGCCAGAGTACCCTGCTTTGACTGAAGTTGACCGCATGCATAGGAGGCTCGATTTGGATGGGAGATAGGTGTTTGTCCATCCTTGGACATTCCAATTTTCTCCCATGCTTTTCGTTCTCGCTCATCCGCTGTGCCACATGTCAAACGGTAAACTCATTACAGGTTGTGGGTACTTCCTGTAGTCATGTCATCAAAAACCTCTAATTCTGGAACATAAAACCCCCAAATTAATTTCTATGCAATTTAATAACTATAGAACAATTAATAATCAATATTCAAGGATTTTGAGGGAAATATGATGAAAATGTATGGAGAAATGATATGTTTTTGGGAAGGAAAAAGGGTCTCAGGATGATACCAACAGGCATTTCCCAGATCAACCCAGGAAACGCAAAAGACTGATAATTAATCCCCAAAATTTCAAAAGAGACCAACAATCAAACTCAAGACAAAGATGAACAAAAAGGACAAGGGCTGGCTCCCCAGCGGAGTCGCCAAATTGTTGGAGAGGTAAATCCCCTCTACGGATAGAGGCGATCCCTACTAGCCCAGAATGGGTCTAGCAACAATCAGTCAATGCTACTATGCAAGTTCCTAATTGCAATTAAACAAGAGGCAGAGAACACCTACTTGGATTCCAGCGTTGTTGTTTGATGAAGAGATGCCACCTTCGCTCCTTCGCTCTGGCTGGTCACGATCCTCCGCGATCTCCGCGAATAGACACCTGCACACACAAAGAGGAAACAAACACAAGTGTGAAATCTAATAAAGGCCACCATACATCAGTCAGAAAGGATGTAATTCACATTTAACCATTGCATAGACAAATGAGAATGGAACCATAACAGTAGTCATCTATTATTAATCAATAATCAGAGAAAGATACAACCATTGTTCTGACGCTGAGTCCTTCTCAAGAGGGTCCAGCCAGCAAATCTCATAAGCATTCACCCAAGAGGTAGATCTCCCAAGTCAAGCAACTCTCTCTCACACAAAACTCTAAGACTTCACAACCTTTCTCTAGCTCTCTAGCAATCCACACTTTATCACACCAACTACCTACTAGCAGCAGCACACAAAAACACTATGAATTCCTTGATGTCAAAAACTATTCCCAAAAACTAGCTGCTCATGGCAATGGTAGAGGTTTATATAAGAGAAGGAGTCTCCATGAAGGGTGGAAGGATAAGCTTATCCCCAAGAAAGGTGGCCCATACGACGAACAAACATGCCATAGAAGGGAGGGCGATACTCACAAGGCCAACAACCAGGTCTGGAGTCATCTGGAAGGTTGGCTGTTAGAACAAATTCATCCAAACAGGATCAGCGCGGATTATAACAGGACCGGTGCGCTGACGTTGCACCTCAATAACTGAGAAGGCCATGTCAGCGCGACTCAATACAAAGGCAAGGCGCGCTGGCTCATGAAATTCGATCAGCGCGGAAAACAGGTGTACTTCCGCGCTGGCAGCGCATTTGGTCTGTTATGGAGTGCCCATCAGCGCGGTTATTTGGACAAAAGTCGCGCTGATAGCAAAAACTTTGGCAAAGTGGGTTATTTGGCCAATTCAGAGAGCATGGGCTTGATTATTTGGAAACCCAGACACAATAGAGAGACTAACAGGGAGACAGTGACAAATTACTGCGTAACATGGGTTATGATCCCATTGATTACAAATAAGTGGAAGAAAATATGAAGAAAAATAATTCAGATATAGAAGCACTTGGAAAGCAATTGAAATTACCATCTACAAAGGATCCATAAGCAAAAGAGATAGAAGAAAATGAGCAAGATAAAGAAGACATGCTCAAACTCATCATTAAGAAAAATGTACAGATTAAGGAGATGGAAGAGCAAATAGAAAAGTTACTGAACGAAAAATAAGATGTTGCACAATTAGCTAAGACTATAGTCACAACTATACTAATTTCTATTGTAGGGACATCTAAGGATTCTACATCAGCATCAAGTGACCTGAACAAACTCATGCAAGACTTGTCTCTTCAGAGACAAGATAATGATAAGCTAAAGAATAAATTGAAGAATCTGGAAGAAAATAAGTTGAAAATTGACAACTTCTATGTAGATGAGTTAAAAAATCTCACTAGATTTCCCAAAAGATTGAAATATTGGAAAATGAGTCACTGATGGCTCAGACTTTGGCACAAGCCAGGGAAAATGTTTGGCTGGAAATTAGTCAAGCCATGACTGATATTTGGCCATCCATTCAAATCACTTTTGAACAAGAAGAGTTGATAGAAAGATCTAAGACGACAATAGAATAGGTTAGATATGCCTTGTGACGCAAACCAGGTGAGGCCACATCCATAATTAAAGTGTTGAATTCAAGGACCAGATCAGAATTATAACAGTTGCGGATTGGAGATAGGACAAAGACTATCTTGGAGATCAAGAAACAATTATAGAAAAGAAACTTGATGACCCAATTGGAGACCAAAACTCTCACTCTGGTAAATGTTGTCTAAAGATTTCACACCAAGTCCAATTTATTGAACCAGAGAGGATTACCAAGCTTAGTAGTACTAGATGATATATTGATCATCTTGGATGATTACTATCAAAAACTTTATATTATTGCTACAGATAAATCCAAATTTACAGGTATCAACGGACATATCAAATGGAAATCTTTCTCAGAAGCTTTGGAGTTTGATTTAACTATCAAACATGAAATCAAACACATCTTCATCAACAAGCCAACCTTTGAGAAGTATAATGAAGTCGATGAAGTGTATAGAAAGTTACTCAATATTTCTATCCCTAGTGATGAAAGATGGGATCAATTGTGTGACATGATTGAGTGAAGGTTTTTCATCTCCAACAAACAAACAACAAGGCATCACATTTTGAGGCCAAGTCATCAACAATTTTCCTCAAAGTTAATACCAGCATTTCCAGCAGTTAGAAGATTCCTAAATTTTTGTACTACTTTTTAATTAGTTGTTGGATATTTTTAGGATCATATCTTGATATTGTGAATCAAAATATTTTGTAATTTTTTCTATAAGTACTTCACGATTCGAATTATGAAGGGTTGGGATTTGTTGTGTGTTATGAAACCATCTCAAGAAAAGATAGAAAAGATATATCAACGCCTTAGAATTCAGCCTCTTCGAGGGGGAAACCGACTTTACATTACATAAATGAACAATTCTTGGATGATACAATTGAAAAGACCTCCTTTCTATATATAGGAGTCTAAGGGGTCATAACATAATTAGAGCCGACATAACAATAATAATGTAAGGGCACAATAATAACAATAGTGGGCTTCTATGGGGCACAATAGTAACAATATGGGAACTACATGGGTACATCAATATAATAGGTGGGTTGTACTAATAACAATAAGGGGTTACACTAATATTATAGGGGTCTAACATGCCCCTCTCCTTCAAAAAGCGTTGTCCTCAACGCTTGAGTAGTTCTTAATTCTTCTGTACAAAAATTTTGTCCTCCCATGTGGAATCTTCAGTGGGTAAGTTCTTCCACTTGATGAAATACTCTAAAATTGATCGATTTCGTAGCTGTCGAGTTCCTATATCTGTGACTGCTCCAGGTTCCAATATGATTTTTCCTTCCTCTTCAATTTCTGGCAATATTGTTTGAATTTGGATCTTTTTCAACTTTTGAATAAGTGACCATACTTATTCGTCCTTCTTCCATTCATCCCTTGCTTCGTTTATCCAATCTGGTTGGGTAATAGAAATATCACAAAACAATGCTTCCACATCCTCATCCTTGAAGAGTCTTCCCATTCAGTAAGGTCGCCATTTTTTAAGTGCATGTAGTATTTCCAACATTTCCTTCTCATAAATAGCTTGCTTGAGATGTAGCAGTAAAAATACCCAATCACCTACATCAAAACATTTTTCACTACGATGTTGATCCACCCGTTGTTTCATTTGATTTTGCACCAAAGTGGCGTTATCCTTTAAAATTTGGAGAACTTGTTGTTGATGCTCGATGTGATCTTTCACTGCTTGAACCTTTTTCTTCTTGATATGTCCTTCTATCTCTAGAGTTTGAGGAGTCGTAATTTATTCCAATCCTTTACAAGATATGGTCGGATTCATTTCTTGATGCTCGATGTGATCTTTCCCTTCTTGAACATTTTTCTTCTTGAGATGTCCTTCTATATTGATAGTTTGAGGAGTGGTAATTTCGACCAACGAATTACAAGGTATTGTTGGATTCATTTCTTCTTTCTCAATGTGATATTTCACTTCTTGCACAATTTTCTTCTTGATATGTCCTTCTATATTGACAGTTTGAGGAGTGGTAATTCTTGCCAATGCTTTACAAGATATGGTCTGATTCATTTCTTCTTTCTCTTCACAATCTATGTAGAATAATTTCTTCTCAGCACACTTATGACCTTTAGTGTATTTGCTATCACAACTGTAACAAAGCCCTTTTGCTCTTTTTTCTTCCAATTGTTGTGGTGTCAACCTTATAGGTTATGGAAGACTAGGGGCAACAACACTTCCGTCTTTATAGTTGTGAGTGGTATGCTTCCTAGTTGCCATAATTTTGCTTTCCATTTTTCTTGCTAACCTGAATGCCTTCTCTAATGAATCAGGTTCCCAAAGGCGAACATCATGTTGGATATTATCCTTTAAAGACCCTATGAACACATCAATCCTATGCTCCTCTGGAATATCTTTGACCCTTATGTTCAATTTTTGGAACTCCTCAATGTGCTCCATTACTGAACCCTTTTGTTTGAGACTTATCAATTGGCTAAAAAAAGTGTTGCTTTTTTTATCTTCATAATGTGCTATCAATTATTCCGCAAAAATTGCCCAAGTGATAAATTTTTTACTAGAGCAAAGCCATTGATACCATACAAACTGATTTGGTTCCAAATATACAGTTTCCATGCGTACCTTTTGTGTGTTTTGCACATTATTGAGATCGAAGAACTGCTCCATCTGTAATATCCATGTGGCGGGATCCTTGCCATCAAACTTCCTCATATCAATTTTTGGAATATGGTGGGTCTTCGATCCAACATTAGAATCTATGGAATCATGATTAACATTACTTTTTTTCACATCATGAGTTTCCTTTACAACCTTTGCACCCTTAGTAAGTATCTCTTGTAGAAAATTTGTCAAATCTGTCTTCAAATCTGCCATGTCTGTCTTCAAATTTTCCATGTCTTTCATCAAATCTGTCTTCAAATCTATCTTCAAATCGTCCATCTTAGCTTCCACGCCATTTATCTTAGATTCCACGCCATTTATCTTAGATTCCACGCCACTTATCTTAGCTTCTATTAGCTTTTGTGAGCGTGACATTTGTTGCACTTGTTCTTGTAATTTTGATATATCATGTAGCATTTCTTCCTCTTCTTCATGAGTCATGCTAGAGCTTTCAGGTTCCTTACTAGGTGTTTGCATTTTCTTTCCTCGGGGCATCAGTTATCGATAATAATGCTTTACTATGCCCTTTGAATTCCGTTAAACCAAGCTTACACAAAAATTAAAAAAAAAACTACACACCTTTTTTTCACTTTATAGAAGCTTGATATTGAATCTGATATATCTCTGTAATTTTGGATCATCTAGTTCTGAAATTGCGACCTGTATTAGCCTTCTGTGTTCTCTTTCCAATGCCACAAGTCTGGCCCAAATTGGATTCTCCAAGAAAGAGTTATGTGAAATCTCCCACAGTGACTTGCTTTTAGACTAGTTCAGTAGAGCGCACTTGAACGACGTGCCACGAGTCACTATTTCAACCTTTGAATCTAAAACATGCATACAAGAAACTACAGTCTGTCCTCTTTCTGTACCTTCTTACGAAATTTCAATCCGATCCCCAGAGAGAAAGTTATGACGATTTTCCCCAGGTCACCTTTTTTGAATGTAATTCAGGAGTCTGCAAAAGGACCAACTTCCTCAGATCATATCTCCACAAATATCAAGCAAAAATATCTGAAATTTGGATCCATGGTTCAGCACGATTTCTTCTCAAATGGGTTTTTTTTGTGACTTCTGAAACGTCACAGAACAAAAGTTATAACGAAAATTCCACGTTGACCTATTTGGAGCAGCGAAACCCTAGAATCCAAAGCTCTGATACCAAATGTTATGAAACCAGCTCAAGAAAAGATAGAAAAGATAGATCAACGCCTTAGAATTCAGCCTCTTTGAGGGGGAAACCTCCTTTACATTACATAAATGAACAATTCTTGGATGATACAATTGAAAAGTCCTCCTTTCTATATATAGGAGTCTAAGGGGTCATAACATAATCAGAGCCGACATAACAATAATAATGTAAGGGCACAATAATAACAATAGTGGGCTTCTATGGGGCACAATAGTAACAATATGGGCACTACATGGGTACATCAATATAATAAGTGGGTTGTACTAATAACAATAAGGGGTTACACTAATACTATAGGGGCCTAACATTGTGAATAAAGGATTTATATTGTAAAGAAGCTCACAAATCTACGTTTGATCCTATCTCAATAATACAACTCAAGCATTACAAGATTCTTGTGTCAATTTCATTGGTGAAGTTCATGTTTCTTTGTTGAATGTTTACATTCCTTTTCACATATGTTTCTATAATCCAAATTATTCTACGAAGAGTACGAACAGAGTTTGTTTAAAATTACACTATTTATCTTACTTATGAATAATTTTTCATGTTTCCTTCTGAAAATTAAAATATAATTCTTAATTTCTCTAATTATTAATTGGATTGCTTTATCATTTTCTACTCTTTCACACCATAAATATTAAAGGATTGAGTGAAGTTTCCTACCCTTCCTTGTAAGTTTAGACTATAAACTATGTGTTTGGTCAACCTAATTTGTGACTTCATTGCCCAATGGCCTAATTCCACTGTCTCAACCCAACAATACATAAGACACAAACCTGAACATGATAACTAGCCGAATATCTATAACAACATCTTTCGAAAAAATGACACAAGAGAGAATCTTGTCGACGCGTTTCAAACCAGCTAGTGTGGTTCATCTTTAGGACAAGATGAGGAACCAGATCAAGGCAATGTAATAAATAGATGTAGAGAGCAGCTAACTAGCCGTTTAGTAGTAACAACTAGTTTAACTAAAGGAAAAAAATATTAGAATTTAGGATTTGACCAAGAAGCGAAAGTGAAATTAATTAAAGAAATTAAATTTATAAAATTGTTATTAAAATATATTTTTATTAATATTAATAATTAGTATTATAAGTCATGTAGTTATAATAAGTTAACTTTACCATTATTAATAAAGTAATTAATAATATATAAAAAATTATAACCCTTTATAACCATATATTGTTATATCTAATATTTAAAAACTATTATTATTAATAGGTTTTAGAGATATTCATAACCCTAATTATTAACTAATATATAACTAATTTTAGAATATTATAAAAAATATAATATAGTTCGGTGGATTAAAAAATATTATTAAAATATTAGGTGGATTAAAAATATTAAAACTAATAGTGTTAAAATAATAGTAATAATAATAAAAGTTAGTAAGGTTACCTCTGTGATTTACTCTACAACCTCAAAAATTACGGAGTGATAACAAGTACCACCAATAATGAATCCATAATTAAAATTCTTTGGAAATTGAATCAAGATTTTGTAATTCCCAAATTGAAATCTTGAACACACTCATCTCTCTATGTTGGCTCAACTCTCTGCTCTCATCTTGGCTCTACACTTGAAAAATGTGTGAAAATGAAATCAAAATAAAAATAAATATTGATAACTTACGTGCCTGGAACACATGATTCTCTGGTTGCGTTAACTGTCACGTGATCACGATAATGCCCCATCATCACTCTGTCAATCTCCAGATGTGGTAAATCTCCCGGAGAGAAAAAAATTTGTTGTTTGATCTAGGGTGGAAGACATATCAGTATCCTTTCTGATAGATCCAGTGACCTATATGAGATTTTAATTTAATTAAATTTATTTCCTTTTGTTTCATGAGTACACTTTTGTCGGTGCCGATTTTTAGAATTTTAAGTTCTCCGTTGTTGTCACCAAATGGAAACTATAGTTCATTATTTCTAGTCCTCGTCAATAGTGCATGCTCCTTCAACTGTTGGTCTCCTACTCCGCAATGGTCTATCTCACAGTGTGAATCCCCTTGATGCAATGGGAAATATCACCTACGTTAGGTCTACTGCACTATTTCCTCGTGATCTCTATTATGCAACTTCTTCTTGCATCCACAAGTATCATTATAAATAAATAGTATTCTTCTTCTTCTTTGACTCTATACACAGTTCATCCTTGGGTGGAGGAGCAGTTGTCTCTCTACACCTTCAGCATGCTCCCATTTACAAGTCCATTGAGGGTCTCTCCACCTAACTTCTCTAGCTAAAGTTCCCCTACCTTGGTGACATAGCGAACAATGTAAGGACCCAACCGGTGCATTTGGAATTTTCCAGAGTGCTTAAAAAACTTATTATCATACATCAACTCCATATTTCCATGTTGGAACTACTTCTACTTGATGTGGTGATTATGTCATGCCTTTTCTCTAGATTTCTCTGCATTTTGTCGAAATCTTGCTATAAGATGGTCCTCTTCTAGCTCAACATCTCTTCCAATATTTGCTTGACTGCACTAGAATATGTTAACCATTATTATAGTAATACAAAGTCTTGGAACTATAAACTCCAATATCATGACCGTATATTGTCAATAGACTAGTTGAAAAGGTCTTCACCCAGTGATCTTCTTCATCGTGGTCCAAGATGCCCACAAAATTGCAGGAATTCTCAAGTCCCAATCATCTCTATTTACATTTCAAACCTTAGTCAAAAAAGTTTACAATATTTTGTTAAAGGCATTCATAGTGCCATTTTCTTGAGGACGATAAGGTGTAATCCTCTAATGATATATCTAGAAATCCTCTATTAGAGCTTCGATAATAAAATTCATAAAATGAGTTCCTTGATTACTCATCAATATCTTCGGGCACCCAAATCATGTAATGACATTTTCAAATAAAAACCTCGAAACATTCTTCGCACTATAATCTCTAACAGGTTTTTTTTTTACCCACTTGGTGAAACAATTCGTAGTGGTAATAACGTATCATGCTCCATTTCTCTTCATTAGTGGATTGATTGGCCCTATAAAATTAATAGCTCACTTATCAAAGGAGTGAAAAGTTAGTTATGGGTTGAGAACATCTCATCTTATCATGAATGCATTCCTACCCTTTGACATTGTTGCAGCTACAACATAATTCCTTCACATCCCTATGTATAATCAACAACCATATACCCATGCACAAAACCTTTTTCATGGTTTCCTTTCATGCGTAGTGTCCTCCTGACACACAATCTTGTTCCTCCATTAGTATGGGAGGACTCTAATTCTCTAGTACACATTGTTAGTGAATTCCTTCTATGCCTAGTTTATACAAACATCCCACAGTGAGTTGATAGTCTACAAGCTTGACCACCAACTGATTTTTCTGCACCACTATATACTCATGTGAAAAGGTCCTTGTAGTAAGGAACTAGAAAAGTTCAACAAATTTATCATCCACCATCTTCGTGCAAAATGATTGTGTATCCAGCAATATTTCATTATCACTCCCTTCCTCCTTGCCAAAACTTATCCACAAGTGATATGACCCTACATTCAACTTACTAGGATTTAAGATGACTTCAAAATCATACCCTTGGAATAACAACATCCATCTACATATCCTCCTCCACAACAATGGCTTTTCAATGAGGTATCTCAGTGAAAAATTATCTATATATAGCTTAAAGTGAGAACCCAATAGATAATGCTTGAACTTTTGTAGTGCATATACCATAGCCAAACCTTCGCACTCTGTGGTGATATAATTCCACTCCACTGTAGAAAATTTTATGATGGAGAATGTAATAGGATGGTCTATCTCTAATTACGTAGGATTTCCTAGGATGGTGCCTACTGTTATGGCTAAGGCATCGACATGAATGAGAAATTCCTTGCTCTAATCTAGGAACACTAGGATCGACACATATACTAACATTTCTTTCAGTGTATCTAATGTCTATTGGCATTGCTTTCCTTTCAAAATTAACCTCCTTCTTCAAAAACCTCTCCAACAACACAGTGATCTAGGAATATCCTTGCATGAAATTTTTATAATAACATGTATTTTCTAATGTTGTTGTCGCACTGATGTTGGAGGTGGTAGGTTCACTATTACTATGATCTTCACTAGATTGACTATAAATCCCTTCTTACAAACTACATGCCTGAGTAGAATCCCCATCGTTAAGAAAAAAATACACTTCTTCAAATCGAGGGAGATTTGCATCTTCCTGCATTGGTCCAGTATAAGCCATAGAACCTCGATATGCTTTTGAAGAAGGCTAAAAATTGTTTGAATTGTCAAGGTAAACCTCTATAAAATTTATGAATAAAATATTTAAACACTACCATCACCACGTGGGAAAATACTATAGGTTCATTATTTAACACAAACAACATGACAATGTATTGAAATGAGCCCCATGCTATCACAAATGTGGTACTTTTATGGTTCCCCTTAGCAATTATTATCCAATGATATCCAAAGAACCCATCTATAAATGGATAAGCTTCCTACCCTCCCACATTCTCCAAGACCTCATACGTAAATAGTGTGGGGAACAGATCATGAACATAGGCATAATTTAGCTTCCTTAGATGAACACGAATTTGAATTTTTCCTATTTTCTTCAACTATACAAAACCCATATTGATTAATTTTGACTATTTTGACAGGTTCAATAATACCTACTTTTAGCATCCTCTAGAGCTCCTCCCTCACTTTCTACTTAAAGATGGAATTAAGGCGGTAGGGTATTTGATGGAATGGCTTCACATCATGCTTCAAAGTAATTCTTATCTCCTCTGGCTCACCCACTATCCCCTTCATCTCTACATAATTTTTGGGGGACCAATCTTGGTATTCACACAATAGGTCAGAGATATTTTAAACAGTGACTTCATCCTAGTAATATCTGATCATTGCAAACTTTGGACTATCCTCAAGGAAAAACGTTACCTTGTGCATTTTGATAAGCTTTGTATAATCCAACATGCTAGATTATAATCATGGTCCATTCACCCATATTTCCCCACAGAATTCAGAACATTGATATCCCATGGATCTTTGTCATTGTCAGCTTATTCCACTACACATTAACATTCCACCAACTTCCTAGTAGTCTAGCAGTTCTAGTGAAATGTGTTGAGTGGCATATTCGTCAGTATAGTCATTAGCTCTTGTTTGAAGATCAGATCTCTAATATTGTGTAGAGGCTCATTTACGAGTGGATCCTTTAACTCAAATTGAAACGTTAAAATAAAACTTTCTACAATTTTTACCCAACTTTTCATGCCTTATCGCAACTCTAGTTCTATGTACCAATTCCAAGATATGACATCCAATGTGTGCACAAAATGGTGGACCCACTTCACCTCAATAATACCTTCATCACCCCATTTCATGACACATTTATCCAAATGAGTAGTTTAGGACCCTTTGCCAATGTATTGTTATGCATACTCCCTAGCATCTAACTCAAACTTAATTTGCAGCAAGTGCCTCCATTGTTCCCATGTACATATGTGCACTTTATGTGTTTCCGACTAACATACAGGGTATCCTTGATATAAACATTTAATGAAAATAATGTGATATGGTCCAACATCTGTAATTCAAACTCCATGAAAAAAATAGCGACATATATCGACCCATCGAATTGAGGAGGTTTCCAAACAAACAAGATTTAACACTTCACCAACTCAAGGCACTTTCAATAGTTGTGTTGACATAGTCCTTGTGTCAAGCTATGATGTTGTAAATATTATCGAGGTTAAGTACATCTCACTAATTCAATGTAGTGGTCCCCCTCCATGGGGTCCAATGGCATGTCGACCTGTAGATATCTTTGTTCAAAAATCATTTTCATTTTATTCTAATTAATGATTGTCTAGCTATTAAACTCACAATTAATACCATGTAAGGCAAAGTAAGGGTTTGTGTCATCCATAATTTCAATAACTTCAAAGTCCTCTGGACTCTTTACTCCATCAATGTTCGCTTCCACATCTTATAACTAGCCAATTGGGAATATCCGATACTGGTTGGAAAGGAACAATTAGATCAATGACCATACAACCTTAGGATTTCCCATCGATTCCCAAGCCTTCTTTAGCAGGATATTCACATTTGAACCCAAATCGAGAATAGCATTATCCATATCATAGTCATCTAACTAGGCACTTGTTAGGTTCCCATATTGTCTATTTTTGACTGTATACTTTGCCATTGTATTACCCTCTTCAACCCTTAGTTGGAAGCCTTTGCTAGTGTTTTGGCTTAATCACTCCAAAAGGTATAGAATAACTTTCCTCATTGCTATATGTTTAATTATTCAACACGTAATCATGCTATCTTTATAATTGTTCCCTGAAGTTGATTAAAGTGCTGACTAATTGTTGAAATTGCCTAACTGGCAGGATCACATTTTGTCATTGTTGAAACAGCGGAAACGACACAAACCGTGAAGCTGAAACAGCAAGAACAGCATGAACCTCGAAGCTGAAATAGCACGAACAGCATGTGCACTTTGAGGAACAGTTGGGATATACGTAACAAATCTGCATCAGTAAAGGAGTCTGACCAATTACTATATTGGTCGTAATGATCATGATCCTCATGACTGTAACAATATTTTGTTATCAAGAACTGACCTTCTTATTTTTGGTACAAAAGGGTTGAGTCAGAATGTATGAAAATATTTTGTAATAGATGTCTCCTCTATAAAGAGGAGACATCTACATTAGAGATGGGGACGGAAAGGAGGGGAACAAACTGTAACACAGAACTTGTAGTGAAGGGATGAGACTGAATCTCTTTTTGTAATATGATTTATTGGCAGATGAATACAATTCTGTTCTGAGTATTTTATTTTAATTCTTGTATTTTGGGGAATCTTGTGAGAAGGGCAGGGCCCACCTTCATCACAAGATTCACCCATCTTCGTTGTGTGGTGTGTGTGTGATTTTTGTTTATATCACAATTACTGCTTCTAATGATATTTACTTTTGCTGAAACTCTGTTTTCCTTTTTAACTGATTGATGTTTCATATGAGTGCCTCGCCGGTGATTAGGATTTACAGAGTGTATGGGTGAACTGGACAACAGAGGCATGTGCTGAAAGTCCTTACTCTGAGGATAGGGTCCTGATCCTTTGTTGCAGGACAACCATCACTTCCTTTTGCAGATTTGTTTCCTTTAAGTTATTTGTTCTTACTTCATTTTCTGCAATAGGCTGTAACTACTGTAACTACTGAAACACAGAGTAGGGATTTAATAGATAGTAGACTGTTTATACTACAGCTTTTAATACCATTAAGATTGAGTACATACAGTACGTAGTCACCTTTGGAATAATCAGACTTTCCCAGGTTGATAATTTATGTGGCACTCGACTGTTTTATTATTAAACAATTAAAGTGACCAACATTTTGGCGCCATTGTCGGGGAAGGCGACTGAAGATTTTAAGGGTATTAACATTTTTCTTTAGAAATGCAGGATGCATGAGAGGACGCAAGAAGGTTAACCATTCAGGCGGCAAAGGCAAAGGAGGAGGAAGAAAAACTTTTATTGACGATATTATTTCAAAAGCTGAGACATCCCAGAGGTTAAGCTCTCGAAGGCCACAAACCCAACACTCTTCCCAGACAGATTATCAGACAGAGGAAGTAGTGGGACCAAAGAGGGTTATAGAACCATCAGAATATACTGAGGAACCGGTGGAAGAAGACAAACGACCAGTAGAAGAACCAATAGAGGAAGTTAAGGTGGAGGAACCAGTGTAGGACATTGAAATTCCAACAGAAAACTCCGAAGACCAGGCAAGCGCATCAGGAAAACAACCAATGGAGGATAACAATGAAGGAATTTTCTGTGGAGGTCGCAGAATAGAGGGAAGGGGAGAAAATTCTCTCTCCACCCTGGAATTCTCCATTGGAGATCTCCCTAGAGGAGCAACTCCTATGAAGAATATCCCACTTTCAGCATTACCCAATTTCCATGGGTTATCCACAGAAGATCCTGATGAATTTCTTTTTGACTTTGATATATTGTGTAGAAGCTATGAATATGTTAATGCTGCTCAGAAATTGAAGTTGTTTCTAGTTACATTAAAAGGGAACGCATTAATATGGTTCATGAGCTTGGGAGCTCATGTGATTACAACATGGGACCAGATGAAGGAGAAATTTTTGGCTAAATACCAAGATTATTGTCGAACAAGAGAAAGGAAGGAGGAATTATTCAAGATGACTCAGAAGGAGGATGAAAGTCTAGAGGACTTCGTGGAAAGGTTATAGTATAACTTATAGCGATCTAATCATCCTGATATGAGTAAGGATATTCTCAAGTCAATATTGCTAAAATGGGTACGAGATGATTGTTTAGATATGTTGAATATGCTTGGAAAAGGAGACATATCTAAGGAATCCTATGATGAGATTATCAATCTCTGTAAAAGATGTTCAAGAGGAGTAGCAAGCAGACCAAAGAGAAAAGAGAGTACATACTCAAGAGTCCAGAAATCAGCAAGTGGAGGAGCAACACGGGCTGAAATAGGTAACTGAATTGAAGAATTTAAAACTGAAATGTTAAGCTCTTTTGCTTCACAAATTGATACCTTACAGGTTAAAAAGAAGCAGGCGGAAGCAGAAGCTGCTCTGGCTATTTTCTGCTCTAAATGCAGGGAAAAACACCCACTAAGGGAATGCCCCCTGGACAAGGTACCAATCTGCACTATCTCTGAAAAGGACCATGAAACTCAACAATGCCCTTCTTTGCCAGGAATAAAAGCAGCACTGTAGCCAATTGAAGAAGAAGTTGAAGCAGTGTACCTCCTCACATAGAGAAGGCAATGGCAACCACGAGGACAAGGTACGAATTCTAACATGTCGTTTAATCGTTGGAATAATCATCCTCCTTTTCAAACAAATTACCCACCCTTCAACCAAATGCAGTACCCACACCTTAATCAAATTAATTTCCCACCCATGCAGTAACCGAACCCTCCTTTTGTTGACCCTACGATGTGGAATCCCTGGGCTCTACAACAAACCTATTTTAATCAATGGAACCCGAATTGGACAGCTCCACATATAACATTTCCAAACCAATTACCTTAGTATCAGCAAGCTCTCTCCTTACCATCAAATGCCCCACCAAATAATCAGACAATAAGACCCCAGCTGCCTGTACAACCTAACCCCAACCCGAATAATAATAAAGCTCTGCAGGTAATTGATGTTCAAAACCAACTGGTTTCCCCTATGCAATGTAATGACATTCATTTACGCTCTGGAAGAATAGTTGAACCGATTATTGATGACATTACTTCGGATTCTGATAAAGAAGAAATCGAAAAAGAAAAGTCATCTAATGCTGAAACAGTTGGGTCATAATCTAATAGCAATGCTGAAACAGTTGGATCATCCTCTAATAACAATGTTGAAACAATTGAAACATCCTCTAAAAAGACTGCTGAAGCAGCAGAGCCACCATTCCCTGAATGTTTGGCTCTTACCAAAACACTTGAGCCACCTACTTTTAATCTGTTAGGAGAGATGTAGAATTTATATGTTAAAATTCCACTCTTACAAGCACTGAGAGATGTACCGATTTATGCTAGAACTGTTAGAGATATTTGTATTAAGAAACCTGGAAGAAAAGCTAAGGACCCCCTCATAGTTCATGTGATGGGTGATCTAGCTGCTCTAATGTCAGAAAAAAACCCCCCTGTGAAATATGGTGACCCTGGTCACCCTACAGTCACAGTTCAGGTTGGTAAAACCTTTGCTTCTAGAGTTCTAGTAGATCTGGGTGCTGCAATAAACAGCATGACACTTGAAACAGCACAGTTACTATAGTTAAAAAATTTAATTAGGGAAACCCCAACCATTCTAGAGCTGGCTGACCGCTCCACAATCAAACCTGAAGGAGTCATTGAAGACCTGATAATTTCAGTCGAATCCTGGAACTACCCAGCTGATTTTGTGGTATTACAGAGCAAAACAAAGTTGGGGGGTCATCCATTGATCTTAGGGAGACCTTGGCTGGCTACAGCAGATGCCTTCATCAACTGTAGGTCAGGTTCAATGACAATTTCTAATGGATGTGAAACCAAACAGCTTACTATGTACCCTCATGCTACACCTATGATTAATAATGATAACTCTGTGTGGTTAGATTATGAGGATGATGAGACTCAACCCATCTTGACTGTCAGACAAGCCCTAACTTTTAAAGATTCAACCGAAGATGAATTAATTAGTAGCTTTATTTCTGAACCTTCTTCGGTTAACTCTAAAATACATGATCACTTGACTACAATCTTGGAATCTGAATCACAGCAAAATCTTAAAACTGAAGACTTATCTCAGACATCAACTGACACCCCCTCCAAAAGTATAGAAGTTGAAATCGAGCCTGGAAAAACATTAAATATAAACCCTAACCTAACAGATGTTGAAACACAACAGCTAATGAAGTTACTCCATGAGAATAAACAAGCATTCGCATGGGATTACACAGATATGAAGGGAATTTCTTCCGAATTATGTACTCATCGTATTTATATTAAAGAAGGATCCCACCCAGTCTTTCAACCCCAACGACGAATGAATCCCAATTTAAGGGAAATTGTGAAGGAAGAACTTCAAAAACTGTTGAATGCAGGATTTATATATCCTATATCTGATAGTGAATGGGTTTCACCATTAGTAATAGTACCTAATAAAAATGGGAAATGGAGAGTGTGTGTGGATTACAGAGCTCTAAATAAGGCTACTCAGAAAGATCATTTTCCCTTACCATTTATTGATCAAGTACTAGATAATTTGGCAGGTAAGAGATTCTTTTCCTTTTTGGATGGATTTAGTGGATATAATCAGATCAAGATTGCACCCCAAGATCAGGACAAGACCACTTTTACTAGTCCATGGGGGAATTTTGGCTATAGAGTTCTTCCGTTTGGACTATGTAATGCCCCAGTAACATTTCAAAGAGCAGTGATAGGAATTTTTTTGATATGCTTAATGATTCCTTAGAAATATTTATGGATGACTTTACTCCTTATGGTGTGACTTTTGAAGATGCTTTACAAAACCTTGAAAAAGTACTTAAACGGTGTATAGAAGCACATCTTGCCTTAAGTACTGAAAAATGTCATATGATGATGAATCAAGGTATTGTTTTGGGACACTTCATTTCATTCCTAGGAATTCAAGTTGATCCAGCTAAAGTACAAGTAATTCAGACTCTGCCTATCCCGAAAACACAAACTGATGTAAGAAGTTTTTTAGGACATGCTGGATATTATAGAAGATTTGTCAAGGATTTTTCTAAAATATCTTCTCCTTTGTTTGTGTTACTTATGAAAAATGTTGAATTTAAGTGGACTCATAGTTGTCAAAAAGCATTCAATGAACTTAAACATCAATTGTCTACAGCTCCCATTTTAAGAGGACCTGACTGGGCACTCCCCTTTCATATATCCTCTGATGCTTCAGATACTACAATTGGAGCTGTCTTGGGTCAAGAAGAAAACAATCTTCCCTATGCTATCTACTTTATTAGTAAAAATATGACCCCTGCTGAACTTAATTATACAGTCACCGAGAAAGAATTCTTAGCAATTATTTATGCTATTAATAAGTTTCGACATTATATTACTAGTTACACTACCTTTGTGCATACTGATCACTCGGCCATTAAATATTTAATGTACAAATCAGTTACAAATGCTCAAGTTACCAGATGGTTATTATTATTACAAGAATTTGATATCACAATTGTAGATTGACCAGGTAAAGAAAATGCAGTTGCTGATTTTCTTTCTCGGTTAAAAACTGATGAAAATATTCCAGTGGATGATTCTTTTCCTGATGAATATTTATTTGCAGTATTTGTTCACTCACCTTGGTATGCAGACATTGCCAATTATTTAGTTGCAGGGAAACTACCATCACACCTATCACACAGAGAGAAAAGAAAGATCATTCAGCAAAGTGCTAGGTACAACTGGATAAGTGGGTGTCTCTTTCACACAGGACTCGATCAGGAAATTCGAAGATGCATCAGAGAAGATGAAGTTTATGATATATTGAAGGCTTTCCACGATGGCCCTTGTGGAGGGCATTTTGCGGACAAAATAACAGTGCACAAAGTTCTCAGAATGGGTTACTATTGGCCCTCACTTTTTAAGGACGCAAAGAAATATGTTAGGGCCTACAATAGCTGTCAGAGAATGGGCCAGCCTAATCACAGGGATGAAATGCCACTTAACCCCCAGGTAATACTTGAACCTTTTGAAAGATGGGCACTAGATTTTATAGGTCCCATCAATCCTCCATCCAATCAAAAAATTTATATACTGGTTTGCACAGATTATATGACTAAGTGGGTAGAAGCTAAGGCACTCATCAAAGCTAATGAAGAATCAGTGTTAACTTTTCTATTTGAAGAAATCTTTGTTAGGTTTGGTTTTCCTAGAGAGCTAGTTACAGATGGAGGACCTCCTTTTAATTCTCATGGCTTCAAAAATACACTCCAGAAATATCACATCAAGCATAAAATGACTACACCTTATCACCCCCAGGCAAATGGGCAAGTGGAAAGTACAAATAGAGTCATAGAAGCCATTTTAACAAATACAATCAAGGAGAATAGAAGGGACTGGTTTCAAAGGTTGCCTGAAGCATTATGGGCTTACAGAACTACTTGGAGGAACACTACGGGGTTTTCACCTTATGAATTAGTTTATGGTAAAAGTGTTGTTTTTCCTGTGGAATTTGAAATCAAAACCTTAAGGACTACTTTAGCTGTTAACCTTGATTTGACTAATGCACAGACAACTAGGTTACAGCAGCTTCAGGAATTGGATGAAAAGAGGTTGGATGCCATCCATCAAACAAACATGATACAACAGCAAAGAACCAGGTGGAATGAAAAAACTATTAAGCACAAGCAGTTCCAAAAAGGTAATTGGGCCTTACTGTATGACTCCCGTTTTGAAATTTTTCAGGGGAAATTAAGAACAAGGTGGCTAGGACCTTATGAAGTAGATGTTGTTTTTCCAGGTGGAACAGTCAGACTCCTAACGATTGATGATAGTAGAACACCATTATTAGTGAATGGGTATCGACTCCGTTTGTATCAACAACCTATTTCTAAGGAGGATTTCAAAGCTACTTGCATGACAGACATACACTATGCCTTTTTGGGGGAACCAGCTATCCCTCAATTCACTTAATTTCCTGTTTATGTATTTATTTTTAGATTAGATTTCTTAACTAATAATCCCTGTCAAGGGTTGCCATGTTACAATTAATTATTTTGCAGATCTTAGCTTTGGATGGTGGCTGAAAAGAAAATTTCCAATATAGGAAGAATTAATCTGCAGATTGGAAAAGCATTTCCATGTCATTCCAGATCATAATTCATTCCCTCCACCATTTCTGTTGCTGATACATTATTTTCCGTTGCTGATACACCATTTTCCGTTGCTGATATACCATTTTCCGTTGCTGATACACCATTTCCCGTTGCTGATACACCATTTTCGTTGCTGATACATCATTTTCCATTGCTGATACACCATTTTTCGTTGCTGATATACCATTTTTCGTTGTTGATACACCATTTCCCGTTGCTGATACACCATTTCCGTTGCTGATAAACCATTTCCCGTTGCTGATACACCATTTCCCGTCACTGATACACCATTTCCCGTCGTTGATACACCATTTCCCGTTGTCGATACACCATTTCCCATTGCTGAAACACCACTTTCCAGTGTCGAAACACAAAATCCCACTGCTTAAACACCAATATTTTCTATTTTCCTAAATACCCCCATTTTTATTCCCGAGAATGAACTATTACTTCAATAGAAACATATCATTCTTTATTCAAAGGAATCAGCCATTTATCCTGTTAATAATACCCCTTCACTACTGCCTCTTGTGAATAATAAAAACCTCGTGTATAAAAACCCTCACACCTTACAAACCCTTTATATAATGATCATTGACCTATTAAGGACGAGATAACACTTTTTGGCGCAACAACCAAAGGTAATTGTAAAGGTATGCATGTTATGTGTGAATATTAAATTGTAGTTAATGAGGAGATAGTTGACATGACCGCTAAAAGCGTCGTACTGCCAACCATATCATTCAGCCGCAGTTGGGGAGGGATTACCGAAATATCGTAATCATTACATAACACGCCCATCACTGCCATCCCTATTCCTCGCGGTTGTGTCTAATCCACCTCGTTTATGCCTTACCACGTCATAATTTCATTTTGCAACGTTCTGCTCTGTTTCGACCTCGGCAACTCGGCTCTGCACTTTGTATTCTGCCTAAAACAGTAACCATGGGAGGAGATGCTGTTAGACATGAACTGGGCTCGACGACATTACTGGAACTTTACCCAGACGCATACCAAATCTTCCTACAAGCAGGATGGGTGGACTATTTCAGAAGACTTCTGGAATTTGATTTGCAGCAGGTTCTCGAATTTGCATGCAATTTGAGGGAGGGGTATTCTACTGTTCAAGGGGTGAGAATCCCAGTAACAGAAGAAGACATAGCGCAAGTTTCGGGGCTTCCAACCAACGGCATTCGCTGGTTCAGTAGGAAGCATCTTATCCTCAATGCATAGCAAGATTTCCTGTTACTTGGGGAGCAGGTGGAAGCCAAAGGCAGGGGTGTTGCGCTTCGGTCATTACCACCACCTTGGCCAAAAGTTGCAGAATTCATCAAGCACTACTTCACTTGTGAGGGCCGCTATCAGGTAGTCTACCAACATGACTTTGTTTTATTAAATCATTTGTGGCATGGTCGTCTAGTAAATATGCCTTATTATCTCCTTGGATGTCTGAAAAATATGGCACACTATACTGTGAACGCAAGGCACCAACTCCTCTGCCTCACGCACCATCATTTGTTCCAACTCCTGATAAATAGAGGCTTTGCCCTGCATAATCCACCACCCCTCATTAACCCTCCCTAACAAGCTGAGGAAAATCCTCAGCAAAATGAAGAAAATTCCCAGCAAGATGCTGAAACTCAGCAACCAGCAGCAGGAACACCCCAATTCAGCGTTGGAAATCTGCAGCAGTCCTCACCCCCTGATGAAGCCGAACCATCCACCCCCATAGTTCATATCCCTACCGATGATTCAGACGAGGATACCCTCATTACTTTCCTTAAAAGGAAAAAGCAACAGAAAACTGTAACCCCATTAAAAAGAAGAACCAGGGCCTTAGTAAAGGCAGCTACTATTTCTGATGATTCCCTTACTCTGAGTAAAAGTCCTCGCAAGAGGAAAACTACTGTCTCTCCTGGTTCCCTACCTCGGCAACGAACAAGGCTGTTTGCAGCAACCGAGGTCGTTCCTTCTATCATTTTAAATCCCCATATTCCGCATAGCCCTGAACCTTCACCTCCTTCACCCTCAGATGCCGAAATTCAAAGTGTTCACGATTTTGTAACATCATTTTTCTCAACAGAGGTAGCTTCTCCACAAGAACCAGCTGCCGAAAAATTCAAACTAGGCATCCAAGCTGATATAGGACATGTGGCTATTACACAAGAACCAGCCACTGACCCAATAGGTGCCACACAAGAACCACCTGTTGGGAAGCAAAAAGAAGATGACCTGCATGTGGCTGTTACACAAGAACCAGCCACTGACCCAATAAGTGCCACACAAGAACCACCTATTGGGGAGCAAAAAGAAGACAACCTGCATGTGGCTGTTACACAAGAACCAGCCACTAACCGAATAGGTGCCACACAAGAACCACCTGTTGTGGAGCAAAAAGAAGACGACCTGCATGTGGCTGCTACACAAAAAGCAACCACTGACCCAATAGGTGCCACACAAGAACCACCTGTTGGGGAGCAAGAAGAAGATGCCCTAGGTGAAACTGATACACAAACTGACCCAATAGGTGAAACACAAGAACCACCTGTTGGGGACGCATATGATGAAGTTAATGCTGAACAACAATTTTCTTCTCCTTTGGAATTTGTAACTATAGAAGCTCCGGTTACTCTAGTCTCCCTACAAGAAGAAAATGAGTTCTTAAAATCAGAAATTAAGGCCTATCAAAAAGAGTTAGCAATGGCTAGGGAAGCCTATAAATAAGAACTCAATCTATACATGTTAGCTCAGGTAGCATCTCAAGCTGAAAAGAGTGTAGAGAAAGAGCAATACAGTGAATACATGTGCAGTGAATGTGGGGATATCTATACTCAAGCAGGATATAAGCTAATTGCAGTCCCATTGACTGGAGCCAGCCCTGTTATATTCAAAAAGGAACACCCTGCTATTACACAATAACCAGCAGGGTCTTCAAGGATTTCAGAAGAAGAAATAGAACCACCCCGGCCTACCCAAGTTATTGATGAGCAGAAACCAGAATCAAAATATTTTACAACTCTGCATATACAAACTGAACCTCCCTATGTTAGCAATGCTCATGCACAGACTTCTAGTTTTCAAGAATTAAGCAACGCATGGAAAGTAGAATACGAGCTCTCCCAAGGAAAGGCATTTCAACAGCAGAAGTCATTATGGTTTAACTATGCCTATAGGAATTGGGAAGCAATGGAACAGTCTCGTGCACAACACAAAGAAAATAAGCAATTAAAACCCAGACTATACCTTATCTTCGATTTGGTCCAGCGCTTACTGGCTACAAGAAAGCCTTCTTTTAATTATTCTGTATTCTTGAGAGAACGCTTAGCGTTCCTCCAATTAAAAGCAATAAAGGATGGAAGACCACACCAGGTCTCTACACCACAACAATTCATTGAAACTTTTGCAAAAACACCAAACAGTGACTAGAATTTGTTGTGTGAACTCTATCTTTACAATGAGGCTATGCCTGAAGATAGAAAGATTAATTTACTTCCTATTTGTGGTGATATTCAAACAAGAGCTTTTATTTCCTTTTTGGCCAACCAGCTTACTTGGCAGAATGCTTTCATGTCTGCAAAACACAATGAGGAGAACTGTCTCCTCTGGATTCGTCCGGAACCACAGAATGCAGCCATCTTCCTCATGGAACATCAACGGAATCTACGAGAGCCAGGCATGGCCGATCACATTAGGAATCTGCAAGCAGCAGTCTTGGAAGACTGCCAACATTATGTCAAAGCTAAAGGACCTCTGGCCATAAAAGCAAATGAATTATTCTGGGAACACTGTCCCAAAGAAAGACGGGAATACCATCCCTACAATCCCCTCAATCTTCAGGCAGCAATATCACGAATACCTGATTATGTAAAATGCATGAGACAATGTGCTGAACGGTGGATTGGTTACCATTTTCATTTCCCTCTCTTATGGCTTCCTGGAGAACAATACAAGGCTCAATTTACATTGACTAAAAAGGAAGAATTGGCAGCATGGAAAAGACTTCAGAATGCCCAAGGGTTCAGAGACATGGTTGATAGTACTTTCTACACTTACTGCATAAGCAATCTACATTGTTCAGCCCAGTATTCTGATTCCGATTCAGAGTAGACGTTGCATGCGAACATGCAAAATTTTCAGTTGGGGGGGATGTTAGGTTCCCATATTGTCTATTTTTGACTGTATATTTTGCCATTGTATTACCCTCTTCAACCCTTAGTTGGAAGCCTTTGCTAGTGTTTTGGCTTAATCACTCCAAAAGGTATAGAATAACTTTCCTCATTTCTATATGTTTAATTATTCAACACATAATCATGTTATCTTTATAATTGTTCCCTGAAGTTGATTAAAGTGCTGACTAATTGCTGAAACTGCCTAACTGGCAGGATCACATTTTGTCGTTGCTGAAACAACGGAAACAACACAAACCGTGAAGCTGAAACAGCAAGAACAACATGAACCTCGAAGCTGAAACAGCACGAACAGCACACGCACTTTGAGGAACAGTTGGGATTTGCGTAACAAATCTGCATCGGCAAAGGAGTCTGACCGATTACTATATTTGTCGTAATGATCATGATCCTCATGACTGTAACAATATTTTGTTATCAAGAACTGACTTTCTTATTTTTGGTACAAAAGGGTTGAGTCAGAATGTATGAAAATATTTTGTAATAGATGTCTCCTCTTTATAGAGGAGACATCTACAATAGAGAGGGGGACGGAAAGGAGGGGAACAAACTGTAACACAGAACTTGTAGTGAAGGGATGAGACTGAATCTCTTATTGTAATATGATTTATTGGCAAATGAATACAATTTTGTTCTGAGTATTTTATTTTAATTCCTGTATTCTGGGGAATCTTGTGAGAAGGACAGGGCCCACCTTCATCACAAGATTCACCCATCTTCTTTCTGTTGTGTGGTGTGTGTGTGATTTATGTTTATATCACAGTTACTGCTTCTAATGATATTTACTTTTGCTGAAACTCTGTTTTCCTTTTTAACTGATTGATGTTGCATATGAGTGCCTCACCGGTGATTAGGATTTATAGAGTGTATGGGTGAACTGGACAACGGAGGCAGGCGCTGAAAGTCCTTACTCTGAGGATAGGGTCCTGACCCTTTGTTGCAGGACAACCATCACTTCCTTTTGCAGATTTGTTTCCTTTAAGTTATTTGTTCTTACTTCATTTTCTACAATAGGTTGTAACTACTGTAACTGCTGAAAAACAGAGTAGGGATTTAATAGATAGTAGACTGTTTATACTACAGCTTTTTATACCATTAAGATTGAGTACATATAGTACGTAGTCACCTTTGGAATAATCAGACTTTCCCAGGTTGATAATTTATGTGGCACTCGATTGTTTTATTATTAAACAATTAAAGTGACCAACAACACTAAATCTAAATTCCCTATTGGTGTGCCTTTGTTGCAACACATGCTTTACTATCTTCAGATGTACCTTCATGGAGTTAGATTCCCTATCCTATGGCCATGTTCAGTGGTTTCTTGTGCACGGTGATTAATCATCCGATGTAGTCTCTCCAATGCTTGTTCATTTCTCATAAAATTTAAATAACTTCTTAAGAAATTTTGGATGGAGCTTACCTCCCATGGATTTACCTCAGGTGGTAGTTGATTTATGATAAGTGGAGTATCATATATTGGTGCCCCTATCGTTGTATCACCGAGCTTGATGCTCCCCATTCTATAGTTAAAAAATCCCTCCCAACTTCCTTGTATATTTGTTTCTTCTTTGTAGGGTTGAACCTCGAAGGAGTTTATGCAACTTTTCACACCTAGTGATGAGGTTTCTCTGATGGGTTCATCATGTGCATACCTATCCTTGTCCCACCATTGGTCACTACATACACTTTCAAGTAGTTTTGTTGAGGCTCAACGACAAACGTTTTCACATTTTTCCCTCTCTTCTCCTACCACTTCACCAATAATTGTGGGAAATCCTATGTGACATGATCCAATGCGCTACAATATGTACAAGCCATGAAAGGATTAGGGAAATACCTCACTATAATCCCTAGTTGATCACAGTTGAAGCATATTATTAGTCCTCTTCCTCACCCAAAACTTTATCACCCTCTCGCAAGTGAGCCTTGTCCTCTTCATAGAGATCCCTATCCTCTCATTGTTGCAGGATAGTCTCACCCTTGATATTGTTGTGCATCCACATCAACTCTCTTTGCCTCCTATACATGGTAGGAATTCGAAGTTTTCTCATGCGTTAACACTAACATGTGGCAAGAGTAAATTCCATGTCCTAATGGTTTAGAAAATTCACAAAATGGAGTCCTCACTAAGTTCTGGTCTTTTGCTTCATAAGGAAATTTGTTAGTATATTCCTTGACACTCTGTAAATCTCATGCTAGAGGCCCCTACCTTGGGCCAATATATCCATTGGCCTTGTAGCAACATAATATCTTATGATCGAGTACTCATTATGACGATGTCCCTCCCTCCGATAAATTGTAAACCACACCTCCTCTCATTTCTCCTTGCTCTTGGAAAGGTCCTACAACTATAATGTTAATGCAACTAACTGCAACTATCCCTCTACATTCTCTGCACTACTCTTACCACCCATCATTGTAGTCTCTAACCATATTTTGATCACTAATTCCCCAGACTATGAAGTTACTTTTTGATGGGTTAATGGAATGTGGATATGTCACAACATCCCTGCAATAAACACTCTTGATGTTGTGTGTCAAGAATTTGGAATGTTAACCAGTCCATCAAAATTTTAAACCTTCGGTCATAGTCCCACACTAATTCACTGATACCCTACTTAGTTTCTTTGATATTTAATATACATTTAGACTCTAAATTGAGTTTTTAGAATTCTTTGTTGGAAATACTGAGAGGGGGAGTGAATTAATATTTCTTCCGATTGTCATATTATTCTAGTTAATATTTTATTACAAATAAACTAGAACACAAGACATCGAATAAAAATAAATTTATTAATAAATAACGTGAGGAATCCAATCCTCTTATACAACAATTTAGGATCCAACTCGTGCCAAAACAATTTAACTTATTCAAGGATCCAACCTTGAATGAGGACTCCAATCCCAAACTATAAATCCAGGCTCTAGCCTACTCTCTCACAAGGCTCCAACCCTCTCAATTTACTTCAATCCTTCAAGGTAGCTTCAATATTGCTTCAATTCTTCCAAAAGTTTCTTCGACAAGACTTGAAATATCTCTCAAACAATACTCCAAAAATCTTCAAGGATGTCTCAAATACTTCTCCAATAATGCTTCACATACCACTCCAAGATATACTTCAACAAATTCTTCTAGAGCTACTACAAATGGCCTCCAAGATACTTCAAAGTTTGTTTCAATTCAAGGTCAACTCCAGCAAGCCCTTAAAATTAATTGAAAGTGTCTCCAAGGCTCTCCATGTTTGCAAAAGAAATACTTCAAATGTCTTTAATGACTTCTACAGTATCAGCTCCAAATGGATATAAGCTAATACAAGGTCAACATCAATCTTGAGTTGTTTCACTAGGCTTGGTGATAGAGACTCCAAGGTCTCAAGCTTCCCTAATAAGTATTTTGCACTATCATACAGAGATATACCATAGAGATAAGGTATAATCCAAGGTTATTATTCTTCAATAACTACACCAAAAAGATATCTTCTCTTTAAGGTCAAATCTCTACTACAAGCTTTTATGCGTTTGAGGTATAGATCAACAATGTAGTCAAAAAAACCATCCTCTAGATGTCAAGCCAGCCCTATAAGGATCAAGCCAAAGTATCTCCAATTCTATCTTCAACTGCATATGAGAAGAAGTTTGTCATATGTCTTCAAGCAATCAAAAGTTAAGCATTCCCATTAAGCACAAAGCTCAAATCCTTCCATAGAGAAAATGATCACATATTTTCACACCAATCAATATTATATGTGTTCCACAACTTCACATTAATCTGCTCTAAAAATTGGGTACAATTACAGAGTATGTAGGCTTATATCTCTACTTATACCATAGAGTATAATTTCCTTCAAGACTTTGTATTAGCTTCAGGATGATGCCACAAACTTCGACTGCTACAATGAGTAAGAGTACAAAAATTTGTATGGATTAGAGAAATGCTTCCACAGACTTTGTATATATTACAAAGAGACACCATTTGAACTCAACCTTTAATGATACATCAAAGTGGGGTAACATGAGTAGATTAGCGCTTTAGAATTTGACCTTTTCTTCCTGCATCCTTTCTTTTACTTGAGACAAATGCACACAAACTAAGATTGGTTTCTTGAGGAGTGATCCCCTCTTATTTATATGTCTATACTCTGAATAGTCACATCTTTTAGTAGGGGTTGACTCGTAGGTCAACTTTGGCATAGAACTAAACATGACTATTTAATTTTAATGTATAAGAGATTAATTTATCAATGTGATGGAATTTCAGAACCTAAGCATGGGGATGAGGGAAATTAATAGGGTTGTGGATGGTAGTAAGTGTTATTAACAGGAAGATACTAAGAAGTCAAGTGCAATATTAAAAATTATCGACCACTTTCTTCAAAGAGGATGAACTAATTTATCTTTTTGAATGTTTATTCATTGGTAGATGTTGGGTGTGGATCCTGATTATCTTCTTTATTCAAAGGTATCACTGCATTGAACCCCAGTTTGTAATGTGGCAGAAACACCGCCCATAATATTTTCGTTGCAAGGGGGGTCCAGGGGGGGCGGCTGCAATCCTTGGAAGCCCCCCCCGCCCCCGGCGAGGGATCAGGGGAAGTGCCCCCGAAGCTAAAAATAGATGTAAAATTTCCTTGTAAAATGTTATAATTTCGTAGTCAATCAAGGTCATTCATTAAGCGGAGATCTAACGGTAGAAGCTATGTTTTTTCGAGTTTTTTGCCCTAGAAGGCAACCCCTCACTATATATCAAGGAATTATATTCCGTCTATGTAGCTCTGTATTCTGAGTGAGAAAGAGAAAGGAGATTGTGTGAGAGCGAAGAGGTAATTACAGCGGATCTGTTGTAGGTTGTATCTCTTTAGTTTGGTGGATAATATAAAATGAAGGATTGGTTGTTTCCCGTGGATGTAGCCCAAATTGGGTGAGCCATGTATATCTGTGTCTCTCTTGTTTTATGTGTTTTTTGTGTTTATATTTCTGCAATATATTTTATGTGTTCCATTGCTCTGTAATATATAATTTTCTAATAGTAGATCCTATAATAGGCAAGGCCAAGGAACAAACTCAAATTCAGATACCAAATTAGTGCATCATTCAATTCCAGCAATATGCCTTCTTGTCGAGCATGCTTATTCATACATTTTCAAGAAATGAACTTGTAGATTAAATTTAGTGTGCATTTCTTATCATGGAGGTAAAGCCTCCTACGACAATTTCAAGGTTGGTTAGAACCAATGATTCATGCAAGAGAGACAGGAAACCTCCTTATATTCTACCATTGCAAGAGATTTCAATCGGGCTTTAAGAAAATAAAATGGATAACATCACTAGAACAAGAAAAACTTTCCAATCCATGCCAAATAGTGATATCATCTTAAACACATTATTCAAGAGTAGATCATATCCACACAAGGAAAAAACTCAACTAGATACTTTGACATCAATGACAAATATTATCCAACAATTCCCCCTCTTTTCATTGATTCCAACACATCTACCATAACTCCCCCTATCTTCAATCTTCTTCTTTATTCCTCTCCCTTTAACATCAATGGAAAATGGGGTACCCTATAAGCTATTCCTCTTGTCATATTACTTCTTGATCTTTTTCCTCCTTTCAATAATTTCTCCTTTGATTGCATTGTGCTCCCCCTATTAGTTTCTCCCCCTATCTTCATCAATTATTTGATGTCACTAAATTTTTTCCATCTATTTTCCACTGAAAGCTTCTCTTAGGGAAAAATCCAAAGGAAACCAAGTTTCTTACTTCCTATAACCATGATCATAATAATACCAACTCTTCTACATGTCTATGGAACCTGTTAGCTCTACCATATAACAGTGATTTTCTGGAATCGAAAGCACATTTTGTCTGTGGCCATGTTCAAAAGAAAGGGTCTGCACCGGTTATCCTCGCCTTTCTCCACTCCCTTGTCCATTCCCCTTTTACCTCCTTTGCTTATGCTCCTGTTTAAAATCACATAAAGTGCTTTTCTTAAGCCCCAGGCCTTTAAAGACCCCAAAACCCATATAACCGCTCGCTTTCGCAAAACCCCAACCCGTCGTTTCCCTGTCACATCAAACGAAACCCACACGGTTAAGTCCCTACCGCCCGATAATCTCCACTATGATCAGATGGTGTTCGCTCTCCCCACACCTGAAAACTAACCGCGCATTAACTCGCGATCAAAGCGGTTTCCACTACCATGCGTTGTCCTCTGAGTGGTATCACACACTACTGTACGATTACCACCTAGCCTCCATCGGCGGTGCGAGAAATACCGCCCACCACTGAAACCGCCTGTCCCCACTGGTTATCTCCTGAGCATCTCTGAGCTACAACCTAGGAGAGTTTATTGGGGTGATAACATTGATTGGCGCCATTGCCGGGGAGAGGAGATTGAAGCTCAACTTCCCTGGGAAACGATACAGTTCCATGCTTTGATGATAGACAAGGTCTGGACACATTTCTGGTTGTAATCATCTTTCTGGCGACTCTACTTGAGAACCTACCTTGGTGGCGACTCCACATTTCAATTCTAGCTCAGTTTGTGAGGCATGCCCGGAGAAATCCTCAAAAATCACCAGCTGACCCAGTGCCTGACCCTAAGAAGATTGTCAAGTTGAAGAAAACATCACAGAAAGGAGCATTAGGATCAGGTAAGCCTAAGAAATCTTATGTATCTTTGTAAGAGAAAGTTATAGCTAAGAATATACAGTTTGAAGATATAGAGCCTAGCATTGCTAATGAAGAAATACCTTCAGAGGTTCATAAAGCTCCTTGTCCTTTTAGTTTCCCTTTGGATCTCAGTCCAAAGAAAGCCTCCCATACAGTCCATCATATTCCCATGTGTCTGTCATCTGTTTCATTACTTCCTACCATTCAATCTGCCAGTATCCTTCCACCTATCCCGGTCATATCAGGCCAGAAAGCTCCCACGAAGATGGAAATAATCATAGCTACTAGGTATGGACCCCTGGTCTTGCCTGTTCCTTTGAATGCCATGCCTATAGGAGAATATCAGAAATATATGCCCAAGTTCACTGGTACAGAGGGAGTAATAGCTAAGGAACACCTTGAGTATTTTTATAGTTATGTTGACAACCTGGATATCAATGAGGATGATGTGTGGATGAGGGTATTTGTCTAGAGCCTTGATGGAGAAGCCAGAAAGTGGTTCAGAGAATTGGCCCCTAGGTCTATAGTAGACATTGAGGCCTTAGATGATGTGTTCCTAAAGGATTGGGGGGATAAGAAGGATCTGCTCCATTATCATACTGAATTTGGGAACTTGCAAAGGGGTGAGATCTCATCATCCTCAGATCCCAAGATCGACAAAATGGCCAGGATGATTGAGTCATTGGCCTTTGAAGTTTCCAAATTAAGAGTTGAGCAGCATTCTGGGAAAGCAGGAGCTCCTAATTCCTTTGCCCTTCCAAATCCAAATCCATATAGAGGAGCAAAGGAGCAGTGGCAGATGTTGCAAAGAAACAGAGATACAAACGAAGACCAAAGGGTGAAGCCCCTTTTTCATAATATAGTCATGGAAGAAGAGAAATTTGAAGAAGAGGACGAGGTCCATGGTATGGAAGACAAGGGCAGTGCCCCCTTCTTAACCAGAGCTGCCTATGAAAATTCATTATCCAAAGGCCCTGCTCATAATTTTGTTGTACCTGCAAAACAACAAGCTTATAAGCAGAAGCAACCAGCAGTAGATCCCATTATCCTCAAAGCTCCAACCATAGAGGTAGGAGTCCTTGAAGGTTCCCCTTCTTCTTCCAGTTTTCAATCAGAAATTTAGAAGCCAAGAATACCCATGCCTTTGATTGAATCAGTGAGGAATGAGTCCTTTAGGAAATCTATCCTTGAAGAGCCTGAGCCTAAAACTAGCCAATCTTCTGGTGACTATGCAAATCTGCAAATCGACCCACCTACTGTTATCCTCAGCCCAGTGATAAAAAAAGTTGAATTCAGCTCCCCATCATCTTATGCTTCTCTGTCTGTTCAAGAGACAATCCCTCATAATTTCCCCCTAGGCTCTGAGGCCAGCCATAACTCAATGCCCAAGGCTGATATTGATAATCTCAGTCTTGGTATCTTGAAGCCTTCCCAAGTGGACTCCACACAGCTTCAAAGGGCAGTTTGTCAGATCATAGAGGAAGAAGGTGCACATATTTGGGACACCTCCTTGGATGGGGTTTGTTCTAAGAAATCTACAGGAGCAGGTGAGGTCTTTGTGTCCCCCACACCAAAATACATCAGTTCACCATTTATATTAATTTTGCAGGCCACAAATGACATAGCCGAGTACACAGTAGCCATTGTTATTCAGCAGGTGTACAAAATCTTCCATGAAGAACATCCAAGGATGAGAGCATACAGAGAGGGGGTGAGATACAAACCATCTCTACCTGATAAAGTAAAATTCCCCAAGCTTTTTGAGGTAGATGATCAAATCAACCCGATTTTGCAAGTCTTTGATGAACCTGCTGACCAAGAGAAGGGGAAACAACTTTGGTGGCCCAGTAAAGGGGTAGTTTTTTGAAAATTTAGGTTGTTAAAGGTATTTTGGCCTTAAAGTTGTAATATGTTGTTTTATCAGTTTTAGTGTAAGCCCAGTTAGACTCCATGCCCAATGGACCACTAGGAAATCTTGCTAATTGGTTTTTACAGGAAAGACAATGATCTACAGTTCTTGAGACCTCGCAGGGAGGATCTCATCCCCAGAAGGAGCCAGTGTTAGCTCTGCCATATAACAGTGATTTTCTAGAATCGAAAGCACATTTTTTCCGTGGCCACGTTCAAAAGAAAGGGTCTGCACCGGTTATCCTCGCCTTTCTCCACTCCCTTGTCCATTCCCCTTTTACCTCCTTTGCTTATGCTCCTATTTAAAATCACATAAAGTGCTTTTCTTAAGCCCTAGGCCTTTAAAGACCCCAAAACCCATATAACCGCACGCTTTTGCAAAACCCCAACCCGTTGTTTCCCTGTCACATCAAACGAAACCTACACAGTTAAGTCCCTACCGTCCGATCATCTCTGTCCTGATCGGACGGTGTTCGCTCTCCCCGCGCCCGCAAACTAACCACGCGTTAACTCACGATCAAAGCAGTTTCCACTGCCACGCGTCGTCCTCCGAGTGGTATTGCACACTGCTGTACGATTACCGCCTAGCCTCCACCGGCGGTGTGAGAAATACCGCCCATCATCGAAACCGCCTGTCCCCGCCGGTTATCTCCCGAGCATCTCCGAGCTACAACCTAAGAGAGTTTCTTGGGGTGATAACAGAACCCATCATTTTGTTAATGGGATGCATTGTAATTTGAAATAACCAAACTTACATGACCTTCTAAAGGATAAATTATTTGCATGTCTAGCTCAGTAAACAAATTTCCATCTAAAATAAAACTTATTTAATGGCAATAACCAACTTCTCTAAAATGGCATCCAAAAGCCTATATGATTGAGACTACATCTTCGTAGTTCCTTTCATCGGTTCCTCCTATTATAAGAGTGCCCTCAGAAAAGAAATCAAATTCTAAGGACAAACCTTTCTTCTCAATAGAAAATGGAGCTAGTTAGGAGACCATACTAACACATTTCCCTTTAATTTCTATCTCATTTTCAATGCACTTTTTAAAAAACTCTACATAGTTGGAATTAAGATCTTGAATATATTTATTCTTTGTGAATCAAGAAAACTCAAGCGCATCCACTATGGTTTCAAACTGTGATCTATATTTAGTTTTTATCTGCAACTATTCACCTAGTTTATCTAATTCATCAGAAACGGTATAAAAAATAAGACACATTATGCATTTTGTACATCTCCTTTACTTTACTTGGTCTAAACATGTAATTAATAAGGCATATTTTCATTTTATGTATTCATTCTATCTTGTATTCCAATCAAATTTCCAATTCTATTGTGAATCTTTATGGGCCTAAAAAATTCCCATGTTTTCATCACGCAATATCACCATTCATACCCTAAAACCCTAGGTCTTTAACCTGTTCCGTACCCTAATTCCATCATTTATCGCCAAAACACATCCTATGTCTTGTGGTTGATTATCATTAGTTTTATTAGATTTTCTATGATTAAAGATGATTATTCCATGATTTACTAATGACGGTTTTTCCAAGCGCATTTTCCCAGGGTTCCATCACCAAGTTTCTTCACGAGCCAATAGAGTATGGAAATGGCCAATTTGGGGCTTTTGACACTTTCGGCACGCTTCCGGAGAAACCGAGAGAGGTTATTGTCAAAAATGTTGTTGTAATACTTTTCCATAACTTGGATTTCACCCAAGTCACTCACGTGGGTCTCTAGAAGGAAATTCCCAAATTTGCCCAAATCTGCAATAATTTTCAAACTACCAAATTCTGCCTCAATTTCCGTGCCGGTGAAGATGAATGAAGAAAATATGGAACATGGGTTTTGATCCCAGTATAACCAATTCATTAACCCTCAAACATTTTTCTAAAATTCCTTATGGTTTGGAAGATATGTAGAGTTCTCTGAGGCCAATTTATATAAAATGTCTAGATTTCTACCTAACAGTGAAATTCGGATTTGCCTATTTTGGTGCCACTGTTACGGTTTGATAAGATCCTTCCCTCCATTTATGCATTGATCAACATAAAAAGCAACCATTAGCTATTCGAAGGTCATCTAGAGAAGTCAAATTTGTTTGTTGTCCCATTTGATTTAGAATGTAATTAATCTCCAGCATATATAAAGCAGAGCAGCAAGAAAGCACGGTAGCACTGAACCTACGAATCACTTTTAATGTATGATCAAACTAGTTTGAATATAATCATGATGCTCTTGTTCTGAAGTTGTTTTCGAATGCGTTGATGGAATGAAGTTTATGTTTTAACTGTGCATCAAATCGTTTAAGTTATTGTAAGTTATCCAACCCCAGGTGTGGCCAGGCCCACCCATTTGGGATTGTTTGTTTTGAATTAGCAGTGACACTGCAACCTTAGATTTGCTCAATTCCCTTTTCATTTTCAGTTCTGTTGCATGAATTATTATTTGGTTGATTGATTATTGATTATGCTTGCAGAAGTCTTTGTCATTTTATGAACCACAATTGGATTTTGGCGTGATTTCGTGCCTTTCGAACCAAAGCCACCCCGTTGCTTTGTTTTCCCTTGCCTGGAACACATTATATGGTCATTAATATATTGATTGGAATTGTCACCCATAGTGGATATCGGAGTCCTTAACTCTTTCAAATAGCTCTAGATGAAGAATGATTTCAATTGAATCGAATAGGCTTTGTCTATTTTCCCTAAATCAACCTCTGTGTCATTGAAGAGAATCAACTTAAATCAATCCCAACTGTAGCATTATAGAGACACTTGAATATAGATTGGTACTGTCTTGATCATTCGAAGACTTAGTGAATTTACTTAAACTATCGAACCAGTAGCTTAAATACAAGAATGTCTGGGTTGCATGAATGATTAATTGATTTATTTCATGGTGGATTGATTGATGACAATCTTCTTTGAATGAATGACTTCGTTCTTGGCTCATGTCTTAGGGTGTCTACTCCATGCATAGATCATCGTTATGACTTACGGCAGCATGGTGGTAGGGATTTGTTTGATTGTAGCATAGAAATAGGTATAGTCTCCAGGATTGATAACTGAGTATTAGGTGAGATAAGTATCAGAGTTGCTTTCATTTATTAAATTCTGTAAGTAATCCATTGAATAAAAAACAGCAGAATAGATCAAAACAGAGTAATTCCTCCAATTGATACTTGAACCTTAAAACTTGATTTGGATATAAACCCTTAAGTGCAGAATACTTGGTTGATTGAAGCATTAACAAGATAGGTCACTCATTGAATTAGCAATTGGATTGTCATATATTATTTATCATTATTCGCTCTGGTAACAAATGCTTATGGCATCAATAGTTTAATAAGATGAGAGGTGATTACCATAGGGTTGTTTGATTTCTTTCAAAGAATTGTCATTATAGAATGCTTGTTGAAAGTGATTGAGTGATTTTTCATATAGAGCCTGGTACCAAAATGCAAATTTTGATTAGAGTTTGGTGTGAATAGAAGTTCATTTTTACTAGGAATACTCAGTTGAGTGTAGATTTGAATATTGGGATTTGTGAAGATTTTAGGTAAAATTTAATTGTTGGGGTTGCTCATTAGACGATAGGATTTGCAAGCATTTCTTTCATAAATCATTAATAAGGAAACGATTAAACTCTGACATAGCCTGAACTGAGAAAGTGCAAGGCAATTCATGCTTACGAACCCCGAGTTGACAATTAATCTTAAGGGATTTAATTTGAATAATTAATCTCTCAACAAGTCTCATTAAGCACTCTAATAGGTGATTCTCTTTCTTGTTGGATGAGTTCCAGTTCCTAAACATGATTCAAGTTTATATCCAAGCTCCTAAAGTTGTTAATTTTTTTATGGTAGCATTGACAAGAGTAACAAGGCAACAATTAATAGTTATGCAATATTATTTAGAATGGAAATCAAAAGAAACTCGTTGGATGGATTCCTCTAAACTTTTTTTAGCATGAAGCATTTTGACAACACAATAACTTCTCTCCTACAAGAATGAAGATTTCTGCTCAACAAATTTCCTGTGTAATGTCTCTATCTATTTCTCCAAATGCTACTGAATTCTCAAAAAGATGTTGCTTCAGATTGTGTAGTTAATAATGAAGTTCATCAATAGAAGAGTACCTTTCAATACATGTTCCAAATTCTCATCCTCTAGTTTCTTTTCTTTCTTAAGCATATCAATATCAACCTCTAGCTTCCTTAGAGTGACTATTGGTTATAATATTCAGCGCTTCCATAACTAGTGGAGCCTCCTTCTAATTACATGTTCTTTGAAAGCATACTTTTTGGCATAAGACAACTCACCATGCTTCTACTAAGTCACTCTAATTTGAAGGCGTGGATGAATATGAAGTGCAGATCATTTTTGGCGTCAATGTCCTTCTTTTCTTGATATTACACTATCAAGTCCCCTTTAAGGTTATTTTTAGAAGGCATCCATAATCGATTATAGTTTTCATTGTGTTTTATTGTTTCCAATTATCAAGGCATTTCCATGGACTAGATATTTTCTCGATGATATCTTTCTAACCCCCTTAGTCAAAATAATTGTCATTATACAACCCTTCATTCTCATTATAACTTCAATACTCCAATGGCATTATCCAAATTTTTTAAAATTTTGATTTCAAGGAATAACTATTTCCAAATGATGAGATGAATGTCAAGAACAAAATAGAGGATCTCAACAGATTTAAGTATATTCCATCTATGTCCCATAATAGGGCAATCATCCTTGATAAGGATAACATCTATCTGCCATTCATGGAAAGACTACTAGTTCGTGACTTTCTTTCTTTGATTCTACTTGTTTTCTTCTCTATACTTGGTTAGGTTTTTCAGAGAACTTTTGTTCTTTGATTTTCTTAGGAACACACTTCAACTAATTCTACAATCTTGTGTTAGATGTCAAAAATTTTGACACTCATGGCATTCTATCTTGAATCATGGAGCAACTGAGCTATAGTTTCTATGGCCATTAAGGATTTTATGATATATGCATAAAAGCTTACTTCTAGGGTTTCGATGATAGGATTTATACTCATTCTTGTAATATGCTCTACAATTTTTTGCTTTATGACCGAAATTATTGCAAGAATATCAGAGAAAAACCTTATGTACCTAGATGAGTATCGTTTTTCTAATGATATTTTGAAGTTATTATCCTTGGAGGAGCCTCAGACCTTTGTTAATCCTCACTGCTACTTGCATTGGGTATGAATCCCTCGAAATTATTTTCATAGCTTCTTGCTGAGGTGGTTCTTCCAAACTCACACTTATTGCTTTCACTAGGACTAGATCTTTGAAAGATATGCCTTTCAGACTTAGGGCTTTCATTATCTTTGCATAAAGTCTCACATGTATAGCCACTTGTTTTTCCAAATGGTGACCTTTGGAAACTGGACTTGTGCACTCTTCATATTCTTGTGTATATTTTTGACTTCATTTCTCAAAGAGATAATTTCTTCTTCAAGTTTCTCGCATTTTTCTTTTTCTTTCATCATTTGCATCTTCATTACTTATTATACTTTCTTTATTTCTTCTAGCTGAAATTTTTGGTATTTGACTTCTTCTTCATGTTTCCTTTCTTGTTGATGCAATTTTTCTTCAAGCTTGCTAAAGTACTTAGATATTTCTTCTTCTTAGAGCTTTAGAAGAAAAAATTATTCCTTTGTACGATCAAGGTCTTGGTTCTTTTCTTCAAGCTCTTTGTTTTCTTTTCTAAATCTATTTATTTCTTCTAGAGTAGCCATTAGTTCTTCTTCAAGTTATTAACCTTTTCTTCAATGTATTTTTGATCTTCATTGTCTTCCATGTTTTCGGTGCCTTCATCTACTTCCCTTGATTCATGATCATCCTTTTTCTCTTATTCCACGTGCCTTAGTTTTGATTTAGTATGCAAAAAACCAGATTCTTCATAAAGATTTTGTAGTTTTTCCCAGTCTTTTAGTTGAAGAACATTGAACCACCTTGCCTTTTACAGAATATGATGGAACATTCAAGATTAATTCCATCGATTTTGTATTGTATTATTTTGTCTCATCTATAGTTGTGCCTCCAGTAACAACTAGTTCCCATTCTTCACAACCAAGAGCCATAAAAAAGAACTGCATTATGGAGCTCCATAATACATAGTTTGTTCGATCGGACAATGGAACTTTTCCAGCATGATTTAAATATGGTCTCTTGACTAAGGAGGAGGTATATATAGGAGGTTCCGAGCCTTTCCTTCTTGACTTTTCCATTTATTTTTGTAGCATCTAACTTCCAATTTTTAGGTTATGCTTGAAGGTACTAGCTCTTAAACCAATTGTTGGAAATAATTGAGAGGGGGGATGGATCAATTTTTCTTTCAACTATTAGATTATGTTAGTTAATAGTTTATCAAAAATTACACTAGAACACAAGACATGGAATAAAAATAATTTTATCAATAAAAAACTTGAGGACTCCAATCCGCTTATAGAATAATTTAGGCTCTGACCTATGCAACAAAATTTTATCTTCTTCAAGGCTCTAGTCCTCAAATATAAATATAGGCTCGAACCTTGTCTCTCATAAGGAACCTTGTATGAATACTTTAATCCTCTAGGGCACCAACCCTCTTAATTTACTTCAATCATTCAAGGTAGCTGATCCAGGTGGATGTTGGTGGCCACCCACCTATCCCATTTGGACCCCCACAACTATCTCTTTTAGGTAAATCTACCTCCGCGATTTTTTAGGTAAAAAATTGTCTTTTCCATCGTAGTCCTCGGAGATATCTTTCCAACGGGCTATCATGCGCGTCAAACGGAGATCGTATGCCAAAGTTACGACCCCGGGAAGTTGATGTACCAATTTACCCAAACGGGGCCCATAGTTTGGCGTTTCATCTTCTAGGGTTAGGTTTTGGAATGTTAAGGGTTTTCCATTGTTTCTCAATAATAAATAGGCCTTCGAGCCTCATTGTAAACACAGTTCGAAATAGTTCAGAGGCATGTAGACGACACATCTCTTCTCAGAGATAAGCTACCATCGCCCTAGCTGGGTTATTTCTATTTGTAAGCATATTTCAGTATTCTCCATTAATGAAATGAAGTATTATTTCCGTTGCATCTCTTTTTTTTATGGTTATCGCATCTCTGTATTTATGGTTATCTCTGTAATCTATTGCATTCCTGCCAAGATCCGGATCAGTAGCTTCAATGTTGCTTCAAGTGTTCCAAAAGCTTCTTCAATAATACTTGAAATATCTCTCCAACAATACTCCAATAATATCGAAAGATGCCTCCAATACTACTCCAACAATTCTTCACATACTTCTCTGTTGGCACTATTTTATTGCCATCCTTTTCTTCTAAAAATCCATCATTCATCTATCATTTTCTCCCATAAACCCCTCATAGTCCATTGAAATTGATCAATTAAGCATTATAATTGTTATTTTACATTAAATTTAATTTGTGGATTTTTATGTTAAAAATTAGAAGTTTTCAACAAAATTACGGGATGTCATGACTTCTTGTAATTGGTTTATGTTGTGACACGTGGCATGGTAGGAAAATCAAAACATACGATAGGGACATGATCATGGATGTACATACATGGTGAAAGATCTATTCAGCATCGCATCTGGAGCTCTTGGATACATGGTCAATGCTGGTCAAACCCAGCCTTTTTGGTCATAAAAGCAGCAAAAAGCCAAAGTTACCTAAATTGATTTCGTTTTGTTTTAGAGATCAGTTAAGATTAGAAAAAAAACAAAAATCGCCTTTTTGACTGTAAAAGCAGAAACATCTGCGTGATAATGTATGTACATTCGATTGTAAACCTTAAGGAATGTTAGTGAACTAAGGATAATAGAAATTGAGCAGGCTTAAGACTGCGTATTCCATAACTCTATTCTTGCATGTAATTGATTTCCAGACTTTAATCACAGGCAGCGTTTCATCATTCTAGTGTTTTATGTGTTAACGGTTTCATCATCTCAAGTTTTCTAAGTGTACCATCAACACGTGGACGGGCCCTACGTGGGGACTGCTATACTTTCATTTCATTTTCATAGCATTTAGACTTCAGATCTGAATAGCATTTGATGCCATTTCTTTGCTTGTGAATTAATTAATTCGATTAGAAGTTCTTGCGAGTGTTATTGTATGATTCATGGTGATAGCTTGAAACTTCAATTGCTAAATTATTGAACAAGATCTTGTAAAAGATTTAATTGAGCACTGAATTTCGAAGTATCTCCGTGGACTCTATTTTCATGCATTTGAGTTTTAGTATGCTTAAAAGAGTCTTTAGTTTTCATGAATTTGATTGTTAGGATGCTTAGAGTGTTACCGAGAAAGAGTTTTTGCGAATGATATCCTTGTAAGAGGATTGAAAACTCAGACTAGTAACACACTGTGTTTTTAGAACAGTTAATTAAATTAGATGATCTGAGTGTTTAAAGTGTGAAAGGAAACATATTCCAATCTCTTGTATAAGAGTGTTGTAGCCTGTCACAGTATACACTTATCTAGGTAGATGAGATCCTTTTAGGTCTATAGATTGTAGACACATGCCTCTAAGTTTACCTACCTTGGTTGAAATTAAATTTAGTCTAATCTAGACCCCTGGATTGGTCACTACATTTTGGTGCCATTGCCGGGGAGGTGCAGCTAGAGGATTTCTAAAAACAAAATATAAAAAAAGAAAAAGAAAAAACAAAACAAAAACATAGATTTAATTTTAATTCATCATTTTAGAAGTCATGTTTGCTTATGTCTAGATCTAGAGATGATAAAGGTAGATTCATAAAAACCCCCCATCCCAAAACTAACCTACCACTAGGAGCAGACCCTTTAGGAAAAGTTGAACACACAACACCAGTTGGGAAAGTCACCATACAAAAATTAGAGGATAAACTGAAATCAGGGCAAAGACTCACACTCATTGAGAGACAAATTCTATTGGCACACGAATCACAGAAGAAACATCTCCCTGAATCCTCTATAAAAAGAGAAAGTATCACAATAACTCAACAATCTCTCTTTGAACCTACTAACTTTGAAAAATCTCAAGAAGGAGAAAAATCACCAGAACAACTTCTCTTTGAAACAAGTGACACTTAACAAGAAATTAAATCAACAGAGGAACCTATCAAAATGATTGAGGAAGGAGATGGATCAGCAAGAGGACCACAAAATCAAGGTCGAAGAGAGGAGGAAGAGTCAACCTTTAAATTTCCTATTCAAGAACCAGGAGAAGATGAGGAAATAAAAATGAAAAGCATACCTCCATCTGTGTTACCAAACTTTTATGGCATGGCTTCAGAAGATCCAGATTCATTCTTGTTTGAATTTGGCATAGTATGTCAAACATATGGTTACACAGATGATGCCCATAGGCTTAGACTCTTCCCAGCAACATTAAAAGCATCAGCATTAAGATGGTTCATGGGACTTGGTGAACATGCAATAACTGATTGGGATGGCATGAGAAGAATATTTCTAAATAAATACCAACCTTATTACAAATCGAAAGATTCTAAAGATGATATCTTTAGGATGAATCAATAAGAGGATGAAAATTTAGAGGAGTATTTGGAACGATTAGTTTACAATTTGCAAAAATCAAAACATAGGACCATGTCTCTTGATATGATTCGAACAATATTTTTGAAGGGCATTCGAGAGGAATACTTAGATGATCTTAATTTGATGGGAAAAGGTGATATTTCCACTTTACCTTTTGAAGAAATTGTTGATTTCTGTGAAAATTATTCAAGGAGAAAAGCTAGATATGGAAAAAGAGCTCTATCATCTAAAGCCACAAAATCTACTTCTGCAAGTGTCAAAAGGGCTGAAATAGGAAACCTATTAGAAGAAATCAAAACATATCTATTAAGTACCTTAGGAACTCAAATTGACACTCTGAAAGCCAAGAAAAGACAAGAAGAGGAAGATCAATTAATGGATGTCTTTTGTCCAAAATGTTGGAAGAAACATGCCTTGAAAGACTGCCAATTAGAAAACATTCAAGTTTGCGCCTTTTGTACTGAAAATCATGATATATTTCATTGCTCTAAAGTCAAGATTTTGAAAAATTGTAATGTGGAAGCAGATAACACAGATATGGAGAATGTGTATTTCATGGGCGCTAAGATATCGTGGAAACCTAGACCTCCCCCTCCAGGTATGTTTCCAAACCAAAATTTGCAATTTCCTGCACAAGATTAGATGTATGCTCAGAATTCTTGGAATGTGCCCATGCCATGGCAACACCAAAATTACCCATAGCAACAATGGATACCATTTCAGCAGTACTCTCAAAAATATCAACCATATCCTCAACCATATTGACAATATTCTCAGCCATATCAACATTATCATCAGCCACATTTGCAATATCCTCAAACATATCAGCAATATCCTCAGCAGCAAGTTGTTTATCAACCCCAAAACACTCAACAAGCATTGCTTGCTCCTCCACCAATAAATCCACCTCACTTACAACTCCCATCTAACCAACAACCTCCTAGACCCACTCAGATTCCTGCTCAGCCTGTACCAAATCCAAATAACAGAGCAGAGAGACCAGCTTACGATGTACATGAGGGACCATCATATCCCACATTACCTTTACAAAATATCAATTTGAGGTCCGGTAAGGTACTTCAAAAAGAACTCCAATAGCTGAAAAACAAGAAGAAAATGAAGAAAATGAAAATGAAACTCCAACTCAAAGGAAAAAATGATGACATCAAAAATAAACAAATGCAACCGTTGCATCCACCACCTTTTCCAGAACGATTGGTCCAAGCAAAACTTCCCATGTCTATACCATAGTTTGATGTTTTAGATGAAATAAAGAATGTCTATATAAAAATTCCACTATTGCAAGCCATAAAAGACATTCCCATATATACTAAAGCAATCAAAGAACTGTGCCTCAAGAAGCCTACTAGGAAAAGAATTGATCCACAAACTATTCATGTTATTGGACATTTAACTGGCCTTATGAGAAACACCATTTCAATGGAAAAGTATGTTGATCCTGGTATTCCCAGAGTCACTACAATCATTAACAACATACATATTCCAAACACCTTAATTGACCTTGGGGCTGCAATAAATGTGATGACTCTTGAAACAATGAAGACATTGCAGCTCACAAACTTGCAGCACACAACAATTGTTCTAGAACTAGCTGATAGGTCTAATGTGATTCCTGAAGGGATTTTGGAGGACATAATGGTTTCATTGGACTCTTGGGAGTATCCAGTGGAATTTTTAGTTCTTCAGCCAAAATCTAATTTAGGAGGACACCCCATCATCCTTGGTAGACCATGGTTAGCAACTATTGATGCATTCATAGGATGTAGATCGGGTAATATGATTATCTCAAAGGAACTAAAAGGAAACAACTCACTCTTTACCCATCAGCACAATCACCAGCAGTAGCACACAATTTATGGCTTGATGATAAATATAATGATAAGGAAGAAGTTCAATCTGTTTTCAGCATCAATCAAATCTATGATTTTCAAGAACATAATAATGATGATTTGGTAGAATTGTTCCTTTCTCAACCTGATATTTCTGAAGAACTAAGAAATGACCAATACCATGTTGTAGATGAAATTTTGGCACATAATTTTCAGGAAACATGTACCATTCATTCTTTACAAACAACATTTTAGAACATTTTTCCCATTCAATCTATCACAAACACACAGAGCAAGACCATAGAGATTAGTCCAGGAAAAACTTTGAATATTAGCACTCACCTAGACTCATCTCAGGAGGAAAAATTGATTCAATTATTGAGAAAATATCAGAAATCATTTTCTTGGGATTACACCGATATGCACGGAATTCACCCTGAAACATGTACTCACCATATTTACACGGATATTAATATCAAACTAGAGAGGCAACCGCAAAGAAGAATGAATCCCATGCTTCAGGATATTGTTACAGATGAATTACAAAAACTATTGAAAGTCAATTTTATTTATCCTATCTCTGACAGTCAGTGGGTATCCCCATTGGTAGTAGTGCCCAAGAAAAATGGCAAATGGAGAATTTGTGTTGATTACAGACAATTGAACAAAGAAACACTCAAAGATTATTTCCCACTACCATTTATTGACCAAGTGCTAGACACATTAGCTTGGAAATCATCATTCTCTTTTCTTGATGGTTTCAGTGGCTATAACCAGATCAGGATAGCCTTAGAGGACCAGGACAAAACCACTTTTACTTGTTCCTAGGGCACTTATGCCTATAACGTTTTACCATTTGGACTTTGCAATGCTCCAGCTACATTTCAGAGAGATGTATTAGCTATTTTTGTTGATTTAGTTCATTAATGTGTTGAAGTTTATATGGACGATTTTTTAGTGTATGGTAATTCATTCGAGCATTCATTAGAAAATCTTGAAAATTTTTTGAAGAGATGTATTGAAGCTAATATGTCCCTGAGCAATGAAAAGTGTTTTATGATGTTAAATGAAGGGATAGTATTAGGTCACTATATTTCTTCTCAAGGTATTAAAGTTGATCCATCAAAAATCCAGATCATTGTCAATTTTCCAATTCCGAAGACTCAAAAAGAGGTAAGAAGATTTCTTGGGTATGCAAGCTATTACAGAAGGTTTATTGAACATTTTAGTAAAATAACTTTACCTCTGTTTAAGCTTCTAGCAAAAGATACACCTTTCAACTGGAATGAGAATTGTCAGCAAGCTTTTGAAACACTCAAAGAAAAGTTATCAACCACACCAATCTTAAAAGGCCCTAACTGGACCCTACCATTTCACATCTTTACATATGCATCTGATACAGCAGTAGGTGCCTCATTAGGCCAAAAAGAAGAGTCTTTCAATTATGCCATCTATTTCATTAGCAAAAATCTAACACCTATAGAATTAAACTACACAGTCACTGAAAAAGAAATGCTTGCCATCATACATGCTGTGAATAAATTCCAACATTATATCACTAGTTATATTTTCTAGAGAAATTCAATGGAAACAATGAAGAAGCGACAAAGAAGTTTGAATTCACATTCAATGGAGAGAAAGCATTAATAGGAAACTTCTCTTTTAGACTTTCAGAGGATACCTTAGCACAAACATTGGGAATCAGTCCAGAAGGGGAAAAGTATTTCAAAACCAAACAATTTAGGGAGAAATCATGGACTCGGTTTATGTCTAGGTCAAGGGTTTCCTTTGTCAATTAGAAAAAGGGTGTTCCCAGAAGTTGGCTAATTCACCCTTGGGATGAAATGGTATACATTATTCAAAAATTTGTTACATGTGAAGGACGTTACAGTATAGTATACCTATATCACATCAAACTTCTGTTGCACTTAAAAGGTCAATGCACCATCAGTTTGCCCTACTTCCTCTTACAGAGTTTGACTAAAATGTCGAAGACCATTCAGAAACAAAAAGGTAATGAAGATAAGAGTTTGTGTCATTTTGGGTTGATCAAAATTCTAATTGAATTTGAGTTGCAGAGGAGAGGAAAAACATGGAAAGAATTTTTAATTGCCAATCAAATTAAAGAAGATGAACAGGAACAGCAGCAAGAACGCACAAAGTTTATGCTTGATATTGATGAAGAAATCCCTGAGCGTAAGTCAAGCAATGTTCCTCAACCCAGCAGTGGTGTAAGGACAAGAAGGATGAGGCAAGAAACTGCCAAGAAAATTGAACAAGACAAAATCTTCACTACTTATACGAGAAGATCAAGGAGAATACAAAAGAACCAAACACAAGATGATCAACCAGAGTCAAATGCAAATGCACCAATGAACATTGAAAGTAATACTAATTCACAGCCAGAATAGGAAGCAGAAATGGAAATCGAGAGTAACAAGGAAGAAAGGAAAGAGCCAGTACCTACAAACAAGAAACAGAGAAGGTTAGAGAAACAAATTGAAGAGATAAAAGAGGAATTGATGGAAGCAAACATGTTGGAGAAGGTCATAAAGAAGGAAAATGAAATGTTGAGAGCTCAGGGCAAGAATATTCAGCAAAAAAATGAGAAACTGAAGAAGCAAATCAAAGAACTTAAGACTAATCAAACTGAAACGTGCAAATGGGCGACGAAATGGTACACTCAGAAAAAAACTCTCAAAGAAAAATATAAGAATCTGAAACATGAGTTCCAAGTTCAGAAGAATGCCCAAGTTCAGAAGAGTATAGATGTCTTGCTACAAGCGGCAGAGGCACAAGCAAGAACAGAATATAAAGGGAGCACATCAGGATTAGCATGAGGACATGCTAAATCATTGAGCTTGGGGGAGATGTTGGTACTATTTTATTGCCATCCTTTTCTTCTAAAAATCCATCATTCATCTAGCATTTTCTCCCATAAACCCCTCATAGTCCATTGAAATTGATCAATTAAGCATTATAATTGTTATTTTACATTAAATTTAATTTGTGGATTTTTATGTTAAAAATTATAAATTTTCAACAAAATTACGGGATGTCATGACTTCCTGTAATTGGTTTATGTTGTGATAGGTGGCATGGCAGGAAAATCAAAACAGAGGATAGGGACGTGATCACAAATGTACATACATGGAGAAAGATCTATTCAGCATCGCATATGGAGCTCCTGGATACATGGTCAATGCTGGTCAAACCCAGCCTTTTTGGTCATAAAAGTAGCAAAAAGCCAAAGTTACCTAAATTGATTTCGTTTTGTTTTAGAAATCAGTTAAGATTAGAAAAAAACAAAAATCGTCTTTTTTACTGTAAAAGCATAAACATCTACGTGATAATGTATGTACATTTGATTGTAAACCTTAAGGAATTTTAGTGAACGAAGGATAATAGACATTGAGCAGGGTTAAGACTGCGTATTCCAGAACTCTGTTCTTGCATGTAATTGATTTCCAGACTTTAGTCACAAGCAGCATTTCATCATTCCAGTGTTTTATGTGTTAACGGCTTCATCATCTGAAGTTTTCTAAGTGTACCATCAACGCGTGGACGGGCCCTACGTGGGGACTGGTATATTTTCATTTCATTTTCATAGCATTTAGACTTTAGATCTGAATAGTTTTTGATGCCATTTCTTTACTTGTGAATTAATTAATTCGATTAGAAGTTCTTGCGAGTGTTATTGTATGATTCATGGTGATAGCTTAAAACTTCAATTGCTAAATTATTGAACAAGATCTTGTAAAAGATTTAATTGAGCAATGAATTTCGAAGTATCTCTGTGGACTCCGTTTTCATGCATTTGAGTTTTAGTATGCTTAAAATAGTCTTTAGTTTTCATGAATTTGATTGTTAGGATGGTTAGTGTGTTAGCGAGAAAGAGTTTTTGTGAATGATATCCTTGTAAGAGGATTGAAAACTCAGACTAGTAACACGCTGTGTTTTTAGAACAGTTAATTAAATTAGATGATTTGAGTGTTTAAAGTGTGAAAGGAAACATATTCCAATCTCTTGTAAAAGAGTGCTGTAGCCTGTCACAGTAGACACTTATCTAGGTAGATGAGATCCTTTTAGGTCTATAGATTGTAGACACGTGCCTCTAAGTTTACCTACCTTGGTTGACATTAAATTTAGTCTAATCTAGACCCCTGGATTGGTCGTATATATAGGAGGTTCCGAGCCTTTCCTTCTTGACTTTTCCATTTGTTTTTGTAGCATCTAACTTCCAATTTTTAGGTTATGCTTGGAGGTATTAGCTCTTAAACCAATTGTTGGAAATAATTGAGAGGGGAGATGGATCAATTTTTCTTTCAACTATTAGATTATGTTAGTTAATAGTTTATCACAAATTACACTAGAACACAAGACATACAATAAAAATAATTTTATCAATAAAAAACTTGAGGACTCCAATCCTCTTATAGAATAATTTAGGCTCTAACCTATGCTACAAAATTTTATCTTCTTCAAGGCTCTAGTCCTCAAATATAAATATAGGCTCGAACCTAGTCTCTCGTAAGGAACCTTGTATGAATACTTTAATCCTCTAGGGCACCAACCCTCTTAATTTACTTCAATCACTCAAGGCAGCTTCAATGTTGCTTCAAGTGTTCCAAAAGCTTCTTCAATAATACTTGAAATATCTCTCCAACAATACTCCAATAATATCGAAAGATGCCTCCAATACTACTCCAACAATTCTTCACATACTTCTCCAAGATCTACTTCAACAAATTCTTCCACGACTACTACAAATGGCCTCCAAGACAATTCAAAGTTTCATTCAATTCAAGGTCAACTCCAACAAGGCTTTAAAATTCATTGAAAGTATCTCCAAGGCTCTTCATGCCTACATAAGGAATACTTCAAATGTCTTTAACTACTACTACAATATCAGCTCTAAATGTGTATCAACTAATCCAAGGTCAACATCAATCTTGAGTTACTTCATTGGGCTTGATGACAGAAACTCCAAAGTCTCAAGCTTTCCCAACAAGTCTATTGCACTATCACGCAGATATATACCACAAATATAAGGTCTAATCCAAGGTTATGATATCTTCTACAGTTGCACCAAATAGATGTCTTCTCTTCGAGCTAGAATCTTTGCTACATGCTTCTACAAGTCTGAGGTACATATCAACTATGTAGTCAAGAATACCATACTTGAGATGCCAAGTCAACCCTATAAGGACAAAGTCTCTCCAATTATGTCTTCAATTAAGTCTAAGAAGAAGTCTTTAGTATGTCTTCAAGCAAATGAAATTTAAGCCTTTGCATTAGGCACAAATCTCAAATCCTTCCACAAATAAAATGATCACAAATTTTCACATTAATCAAGATAATATGTGTTCCACAACTTCACATTAATCATCTCCATAAATCAGGTACAATTACAAAATATTTAGGCTTATATATTTTCTTATACCACATAATATAATTTCCTTCAATACATTGTATTGGCTTCAGAATGATGCCACATACTTCAGCTGCTACAATGAGTAAGAGTACTAAACTTCGTATGGATTAGATAAATATTCTTTCGTGTACTTTGTATATATTATAAAGATACACCATATGAACTCAACCTTCAATGATACATACGAGTGAGGTAAGATGAGTAGATTAGTGCTTTAGACTTTGACCTTTTCTTCCTTCATCCTTCCTTTTACTTGAGACAGATCCAAACGAGCTAAGATTGGTTTCTTGAGGAGTGATTTCCTCTTATTTATGCACATTTATTCTCTGAATAGTCATGTCTTTTTGGAGGGGCCGACTTGTAGGCCAACTTGTCATAGTCTAACTAAACATGACTATTTAATTTTAATTTATAAAATATTAATTTTTCAATGTGATGGAGTTTCGGATCCTAGGTATGGGGATGAGAGAAATTAATAGCATTTTGGATGGTACTAAGTGTTATTAACAAGCAAAGACTAACAAGTGAGCCATAATATTGACAAATTTCCAATCTATTTCTTGATACAGGACGAACTTAGATCTCTATTGGAATGCTTATTCACTAGTAGATTTTATACTAGTTAGAGCCAAGGAAGAAACCTAAATTCAGATAACACATTAGTGCATCATTCAATTCTAGTAATATTCCTTCCTGTAGAGCATACTTTATTCATACATTTTGAGGAAATAGTGCATCATTCAATTCTAGAAATATTCCTTCATGTCGATCATACTATATTCATACATTTTGAGGAAATAGTGCATCATTCAATTCTATTAGTATTCCTTCCTGTTGAGCATACTATATTCATACATTTTGAGGAAATAGACTTGTAGATTAGTTGTGTTTTGCATTCCTTATCATGGATGAAAAGCCTCCTGCAATAATTTCATGGTTGGTTAAAACTAATGATGCATGCAAGAGACATTGGAAACCTCCTTATCTTCTACCACTACGAGATATTTCAATGCTCGAAGAAAATAAAATGGATAGCACCACCAAAATAAGAACAAAATTTCCAATCCATGACAAATACTAATATCATCATTATAATAGTATTTAAGAGAATATTGTATACAAACAATGAAAACACTTAATTGGATACTTTAACATCAATGGAAAATATTGTCCAACATTCTTTCAGTAATAATTTTTTTAATTTTTCCAAAGTGCGAAGTTGTCCTAGGGCCATTATGGCTTTAAACTTCATGTACCATACAATTTCACGATCCTGAAAAGTAGTCTCCAATTGCATTCTTTCTGTTCCATCATCTGCGATTTATTTAACATTCCAAAAAACTTCACATACAAACTAACTTTGCTTTGGATCCTTGGTTTAAGTGTTATGAAATAATGGAAATTGCAATGTAAAATTGATGTCTGCCATATTTGGCCTCCTAGTGTCTACCTGTTCAAATTTCATAGTCTTTTTCATAGATAGAATAACCTAAACGATGTCACTTACCTATGTTCCCACAACTTCTCCTACACTTGTACCTATACTTTTTTCTCCCCCTTCGACTTCCCTTATGCCTTTACTTGCAACTTTGTCACCTCCTCGAGCTTTTGTCTCTCCCTCACTACTACTACCATCACTGTCCAAGTGGTCATGATTTCCTAATACTAAAAATTGAGAAATTTAAACAAACAAATAAGAACTTACCTTTTGTTTGGAAGGTTCATGTGGGGTCATTGTTTCGATCTAGGGGATTGTTGTTTATTAGACGATGGGGTGCAATAGATCCTCTACATTGAGCTATCCTTACTCTCCCTCTATTCCTTCCCTTCCAATACTCAAATGTCACACTTCCCCTTCTTCTTCTCCATCACAACATCCTTCGATTTGATTATAAATGGAGGACCCTCTTCATGGAACTACACTACACTCCCAATGTGATCACTTGTCCTTTACACCCGTGTCTACTCTCTCTTCTTATTGTCTTCACAGTGACCTGAAAGTCCCTCAATCTATATGCTCTAATTATGTGTGACATGTCTCCTTGTTGACCTTCCATCAGAGATTTGTTTTTGTCACAATCCTCTTCCTTGTTTCTAGACCACGAGCATACCTAGTCCCACTGCATAGGAAGCCCATTACATTACTCATCTCGCTACTTTGGTGATGAAAAGCAATCCTCCTCTACTATGGAACTAGCCATCCTAGTGGAACTTCTCCACCTTTTTCGAGATCTCTTCTCCCTCTTCAATTCAACCTTGAGCACTGAATCAACTACATCCCCCAACACTTATTTTTCTTGGAATCCATCCCTTATTTTCCTTTAAGTTCTTAGCTCGCGTACCATGCACTTCTCTACATATTTCCACTCCTTGCACCCTTTGTCCTTCTCTTGTGTCAATCCATCCATGGATCAACCCCTTGGTTTTCCATGTTGTACAAGACTCTATCCACTCATGATATGAGAGTATGACAACATTATTCCCTTATCACACAATGGTATTTTAATCCATGTTGAAAACACTCTTAGATATTTTCCTCACGGCTCCCTGAAGAAATTGTCCTCAATTGCACTGAAAGATAGTGTGGATTCTACTATAACTTTATATATACCCCTCTAATACACTAAATAACTACAAATCAACTACTCTAGAAACAAAATTACTTACAGTGTTCACTCTGTGCAATAGCTCGAGCGTTCAGCGATAAAACTCTAGTTTGGGTCTTAGTCCTCACCACTCTACTTGGAATTATTCCACTTCCACAATATGATAAGGAACTCTATAATGAATATCTCATGAAACTCATAACCCAAATATATCTACAACCAAATTTTTGGAGAAATGTGTCGACCTTGGTCTACACTATTGTGAACTCGTATCTTTTCTGGTCAAACAATTTTTCAATCTCCTCTTAGATTGGCCTCCACATACCATTTTCTACTACAATTCTTCAAGTCTTGGCAACAAAACTATTTGTTGGAACTTGGTAGGGGAAATGATCCAGGTTTCAAGTTTTTTCCAATAAAACCCCCATGGATATCGATATTATCAATGTCTGGAAGTAGACGAGGTCTCACCTTAGGTATGAAATGGGTTTGCAGAACCTGTGTAGGTTATGTAGGGAGACATGGCTATAGGAGGTGGTTCTAGTTCACAAAGTCTCAATCAAGGGAAATTTTAGGGGTTAATATTCATAGGTGGGCTAATTTTCCATGATTTTTCCAAAAAAAAGATACGACAATTTCCATTTTTTTCTAAATAATTCACCCAAATTTTATATTACACCATTATTTTACCTTAAAATTGCCAAAATATTATATTGGCTAATATAAAATCATTGGAAATCTAAATATTTCTACAAAAGTATAACCAGAAAATTTACAATTCGCATATTAGGGACTAGTAAGATTCACCAAGGTTTCTAAAATTTAAGATAAAATTCCATCCTTAAATTTTCCGTGGTCCCAATCCCATCTATCACAGTTGCTATCTCCCATAGACAATCCTGTTATCCAGATAGATAACCAGGGAAAATTTTATGGGCTAATTTCGCAATTAGGCTAATTTTGCATGCTTTTTCCAAAAAAATGATTCGTTAATTTCCATTTCTTTCTAAAAATCATTCGCCGAAATTTTATGGTATAAAATTGTTTTGCCTTAAAAATCGACAAAATTTTAAATAGAGACTATATAAAATTATTATAAATTTGAATACTTTTACAAAAATATTGCCAAACATTTTGCAAATTGCATATTGTGTACTAGTAATATTCACCAAGGTTTCTAAACTTTAAAATAAATTTCCATCCTTAAAATTTTCCCTATAGGTAACCCCATAATTACTACACAGATAACAGTGTTCATGGGTTATACATATAGTATTAGGCTGCACTTAATACACAATTATATGGAAAGCTCATTCTTAGATAGTCCCCCATGGAATATGCATTATATTACTTTGACAAGAGAACATAAAACAAAGCTCACTCTTTACATACTAGCATGATTATCTATACAGTAAATACAATAATTACACCAACAAAAACCATAACTTAAAGAAAATCTGAATCCCATCCATTCATTATCAGAACACAACATTATACATCAAAAACATATATTTGAGGGAAAAGCTCCTATTGAGTTATTATATTCATATTAATTAATAATAGGGATTTATACATAAATAAATTAGTCCAATAACAAAACTCAGAAATCAGAAATTTAGTTTATAACTCTAGCCAACACCATAACATTCAGATCCATATAATGTTTACACAAGACATCATATACGAGCTCCACCATATATTCTTCATTAGACCCAAAATATACAGAAAAGAGCAAAGCATGCTAGAACATAGCGCTTAAACATAACAAAACAAAAAATTAATAGAAAATCAGGAACTAGAACTATTGATCAAAAGAAATTATCCTTTTTATAACTTAGTTTCACCAAAATTTGGCTTGGGGAATATACTTCCAACTCAACTTGTCAGTTCATCTAGTTTTTTTGTCCTCACTTGTGCCAACTTCGACTATCTGCTACTCCATACCTTGTTGAATATTCCACCTTAATAGTACCTATTTAACCACCTTGCATCATTGGCATATACTTTATCATCTAAATAATAAAATAGTTACCTTGTAGTATTTGTCGCATCTCTCTATCGAGTATAAATCTGTCGAGCCTATGCGTGATATTTCAAGACTCTATCTATCGATCCTCTTTGTGGTTTTCAACTTGTAGTACCCATTCCCTTCCTGTGTAGTTCTTCCACATTTAGTCAAAATTTCAAAAAAAAAACAAATCCACTTATTTCTTCATTGCCCCCTTATTCATTCAATTCCCCAACATAGGCATAGGTGCTCTTTAGGATACCATGTAGTATTTTTTCAGACAAAGACACTAGATTTCTTAGTGCATTTTGGAGTAAATTGTGACAGAATATGGACACAAAGATGAAGAGGTATACATCATTCTATCCACAAATAAATTCAAAAAAAAAGTAGTAAACAGGGATTTGGTGCAACTTTTGAGGGGTTACAATCACAATCATATGAATAATTGGGATGGAAATTTAGTATATACAAAACACTCTTATAATATTAAAATACCACTTCTACTAGTAAGTCCCCATTTGAAACTTCTTTTGGATATTTTCCATCTTCACCTTTGGATATTTCATATGGACAACAAGGAGTGAGAAGGATCACATAAGGGATTATTTAAGGGAAGAGAAAGTTGTTAATAGGACCATGAAGATCCATCTGCAAGTACAAGAGACACTAAATAAGTCGCAAGAAAATCACAAGTCTAGGCATGATCAACATAAAATGGAGAAGTTATTCAAAGTGGTAGACAAGGTATAGTTATAGTTGAATGTTGGGATGGGGTCCCTTGGGTCAGTTTTGGGGTTAAAATAAGCCAAGTTTTGATGTATTTTTGTAAATAATGTAAAGTCTCCATGATTTGTGGATCCAAAGCGTGCATATGATTAGGAGTCAAAGGGGTTTTAGCCCTTTTTTATGTAAAGTTTGATTCGGTTTTGAGACCCACCCATGGTCTGCGAGGCATGGGATTGTATGCCAAAGGCTATAAATAGGTGTGCCTTAGAGAGTCCAAGGCATGTTATGTTAGATCATGGGTGTAAGGGGTCAATAAAAGAGAAGTGATAGCACAAAAAAGTGGGTCAAATAGGAGAGAAAGGCTCTACAATTGAGTGTGTAGAGGCCTAGCTACAGTTCGCAGCTGAGTGCGCAGGGTAGTTTTGAGTCTGTAAAGCTAAATTGAAGATAAATAAAGGAAGTTATTGAAGAAATCCTATGTATATATGTTTATATCTGTTTACTTTTGTTTATGATGTATGTTGTGGATGAATAATACGTTTATGAAATATTGATCTAATGATGCACAATTCTCTTGAATAAGTCTTAATAAATGTACACAATGAATGTTAAGTACTTTTGTGAAGACTATGATGAATTTTGTTATGTTTACTAAATAACTTAAGTATATCGATGTGAACACTAATTTAAGATTATTCTATAATTTGCGTAAGTGGATAAATCAACTGTTAAGTTTCCATAAAGGATGATCGTAGACCTTCGTAAAGTTCTATAGGTTGTTTCAGTAGAGTAGCAGTACTGACCCCTAAGGGATTATCGATCAGCGCGAAGGCATATCTGAGGCACTAAAAGACATCACACTCATCTTTGGATGCAAAAACTTGGTTCTTGCATCCCCCCATACTGCTTCAGGTGAGACTGAAGCCTGCACTAAGTGGGTTGTTTCCAAAAGGTCCAGTCGTGTAGGGATTTGTGGGTTGGTGCAACTAACTCTGAACCTGGGTCAGCACCCCCTAAGCCAACAAATGGTTCTATTTTCGGGACTGGTATCTACTTGAAATATATTTGTGATGTCACATCACTGGAATCCGACCAAGAAATAAATTGAAAAGTGATTGGATTAGAAGATTCACGAGTCTGTTGCGCAAGAAAATAGGAATTCGCACTGTTGAAGGAACAATGGTTGAATAGGTACCTATACACAGAGATACATGAGATCTTCTTCTACACTTTTCCCATTGAACTGTATGAGTGGTTAGCCAAATTGACAGCCAGCCAAGGAAGTTGGAAGCTTGATAATCCTATAGTGTGGACTCCTGAATTAGTGCGACGATTAGAAGCCTCTGAAAATCAGATCACGTGGGTTGTTGATCATTGGATCGATCAAATTTTGGGAGGATTTGTTATAGAATTCATAGTTGATACCTCAGTCAACTACAGCGAAGTGGAGAAGAGATTTTTCAATGGAATGCAAGGTAAGTATTTATGATCTTTGAATACTTGGATTAAAATTCTCTTGTGTGAAAAACAGGTTATGTCATTGCCTTGATTTTTGGAGCTACACAAAGTGGAATACTCTTTAGAAATCATGAAGGATCAGGACCGAAGTATAGTCCATTGATTGGACCTCCTTTGAGTGACGACGAAGGAGCAGAATAAACTCCACCACGAAGCACTGTTCAGCTGATAACACAAGTTTTCCGCAAACACATCAGCCATCCACATCGCCTCCACCTCCACCTCCACTGCATACACCTTCACCCACACCTCCACCACCACGACCACCATTCAACATGTTGAACACAATGAAGCTGCCGATTTTTAAGGGAATAGGGAGTGAAGATAAGGAGTAGTTATGGTTTGTTACGAATGTTGTGTGGACAACGTAGCAGATTACTGATGACAATATAAAGAAGGCACAATTGGTTACCGCTCTGCAGGATCGCGCGCTGACTTGGTATATTAAGTATTGTTCTGATAATCCTCTGGCATCGCTAGCAGATACTAAGGTTGCTTTAAACAAAGAGTTTAGTAAGCCTAAGTCTGACTCATAGTCAGTAGTTGGATTTAAGGAAATCATGATGAGGGTTGATGAGACGCCTTGGGAATTAGATCAAAGGTTGAAATGTGTGATTCGAGAAGCTAACATGCAGCTCACAGATGGTCACATCGCGAGTGGTTTATAGCTTCACTTTTGCCCCACCTGAGGATTTCTCTGTCGCAACAGAAGATAGGAACATAGGCAGAAGCCTTGGAAATCATGATGAGGTTGCATGCAACGCCCATTCAGGATGCGACCTTGGGGGTACAATAGATTCACTCTCAATTACAGAGCCTCTGCTTAGAATTGCAAAGCTTGAAGAAAGACAAGGAGACTAAACCAGAGTTGCATGCAGAAGTCTGTTGTCTAAAGTTTAAGAGTCAGGGACATGATAAAGACCATTGTCTCGTATTCGTAAATTACATTAAAAGAGGGGGGACAATTTCCTTAAGGCCAAAATTTCTGGTAGGACCAAGCGTGGGGGCTGCACCATGGTGCATTGTTTGTCAAGTTGTTGGACAACATGCGACTGATAATTGCCATTTGCTTCAAAATTTCATCCCAACACCACACACCGAAGCAATTGTTCTGTACCTTTTTGCAAATCAGTGGGCCACGATGAGTGCCACTATCGCAACTATGAGTTGATGATGGAAAAAACACCTACATACCAAATGCAAGCAGAAAATCAGCCTCCAGAGTAGGGAGCTGGAGGAGCGCGCAGAGGATATCCGGGATGAGGTCGAGGCCGAGGAGGAGGAGGGCCTAGTAGAGGCCGGGGGCAGGTTATCTGTTACAACTGTAGAACATGAGGGCACTATGTGCAAGAGTGTCAGAATTAGGCACACACGTCATGTCAATACTGCAGCCAGTTTGACCACACTATAGAAGAATGCCTGATGCTGATAGCTATGATGTAGTAGAAGAAGGTGCAGCCTCAGCAACCCACATAGAACTTACAAATGATGAGAGATGATCCCCGTGAGGAAGATCGAGCGTATATATAGTGTTGAGAAGAGGAATAATGACTGTCGATGATAAAGGGAAACAACCTAAAAAGGATGGATGTGTCTGCAAGGCCCCAGAAAAGGAAGTTGGTTTTGACTTGGAGCATGCTAAGGAAACATTCATGGAGGCCAAGAAAGACTTCACTGAGGCATCCACCTCAGGAAGTCAAGACAAGGTACAAGAAACCAACTTGCCTACAGAGGTTGATCCCTCTGTGCTTACTAAGTTTTTTGATTCCTGCATAAAACTATTGTGAGATAGCAAAGATGTGGAAGTCCTGTAGGATTTAATACATAAATGTGCCAGCAAAGAGAAGGTCCCTGATGGACACCACGTAGTCAAAAGAATTGGTAAACATAAGGCACGAACAGGCCGGAGATGAGGCTCACCGTGCAAATAGGTGAATATGAGATGGACCGGGTCATCTTAGATCTGGGATCTGATGCAGACGTTTTGCCAAAACAAACATGGGAAAGAATTAGGAGACTTGCACTGCAGTGGTCTCCGATTCAACTCAGAATGGCAAACCAGTAGAAGATCATCCCTATGGGACGATTATATGGAGTCATAGTTGATATAGAAGGTGCGAGTGTAATGGCCAACTTTGAAGTGATAGAAATTGTTAATGATAGTAATCCATACCCTGTGCTCCTAGGAATTGACTAGGCCATTGATATGAATGGGGTCATCAATTTGAAGAAGCTGACAATGTCATTTGAAAGGAACTTGCTTCAGGTTGTAGTGTCGTTGGACTCTACAGAAGGAGCATGCTATACTAAACCAGTCTGTGATTATGAGGAGAGTGATGATGAATTGGACGAGATCTATAAAATAACTGTGTGAGTTGAGGATTGGGTCAATATAATAGAAGATGGATAGATTGCATGGGACCAGGAGAGTTCTTTCACCTCTGATTCAGACGAAGAGTTGGAACATTGGCAGAATCATTTTCATGAAGTATCTACACTATGTTGCAATATGGTGATGAAATCGTTGTGTTGTGTTTCATCGGTGGAAAGGAACTTACCTTATTATGATGTTTTAATTGACATGGATAATTTTTTGGATGCATTTGAGTGTGAAGTCCCTAAGGATCACCACTTCCAAGCATTATATTTGGCACTGCACACTACGCCCACACAATGGTGGGGTACGCACAAGGATAGATTTGATGGATGGAGGATTACAAAAGAATGATGAGGTTACGGTTTGGGCATCCTAACACTAGATTGATTGAGAAATATAGTGGGAAGGATGATTCGTGATCACCTAGAAAAATGGACTAAATCATGGGGGACAGAACCGCAGCTGGAGTGGGTACACATATTCTGCCATACTTTGGACACGGTCCCCATGAATTGGTATTTGGAAACTGAGCTCCGTCATGGCACCATGGAGTGGATATTTTTAGGGAAGGGTTCTTATTGACCTTCAGTTTTGAAGATGGCTTTTCTAGTACTGATGAAGCCCTACAAGAGATTAAGGCATTATCTTCAAAACGTCGCAAGAACTTATGGATTGGATCCAACCAGACTGGAGTACCTAGTTGTGCCATGTGATGGAATGTTATAATGTGACTACTGAAGAGGAGGATGATGATCCAAGCAACATTAACATTCCAGAGGCTGAAGGGCATCACAAAGCTGAGGGACTGTCGATAGACAACCTGGACATCACTGCATCGTTGAAGAAAAAACAAGTAAACAATGGTACTGCAACAGAACCGAAGTTTGCAAAGATTGGAGATTATTTGGATTACGCTACTGTGGATAAAGTTGTTGAGCTACTTCATGAATATCATGATCTAACCTACCAAGTTTTCAGATTTGAAGGGCATAATTAACAATTTGGGCATTATGAAAATTACTGTGAAGCTAGACGCGAAGCCTATTAAGCAGAGGTCGTATCACCTTAATCCTAAATACAAGGAAAAGGTTTTCCAGGAGTTAGATAATATGATGGAGGAAAGCATCATAGAACCTATGGAGGAGTCTGATTAGGTGAGCCTAATGGTGGTTCAGGAGAAGAAGCAGAAGGGTGAGATAAGGATTTGCATACATTTGCGGAATCTTAATGATGCATGTGTCCATGATCCATTCCCGACACCATTTACAGATGAAGTTCTGGAAAATGTTGGAGGATAGGAGGACTACTCATTTACTAACGGGTTTTCTGGGTATCATCAGATCAAGATCACGCCAAAGGATAGGAGAAAAATGACCTTCGCGATTGAATGGAGTTGTTTTCAATACACTGTGATGTTGTTTGGGCTCAAGAATGTGCCTATGATATTTTCTCGCGTAGTCATTGCTGAGTTTACGGAGTTCATTCATAAGTTCCTTGAAGTATACTTTGATGATTGGATGGTGTTTGGATTAGCAAAGCACCATGTAGCAAATCTGGCCTGATGCTAGATACATGTCACAGATACTAGATCGCACTAAATTTGAATAAATGTATCTTTTGTGTTCCCTTTGGAATCTTGTTGGCTCACATGGTGTGCAAACAAGGGTTGATGGTGGACCCTACAAAGATTGTAGTGATAATGAATCTAGAGGCCCTGAGAAATGTTAAGCAGTTGCATGCGACACTGGGACATACAGGATATTACAGAAAGTTTATCAAAGCATATGCTCAAATTACGCACCCATGGAGAAGTTGCTAAAGAAGGATGCAACATTCTGTTGGGATGAAGAATGTCAGCAAACTTAGATGTCTTGAAAGAAAATATGGTCACCGTGCCAATCTTAGTATTCCTGGATTGGAAGAAGGAATTTCATCTACACATGGATGCCTCTTGCATTGTCTTGGGTGCAGTGTTAATGCAAGACGGTGAAGGAGAAATGGACCATCCTATATCCTTCACGAGTAGGAAATTATCTAAGGCCGAGAAGAATTACTCAATGAATGAGCGCGAAGGATTGGCCATGGTGTACGTGTTGGAGAAGTTCAGGCACTACCTATTAGGAGTTCATTTCAAAATGTACACAAATCATTCTACCTTGAAATACCTGGTCAATAAACCTATGTTGGGGGGGAGATTTGTAGATGGTTACTACTATTCCAGGAATACGACTTTAAAGTAATTGTAAAACCAGGAAGGTTAAATGAAAGGCCTAAACATCTGTCACGGCTCGAAACAAGAGAGGAGCCTAATAATTTGGAGGAAGGGTTGCCAGATGCGCAGCTCTTCATGATGCGTGTAGCAGATAATCATTTTTCATATATTATCCACTTTTTTACTATGGGGATGGCACCAAAGGATATACAAGTCAGAAAAAGAAGGAACTAGTAGTGCGCGTAGCATAATTATTAGTTATTGCGGGACATCTGTATAACAAGGGTGAAGATGAAATATTGTGAAGATATGTGCCAGATTTTGAGAGAAATAGCATTCTCGTTGAAGCTCATGGAGGGGCTGCAGGAGGAAATTATGTAGGAAAGGAAACTATGCAGAATATTTTGTGCGCAGGTCTATGGTGAACAATGCTACACAAGGATTCCAAGGCATATTGTAAAGCACACAATTCATATCAGTGAATAGGTAGATCATCGCGAAGAAATTAATTTCCATTACAACCTCATGTATCATTGCAACCATTTGGAAAATGGGTGATTGATTTTGTTGGGCCAATTCAACCCCCAGGAAAGAAAATTGGGGCGCATTATATCATCACCGTGATAGAGTATCTTATCGATGGGTAGAAGCACAACCAGTTAAGGATTGTACAGGGGCTATAGCAGCAAATTTTTTGTTTGAATGTGTCTTAACTAGATTTGGTTGCCCGAAATTATTGATGAGCGATAGAGGTATGCATTTTCTGAACGAAACGATCAGAGCTTTGACTTGACAATTCCAGGTCTACCATCAAAAGAGTACACTATCTCACCCACAGCCAATGGAACTGTTGAAGCCTTCAACAAGATTTTGGAGAACGCACTGACGAAGATCTGCAATGCGTAGTGAAATGACTGGGATGTGTGCGTACCTGTAGTATTATGGGCTTATAGGACTACCTGAAAGAAGCTAACAGGACAAACGTCATTCATATTGGTCTATGGTGTAGAAGTTGTAATGTCGATGGAGTATATTGTGCCCAATCTGTGCATAGTAGCTCTCATAGGTATGGTAGATCTCGAAGCTGATGGAGCTTGAAGAGGACCAATTCTTGGCAGGATTCCATCAGCAAGTACAGAAGGAACGTGAAAAAGCATGACATGATCGCCACATCAAACTTCACATGTTCAAGGTAAATGATATTGTCTTGTTATATGATAGTAAATTCACTAAGTTTCTAGGGAAATTTCAGATGCATTGACTAGGGCCATATATTATCAAAGAAATTATAGATGTAGGTGAAATTCATCTCGCGAAGATGAATGGAGAGCCTTTTCCAGGAAGAGTGAATGGGAGTTGATTAAAGTTGTAGAAAGGGGATCCTGCACAATGACTATATGGCGGTAGGACAGTCTTAGTGCTCCAGGAAGTTGCAAGGGAGCGCAAGACTATAAACTACATTGCCAGGTCTAAAGGACTACGTAGCAGGCGCGCTATGTGGAAAGAGTGTAAAGATGCAATCGAGGGAGTTGCACACAAGAAGTTGTGCCATGGAGGGAGGTATCACATAGCATAGTAGAAAAGTGATTGTTTGAGTCATTTTCATGACTTGACAGCCAGAAGACGGTTAAGAGGAGGGGTTGGCGACATTTAAGGAAAAAATATTTTAATATCTGCCGCCAAAACAACATTAATTGTCAAAATTTTGGGGGAATGGTCGGATTTGAATTCAAAACCCCCTATAAATTCTGCATGTTGGCCCAACAAAGAACACTTTTCACCCTTAGAGTTGTTGTTGAAATTTTTTGTCTGTCTCTCATGAGCTGAGCATTTTTGGAGGAATTCTTCGCACACACAAACATTTCTCATGAAGCCGTGAGTTGTTTATGGAGAGGATGACTGCCACCAACCCCACTGAAGCCTTGAGTTCGGAAGCAGCTGTATCAGACGCTCCAAGACCTAAAATACCTGTGTTGAAGCTATGCCTGTGGTGCCCATGGCGCCAAGGTCACCAAGGCCAAAACAACCCATGGCGAAAGAAAAACAACCTACAACAAAGGAAAAGTAGAAAAATCTGGTGCAGGTATACGCTTCCCAAGGAAGCATACTGCGACACCAACACAGAAGAAATATAGGTAGCTAGCGAAAGGTAAGAAAAAGGTTGTAGACCTAGAGGTGGAAGAAGGCCAGGGAATGGAAGATATTAATGCTGAAGGCATGGAAGTTATAAAAAAGCTACCCGGGTATATCCCTCTGAGAAGGGGAAAGGCGAAGATCACAAAGGAACCAGACTCGGAGAAATTCACCATTTGACCCCTGCTACTTGAACAGGATCCTTGTGAAGGTTTGCAACTCACACAAATCCCACTATTTAAGATGGAGGATTGGGACCTCATGAATCACGCTAAGTTCCCACACTTAGCAACGGACAAATACATGAAGTGAGTTTATTATGAGGAAATAGTTGTTATGGTGCTGGAAACGAAGGAATGGGTTTGTGGTGCCAAGCAACCAGAATTGATCAATTTTCTATGGGTGCCACATTACCACCGCACCCCCATTAACACAATTTGTATATGCCAGCTGCTTACATTGGTGCACGATGGGTGCCTATGGCTAGGAGGGCTTATACCCATCATAGATATGCTCATTCACATGATAACGCACCTTCCATATGAAGGTCTCAACCCAGCCAAGGAGTTTGTTAGAAAGACGGGGCAGAAGGAGCTTACAGAAAGAATGAAGAAAGATTATGAACTCGTAAAGAATTCGTGCGGGTACTCAATTTTATCTATCTCAAACCCCACAGTTCAATTGGCCATGTAGATGTTAGTAGAAAAGGTGATGAGGAAATTCCACACAGATGAAGTTCTGATGCCCGTAGTGTCCCTAGCTACATAATTCACAAAAGGTGTGTAGTTTAATTAGTTCAGATACCTATGCCAGGAGTTCCTCGTGAACTGCCGAGAGGTGTAGGATGGGACCAAGTCGTTTCACTACGCTTGGTTATTACTTTCCATTGTTCTTGTCACGTGGGAATTTCCAGAGGACAGTCGATTTCCTCTATTTGAGGAAGGAGTATCGAAGGATCATAGCGCTAGTTGAGTGACTCGAGGGCGAGTCACGATCTTTGTTTTCGGGGCCTGTTCAAATGGGGTCCCCTAGGTCAGTTTTGGGGTTAAAATAACCCAAGTTTTGATGTATTTTTTGTAAATAATGTAAAGTCTCCACGATTTGTGGATCCAAAGTGTGCAGATTATTAGGAGTCAAAGGGGTTTTATCCCCTTGTTTATGTAATTTTTGAGTTAGTTTCGAGACCCACCCATAGTCCATGGACCATGGGATTGTATGTAAAAGGATATAAATAGGTGTGTCATAGAGAGTCTAAGGCATTTTATGTTAGATCATGGATGTAAGGGGTCAATAGAAGAGCAGTGGGTTATATAGGAGAGAAAGGCTCTACAGTTGAGTGCGGAGAGGCCTAGGTAGAGTCTGCAGCTAAGTGTGCCGACCCCTATAGCTAAGTGTGCCTGGTAGTTTTGAGTCTATAAAGCTGAATTGAAGATAAATAAAGGAAGTTACCGAAGAAATCCTGTGTATATATGTTTATCTATGTTTACTTTTGTTTACAATATATGTTGTGGATGAATAATGCATCTATGAAATGTTGATCTAATGATGCACAATTCTCTTGAATAAGTCTTAATAAATGTATGCAATGCATGTTAAGTACTTTCGCAAAGACTGGGATGGATTCTATTATGTTTACTAAATAAATTAAGTAGATCTACACAAACACTAATTTAGGATTGTATTCTAATGCGCGTAAGTGGATAAATCAACTATTAAGGGTCCACAAAGGCTGATCGTAGACCTTCGCGAAGGTCTGTAGGCTGTTTCAGTAGAGTTGCAGTACTAAGCCCTAAGGGCTTATCGATCTACATGAAGGCAGATCCGAGGCATTAAAAGACATCACACTCATCTTTGGATTTAGAAACTTGGTTCTTCTATCCCCCCATACTACTTCAAGTGAGACTGCAGCCTGAGTTACGTGGGTTGTTGCCAAAAGGGCCAATAATGTAGGAATTTTTTGGTTGGCGCAACTAACTCTGAACCTTGGTTAGGACCGCTTAAGCCAACATTGAACAAAGAGAGTCTACAATGTCCTAGTAAGAGAATCAAGGCTTTATGAGATGATCATTTTGATATACTAGAAAAGGTGGGAGATAATTCCTATATACTCAACCTACCCCTTACATGCACATTTATTCAGTGGTGAATATGGAAAATATAAAATTGTATGAGCCATCCATGCTAGACTAGGAATAGGAGTGGTTCTTACCTTCCATAGAGGACATAGTTCGAAATGCTCAAAAAGAGTTAATAGAGGCTACAATTTTGTAGAAGGGGTCTAGAACTGCAATACAGTGGTAGCATGGCCTTTGGTAGATTGGGTTGAAAGGATAACTTCAAAGCAATACTAAATGGTGCTCCAGGGAGAAGGTGGAGGAAAATTCTCTTAACTCGTTAAGTAAAATCATTTTGTGATCAAAATCCTCCTAAAATGGGGAGGAATGATTGCAATTGGATCACTATATTATTTTTCATCCATATCGATGATTTTAGAGTGGAAATTTTGAAGGAATCAACTTAAAGGAGTAGTTTTAGTGGCAATATCCATTGTGGAGAATTGGAAGAGGAACCTTGTAAGCATAATTTTATGCATTACATGATGTTTTTTGGGGTAAAAC